>JAMPIV010008705.1:0-600000 GCA_024509875.1 Oreohelix idahoensis
AATCTGTTCCTTACAACAAGTAAGGGTTCGCTCTAGACCCCCCGCCCCAATTCAGGGTCTAGAGACAAATAAAATACATAAACTCCAGCAAGGATTAAGAAGGACAGATCAAGTGTTGAGAACAATGAAACATATTACCTATCCTATTTTAGGGGAGGAAACTAATAAACATATTTCAGAATCTGTAGTCTGGGAGAACCTATCTTATGTGAAACCACCATGGTAAAATGTGCTGTATGGTCAGAGAGATCTGACCTGTCTATATGGTGTTGTTGTTGTGTAGTGTTGTGTCCAGACATGGTTAGAGAATGGAAATTTTGACACATAGCCAATACTTTGATTGCAGAGCTGTGAGTTTCAGTTGGCACCAATGTGGTGTCAAACGAGTTGTTGATTTTACCCGAGTGGATCCGTGCAGTAACCTTGTGTCAGAGCAGCCTATTATTGCCCCTAAGCACGGAGAGGTGGGGCCACCAGACCACTATTATTGCCCCCAAGCACGGAGAGGTGGGGCCACCAGATCTCAGCACCAGAGCTACATCTTCAAAGTTGAGTGAGCCTCTGGTCTGCTGAGAATTCACCAACTCAATATAGTTACTAACAATCCCATAAAATTCCTGCAATTTACTGGACACTGTGTAGTCAATATAGACTGGAGTGATGAGGCCACCCCAACAGCACAACCATTAAACGGTCTCCCAAATTAGATGACTACTATAAACATTAATAAAACTAAATAGTCTAGTAACATACATATGTACACTCTTGCATTTATTATGTAATATTCCATGCATTTTTTTCATAATTTCTAAATCTTTTATAAGTTCTGGTCAAAATAAAACTTGATCCAGAACAAAATAAATGTAAGAAAATTTCTATAAAAAATTTTACACACTTGAGTTAGTTCAGTGTATTATAACATTTGTTAATATTATTAGACTTTGTAAATATCTGTGTGTGTGTCTATAACTATCACACCACATTACATATCATTACCCTAGACATTTAACGTAGCCACATTCATTAGAACACAAAAAAAAAAGATAAGTGTGAGGTCGTAGTGGTAGCGAGAAGGGCCTTCTGACAATTCACAGTTACCTATTATCTCAGGAGCCTTCACAGCTGACCTCATGCATCACACGTAGTACCATCACCACCATACAATACCATCAAACCAACTACAGCTGATGAATTTAGTTATTTTGTATACTGTGCTTTGTTCATTTCTCAGTGCTGCCTCTTCTGCCTGACTTGCAAGATCGTCTAGGAAATTCCTTTTGTTGGCTCGGGTTTGGCGTTTAACTTCCTTGTCCAGCTGACTATACTGTTCGCTATATAGTTGCTTTAACCTGGGGGACTTCGCTTCTGTTTTCTTTCTTTTCATCTCCTTTCTCAGTGTTATGGTGTTTAATGTTTCTGGTGTTATCCAGTCTTGCTTCTTCCTTTCCTGGAATCCCAAGCATGATTTGCTGCTTTCCTTATATATTGTTGAAATGGTGTTGAATTGCTGGTCTATATCATCTGTCAATGTCTTTTCCTGACTTTTGGCAAATTGATATCGTTTCTTTATGTCAGCCGCAAAAGCTTTTCTGGTAAGGAGGTCCTTCAATTTGCTGATGTCAAACCTTTTCTGTGTAGTTACAGTTGGTCCAGCCCTTCTTAGTTTCACTTTCAGTTTTGCTACTACTAAATGGTGATCACTTCCCACATCTGCACCTCTTCTTATCTTCACATCTTGTAATGCATGTCTCCATCTACCGTTAATCATGATGTGGTCTATCTGGTTTCTGTCCCGACCATTTGGTGATTCCCATGTTAATTTGTGAATTTCTTTATGTGGGAAAAGTATTCCTCCAATGACCAGGTTGTTAATACTACAGAAACTTATTAATTTATCCCCATTTTCGTTTGCTGTTCCGCTGCCGCATTTCCCCATTACTCTTTCATTATATGTATTGTGTGTGTACCAGCTTTCGCATTGAGGTCTCCCATTACTATAATAAGATCATATCTAGGTGTGTCTTCCATTTCTTTCTGCAGTTGTTGATAGAATTCATCCTTGACCTCTTAATCGCTGTCATTCGTTGGTGCGCAGCATTGTATTATTGGTGAATCTACCTCTCAATCTTAATCTTATCAGTCTGTTGTTGATGGGTTTCCATTCCAGTAATGTCCTTTCTATTCCTTTCTGTAGAATAATGGCTACATCTTCATTGTGCTGTCCATCCTCTCTTCCAGAGTAAAGTACTGTTTCTCCTGTTGCTGTTTTAACTTTTCCTGCCCCTGTCCATCTGCTCTCGCTTATCCCTAGAATGTGTAACTTATAGTTTCTCATTTCTGCCGTGACCTGTTTTAGTTTACCCGTCTCATTCATTGTCCTGACATTCCAAAATCCTATTCTTGTATCATGTTTTGCGGTCAGGACGTCCGTTCTCATGTCAGTGGCTTCCTTTCGGCTTTCACCACTGACAGTCATACGAGTCTCAGACTCCGGATGTCCGTCCCGCAGCAAAGTTTGTTTATTCGTTGTTGTTTCCGTAACTTCAATTTTTTTTACATAGACAGGGGTGTCAGCCCTACGCTAAAACCCTCAACCTGGAGGACCAGGGTGTCTGCTTTAGTCTGACCCCTGCCCGCGCAAACCTGTCCAGCTTGGTAGAACCTTCCAGGAGTAAAACTCCCGCTGGCATAGCTCTGGGGGTAATCAGGGTACGCAAGCCGCCATACCTCGACAAGGTATTGACACCGGTGATGGCAGCAGACGATACGTCAAGGCCTAAAATCCCACCCCCTGCAGACCCAAGTAGAATAGTCCCAACTAAGATGGTTTGGCAATGTCTGCAGAATGGGAGAAGATCGGCTACCACGACCAGCATGGGAAACAAAGAGCCAGGGATCCAGACCCCCAGGACGACCCAGAGTCCGATGGGAGGACAACAATAGACAATCTTTGAAGGACCGAGGACTAGAATGGAACCAGGCCAGGAGGAAGACAGCCGATAGGATAGTCTGGCGCTCTCTCTTCCAAATCTCTACACCTCACGGTAGAAGGGGAACGACTAAGTAAGTAAGTAAGTAAGAGATGTGATTTGAAGAATGGTGCTTTAATTCTAGGGAGCCTCATAGGAATGTAAGAAATCAAGTACTATGGCTGATAGAATCCAGGCAGTGTAAACTATCTATCTTCCCAGACCTTCTATGAAAAGAAAGAATTTCGCTCGTTTTGATGAGCCCAACTGATTTAAATTAGTAAAGTATTGCTTCACTAGCTCTGGTTATGTGTATTTAAAATGACTGAGACATACGGGTGCAGTTCACTCAAAAAATTATTAAATTAACTATAAATGGGTTTATATACACCACATTTAATAATCAATTAGAGTTAACATTGGATAATAAATAAAGGAAATTTTAGCCAAAAGGGTTAATCATAGGTGATGGTCGTATGCTTTAAAATGTTTGGTTTAAGAGTTCACTTGGCAGCTTTCAGTGGGTACTTAGCTGCCAGTAAGATGTCGGTTGGCTTCTGCCGCAGCAATGTTGGTTCTTTGCAGGCTGTAGACTGGTTCACTCTCGTCACTAGTCAAGTCTGGGGCTGTAACACGCCTGTTGCGCACATATTTTTTGGTGGCACGGATTACGCATACATAGGTAAAATGTATTTATTTGTCTGATAAAAATATATTTATCTTTGAATGCACGTTTGTCGGTCTAAAGGGACAGAACTCAGATTAGGCGATGGGTATTCATTCTGTGGGTTACCGCTCCTGGTATCGTTCCTGAAAATCGAACTCAGCGGAGGAATCTAGATTTACTTTGATCTATTCTATGTTTGGTTAGGAATAGATTGTTATTGCTTCAGAATGTCTATGGCCCGAATCTATGTGTAGTTCTTGTCTATGTAGGACGAGTATGTCCTATAGCTTGATATCTTTGTATGTTTATGTCGAACTATTTTTCTTGTACTGTACTTTAGGGGTCAGATGCGTTTCGGCGGATGAAGATACGTTAGAGAGTTCTTCGGTGATGAAGCCTATGGCGGGAGTCATGTCGTAGACCTGCCCAAAGTTTGTGATCTCTTTTTGATTATGGGAACGAAGATAGTTTCTTCTGGGATTGTTAAATCCATGAGTTCCCTAGTGTTCATTCCATAACGCCAGGAGAAGAGCGTTTGTGCTTGCTAGTGTATTCCTATGTCAAGGTAAACGTACTTTTGCTGACTTCGTTCATTCCTAGGCTTAAGATGGGCAGACGTTTACATGAATCTACCTATGTCAGTATGTCAGAACGACATATTATCTAGCAGCACTGGTTATGTTTCTATACAGCAATTATGAGGACAGATTATGCTGATGCTTGTTGAAACTTTGATATTCAAGAATTGAATCTTTATTGAAGCTTTGTTGTACATCGTTATGGTGAGCGATGTTTACAAGACGAGAATCCATTTTGGAATGCTATTTATTGTTGATCATTTACCAGAGAACAGGGATGCCCTTATTATCCGATGATGATCAAGAGATCACACTTATGAAAGGAAAATCTATTCTTGGGTGATTTAACATTCGCTCAGAAGATATTTGCTGAATGCTATTTAAAGAAATCTCCGCTAGGGTGCAAGCTACTCTTATGCTAAAGGAGGTTCTGTCCAGGAGTCACCGTAAACATTATTGATTAACTGACATGACTAGTCAGTAAGGCCTGATGAAGATTTGTTAAACATTATATATTAACTAGGGAGCCGCGCTAGCGTAGTGGTTACAACACCGCTCTGGCGACCGGGTGATACAGGATCAAACCCGGGCGACGGCATTTGAGGATTTTTCGTCGACCGGGATTTGGACTGGATTAACTCGAGACCTGGCGAGGACATTTGAAGGAGTGTCGTCGACCAGGGACTGGCGGCTCCTGAGCCGACCCAGCTGCAATGGGTACCTCCAAAATCGGCGAGTATTTGCCTGAATGGCGAGGGACACCTGTCTCTGTACAAGAAATAAAGGGATACTCACGTAAAATCAATCTCAGGTTAGACATAAAATAATAACCTGAGATTTCGCCTCGAGTATTAGCGGGCGAACGCAAAAAAAAATATATATATATATATTAACTGATATGATCAGTCAGTAAGGCCTGATGGATATTTAGATGAGATATGGAACTCTGAACGTTGGTATACTGATGTTCCATTGTGATTGTCCTCAACATGAATGCCAATTTATAATTGTACACCGTGGGTCAACAATATGCTATTGATGTCGACCTGTGTTCATGTAACTGTACCCATTCTGTCAAGTGTATGCGTCAAATTAAACTATTGAAACGTCTACAGTGGTCTGCATAAGTAACTTCTAGATACGCATGAATGAGTGTTTGAACCTTCAGTCAACTCCACAGAACAGTCACACATTCGCGTATTGACATTCATTACAACACTCATTGTCAACACTGTATTCTTGTCAGGGCCTCATTGTGTCCCAGGACAAGGTGACATGTATACCTGACACTGTGCTCGGTTGTTTGAGTTGACTATTCAGTCCCAGTACATCTTAACAACGTACACTGATAAAACACAGTATACAGCATCCAAGAATAACAGCCTTTATCATTATTACCACAAGGGAAAAAACACGTTATCAATGTGGTAGGCCAGATTTCCGGGCTTAACCTGCACAGTGGACATTGCCAGAAGTTAACAGCTACTGATACCAGTTCGTTTCCCTGACGCCTGATACGACACACCAGCAGTGTTAGTCTAATCCTGATTGACAGTTCCTCACGTGACCTATAAAGCGATTACTGTATCTAGGTCACCGCTTGTTGACATTTGTCTCCGTACAGGCATAATTATATAGAACAGACAGCGTAGCACGGCAAGTTGTTTACAAGAGGACATTTAACTGTGTTAGCAGAAGTACTGTTGAACTTAGAAGTCTACACGTCAACGGTGGATGTTCTTGTGTGTTCATATTGCAGAACTGTGTAATAATTTAAAACAGACAGCTATTATTTAATAAAGTGGCAGTTTAATTTGATTAAAAACTGAACCATATTAATGTAATACTGAGCCTTCTCTGCAGACACTTCTACAACACATTGCTGTATATTATATGCATTTATATGACATATATGTATTTATGTTTAATGTTTACATGTTTGCATATTATTTGTGTGTCTATGTCGCGGGCCTGGATGGGTGGTGACTAGTATAAGGTATACCGAGTAACATTGGTCTTATATTAGCGTTCTATAGGGAGCAATTTTCTTGATTGAAAATTTGCTTGCAACATCTGTTGCTATTTTTGTTAGTTGTGATGAGGTGTTCATTTCTTCGTTGTTTTTGTTAATAATTTTGTGTTCCTTAGTTTTGTTTGATCTGTTTGTATTTGTAGATCTCCCCTTTTCTATAATTTAGTTTTATACACCATTTATGTTTATACACTGTGGCGTTATTTGTCTTGTTGATTCCATTGCAGTTGTCGTCACAGATTCTGTGATTATTTTCATTGATTTCTATATTTGACTTAGTTGATTTCTGCAATTGTTTTCATATTGTCTTTTATGCTTGTCCTTTGTTAATGTCTTTGGTTGACATATGATATGAGATAGTTGAGTACACGTATGTTATAGTATAGACCAGTACTTTATTATTATGGTACAAGGAAGTATACAAGACCTTTGTAAGGCTTGTCTCCCACAGAGATTGGGATTGTGAACTAATTAATCAAGTTCCTGTTTATTTGGAAATAGATTACATTTTTGTGTCAACTGATTGCTATCATTGTTAGACATCATGTCTACATTGGAACACTTTATTGAGATAGGGAAATCCCTAGGCAAGACTGGTGATAAGTTAGAGGAGTATGCTACCACTCAATATGAAAAAGCACAAAAATTTGAAATTGAGAAACTGAAAGCTGAGACTGACCAAAAGAACTTGCAGATGCAGGTGGAGGAAAGAAGATTCCAGATGGAAGAAAAAAGATTAGAAAGAGAAGCTGAACAAAAGAGATTAGACAAAGAAGCTGAACAAAAAAGATTAGACAGAGAGTCTGAGGCTGAACAAAAGAGATTAGAAAGAGAGGCTGAACAAAAGAGATTAGAAAGAGAGGCTGAACAAAAGAGATTAGAAAGAGAGGCTGAGCAAAGAAGATTAGAAGCTGAGGCTGAGCAAAGAAGATTAGAAGCTGAGGCTGAGGAGAGAAAAGCAATAAGAGAACATGAACATCAAAAAGAACTGTTAGCATTTGAGTTGGAAAAATTGAAATTGACTAATATGGGTAATGTTAATCAGTCAAATAGTAACAATGGTAAACCATTTACTTACAAGGTCAAGGTACCAGCGTTCAATCCTTCCAGTGACGATATTACATTCTGGCTAGATCGTTTTGAACGCTCCTGTCGAGCTCATAATGTGGATAAATCACAGTATGCTAATCGATTGTCAGAACATTTGAAAGGTGATTCACTGACTAGTTTAAGTTTGGTTGAAGAGTCTGATAAGGATAATTATGATGTTATTAGAGCAGCTTTATTAAAAAAATATCAGTTAACTGAGGAAGGTTACCGTATTTTGTTTAAGAAAATGGTACCTGAATCAGGGGTGGAATTCTCAGAATTCATTGCAAGGACACGTCTTACATTTAATCGTTGGATTGAGTTGTCCAAAACAGAAAAGACATATGAAGCCCTTATGGACTTGTTGCTCAGGGACAAGATTATGTCTTGTGTTAATAAACCCTTCTTGGAATTCCTACATGAGCGTAAACCCAAGACACTAAAAGAAATGCAAGAATATTGTGACCAATACGTCACTGCACACCCTGACATAACTCTTAGCAACACTAAGATTAAAGAAGGTATGCCAGTTGCATCAGCAACACCATACAACCCTAATTATTCACACAAATTTCAGGGACAACAAAACAAGTTTGGAAAAAAAGGTAACCATAATAGTTATCAAAACCAAGGAAACCAATCATTTCAGGGTTCTTCTGCGAAGAACTGGAGACAAGCTGACAGCCCTCGATACAGAGGTGGTCATAATTATAGAAATTTCCGCAGAGGAAGTCATGATAGGAACTATCCAAGTCATCCATTATGGAGACAACAAGACCATAACTATAGAGATACTCATTATAATGAATATGATAATGGTAATCATGAGAATTATGACTCAAACCCAGATAGGGGTTACAATAGAGGGAATAATAATGATTACAGAGGCAATAATAATCGAGGTAGATCCCAATACAAAAAACATAAATCTCATTATCATGCAAACTCTGCACAGCAAGAGTCACATGAAGCCTATAAACAGACTAAAAATAATGATGATGCTAATAATATGGCATGTGCCACTTTTGATTTTGGGAGAGCATCTCAGTGCCCCCAATGCAAAACATTATTTGAACCAACTACGTTGTCCACTTTAAGTTGTGGCATCCTCTTCCCGCTCTTCTGGCGTCAGTCGCGCATGATGGAAGAGGTTCTCTTGTCTTGAATAGAGGTTTAGTTGATGGTACTCCAGTCGCAGTTCTTTTCGATTCGGGGTGCACCACCATTGGAGTGAGGCAGTCACTCGTAGATCCTTCTCGTGCCACTGGAAAAGTAGTCAAATGTGTAACATTTGGCGGCACCTTAGAGAAATACTCTACTGCTATCATTAGCATTGCTACTCCTTTCTTTACAGGAGATGTACACGCATGTCTTCTGCCGAATCCGATCGCTGATCTTATCATCGGTCGTATCCACGGAGTCAAAGAATGCACTCCACAACAAATTTCCGTTTGGAAAAAACAGAATATGCAAACCGCTAATGCTGTAGTCACTAGAGCTCAGGCTCTTAATGTGCCTCAATCTTCACCTACTGAAGATAATGAAGTGCATAACCAAGATGATCCCTTGGTAATTTCTCGTGACTCGTTTATAAAACAGCAAGAAGAGGATCCGACTCTAAAGAAATTCTTCACTCTTGCAACAAAAGGTGATCCGAATAAAGATACAAAGCGTAAATCTTGGATTACAATGAAGAATGGCGTACTTGTACGTATGGTGCAAGACTCCGACAAGTCAAGTCATTCTCAGATTCTTGTGCCCAAGAATTTGAGAGTTAAAATCTTACAACACGCACACGACTCTCAGTGTGCTGGACATATGGGTTTTTCCCGTACAAAGTCAAGAGTTCTTGCGGCTTTCTTTTGGCCTTTTGTGAACAAAGACATACGGATTTATTGTCAATCTTGTATAGTATGTCAAGAAGTCAAATCCAAAGGTCCACGCCATGCTGCACCTATTCAGGCTGCAGACATTCCTATTCGACCATTTCAGAAAATGGCGATAGACATCATTGGTCCATTTAAGATCAAATCTGCTAGAGGACATCAGTTTATCTTAACGTGTGTGGACATGTGCACACGTTGGCCACAGGCTATCCCTCGGAAGAGCATTACTACTGCTGACATTGCAGATGCTCTTTGGCTTATATTTTCTCGTCTGGGATTCCCCGGAGAAATATTTCAGACCATGGCACCCAACTAATATCGGATACCATGTCTCAAGTGATGTCGACTCTGCAGATAGAGAGATCTTTGAGTAGTATCTATCATCCTATGTCAAATGGGATGGTCGAACGGCTAAATAGAACACTCAAAAACTTATTAGGGAAGATAACTGAGGATCATCCTCAAGATTGGGATAGGGTTTTACCCGCGGCCCTCTTCGCTTACAGAGAGGTCCCCAATGAACATACAGGATTTTCTCCCTTTGAACTTGTCTTTGGCGCGCGACCGCGCGGCCCTATGTCTTTGCTTCATGATCTCATAACCGCCGATAATATTACCGATGACACGAAATCTTCTTATGAATATGTCATCGCGCTGAGGGAAAAGATTATCGAAGCATGCAAATTGGCAACTTCTTCTGAATTTGCTAAACAGAAAGCAAGACAATTTGCCAATAAGAAGAGAACCTTATGACAACTTTGTCCTGGTGACAAAGCATTTGTTTTGCTACCTTGTAGGGAAAACAGACTTCTTATTTCTTGGAAAGGTCCGTACGATATAATCTCGAAAATTTCCGATGTTGACTACATCGTCGATGATGATGGGAAGCGTAAAACCTTCCACATCAATATGCTTACGGAATTCCATGAACGTCCGGATTATTTACAGCCTATTTTCCAGGCAACGGACGATTCACCAGTCCAACATGGTCATTACTCATCACTGTCTGTAATACAGGATGAGGAAACAAGTTTTTCGGATGTTAATCTTCCGCTTCCGATGATTCCACTTCATTCTAGCGAATCATGGAAAAACGTTACTGTTTCTCCGGATTTATCTCTAGGAGAACAGCGACAAGTTTCGGCTATGTTACAAACATTTCAGGATGTTCTTACTGACATTCCTGGACAAACTCGTGTCATTGAACATGACATTATTCTAACTGACCATAATCCTATTAGAGTCAGACCTTATCCTATTCCTATACATTTTTAAGCACAGGTTGAGAAGGAGTTGGATGAGATGATAGATTTAAAAATTATTGAACCATCCACTTCTGCGTATTCTTCGCCGATGGTTATTGTTCGGAAAAAAGACAATAACATACGTCTTTGCGTTGACTATCGCAAATTGAATCAAGTCACGAAGTTTGATGCTGAACCTATGCCTTTACTAGAAGAGCTACTTACTAGGCTTTCTAAATCTCATTTTTTCACTAAACTAGATTTGTCCAAAGGATATTGGCAAGTTCCTCTATCTGAACGCGCCAAACCTTTTATGGCTTTTTCTACACCTAGAGGCCTTTTTCAATGGAATTTCATGCCTTTCGGCCTTATGAACGCACCAGCTACATTCATACGCATGATGCGTCGAATTCTATCTTATCGGTCAGATGTCATCGCGTACTTAGACGACATCTGTCTTTTCAGCGATACTTGGGAAGATCACTATTCGGGGTTAGTTGAATTGCTATCTACTCTACGCGAGTATAACCTGACAGCGAAACCCTCTAAAGCCTGTATTGGTTTTAGCGAAATTGCTTTCTTAGGTCACCGTGTCGGTCATGGTTTCCTAAAGACAGAGGACCATAATACAAGTAAAATACTTAACATTTCTATTCCTAAGACTAAAAAGCAAGTGCGAAGTCTCTTAGGTCTCATACAATTTTATGGACGATTCATTCCGAATCTGTCCTCGATCATAGCACCTCTTTCTTCCTTGCTAAAGAAAGGGTCTCCTAATATAGTCCATTGGACTCAAGAATGTCAATCCTCTTTGGATAAGATCAAAACTATGTTTTCTACTGCACATATTTTAGAGTTACCTACTAAAGATAAGACATTTGTTCTTCGTAGTGACGCTTCATCCACTGGGATTGGAGCGGCACTAATGCAAGAGTACTCTGGAACTCTGCATCCTGTAATGTATATTTCCAGAAAGCTTAATGCTGCAGAAAGGAATTATTCGGTCTTAGACCGTGAACTATTGGCTATGGTATGGTCAATTCTCAAATTACAAAGATTCCTTCTAGGCGCACATTTCATAGTAGAAACCGATCAGAAAGCTCTTACGGCTAAACAGAGTAAAAATTTGAAGAGTTCGAGGTCTACTCGATATGCGATTGCTCTTCAACCTTTTCATTTTTCGGTACGAGCTATTCGTGGATCAGATAATGTGATGGCAGACATTCTGTCTAGATGCCCACAGGATTCCACTTAACTGTTGAGTCTTGGACTTCTTAACACTTCCAACTCGACAACAGATTTTTCTCTTCTATATCAAGATAGATACACATTGTAATTCGTAATGATACTACGTTCATTGATATATATATTCACCGGTACTCGTTGATGATTTTTTCTTTTTGTCAATCATGTACTTAGAATGCTTAAACTGAAATTGTTATAGGCATTGTGTCATTGCAAGTATAGTAGTATGCGTTGGTGACACCTCCCTGGAAACATTTATGCTTAAGAGAAATGCTTTCTCTGAGAGATTGAGATGTATTCTCATCTGGCGATCTATATTTCGACTTTGCATTAATCTGGCTTAAATAATTCCAGATATTTCTCATCTGCGCAGTATTTATGCGTTGGGAGCCTATTGTATGTTGCTCTCAGATGAAAAAAAAAATGATTTTCATTTTTTTCCCGGGGGGTGTGGTAATCTGTTGCGCACATATTTTTGGGTGGCACGGATTATGCATACATAGGTCAAATGTATTTATTTGTCTGATAAAAATATATTTATCTTTGAATGCACGTTTGTCGGTCTAAAGGGACAGAACTCAGATTAGGCGATGGGTATTCATTCTGTGGGTTACCGCTCCTGGTATCGTTCCTGAAAATCGAACTCAGCGGAGGAATCTAGATTTACTTTGATCTATTCTATGTTTGGTTAGGAATAGATTGTTATTGCTTCAGAATGTCTATGGCCCGAATCTATGTGTAGTTCTTGTCTATGTAGGACGAGTATGTCCTATAGCTTGATATCTTTGTATGTTTATGTCGAACTATTTTTCTTGTACTGTACTTTAGGGGTCAGATGCGTTTCGGCGGATGAAGATACGTTAGAGAGTTCTTCGGTGATGAAGCCTATGGCGGGAGTCATGTCGTAGACCTGCCCAAAGTTTGTGATCTCTTTTTGATTATGGGAACGAAGATAGTTTCTTCTGGGATTGTTAAATCCATGAGTTCCCTAGTGTTCATTCCATAACGCCAGGAGAAGAGCGTTTGTGCTTGCTAGTGTATTCCTATGTCAAGGTAAACGTACTTTTGCTGACTTCGTTCATTCCTAGGCTTAAGATGGGCAGACGTTTACATGAATCTACCTATGTCAGTATGTCAGAACGACATATTATCTAGCAGCACTGGTTATGTTTCTATACAGCAATTATGAGGACAGATTATGCTGATGCTTGTTGAAACTTTGATATTCAAGAATTGAATCTTTATTGAAGCTTTGTCGTACATCGTTAGGGTGAGCGATGTTTACAAGACGAGAAGCCATTTTGGAATGCTATTTATTGTTGATCATTTACCAGAGAACAGGGATGCCCTTATTATCCGATGATGATCAAGAGATCACACTTATGAAAGGAAAATCTATTCTTGGGTGATTTAACATTCGCTCAGAAGATATTTGCTGAATGCTAATTAAAGAAATCTCCGCTAGGGTGCAAGCTACACTTATGCTAAAGGAGGTTCTGTCCAGGAGTCACCGTAAACATTATTGATTAACTGACATGACTAGTCAGTAAGGCCTGATGGATATTTAGATGAGATATGGAACTCTGAACGTTGGTATACTGATGTTCTATTGTGATTGTCCTCAACATGAATGCCAATTTATAATTGTACACCGTGGGTCAACAATATGCTATTGATGTCGACCTGTGTTCATGTAACTGTACCCATTCTGTCAAGTGTATGCGTCAAATTAAACTATTGAAACGTCTACAGTGGTCTGCATAAGTAACTTCTAGATACGCATGAATGAGTGTTTGAACCTTCAGTCAACTCCACAGAACAGTCACACATTCGCGTATTGACATTCATTACAACACTCATTGTCAACACTGTATTCTTGTCAGGGCCTCATTGTGTCCCAGGACAAGGTGACATGTATACCTGACACTGTGCTCGGTTGTTTGAGTTGACTATTCAGTCCCAGTACATCTTTACAACATACACTGATAAAACACAGTATACAGCATCCAAGAATAACAGCCTTTATCATTATTACCACAAGGGGGAAAAGGCGTTTATCAACGCCCCTCGAAGTATCGTTGGGTAATTACGAAGATGGTCCAGCGTCTTCAAGACCTGTCTGATGTTGGTATCTAGCTTTGAATGAAAGCCACTTAAACCCCACCCTTGTTCCACAGACTAGTACCACCAATTGGTATCACCGAATATTATCACGAAATGAGAGAGAAACAAAATCCCTCCTGAGTATTGGGTCTCCTGACACGAAAATCAGGTGTCACTCTCTTTCATTCCACCATCCCATCTTCCTCAGAACTTTACCCTCTCTGAGCATTAACGTTAATCCCAGTGAGAGCAAAAAACCCATTGCATTTATATAACACACGTTTACATATACATATGCACTGGTTAAAAGGTTAATACAATAATTATGTACATTATTTCTGTCATCATCCACTCCTTGCTCCATAAGAAACTTGGGACTATCTCTGCTTTTGGTACTCTATGAGAAATCCGCATGAAGCAGGGACCAGCTCTTGCGGTGGCAGTTCATCAAACCATGATTCTATATGCTGCGGCTGACAGCCTCGTATGAACTTGGACATCCACTAGCAATGTTAATATTGCAAAACACAGAATAATAAAATGTACAATTCACCCCAAATACTCTGGGCAATACAGACTTCTGGCTCAGCGAAATAGTTTCTGCAACTTAGTTAAGATGCCTCTTACACGTGGTCTGGGATATTACTTTGCAATTGAATCCAACTAAGGCTTCACGTTCATGTTCCTAGGATTTCGGGCTTTCCGTATTAGTGAAGGGATAGTTTCTTGCTGTGTGCGTCCAGAAGATGTTCAAATATGTTGTCTGGTCCTTTAAAGTAGAATCCTGATTCTATTCCTTATTCCGGCTTGTCTGACTGTCTTCTTGACGATTTGAATTTATCAGTCTCGTAGACTCAGAAGGTGCTAGATTATATGCAACATTCGGCCCATGCATCCACATTGCTACTATATGACACGGCTCCAATCAGAAATTTTGTATTTTAACATCTCAAATGCCAAAGCAATAACATTCAATTTGCGTATATTGGTAGGGGTATATCTCCACTACCTTCTCTTACAAAATTCCTACATGACATAAAATGTGATTTTTTTCAAGTCGCTTCCCATATAAGGTATTCTCTCTTCCGTTTGATATCGATCTTGTTTACAGCCCACCATTTCATAGATCTATCACAAATAACATCTTCCCAGATGCACAACTATCGTAACTATTGCCTACAACGAGCCTGCGGGGAAATTATTATATCAATTACATGCTTCGACACGTTCTGTGCAAACAAACTATCAAGCAACGAACCGGCCAGACAGAAAAAATTATCAGTGATAAGACAATTGACTGTGGCCATCTCAAGGTTGTTTACGTATTAATTGGGCGCTTCCATTCACTGTCTGGTTGGAAATGTGTTACGAATTCGTAAACAACATTTCACTCTACAGATTCAGATGTCAATATGGGTTCAAACGCAAGTCAGTGATTACAAAAATCAGTAAAGATGGTCGATGAAGCCCAGACATGACAAGAATTGAAGGAAGGAAGTGTAAACAATGAACTGAAAATACCAAATACTGTCAGAGGTGGGAAAAAGAAAGTGAAAGCACTTAATGAATTATGGGATGGCACAGGAAAATTTGACGATCGACATTATTTTGTCACATTGACATGAAAAGCGAGAGGTGAGCGGTTTGTCTCTGCGTTATTTCTAGAGCAAGATAGACAAGACATTTGCTATTTATGAGTTTATCTTCGAACCAATTACCAATCAATTCAAGCACAGGTGGCAGAAGAGTTTAACCATATGACCCTAAACCTTACAAGTGTTACGTAGCTGCTTGTAATCGATGTTTGCGGTGTCCTTACTGATGAATCTTCTTTTTTCTTTTTTAATGATTGTTTTTGACTATAAGAAATTTGGTCTAGCCCCCAAACCTTTGATATGAATATAAAACGCCCTCTTCAGCCCCTCTCCAGGAAAAAAAATCGTACAAAAGGCGGCAGCTAAACCCAATGCTAGAAATAACACATCTCCAGCGGATATTTAACAGTCCCAAAATAGCAGACGGCAGAAGAGTGTTGGCTGATTATAGCTCTCTCTCTCTCTCTCTCTCTCTCTCTCACACACACACATACACACACACAAAACGCTAAAAAACACGTGTTGTGCAGCGAAGTTTACTCTTAACACGTTTACAGTTGGCCTGCACATACAAATATTTAATTTCTCTATCACTAAACATGAATAAAGACCCCTCCTTTTGAACACAACGCCCTCTGAAAATGCGCCGCCGTGAGACATTGTCAGGATTGTGACTTCTATAAATATGGCACCGCGCGCGATTTATACAAAGCCCGCACGATCGCTACATTTAGATACCACTTCAATGAAACAGACACCTGAATGGTAACTGAAACATAAGGACAATTTTTAAAAACAGGAGGGGAACAATGCAAAACAAAAAACAAACTAACAAAACAAAAATGTGCCAGCTTGCAGGGATCGGCATTGAAAAAGCACTGCATCTGGTCTGGGTGTGGACGGTGGGGGGGGGGGGGGGGGTGTGAAGAGGCCAGAGAGGAAATAAGATATGAATAAATAAATATATATATATATATATATATATATATATATATATATATAAATATATAAATATATATATATCTATAGATATATATATATATATATATATATATATATATATATATATATATATATATATATATATATATATATATATATATATATATATATATATATATATATATATATATATATATATATATATATATATATATAAAGTACATTTTGAACTGGAGAAATCTCTTCGTATCTGCAAGTGAAATCTTCCCGCTCCAATCTTTGTGATGAATAAGTGTCTCAATGATAACTAAACAGAATTACTTCATGAAGAACTTACATACTAAACCTGGCTATATAACACGATGATCTCGATACACGATCTATCTTGCTGCACTGCTTCAGCATAAACCATACAAGCACACGAGTACTGGCAGTTTTGAAAATGTATTCCCTTCCCAAGATCAGCCATTCAAGTATTTGGTTTGGTTGTCGGTCCATGCACAGGAAAACTGCTGTTTGTCTTATGTATGGGATACCCCGTTCAACCCCATGTGGGCTATAATTTGGGTATATATTGTTCTTTATTCTATATAGCATATTACAATGGTTGTTTTTTTTTTTTTCATGTTTGATCTTGAACACTGCAATTTCTCTGCCGTTTGTTGCGTGGCCGTCGACAACAGTTGTCTATTATTCTATACTTCTGTTTTGTCGCATGATTGTAGTATGTGGATTCGTACCACTGCCCTTTCAGCAGCTTCTCTAGTATCATATAAACTTCAAACAAGACTTGTTGACTCAACACAACTGGTGTGGAAAACGATAACAGCAAGGCATCTCCTTAGTTTTATATCAACTTTATTTACAGGAGAAACAAACTTGAACTTGAGGAAAATTGTTGGCGAAATTTACATCAACCAGACTTCCAAATACTCTGGCTGCCTATCTGGTATGATCCAAAACGTATGCTGCCGCTCACTCTCTCGCTTATATTCTCTTGTGCTGGTCTGGCCTCAGGTTGAGAACCACTGCATATTGTTCATACTTTCCTTACTGTCATTTGTATTCTTCAACAACATCTCTTCTATCTCTGTTACTTGTAAAAATGTCACTTTGGTATATCAGTATGAAACTGGCCTAACCGCCAGGGATGGAAAAGTTTACCAATTGTTATTCTTCGTACTACTACGCTGACTGTAGTGTATCACATGTTTATTCTTATTCACTACTTTGTCTAAACGTTTTACTTCAACAACGTACCTGGTGTTCAGAACTCACAGTCCTCACAACAAAATGCTGAATCACTGACATCTCACTCCTTACGAAAAATCTATCACTACACTAGAGTGGCATGAGAGCTTTATGTGTAGTAACAGTATTCTGCGTAGCGCAGACGAGCCACCAACTAAGGTTGGTCTTACTAAAACCCGAGAACTAACTCTCTTCAGACAATACACACTCTGTCACATTTCAAGACCGACTGCTTGAATCTCTATATCATATGAGTGGCAAAAAGAGCGTTACGAATGGTAAAGTCTGTATATCACAGATGAACAACCTAGGCTGTTTCTACCGCTCGAGGACTAACTCGTGGCACGATGCGCACTCTCTCACATTTCAAAAACTACTGATTAAATCTTAACTTCTGATTTTGCAAAGACAACTTTCCTCGAACCATCTAGAAACTTATTTCTTCCCGCTCATAAACAGTTCACCTATTTTTCACGTGAATTTCAATCGCTCACTCAATCTTAACAGACAAACATGTATGTACTTTGTGACTTAAAGGAAAGTAAGACCTACCTCTACTCTACACCCGTCTATCTTTCTTTACGTTACTTCCATTTGAGTAACTCCAGCTAACAATAGTGACGTTGCCTAATTTGTGTAGTGTTTATGGTGTATCCCCTTCCGTGTTTCTAGATTAATCTCTCTTTACCTTGTTGCATTCTGAGGAGCTTGTTTTATTATTTCGTTTTCCATTTTTTTTTTGCAACAATGTAGTTGTGCTTTAACTCCCCGGGAGTGTATGATTTCAAAAAACTCATGCAAGTCTGTCTGTCCTGTGCTCTCGGTTCCAGGTCTTTTCATGTCTCCATAATCCCTTTGAATTATGTCTCCAGCTCCCTTCTCTGTTTGTTTTTCGGTCCCTTTACCTCTCTTACCCTGGGAACTACAGAACAAGGACTGTCTTGTAATGCTATCAACAGGTTTCCCCAATGTGTGTCCTTATCCACTGCCAACGTATTCTCATTTCTTGTTCCAGTGGAAACTTGCCCGGTTAGGTCCTCAGTTCCACACCGACTAGTGCCGTGAAATATGTTCATTTGCTCGCCGTGTTTCGCCCAGAAAACATCTGCTTGAAGCAAGTGCTTCTTAACCAGGGGTTCATGTACCCCCCGGAGTTGCGAGACTCACCCTCCGGGTGTGTGAGACATGCCAGATATTTTTTTAACACGAATCATCATAAACAATACGTAATACACAGAACTCAGATGTACTTATACAAAACAGAACATTGACAACGTGAGTTAGATACTGAACATTAGTCACATTATGTAATTAAAATTTTCTCAAAACAAACTTGTATCTCTGTTTCGCATTTCTGGCATGTTTTGCGAGCTAGAAGATAAAGGGATGTCAGGCTTCTGTCACAGGATTTACTCCCCTTGCTCTGCAGTGATGGTCCAACAGTGGCCAAAATTCAGAGTATCTACTGAGGGTCTTCAAAGGTGTCTACCTTTCGCTCAAGATTACTCTTGGCAGAGATGTGAATTGAAGAATGGTGCTTCAATTCTAAGAAGCCTCATAGTAATTTACAGAAATCAAGTACTACGGCAAATAGGATCCAGGCCGTGTAAACTTTGTATCTTTCCTGACCTTCTATGAGTTAGGATTTTGCTCGTTCTGATGAGCCCCCAACTGATTTAACTCAGTAAAATATTACTTAAATAGCTCTGTTATAAGTATTTAAAATGACTGAGACATACGGGTGCAGTTCACTCAAAATGACTAAATCAACTATAAATTTGTATATTTACAGATAACAAATTTAATAATCAATTATCGTTAACAAATGTAAAATAAATAAGGGTGGGGTGAATTTAGATAGTCTTTAAAATTTCCTCACAGGTGATGGTCTGATTTGAGAAGAAAAAAAAGAACATTAGTAGAGAGTTCACTTGGCAACTTTGAATGGGTACATAGCTGCCAGTAAGATGTTGGTTGGTTTCTGCTCCAGCCGATGCTTGTTCTCTGCAGGTTATAGACTGGTTTACTCTCGTCACTGGTCAAGTCTGGTGGCTGCAACACGTCCCTCGCAGTAGCGTGGCGTAATTGCGAAGATGGTTCATCATTTGTTAAGACCCGTCTGCTGTAGGTGTCTAGCTTTGACTGCAGGCCACTAATACCACTCATTGTTCCACAGATAGCACCATCAATGGTTACCGCCGACTAGTATCATGAAATAAGAGAGAAACAAATACCCTCCTTATTGGGTTTCCTGACACGAAAATCAGATGTCCTCCCTGTTCACTCCACCATCCCATCTGCTTCAGAACGTTACCCTCTCTGAGCATTAATATTAATGCCAGTGAGCGGAAAACATCCATTGCATTTATATTCACCATGTTTGCATTTACATTTGCACTGGTTGAAAAGGTTAATATGATAAATATGTACACCAGTTCTATCATCATCCACACCCTGCTCCATATGTAACTTGGGACTACCTCTGCTTTTGGTTCTCTATGTGAAACCCGCAAAAAGCAGTCACCAGCTCTTGCATTGGTGGTTCACGAAATCATCATTCTATATGCTGAGGTTGCCAGCCACGTATGACTTGGACATCCACTAGCAATTTTCACATGTTAATAAATGTAAAATATAGAATTATAAATTGTACAACTTACCCCAAAATCTCTTTGGGAATACAGGCTTCTGGCTCAGAGAAATAGTTAAGGCAACTTCATTAAGATGCCTCTTACACGTGGTCTGAGGTGTTAGTTTACAATAGATTCCCACTGTCAAACCTCTAATAAGGGTAGGGGTGCTAGTTGGCTACCCCTCCCCCTCTTTGTCCCTACCACTATCCGTGCTGGATTTAACTTAAACAGACAATGACTCGTGTACTCTAAGGGACCACACGAACAATGGCTGACACAAGAAAATAAGGCTTCCAACCAGCTAGTATCCCTTTATTAGGAACACCACAAATTGGCCACAAACGGCCATAATAGAATGCAAAAAATAGAAGCGCTACACTGCAAGCCAATATACAATATAACTACTGTATAGGTATGAACCTAACCGTTACGGTGAACTCCACTCACACTAGTGGCAAGAATATGAATACGTCAAACTGACAATTGCATAGCATGCACCGTACTTACGACATAAGCCTCAACTTGCAAAAACAACAACTGAGAGAATAATCTACCTCTCTAGAACAAACTACACTAGGACTACAATCGTATGGCAGGCGCTGAATCGCTGATTCGGCAAAAGATGAACAGCCCGTAAGCTGGCAACGGTCCGCCCGAACTGGGCGACAGACGGAAAATGAATGGCGCTGAAATCCACTTGGCGCCAAAATACGAGCTCATCACGTGACCCCAATCACTCGTCTACTTTCGGCAGCCCTTCGGCAACTTCCTAATGGCTTGCTTGATTTACGAACAAGCTGCTAACCGTACGGTGAAAGGGCGCCGTGATACCCACTATGACTTAGTGTTCAGGTTTCTAGGACTCCGGGCTTTCCGTATTAATAAAGGTAGAGTTGTCGTTGTGTAAATTCACAAGATGCTCAAACACGTTGTCCTTTAAAATGAAATCCTGATAATATTCCTTATTCTGGCTTGTATGGCTGTCTGCTTGACGAGTTGAATGTCACAGTGCAGTAATCACCAGACGCTAAATTATAAGACAACACTAGCCCCACATCCAGACTGCGACTATATAAGAAGGCTCCAATAAGAAAAGTTGTATTTTTACATCTCAAATGCCAAGCCAATCACATGCAAGATGCGTATATTTCCCTTTCTCTCACGAAAAATTCCTGCGTAACAAACGCAAAAATAAATGTGTTGTTTACAAGTCACCATATATGATATGCCAGCTTCCGTCTATTATCGATCATGTTTACACTCACGACTACATAATCTTTCAAGATGGATAATTATTCTCCGATTTGAGCTTTCACCGTCTTAATCGAGGTAAGTTTTAATATGTACATTTTATCATTATATATTTTTTTAATTTAACATGTATAAATTGTATGTGGATGTACATGTTCATATGAGGCTGGCAACTTCAGCATATAAAAAATGATTGGACTCATGAACCACCACTGCAAGAACTGGTTACTGCTTCGGGCAGGTTTCCTCCCAAGGAACACAAAAGCAGAGGTAGCCCCAGGCTCCATGTGGAGCAGGGAGTGCATGATGATGACACCCTGGTGTACACATTTATTATATTAAGATTTTAATAAGTTTATATGTATATTCATACATATTTACATA
The DNA here is from genome assembly GCA_024509875.1 of Oreohelix idahoensis. NCBI lineage: Eukaryota > Metazoa > Mollusca > Gastropoda > Stylommatophora > Oreohelicidae > Oreohelix > Oreohelix idahoensis. Next base: position 21,870 of record JAMPIV010008705.1, read on the forward strand.
ATGCAATCGTCGTTTTCCGCAGTTCAAACGCACTTTCATCCGATTCACTGGGTTTAACATTAACTTGCAGGAAGGGTAGCGTTTCTAAGGAAGATGAAGTGGTGGAATGGAAGCGGAGGGCGCTTTATTCTAATGTCAGGAGACCCTATACTTAGAAGAGGCATTTGTTTTCTCTCCGTTTGTGGTATTTGTTTGTGGTACAAGTCTGTGGTTCAAGTTGCCAGCAGTCTACGCTAGACGCCTACATCAGACGGGTGCAATTCACAACAATGATTAAATCAACTATCAATTTATTTTTACAGGTAACGAATTTCATTCATTCATAACCCTCCACTCCCAAAGGAGCATAGGCCTTCAACAAACACATGCCAAGTCCTCCTTCACGTGCCATCATCTCAAGTTCTTTCCATGTTCTCCTCATCATTTTCACCTCTGTTTCCAACTCTCTTCTCCATGTACTTCTTGGTCTTCCTCTGCCTCTCTTGCCCTGAGGGTTCCAGAACAAGGACTGCCTTGTAATGCTATCAACAGGTTTCCTCAGTGTGTGTCCTATCCATCGCCATCGTCTTCTTCTCATTTCTTGTTCCACTGGCACTTGTCTAGTTCTTGTCATCAGTTCCACGTTGGTAACCTTGTCATACCATTTTAATCCCTCTATTCTACGCAAGCACCCATTTATGAAAGTCTGTAGCTTTTTGGTTGTTGTCTTTGTTGTTCTCCATGTCTCTGAGCCATACAATAGGACTGACTTCACATTTGAGTTGAAGATTCTTATTTTCGTGTTGGATCCTATTTCTCTTGAACTCCATATATTTCCCAATGCAATGAAAGCTCCTCTTGCCTTTTGTATTCTTATTTTGATATCGCTGTCTGTCCCTCCAACTTTGTCTATATTTCTGCCAAGATATGTGTATGATTCTACATCTTGTATTGGTGTTTCTTCAAGTTCAACCCTGTTATCATTACCTGCATTTATTCGCATTATTTTTGTCTTTTCCCTGTGTATTTTCAGACCCAATTGCTGTGACCTCTCATCGAGTGTTTTCAATTTGTCCTGCATCTGATTACGGCTATGGGACAGAAGAGCCAAGTCATCAGCAAAATCCAGATCATCCAACTGCTTAGTCAGAGTCCACTGGATTCCATTTCTGTTGTGTGTTGCCGATGATCTCATAACCCAATCTATTGCCAGCAAGAAAAGAAATGGAGACAAGAGGCATCCCTGTCGCACTCCTGTTCTTATCCAAAACGGTTCTGTAAGCTGTCCTTCGTGAAGAACTCTGCATGTCATGTCTTCATATGTTTTATTTATTAAATTAATGATCTTCAGGGGAACTCCATAATGCCTCAACAGTTTCTAAAGTGATTCTCTGTCTACACTGTCAAATGCCTTTTCGTAGTCCACAAATCCGATGTATAGTGGTGAATTCCATTCCAGACTTTGTTCAACTATTATTCTCAAAGTGGCTATCTGGTCTGTACATGATCTGTTTTGTCGAAAACCTGCTTGTTCGTCTCTCAGTTTCTTGTCTATGGACTCTTTTAATCTCTCAAGGATAATCCTGTTTAATACTTTTCCTGGCACTGATAGTAACATTATTCCTCTATAATTTGTGCACTCTTGTAAATTTCCCTTCTTAGGCAACTTAACCAGATATCCTTCCTTCCATTCTGCTGGTATCTTTTCCTTTTCCCAGACTTTACCAAGTAATTTATATAACATCTCTGTAGCCGTGTCGATATCTGCTTTGATGGCCTCTGCTGGAATGCCATCAGGTCCAGACGCTTTTCCATCTCTTAGAAGCTTTATGGCTTTCTTTATTTCTTCCTTCGTTGGTCTTTCACCGTTAACTTGTAGCTCTTCTTCTGCTGGCTGGATGTCCGGCGGGTTTTGTGGAGCTGGTCTATTGAGAAGGTCCCCAAAATATTCTGTCCACCTCTTCATTTGCTCTTGTATATTGCTGAGCAGTTTCCCATTCTTGTCTTTTATGAGGCAACTTGTTTGCTTGTATTTCCCTGTTAGCTTCTTTGTGCTGCTATACAGTTCTCTCATATTTCCTTTTTCTGCAGCATCTTCTGCCTCTCTTGCCAACTCCTCAATATACTTCCTCTTGTCTCTTTTGATGCTTCTTTTTACTTCTTTGTTTGCTTCTGTGTACACTTCTTGAGCCTTGGCTTTGGAACTTCTGGTTTTGCTTGTGTTTAACTCTGCTTTCTTGTTTTTTCTATCTTTTATCTTATTGATGGTTTCTGTTGTTATCCATGCTTTTTGTTGTCTTTCCCTTTTCCCCAGTATTTCTTCACATGTCTCCTTCCATACAGTTTTGACCTGCTGCCAATAGTCTTCTGTATTCTCTACATCTTCCAGCTGTTGGAGCACTTGGAATTTGTTGGATACTGTGACCGCAAATTTGTCTCTTGTTTCTTGATTTCTTAGCTGTCCTACATTATACTGTTGTCTATAATTTTGCATTGTTGCATATCTCTTGAGTTTCATTTTTACTTTGGCTATCAGAAGATGGTGATCTGATGCCACATCTGCTCCTCTATATACCTTTACATCCTGCAATGATGATCTAAACTTCTTGTTTATGCATATATGATCAATCTGATTTTCTGTTCTATGGTCTGGTGATATCCATGTTGCCTTGTGTATTCTCTTATGTGGAAACATGCTTCCTCCTATAGCCAGTTGATTTGAAGCACAGAAGTTTGCGAATAGTTCTCCATTTTCATTCATTACTCCTAGCCCATGTTTTCCCATGACTTCTTCAAATCCGGTGTTGACTGTACCTATCTTTGCATTCATGTCACCCATCAAAATTGTGATGTCTCTTCTTTTACTTTATCCATAATTTCCTGTAGTTTAGTATAAAATGCTTCTTTCACAGACTCTTCTTTGTCATTAGTTGGTGCATAACATTGGATGACATTTACATGAATTTTCTTTTTAGCTGTTTTGAAAGTAGCTGTTATTATTCTGGGTCCAACAGCTTCCCATTCAATGAGTGCTTTCTGTGCTTCTTTAGATACCATAAGAGCTACCCCTTCACTGTGGTGTGAACTTTCGTCTTCATGTCCTGAGGACAGCACCAATTCACCTGTGATGAGTTTCTTCCTGTCTACCCCCTTCCACTTTGTTTCACACATTCCCAGAACCTCGATTTTGTATTCCCTCATTTCTGCTGCTACTTGCGCCACTTTCCCTTGTTCGTTTAATGTCCGAACATTCCAGGTGCCAAATCTGGAAGTTCTCCTAGAAGAAAGAAGGTTAGTCAGCAACACAGACTCCTTTCGGCTTTCTCTGTGTTGCATCATACGCCTCCCCACGAGAGGACCTTCCCCTGTCTTGGATGGCTGTGTTTTATTTTCTTTATTTGACTTGTCCATATTTGTTGAAGTTTTTTGTGGTTTAAATTTTTTTACAGGATGGGGTAACCGGCCCCATGCCCAACCCTCCTTAGTCGCTTTCTACGACATGCTTGGCAGGGGACAGTGTTACTATTCTTTGCTCCCCTTTCGGGCCCCGGTAACACACGGGTGAGGTAACGAATTTAATAATCAGTTATAGTTAACAAAGTTAAAATATGGTTTTTATAAAACAATGAAGCACTGATGCTTTCATCACTATGGCTTTCGTTAAAAAGAGTTCTTTTGCTGGACCTGACAGTTATTCTTGGTTAGACAGGTGTTGATGATGATTTGTTGTTGGAGTTCGGTTCTGTCACTGTTGGTTCCCAAAGGTGTTGTCGACTGTTCCATCAATCGTCAAATTTTGTGGCGTTGCACGCTCCATGCGGTAATGCTGGGGGTAACCACTCCAATAGTCAAGGCAAGCGCAAGTTACACAAGTTAACAATCCCTCGGCAATTGGAAATCGTAAAGAGTAGGCCATACGGTCACTGCCCTTGCAAAATTTAAAATGTAGGAAAGCTACCCACCACCAAAATATTTATATAATGTGTGATTCCTGTATACACACACTGGGATCCTAGTCGGTGCTATGGAGTTCGTGCACTATGCTGAGATCCTCCTTGTGTGATCAAAGGGAGGGTATCTGAGCACTGATGGAGTTGTCCGTGTGCAATGAAGATGGCCTTTAAAACCAAACCAATCTTCATTAATGACAGAAATATTCCAAATTCAACAATCAAACAATGAGAAGTGCTAGCAGTGAAAGACTGAATAGAGTTTTGTTTCCTCGGCGATTATATAAGTGTATACGGTATATATGTGTTTATAATTAAAATGTCTACAAATGCAGCAGACATCAGCCATGTGCAAAGAAAGGTTGATACCGTACACAAAGCAAAATTAGAGTGCAGAGAAAGGTTGACACCGTACACAAAGCAAAATAAGAGTGCAGAGAAAGGTTGACACCGTACACAAAGCAAAATTAGAGTGCAGAGAAAGGTTGACACCGTACACAAAGCAAAACTGACCTTTTAACCGCTGGGAAAAAGTAAAACCATACAGAAGTAGCTTCAGTTATGACGCACTTATTAGCGAACGTCAGTGAATAAAACACTATCAAGACAAACTCTACGTTTATCCACATATTCCCATCTTGAGCTTTCAGTTTAAGTATCTTTGTCTGATGTACAGAGATTTTATTCTATTTCTATGCTGGGGGTGGGTTTCAGTTATAGCTGACTACTTCCTCTGCGCGCCCTACCCACGTACTAACATGACAGCTGCCAAAATGACTAACATAAGACCAAACCAGAAATCATGTAATCTCCGTCCACCTAAGGACCTGACATTTTAGTTTGTTGTTCTTCCCTTTCTTTTAAAAAAGTTATTTTTTAAAAAAACGCAGTCTGCACACTTTCACACCAAAGACGTGGCCATAAATCAATTTTTAAAACAGTGCTGCCGTTTTAAATCTTTCCCCATATTTTTACGCGTTCGCATTCTCAGTCTAGCAGACAAAAACCTGGCGACGATAACTGATTCCGGGCCACCCCCCGCGAATAGATAATCTGGGGCTCTTTTCCACAGTTATAAGTGAAATTACATCCGGAGACCAGGCAACGTGGGGTATATAGAGACCTAATCTATGCCGACTCCAAAACAAATCAAGTCCGCATGATAACGCCAACAGGCCAGGCTAATGGTTACACATGGCATTATGGACCGGTTTTAAAATAACATTAGGATTGTGGTGAATTAGTTGTTAGTATTGGTTTCAATATTATATTAATGGTATCTGGTGTGAGGTCAGCTATGCAAGTCCCTGAGGTTTATTAAATATAAATAAGTTTACAGGGTACCTGTCTGCTTCCACCACGACCTCACCCGATTATACATCTTCCCCTACTGAAGTGTATTGGTGTGTGTATGTTGTCTAGCAAGTGTCTAGGGTATATGCAATGTGATGAAATGTATGAACAAGACAACAATTACACCTATTACTAATAAACAATGATTAAACAAGTCACTGAGTAAAGTTTGGAATGTAACTTATTTTTTTATAATTTATTTTCCTGTATCAAGTTATTCTTCTGACACAGGAATAATCAACTCAACATGATAATGAAATTATTTACAACCAATTATTTTACAACTGTCATTGAGTCTGTTTTATCCCACAATTCTTTATATTTTTCAAGCTGGAAAAATGTCAAGTATTTCTTGCTCTAGAAAAGGGTACAAGTTTATTGAACGTTTTTGTTCCTCACTGTCTGATACCCTATCTTATGGGAAAACTGAGAGAGTGGAGTGTTTGTGATATCAATTTCCCAGACAATTCTTATCTGAGGTCTCTGGAACCAGGCTGTTTGAAGTATGTATAAAACGCCAGTCTCCACTGCCAAGACACGATTCTGCTTCTATAGGTAAATCACTGTGTAGACACTCAGTATTTAGGCCTCACTGCAGAACTTAAGGACAGGTGTTAGGTCACCTGGGCTCACTTTCACTCGTAGATGAAACTCTGGAACAATACAAATGTGTCCCACTCAGCATCTAATAATCTCTCTCTTTCATTATTCTAACATGGCAATATCATCAGACATCAGTATGGTAACTAAACAATTAGTTAACGTTCTCAATTTGGCAGGTACCCCCTTCTGGATAAATAACTTTCAAACCCCGTTTGACATTTCCTTGATAAAGGAAACATTTTACATTAATACTATCAAGTCATGTACAATCACGGTGACTTGCTGATGAAGACGGCCAGTAATCTTCCTGGTCTTATGTCATAACACAACTTTTTCTTTTCATCATAAATATTTAATTTTCTTTTCTCCCCATATGGCCGAAAGCCTGTCTGGCTTTTCTATACCAGGTTAATACAGTTCCTAACAACGCTGTGAAACAACAACACAGAGTGATGTTGCCTTCCCTCCAGATAAATGTTTCCCCTTTAAGGTTCATACAACTTCAATAATGCATACATAATAATGATAAAAAATGACAATATAAATGTTAATATAAAGGTTTCAATATTTACCGCAATCAAAGAAATCTACACACTAAACAGTTGAATATTGCGGTATATGGCATAATCCAAATCGCTGCTTGTGCAGAATTAGCAACCAAGACAGTACTCTTGCCTTGTCTATAACAACTTCTTTAGTGTATAAATTTTAGTTAACAAGTGGCCCCGAATACCAACTACTATTGGTTTTATACAACCGTTTGTCTATTATACTACAGCCAATCAGAGACTGTTTAATGAATAGCGTTCCTTTTCAAATAAAACTGACCTCAAATATTCAAATTAAGGACTCCTTCCCCTCTCCTATTTAATTCAGTACGGCATTTTCAAAAACAAATAGGACGTTAACCTTAATTTTCCTTTTATTTTAAACTACCTTATCGGACGTTAACCTTACGGCGCCACGTCACATTGCGTGTGTGTATATATATATATATCGTCTGCTAAAACCAGCGTGTGAATATATGTCCAGAACGCGGGTCGAGAAAAAGGGGGTCTTTCGAACGCCCGTCATGGTATTAATGTTAAACCGCGGCAAATCGTTTAGGCCCTTACTTCGGTATGCAAATTGAACGTGCTGTGGAATTAAGCGTTAGTTCTCACAGATTTCACTACAAGGATAATAGAGACCTACTATACAAATTACTTGGTAAAGTCTAGCAGAAAGAAGAAATACCCGCAGAATAGAAGGACGGATGTACAGTCAAGTTGCCTAAGAAGGGAGATTTACAATAGTGCACAAATTACGCAGGAATAATGTTACTATCAGTGCCAGGAAAAATATTAAACAGGATCGTTCTGGAGAGATTAATTGAGTCCAACTTAGAGATGAACAAGTAGGTTTCAGGCAAAACAGATCTAGTACAAACCAGAAAGCCACATTGAGAATAATAATTGAACAAAGTCTGGAATAAATCTCACCTCTTTACATTAGATTTGTGGATTATGAAAAGGCATTTGACAATGTGGACATGGAATCCCCCTGAAGGTCATTAATCTAATAAAGAAAATAATGAAGACATGACATGAAGAGTTCTTCGTGAAGGATAGTTCTATAGAAACGTTTGGGTTAAGATAAGAACTGGAATGTGACAGGGATGCCTCTTGTCACTATTTCTCTTTCTATTGGCTATAGACTGGGTTATTAAAACATCATTTTCAGCCATCAGAAATGGAATCCAGTAGACTCTGACAAATCAGCGTGATGATCTAAATTTTGCGGACGACCTGGCTCTTCTGGCCCATAACCGTAATAATTATGCAAGACAAAATGAAAGTGACTTAATGAGATGTCACTGCAAGTAGCTCTGAAAAAATACGCACGTAGAAAACAAAGATAATGAGAATAAATGCAGGAAACGATAACAATAACGCACTTGAAGTAACACCACTTCAAGAATCATACACACATACCTTGTCAGCAACACAGACACTGTTAAAGGGACAGTCAATTATATCAAAACAAGAATACTAAAGGCTGGGGGAGCTTTCATTGCATTTGGACAAAAATATGGAGAACAAAAGAAATCCAAGTCCAAAACAAAAATCAGAATCTTCAATTCAAATGTCAAATCATTTGTATGGCTCTGAAACATGGAGAACATCAAAAACGACAACAACCGTGAAACTACATACTTTCATAAATGAGTGCTTGCATTAAATAGAAACGCAGAAAAAAAATCATACACATAAGAACTAAGTGAATGCTGGATTTAAACTCTGGACACAACAGATTGAGATACTATTTATACCACAAGTACAAAATTGGTGCACCAGATCTCTGTACCTGAATGCGCCAGCCCAATGACAGTCGAACACCTGCTGCAGTCCTGCCCAACCTACAGCAATAAACGGAGTAGCATATGGCAACACCCCACTTCTGTCAACGAAAAACTGTTTGGAGATGTTAGGAACCTTGAGTTGACTACTGCCTTTATTAGAGTCATTAATGTGGAAGACTGAAGGTGAACGAGGAAGAAGAAGACACTAAAGACGATACAGACGATGGACCACGTCTGGACACCTCGCATGTCTCACACAAAAGATTTAGACACTTGCGTTGAACCCATGTCCGGCAATCTTGAAAGGCTGACACTAATGACCGTTATAACCAAGCATACGCCACGTTTAACGGCTTGTTTACGTCATCATTCATACTAAGTGTCTTTATGCACAACATGCGTTCAGTGGCAGTGCTATGTAGTACATAAACAACAAGAAACAATATTAACTGAAGTTTGTGCACCCCAAAGCAGCTTCCAACAAACAACAAAAACAACAATTAAACATCTATCTGCTATTCAGAAGTTTATATTAAACATGCATACTTAACAGTTTATACCAGGGGTTGGCATATGGTAGATCCCGATCTGCCGAAGAATTACATGGAATGATTTGATAAATCTTGAGGTGACGGTAGGAAAAAAAACAGAAATATATTTTTTAAAGATTACAGAAATCTCGGTCTAGTACCCCCCAGACATCCAGCCAGCAGAAGAAGAGCTACAAATTAACGGTGAAAGACCAACGAAGGAAGAAATAAAGAAAGCCATAAAGCTTCTAAGAGATGGAAAAGCGGCTGGACCTGATGGCATTCCAGCAGAGGCCATAAAAGCAGATATCGACACGGCTACAGAGATGTTATATAAATTACTTGGTAAAGTCTGGGAAAAGGAGGAGATACCAGGAGAATGGAAGGAATGATATCTGATTAAGTTGCCTAAGAAGGGAAATTTACAAGAGTGCACAAATTATAGAGGAATAATGTTACTATCAGTGCCAGGAAAAGTATTAAACAGGATTATCCTTGAGAGATTAAAAGAGTCCATAGACAAGAAACTGAGAGATGAACAAGCAGGTTTTCGACAAAACAGATCATGTACAGACCAGATAGCCACTTTGAGAATAATAGTTGAACAAAGTCTGGAATGGAATTCACCACTATACATCGGATTTGTGGACTACGAAAAGGCATTTGACAGTGTAGACAGAGAATCACTTTGGAAATTGATGAGGCATTATGGAGTTCCCCTGAAGATCATTAATTTAATAAAGAAAACATATGAAGACATGACATGCAGAGTTCTTCACGAAGGACAGCTTACAGAACCGTTTGGGATAAGAACAGGAGTGCGACAGGGATGCCTCTTGTCTCCATTTCTTTTCTTACTAGCAATAGACTGGGTTATGAGATCATCGACAACACACACCAGAAATGGAATCCAGTGGACTCTGACTAAGCAGTTAATGATCTGGATTTTGCTGATGACTTGGCTCTTCTGTCCCATAACCGTAATCAGATGCAGGACAAATCGAAAACACTCGATGAGAGGTCACGGCAATTGGGTCTGAAAATACACAGGGAAAAGACAAAGATAATGAGAATAAATGCAGGTAATGATAACAGGGTTGAACTTGAAGAAACACCAATACAAGATGTAGAATCATACACATATCTTGGCAGTAATATAGACAAAGTTGGAGGGAAAGACAGCGATATCAAAATAAGAATACAAAAGGCAAGAGGAGCTTTCATTGCATTGGGAAATATATGGAGATCAAGAGAAATCGGATCCAACAAGAAAATAAGAATCTTCAACTCAAATGTGAAGTCAGTCCTATTGTATGGCTCTGAGACATGGAGAACAACAAAGACAACAACCGAAAAGCTACAGACTTTCATAAATGGGCGCTTGCGTAGAATAGAGGGATTAAAATTGTATGACAAGGTTACCAACGTGGAACTGATGACAAGAACTAGACAAGTGCCAGTGGAACAAGAGATGAGAAGAAGACGATGGCGATAGATAGGACACACACTGAGGAAACCTGATGATAGCATTACAAGGCAGTCTTTGTTCTGGAACCCCCAGGGCAAGAGAGGCAGAGGTAGACCAAGAAGCACATGGAGAAGAGAGCTGGAAACAGAGGTGAAAATGATGAGGAGAACGTGGAAAGAACTTGAGATGATGGCACGTGACAGGAGGACTTGGCATGTGTTTGTTGAAGGCCTATGCTCCTTTGGGAGTGGAGGGTTATGAAGATGAAGACCCTCTGGCCGGCAATTATAAGCGCGGTGTCTGCAGCAGTAATAGTATGGTTTCCTTATTCCCAGTGTAAACTCATGAGCTTGGTTACACGAATTCATTTTACTCGTAAACTGCATGAAATAAAAATACGATCTTTTCTTACAAGTCAAGGTACCATTTGGTAAAATATCCTTTAGTTTGAATTTTCCACCACTCTGCTGGTGGAATTGCAAGAAGCATAAAGTTGGGTAGAGATAACATGTATACAAAGACAACATGGTTTTATCAAGGCAGAGTTTCAGGGAGCTCAATATTTCTAAAGTAGATTCCCACAACTCCGACCAATAAAGCTGTGCTAGAGTAAAATGGTCTAGACATCTTGTGAGAATGAATCCAGATAACAAAGCTGTCCTAGGGTAAGAAGGTATGGACATCTTATGAATATTAATCCCGATCAACAAAGCTGTGCTAGAGTAAAATGGTCTAGACATCTTGTGAGAATGAATCCCGATCAACAAAACTGTCCTACGGTAAGAAGACATGGACATCTTGTGAGAATTAATCCTGATAAATAAAGCTGAGCTGTAGTAAAAAGGTATGGATATCTCATGAGAATGAATCCTAATTTTTTTTTTAAAAAAGCTCTCTTCTTCTTCTTCTCTCTTCCCAATGGGCTGATCACCCGTTGGCTTGTCACACCGATTACGGAAACAACGGCAGATGGATCTATTTGTTGTTGCCCTAAAGACGCCGCTAGGCGTGATGGGAAACTACAACAGAGAAAATCAATCTGCTGTTGCCCTTAAGACGCCACAAGGCGTGATGGCCTCTGACTGCTTGGTCGGTCTTTGGCTAAGGACGGAAGAAGAAGAAGAAGAAAGTTTGGACATTTTATAAGAAGGAATCGCGACCAATGGGCGTTATATGAAGGTAAATCACCATCAAGAAAGCTGTATGTATTGTGCTAAGAAGGTTTGAACATCTCATATGAAGGTAAATCACCATCAAGAAAGCTGTATGTATTGTGCTAAGAAGGTTTGAACATCTCATGAGATGGAATCACAATCAACTAAACAGTACTGGGGTAAGAAGGTATGGACGTCGTATGAGACTGGGGACCCAAAGACGCAGCAATAGAGACCGCAGTCAGCGACTCATAGCTTGACTGCTTGCGTCAGGACCAGCGAACCAGAGCTGGTCAAGACCGTGCTCCACCTCCACGTGGTGGTCCTGGAAACAGTCTGCAGCAGTGCAGTCTGGCTGAGCGAGCACGGATCAAAGAGGGAAGGCAAACCCGGTCCCAAAAAATGCCGTGCAGAAGTCGGATGTGTCGACCGAAAGGTGCAGATATCACAGCTTAGGCGTAAACAGACACAACGCAGCCACCGTCCTTTTCAGGGCGAACGAGGAAGAAGAAGAAGAAGTATGAGACTGAATTCCGATCAACAAAGCAGTACAGAGTAAGAAGGTATGGGCGCGTTGTGAATGTGAATCCCCATCAACAACGCCTTATGTACTGTGGTAAGAAGGTATGTGCGCGTTGTGAATGTGAATCCCCATAAACAACGCCTTATGTACTGTGGTAAGAAGGTATGGGCATTTTTAAGACTGAATCTCGAGAAATAAGGCAGAGCTGGGGTAAGAAAATAAGGACATTTTGTGAGAACAGATCCCCATCCCTATCAACAAAGCAGTACTGCCTTATGACCCCAAACAAATAAGGAAGCGACCAGTGAGAGACAACGACCTTAAGAAGAAGGTCACAGCTATGGCAAACAGATATGACAAACAGATATGATAAACAGATATGACAAACAAACAGATATGACAAACAGATATGGCAAACAGATATGACAAACAGATATGACAAACAGATATGACAAACAGATATGGCAAACAGATATAACAAACAGATATGATAAACAGATATAACAAACAAATATGACAAACAGATATGATAAACAGATATGACAAACAGATATGGCAAACAGATATGGCAAACAGATATGGCAAACAGATATGACAAACAGATATCACTAACAGATATGACAAACAGATATGTCAAACAGATATGACAAACAGATATGACAAACAGATTTGGCAAACAGATATGGCAAACAGATATGACAAACAAACAGATATGACAAACAGATATGACAAACAGATATGACAAACAAACAGAAATAACAAACAGATATGACAAACAGATATGACAAACAGATATGATAAACAGATATGACAAACAAACAGATATGACAAACAGATATGACAAACAGATATGACAAATAGATATGGCAAACAGATATGGCAAACAGATATGACAAACAAACAGATATGACAAACAGATATGACAAACAGATATGACAAACAAACAGATATGACAAACAAACAGATATGACAAACAGATATGACAAACAGATATGACAAACAGATATGGCAAACAGATATGACAAACAAACAGATATGACAAACAGATATGGCAAACAGACAGATATGACAAACAGATATGACAAACAGATATGACAAACAGATATGGCAAACAGATATGGCAAACAGATATGACAAACAAACAGATATGACAAACAGATATGACAAACAAACAGATATGACAAACAGATATGACAAACAGATATGACAAACAGATATGGCAAACAGACAGATATGACAAACAGATATGACAAACAGATATGACAAACAGATATGACAAACAAATATGACAAACAGATATGGCAAACAGATATGGCTAACAGATATGGCAAACAGACAGATATGACAAACAGATATGACAAACAGGTATGACAAACAGACAGATATGACAAACAGATATGGCTAACAGATATGGCAAACAGACAGATATGACAAACAGATATGACAAACAGATATGACAAACAAATATAACAAACAGATATGGCAAACAGATATGGCAAACAGGTATAACAAACAGATATGGCAAACAGATATGGCAAACAGACAGATATGACAAACAGATATGACAAACAGGTATAACAAACAGATATGGCAAACAGATATGACAAACAGGTATAACAAACAGATATGGCAAACAGATATGGCAAACAGACAGATATGACAAACAGATATGACAAACAGATATGCCAAACAGATATGGCAAACAGATATGGCAAACAGATATGACAAACAGATATGACAAACAGGTATGACAAACAAAAAGATTTGACAAACAGATATGACAAACAAACAGCTATGGCAAACAGATATGACAAACATCTATAAAATGGTATCAGTGACACGGGATAAAATGTTAGGCAATGCCCCTGGTAGCTCCCCGGGGTGCCCGAAGAGACACAGAAAGAATATGATTACTGTTACCCCAGGCAACTATTATGAGGTTGTTTACGGGACTGGCAACCTCATAATCAGGGCCGGATTAAGGCCAACTGATGATTAAGACTCAATAAATACTGGAGAGACTGAAAATTCAATTTTCTTCCTGGCCAGGCTCCACTGAAATTCATGCAGAAAAACGTTGGTAAGACAGGCAAACATACTGAACTCTAGGTATGTCTGACAGTAAATAAATATTAGACAAACCTAAAGGTATGTTAACAGGCACTCGTAAGAAATAAAGAAGTAGAAAACTAGACAACAGAAAAACAACAGACGTGAGTGGCTTACCCAAGACTCGAACCCAGGACCTTCCGTGCGACAACCCCGCCTAGCTATGCAAGCGAATCACACTATCCTCCCTGCCATCTAGGCATCACCAAAAAATGATGCTTCGATGACGGGTCTAATGTGCGACCCGCAACACATAACACCGGAAATTTACCATGGGCAGTCCAGCCTATAATGACGCAATCACTTCTGTCTGTCTATGTCTGACACTTTCAGTCACTTACCATACCAAAGAAAACGTTTTTCTTTTTTTTCTTTATTATTATTAAAAACAATTCGGATTAAAGTCGAACATGGCAGATATTGAAAATTACAAAAAATTGGACTGAAGACGACTGTGGCAGTGAAAGAGATGAGAGTTAAGGGCAGTGAAAGAGATGAGAGTTAAGGGCAGTGAAAGAGATGAGAGTTAAGGGCATGATAGCTAGTCGGAAAATTCTGTGGTACCCTTGGTGCCATTAGCACGTGCTTATTTTACTTAATGGTTAATCCAGCCCTGCTCATAATATATAACACACTGTTACAGAGACACTGCTGCAAGAGCGCCTTAATATTTTGCCGCAGGCTCCATAGACAGTAAAAAGGGAAAAGATGAAATGTTGGAGGCTATTGTAATCTTGGCTTTAAGTCTAAGCCGTTAGTTCGTGTGCATTATTTGATCAACACAACATTTATCTGTTATCCATAAACAAATACACACAAAAGCACCCACCAAACGCAGACCAAACCACAACACAAATATACCGCACATGTTCTCCTTTCACCTTAAGACTCAACGGGTCTTCAATTTTCATTAGACAACACAAGAAATGCAAGTAATGAAAGGAATATCACGTGACAGTTGCTGCCCAATCAGACATGTAAAGAGAGAGAGAGAGGGGGGGGGGGAGATTTTTTGTTAAAAGGGACACGACTCCGATGCATAACAAACAGGTATAAACACCCCCATCTTATTTTCTGTATGGATGCGCTAATTTCACTCCAACCCCCGTTACCACGGCATAGCCTTAACGTGAGATCAATGTTCGTCTATTTAGACGCAGGGAAAAGGCGTTAGAATTGATGGAGGTTTTGTTCGTAGTTTGACTTCACTTGGTAGTTATCCAGGCACGACAGAAATAGACATTGTCATCCGCGTGAGGTTAGGTCGCTGCAACTACTGATTGTGATTAGCTGTGGCTCTGAGTTTTGTTTCTGCTGGCTACAGTTAATCTGCGGTTCCAGGGACACAGGGTACATCTAGAACGGGGATTTCCAACCTTTTTCGGCTCTCGTACCCCCATAGCTTGTAGCAACCCACCATACCTGCTATTCAGTTTCAAAAAAAAAAAAAGGAAATACATTCTTGAGTTTACCTTGCTTACACGTATAGGAGAATAAATAGATGAATTAATTTTTCATACAGAAAACTTGATTCGGTACATAACATTTTTAGGTTCATAAAGTTGTTAAACGGTTAGCAGAACACAGTGAAATAAATTAATGAGACTTCTGAGTCTATTTCGTGTCGACCAACAGTTTTGTTCTTGGTACAACTGATGGATGAATCAGATATCAGCATATCTTATTCAGCATGTTCCTTGCTTTGGACTTGATTGAAAGCCAATGTACAAAGGAAACTTATTTCACAAGTTAGAAAGAAACAATCCACTTTTTTGGGCATGTTATGAGAAGATGAAAGTTGGAATATATCGCAACAACAGGTAAGATTGAGGGAAAAAGAAATAGAGGAAGACAAAGAGAGCAAATACTGGACAGATTGACATCGTGGCATGAAAAGAAGTCAACAGCAGAATTGATAAATTGTACTGGAGACAGGAAGTTGTGGATAGACATGATCTCCTACGCCACTAGGCATAGTACTTGAAGAAGAAGAAGAAGAAGAATATAGATATTTATCAAATATTCCCCGTACCCCTGCTCTAGAAGTACCATGAAGTACCCGGAGGTTGTCACCAAAAACGATAATAATATGGCTCTTTTCTCCTTGTCTTCGCTCCACACTAACACAAAATGTTCGTGGTCCCTTTTTCCACATGTTTACATTGCCTAGTTTTTCTATGGTTGTCTTTTTCGAGAGGTTAATTCTGGTTCCTTGTCACTTAGCCTACCAACATTCAATGTCGCTGTTTTAGTCCAGTTCCTTTTAACTTTAATGAAAATAGAAGTCTTGACGTAGAAAATGAACCAGGTGCCAGTGGACAACAGATTGGGACAATACGTTGGCAACTGACAGGACACTCATTGAGGAAAGAGCATGAAAATGCAGTCCTTGTTCTGGAATCCATAGGATAACAGAGGTAGAGGGACACAGACAAACACACAGAGAAGAGAACTGGAGACAGAAATGAAAAGGACGCGGAAGACATGGAAAAACCTTGAACTCATGACGTAGGACAGGATGCCAAAATAATACAGACCTGGATGATCTCAGAATAGTGCTCCACAAACTTTGTCAACGATTCTAAAGTGTTGTGATCCAATGGATCCCATCTCATTGTAACATCACCGGCAATGAAGAGGCTGACAGAATGGCAAAAGAAGGTTCATATCTACCTCAGCCTGATGCAAGTATAACTTTTGAGGAGGCAAAGAGTTTTTTTCAGAATCAGATATAGAAACAAATGGAATGTAGAACATCCAAGGCACACACAGAATGATGGTTACTACCAGCTCCACAGAAGAGAACAAGTGGTAATCTTCAGTCTCCGCACTGGCCACAACAGATTGAGATACCATCTATTCAACAAGCTAAAGATAGGAACTACCGATCAGTGTAACTGTGGCACTGATAAAATGACTGCTGAACATCTGCTTCAAAGTTGCCCCTTATATGTGGTACAGAGAACGTGCATATGGCCGACGCCAGCTCCTTTCGTGGAAAAGCTTTACGGGGATTCAAATAGCCTCAAACTGACTACTGCTTTCTTTGAGAACATTAAAGTGGACGTCTGAGAGTGTACGAAGAAGAAGAAGAAGAAGAAGAAGAAGAAGAAGAAGAAGAAGAAGAAGAAGAAGAAGAAGAAGAAGGACAGGATGACCTGGCATGAATTAGTTAAAGGTCTGTCCCATAATATTGGGTCGATGTCTTATCCTCTCCGACAGTATTTAGTAACATTTTGTGTGTGTACTAAATCACTTGCAATTTCCGTGGTCGTCCCATTTTTTGTCACTGCTATCAAGTAGATAGGAGCTATTTTCTTATCAATTTTACACTCCCTTCAGTGATAACTGATCATGTTTGCTTTGCGCTTCTCGGCTTTGCTAAGACTAAGCCGCGGGTAAAACCAAGATGGGCCCGGTCAATATTCGTATGGGGAACGCGTGTCATGTTTACCTAGGAGTGCTCCGCGATAAATTATCGACCTGTCGGCATACACCTGGCGAAAACGAATGACATAATCATTTCCTGTACACCTTGTTACAAAGACATTACTTTAGATGAAAGTAATATCTTATTTGTAAACATTGCCGAGAGAATGATCGGATGTTTTCATTCCATATTTGGAAGTCATGACCTTTGTATTAATGCACAGAAATTTCCTAGTGGAAATATTTTGAATTACCCATCCTAAACACGCATGTTTGAAATTATTGGCCGGCACTCGAGATGTAAACATAACTACATTTCTGATTCGGGCCCGGTCTAATAGTAAGCAACACGTGTCAGGAATGAGAGGGGCAATATAACTTTAGTCGATTGAAAGCACTGTGAAAATTCACTCGCGCCAAGAAGACAACCAGACATAGTCAGAGTTAAGAATAGCAGTAGATTTCATATATCGGACCGGACTTTGCTTGAGCATCTTGAGTAATTATCTCCCAGGAAAATCTCTACCATTATCAGCAAGGAAAAAGGGAATATGAGGAATCTGAAACACGGAGTCAAAGTGGGAACTTATTGCTAAAGTAACAACACCCTAGACCAAGTTTAAGAGGCCTCTACAAGTGCTTTTATTTCTCTGAGCCAGCAGTCTGTGAGCCTAAAGATTGGCGTAAGTTGTACATTTTGAATGCTATTTTTTTCATTATTAACATGTGAACTAATACGTATATATCGACACGTAAATATTAATATGTGGAAATTGCTAGCAGATGTCCAAGTCATTTGAGGCTGGCAATATCATCATATAGAATGATGATTTCATGAACCACCACTGTCAGGGCTGGTGACTGCTTTATTGCGAGTTTCTTATAAAGAACCAAAAGCGGAGGTACTCCCAAGTTCAATATGGAGCAAGGAGGGAATGATGAAAGAAATGATGTACATACTTGTTATATTATTAACCTTTTCAACCAGTGTAAATGTAAAACATATTCACTCTAAATGTAATGAAAGTTTACAATCTTTTCAACCGATCTAAATGTAAACATATTTAAACTATATTGTTAACATTTTTAACTAAAGTTAAATATAAAACTATTCATTTTAAATGTAAAGATAGTTTTTAGCCCACTGGGATTAAGATTAATTCTCAGCGAGAGTAAACGTTCTGAGATAGATGGGATGGTGGAATGAAAAGAGGGGGGCACATAAGGATGTGTCGAGAAACTCAATACCAAGAGGGCGTTCGTTTCTCTTCTTTTGCCATACTAGTTGGTAGTACCAATTGAAGGTACTATTTCTGGAACAAGTGAGGGTATAAGTGACCTGAATTCGACGCTAGACACCATCATCAGATGGGTCTTAGAGACGCGGGACCAGCTTTGCAGTTACTCCCTAATTCTACTTGGAACGTGCTGCAACTCTTAATCTTGACCAGGGACGTGAAACATCAGCGGGAGCAAAAACAACTATTGGCAGCTAAGTAAAACGTAAAAGCTGCCAAGTGAACTGTACATTTTCGAAAACCATAACATCACACTGTGGTGAATACTTTTTCTAAACAATTATTCATTTTTATAACTGTTAAGACCTACTTGATTATTAAATGTGTTACTTTTATAAAGACAAATCTAAAGTTGATTTCATCATTTTGAATGTACTACATCCGTATGTCTCAGACAATTTCTTAAATACACGTAAACAGGGCTAAATAATAATAGGAAGAAATTCGCTGAATAAACTCAGCTGGGGGCTTGAACGAGCTAACGAATTATAAGATTACATAATCCTTCACAAAAGTTGATGGCAGATACTAGAGTTAACGTGCTCAGCCAATGCAGCATTGTTCTCGCTTTTCTTAATATCTTGTGTATACTCCCTTGAGGTAGAAGCATCATTATCCTTCTATCTACAACTCTGCCAAGAGTAATCTTGTGTGAAGGTAGACACCTTTGAAGACCCACATTAGTTACTCTTCCTCTCCGGCAGTAGTTATTTTAGAGTCATTGTTTGCACTTCTCCTTAATAATTCGTCTTGTCTGTTTACCTGACCATCCCTGCTGAGAGAGTAGACAGGTAATGCAAAATTGACCGACAGTCATGTTGGTAAAGTTCTCGTGTACCAAACCCTGAGCGCGACGGATTAACACTACGTACGCCCTGCAAATTTATTTAGCGTTGTATGGCTATCGCGATTCACTAATTACTGTCGCGAAGAGTCAAGCCCAGATGGTTAAACCAGGGTCGGTGGTTGCAGAAGGACAGGGAGATAATTATCCGTCTGCGGACATATTAAAGACCTGCACCTGAAAGACGGAATGTTGTAATAGCTTCCGAACAGAAGTGTTATGAAGACATTATTTGTGATAATGTAAGGAGTTGTAGAGAATTAATTACCGCGAATCGACGGATATAACAATTCCATATTTCGAAAGTGACGTTTTAAATAACATGCAGAATTTTCCTATGAGGAAATTTTTTTAATAGACCCCATCAAACCACGCATGATTGTAACTATTGGTCGGCATTCGAGATGTAAACATAACAACACTTCTGACTGGAGCCTGGTCTAAAAGTAAACAACAACATGCATGGGACGAAAGTTGCAATATAACCTGACACTTTAGACGGTTGAAAGCACTGTGAAATTCAACTCGTCAAGAGACTAGCCAGACACAGCCAGAGTAAAGAATAAGATCAGAATTCCATTGATCGGACCGGACCTTGTTTGAGCATCCTGAGGACTTATTTCCCAGGATAACTCTATTAACACGGAAAACCGGAATCCTAGGAATTTGAACACGAAGTCAGAGTGGAAACGTATTGTAGAATCCTAATGTGTAACCGGTAGAGTAGTTAAGAGGAAAATTCGAGTAGAATTATTTTTTATGAGATTGACTTTTATGATTGAGATTAACTGACTTATAATTTATAGTCTAAGGGGAATAATCGGTAGAACGAGAAGAGGGATCAAGAGTAATGCTTACGTCCCTTGTTTGCCGTGTTTTGTCTGTCTGGCCTTGGCCGAGGATTCTAATGTTGTGTTTTTATTTGGTTTTGGGTGATCTCGGCTACGTGATCGTAAATTCTCGTGTTCGGGTGAGTTGTTTGTTAGACAAAGTTGTTTTAGAATGTTCGAAAGTAGTCGTTGTTGTAAATCGAAGTTTTAGATTAAGTCAGTCAGATCCGAGATGCGATAGCGTTAGCAGCAAGTTTTGCTTTGAGTTGTGATAGAATTAGTATCTAGAAGTGGCAGCGAATGGGAGTTACATCGGGTCGATAAGCCAATAAATGTTTTGGTTGATTCTACGGTGGTAGAATAGTGACTATCGCCCAGACGCCCAAGCGCATTTCTTGCCACATTTGTGTACGACAGTTTGTCATTTATTCTGAGGACAAGATGCCAGCGTTCCCTTCCCAGTGAGAGAAAATGTGTGCATTTCGAAACAAAACAGGTACGTTGAGCATTATGAGTCCATAACTAATAGTGAAGTACAGTAGACAAGCTGACAGGCTAGCGAGTAGAAGATAGACTTGGTAAATTTGCATCCCTGGCGGTGAGGCCAGTGTCCTTAAGATACACCAAGCAGAACATAGGAAACATGTCAGGACATAAGAGAAACAATGTTTACATATGAAGAATTAGATGGCAGTTCAATTTTATAACAACAGTGGTTCTCAAGCTGTGACCACAATAACCACTAGGTACAGTATGATAAATTGAACCAGAGAGAGACAGATATAGTGACACTGAAGTTTTACCTACTGAATTTTGCTGTACAAGTCTGCCAACCTCAGCTGGAAGGTTGGGCATATCATTTTTTCAATTTTTTATGACTTATCTAAATAAAGTTCGACTTTAATATTTTACTGCTGTCAGCGTGAAATCAATCATCAACTATTAGTATGAGAAATATTTTCGTCTGAGAGAAAGAAGTTTTCTGATCACCATACAACAAGTTACCTACTTCTAGGATAGAGATACGAAACCTAACATACGATCAACACAAAGAAATAGAAGTAAGAAATAATAGACAAGCCATCATCATCACCGTCCGTACACGGCCACATATAAAAGGCATCTTAAACAAGTTGCCTTAACTATTTCTCTGAGCCAGAAGCCAGTCTGTGATCCAAAAGACAATTTGGGGTGAGTTGTACATTTATAATTCTATATTTTACATTATTAACATGTGAAAAAGTATGTATATATTGACATGTGAATATTAATATGCGAAAACTGCTAGTGGATGTCCATACGAGGCTGGCAACCTCAGCATATAGAATGATAATTTCATGAACCACCACTGCGAGGGCTGGTGGCTGCTTTATGCAAGTTTCTCATAGAGAACCAAAAGCAGAGGTAGCCCCAAGTTCCATATGGAGCAGGGAGTGAATAATGAGAGAAATGATGTACATACTTATTATATTGTTAACGTTTTCAACCAATGTAGCAGTAAATGTAAACCTATTCAGTCTAAATGTAATGAAAGCTTTCCGCTCACTGGGATTAAGATTAATTCTCAGAAAGGGTAAAGTTCTGAGGGAGATGGGATGATGGAATGAAAAGAGGGGGGCACATGAGCATGTGTCAGGAAAACGCAATAGGGTATTTGTTCTTTTCTTTTGTGACACTAGTCAGTGGTACCAATTGAGAGTACTTTCTCTGGAACAAGTGAGAGTGTAAGTGGCCTGAAGTCGACGCTAGACACCATCATCAGACGGGTCTTAGAGACGCTGGATCAGCTTTGTGATTACTCCCTGATACTTCTTGGAACGTGTCACAACTTTCAGACTTGACCATTGACGATTGAATCAGTCATCTATCTGCAAATAACCAAACTGAAAACACATGCAGAGTGACAAGGTCATTTGGTATGGCAATTCTATCTACAACCGATGAAAGATGTAAAAATCCTTGTCTTCCGATAGGTAAGAGTACCTTTGTTAGACAGCCGAAAAAACTCTAGTTTTTGGGACGTTGATGACCAGTACTGAAGAGACAAGGAGAAATGAATTTGTTTATTGAGAAGGTTACACGCATGAAGATTGAGAAATTGACCTGTACAGCAGAAAGATATTATGGTCAAGAGATTTGGGGTGAAGTAAGAGTCTTTAGGTGAAGTATTCGTCTCGTATTAAGATCGCCCTATCTGGACATGCTACGAAACAAGATGGCGTAGGTGAAAAGGTGCTAGTATCGGTGTGTTCTAGGTCAATCCCAACCGTGCTAAGTTTATCTTAGTACTGGCAGATGCTGATGAATAAGAAGGCATTGTGGTCGTGATGATGTTAGGCTGGCACCGTCTAGTTGGGGGAACATGGAGAATGAAGGTGGCTACGGACAAGGCGCGTGATTATAAGGAGTAAGAACAATGAACCCGCCGGCACAGCTTCTTATCTTTGGTCGACAACCTCTATATTTCATTCTTATCGTTTCTGATTTTGCTCTAAGTGTAGCCCTAACGTGGTCTTATTATGCGCCTTTACCCAATGATGTAACCTACGTGCCTAGTAGCTGTTACAAATCATTGTCATTTCTCTGCAGTACAGTTTTCGAGTTTTAACAGCCGTTACTTCATGATAACAGTTCAGAACCACTCCTGAAAGATCGTTGAGCCCTCCCATTTTGCATATATATTTCAATGATACTCCAACCTAGTAAGTCATAATATTTACTGTTGTTTCTTGTTTCGTTTCGGTAAATTATGCAATTGCCACTTGCTGTGCCAGTTGCTTAAACAATGCTCGTGCCAGTTTGCCTAGGTGTACATTTTAACTTCAGAAAATACCCCCTCCCCCTCTTCTGGTCTATGGTAGATCGTTTGAGAGATGCAGTGGGGGGCTGAAATTCACGAGGGCTTGGCGGGACAGAACAAATAGAGTGACATTACTTAAAGCCTACTGAATACATAACGGTCCGATATGTTGTACCAGAAACTTGGTTAGTGAAAGTCAAAGCGTGTAAGCCGAGAGATCGGTGGAAACATGGTGTTTTGGATGGTTGCCTGCAGTTGAAAAACGACATGTACACTGCGCGTTCGTTGAGTGTTTATTTTGTATATATCCTCTATATATAACATTCCAGGGGGGGTGTAGGGGGAGGCGGGTGCTACCTGTGGGGGGGTCCATACAACCTAAGCACGGCAGGGTGTGGGTAGTGGGTCTCCTCGATTTTTTTTGTAAAGGGGCATGGGGTGGTGCCCCCCCCGGTGTGACCTAGCGCATGTGGATATTTGTGGGTGCAAATGCGGGGGGGTGGGGGCGGACTAGCGCGCGGTGGGCCCACGTTGGGGCCTGGACGGGCGAGGGGGAGACTGAGGGTGCCAGGAGAGGAACGAGTTGCGTGTCGATCATACGGGGGGGCCCGGGGGCGCAGTGTCGGGGGCAGTCCCGGGATGGCGTTGGCATCGTTGTGGTACCAATGGGTGCCGAACGTTTGACTCCTTGCAAGGGCAGCCAGTGGCAGGACGCACGGGCTGGTTTAATGTTCGGCCGGTGTGGTTGGTGGGGAGGGGGGGGTTTTAATTTACAAAACAAAAGGGTTGTGGGATTTTTGTTGGTTGTATGGGTGGTTGGGGTTTTGGTATATAATGGATGTTGATGGTTGTTGTAATGACTATCTTCATTGCCACACAGACAACTAGCCATCTATTGCTACGATCTGCCTCCTTTGCAAGACAATTTCACACAAGGGGAGGATTCCTCAGCACAGTACACCGGCGAGAATCTCAATATGTGCTATATAATGATATAGAGGAAATCACTACGCTTTCTTATAAATCTTTTCTGTCGTGGGTTAAGGTTTCCTCATTTTAAACTGTGCTCAGGCAGCAGGCCGTGATCAAAGCTTCTACACTTTACGATTTCCAACTGCCGTGGAGATTCAGGATTTTTTAACGTGTCCGCTAACTGTGCACACGGGGACCTCATTTTCTTCGCCTTGATCCGGGAAGGCCTGTAGACATCGATCTCATTACCCCATGCGATCACAGGGTGGGGACTATGAGCATCATTAGTTTAAAAAAATTGTTCCTATAAGAATATATCTCGCCCTCAGATCTGGGAATCTGTCCAACCTGGGTACATCTGAACTCCGAGACGGACACTCTTATACCTCTGAGCCACTCCGACCCCGCCGTTGTTTCTACAATGATGAGATTCACGAGTCGCCATACACGTGAATACCATGTTCACTACGACATGTTTTCATCCCTTGCGGAAGACCTAATTTGCTTCTTTCGATTTCTGACTCAATAAGACCCTTGGATAATACAGCAGGGCTCTAATACATGATTGGGGGGGAGCAGTCGGGAGAACTGGCAGCCAGGCTTTAGAATAATGAACCGGACGATTAAAAACCGAACGGCGATGTCGATGATTAAGACTGATAAGAATGTATGTCCCTCCTGTTATGCCCATTCAATAAGCAGTAATGACCGAATTGTATTTTGTTTTAACACACAGATCACGAGTAGACTGTGAAATATAATCCAATAGCACTCACAGCGCATTATGCTCTTAACCCCCAACCCAATACACCGTGTTGTTCTGTCGCTACTGTCGTCATTTAATATGCCCACAGAAGCTGGTCGCCTAACGCTCTACGCCCGCAAAACCCCGTTTTTTACCTCACGTACCTACGCCCGATTTCTCTTCGTGCAGTACTGGACCTTTTTGCCTTTTTCTGCATGAATGCCTGAAATCTCCTCCCCCTCCAGCAGTGTTATCCACTCTCTCCGACAACCGCATATTTTGTCGTATATCGCCTACATGCCATCTTTCCTTACCGCTGCTCCATGATCATAATGCTGATTTCAATCGCCTGCTTCTAAGCTGTGATTTGCTTTAAACAATCGCCAAGTACAGCGCCACGAAAATTGGCTTCCTAACCCCACACCCCCCCTTCTCTCTCTCTCTCCACCTCTCCTACTTACTCATACTCCTCTCTACTCTCCTGACGATCATTCCGCGGACCATATCATTCCGACATTGCCCGTTCGGCAGATAAAGAGTAATAAGCAGCTAATACGCGGGGGGACAATTTGATGCGTTATTCAAACTGTGAAGAGATCTATCAAACAGCGTATATCTACCCTTCCTTGTTGATATGGATTGTACGAACACAGGACAATGGCAGACAAGCAGTTAGGAGAAAGAATTGAACGGACTTTTTGGAAGCTATGGCCAATATATTGAAGAATGGGGCATGTGTTGCGACCCTGTTGTCAGTCGCGCAGAATTGGTAAACATTGCATGTTAATTGACGCTGCGCCAGCCCCGCGACCCCCCGTACCACACCGGCCAAAGGACCGCGTGCTAAGAGCTGTAATAAGCGTCTTTGCTATTGAAGTGGTAGACCCAGCGGGGCCCAGTGCTTATACGGTTACAAAGCGCCTTATATACAGTCACTACTGACGAATATGAAGGAAAAAGCTCTATAGGAATGTGATGGCCGACTTTCACAGTTTGCACTATTTTCCATGTGACATTAAATAATTCCAAAACAGGCGACCGCCCACGTGCTACCTGCGTTGGAATAATCTTAATAAATATATAACTCAACGAAAGGAAAGATACGGTCGGTCGGAAAGTATATCCCAAGGATATTAATCCACTATCCATAGTATTTAACGCTCTGTCTTAGAGTATTTTTTCACACGTTCATGCACATCGGCTAAAGTTAGAGCTAGATAATCTTTTAAAAACTTTATTCCCCAGAAACCACGCCTTCCCCGGGAAATTGCTATAAATTTAAATGCTACTGAAAGCCCCATATGCCGGGAAGAAAGCGAACGGAGTTAGCTAATTATATCGACCGGATAGGAAGGAGAAGATACAGTGTGGTGTTACGTGACAGAAGAGAAACCGAAGCCTACAGGAAGCACGATAGTATTATCATAGCTTCACAAACCGGCGCTGCAAACTAAAATCTTTTGGCGGAATTTGTGGGCGCTGCCTTTCAACGTAACGCGCGGAGAGATTCTTGCAGAACAATACGGACAGAGCTGGTCGCCGATTTTACAAATCAAACACCACATCATTGGACGCAGATGATTGAGAACCTGGTCTCGGCTAGCCTCTGCCAAGAAAAGTTCTATTTCCAACGCAGCATGCAAGTGCAGATTAAGTATAAGCCTCAATACAGTTCTCCCCGTGGTGAGCTTATTAATCCTACGAGGGTACTGTACTAAGACCTTTATATAAAAATATATGTTTTTCCTAATATCCTTTTTATATCAGATTATTAATTGCCTGCCTTGATTGCTATGCCTGCTACTACTACCACAGGAATGAACTTAGCTAACCAGCAGAATAACCTTCACCGGCATTGTCAGGAAGCATATAACCATTACATATGGTCTATAGCCCCAAATATATTTATGGCTGGAATTCTTGCCCCCGTCGGAAGCTTCCGCCCTACCTAGCCATCGCTACATAAGCTGATTAGACATCCATACCGTGGAAGGCCCAAGAGTCGTATATCGTACTATGCTATTCATTAATCATGTGAGTTTATTCATGTCTGTTGTTATTAGGTCCTTTATACATTATTGGCGGTATCACGCTATCTCATTGTAAATATGACTTACCAATTGATTTCGATTCAGTTTACATACAAACAGCGTTGACGACGGATTTGCGTTCGCATCGCTTATGCACATCATGGAGGGTGGTGAGATTGTTCGAACAATGGCACTGATTACTTCTGTGCTTCCAGGTTTATTTTGATAATGTTTTGATCATTCCTTCGATCGAGAAACTAAAAGACATTAAGAAGTTTGATCCACGCCTCACTTTGAAGCCTAGTAGAGTTCAACCAAACTTCAACCACTTAGTCCCCCGCCTATAGTTATAGGGCGAGGGTCTGGAAGGAAAGTCTTCCTTACTCACAGTTGTGTCGGGGCTCGGAGGGACCTCGCGCGACCGAGGATAAAGTTGAGTTGTATATTCTTCTCATCAAACAACATACTTGTGCCGCGTACACCCCGCATTTCCTGCAGCACATCGCAGGCCCGCGCTCACTGATGCAGCACTTGTATTTAGTAAATTCGGTGGCGAACCCTCATCCCGCACTTTTTATTTCTTCGACTATGTACTTGTATAGTCACTGACTCATCCATTTTTACCATTTCCAACACCCATTATCTCTATTACAGATTATGACAAAACGTCGATTGACCATAATACACTAGGCTAATAGAGTAATAAACACCCACCCTACTTAGCCTTGTTAAAATTTTACAAGTGTATCACTTTTGATACAGTTACTTTTTTAATTTATCTATAATATCCATAGGGTTACAGATAGCCCGAATAAGTAGCCACTCTCACAATTATACTTCTGAACGCAACCAGAACTCCTCTCTTGTGTCCAGCTCAGAGTATCACAGCTGTAACTATTTGTGATAACCGTGTACTTCTACGTTGTGCACTGCTGGCAGACTTCATCACTTTTGTGGAGAGAGCTAGTCTCATTCTGCTACATTCTTCTTATTAATACCACTCTACTAATATCTATACTAGGGCGAAAACCCATACGTACCTGCACGTGTTTAACCCTCTAGATGTTCCTCTAGCGCGCGGCGCCCCCGTAGCGTCTCTTCGCCACACGACCTTAGAAATGCTCATTGCCGCAATCCTGCAGTGGGAGCACTCACTTAACCGCTAAGACTGTATATTGCGCCATTACCAAGTAAACAGACGTCTAACCACTTCCTTGCAAGCCAATCCCGCCCGCGCCGGTCGCTACACGGTTGAAGGCCAAACGTCCTAAGAGGAGAGGTCACGGAGCGCCACCCCTGTATGAGAGGCTCGCATAAGCAGTGTGGCCGGCAGACGCGTCTTGTATCAGAGTGCACCAGCAATACAGACAATGGAGCAGAGACGGGACAAAGCGTCAGTGCGCATACAAGCAGGTGCACAACGTCGTCAAAGACAGGAGACAGGACTAAGCCGTCTATAGAGTGCTCATCATCCTATAAGACAGGTAGGATCAGAAGTGTAACATGAAAATGACCACGCGCTCCCGGTAACAATACTCCCAGATAAAGCTATCCGGATATCACAACATAATAATGCGTTAGGCCGTGCTTGAGTACATGATCGTCCAATTGACGCGTCGGTCAATAAACCTCCATCAAATAGGATCTGCTAGAAGGAGGGAAACCGGGGAGGATCAAAAAGGAAAACGAAGTTGTAAGCTAGTACCGCTATAGTCGTAGCACCGGCTCATCCCCAGCGGCCCCTAGGCTAAGGTTGGGGGTGGGGCTGGCGGCCCGACCCCATACCGATCTCCACATTGACACGAGCGTACGGCATTGGCCGATTATCGGATGACCACGCGACTAATGATATTGCATTTGAGCGGGAGAATGAACGCATGATGATAGCGGCCTACTTCCCCCTTTCAAACTGTCACCTTTTTCTTTACTAATAATGCTTACGGCATTTATCAAACTTAGCTGAGCCGGATTGCCTCTTCTGAGCCGTGAACTCTAATGTTCTTTAATTTCCAAGTGCCGAGGATAGGATGAATATTGAAGATAATGACAAAAGACCGCTGTCGTTTACACCATCGTCGCTAGACTGCCTATGCCTCACAAGTGGATCGTAGTGCTGTTATTTGCACCCTCCACCCCGACTTGGGGGCGCAGTGTTCAAAGTTAACATATCTATGTGTAGGCGAGGGTTATTGAGGGTCGCTGTCGGCTTAAGCAGAATATATTTTTTACGACAATCATCTTTACACCGGGAGAGAAATGGTTTGCTTCAAAAATTCAAGCACCATTTTTTATTTTTAGAAACCCCCTCAGTAGAGACGGACCGTCATCAAGGGGATAACCTATCGCCATACTTGAGCTGAAGCTGATGACTGTAAAGAGTGACTTTCGTGTAGCACATTATATGAACTTGTAACGTACAACTAGCAGTGATTTGGCCACAATGCAAGCATCTATCATTAGTCGCTAGAGCGCTATTTGAGCGGTCATATCTTCAATAATTTGTTCATGTGATCTGTAGTAGACACAGCATTTAAAGTGTTGCGTGTGCTTTCCCCTCTGACAAGACAAGTGCATAACATTTAGGGACGCCTATATCTATAGCCAGCCAGCCACAGCTAGAGTTTATTCGATAGCCCCTTATGTGTTCTTGTATTACTGTAAGTCTGACGCTTGGCTGAGTTTTTATCGCCAACCAAAGCAACAGCGTCTCCCCATCCGGGGTGGGGCTGACTTTCTGAGTGTCTCCTGACTGCCCCCGTCTCTTGTGACACGAGACCGACTCGATTATTGTCCGCCAGCACGGAGAGGGTAACGTGGCGGCCCGCAAGATTTTAGCCCACTCAGCTGCTACAAAAAGAAGAGTGCGCCTAACTGGTTCTGCGTCGACTTTCAGCCACAACTTCATATGGTCGTTTTGAGTGACTATTCTCGCTCCCATTATGAAAAAAATTGCCACAGTTTCTCTGCGACACTGAGTAGTCAATGATAGCATGTGTGTGATGAGACCCCCAACCAGCAACGACAATACCTATCCTCCCTGCAGTAGTTTGAATCTACAGAACATTTTGAATAATAACTCAAACATAGATTTCCTAGTGAGTACTGTAAATATGTTACACTTTTTGTATTTATTATGTAAATTTCTATGCATAAATTTCGATTAAATTTTAAATCCTTCTTTACACCAAGTTGTGCGTCAACAATACAACTTGATCGACCAGAACAAATCATAATGTAATATTAATTATAACAAACCTTTATGACACGAGTGAGTTTGATGTTCAGTGTGATTTTAACACTTGTATAATCTATAATTGTCTTCTTCACAAGTCTGTGGGTGGTATTTATACTAACCCCACCCCAATATGTACACGATAATATACCATATCGCCAATATAGCGAGAAAGCCCATTCCCCATCCGGCCGCCCCCCCCGTACACGTTGTGAGGCGAGGTTACGTCGTTTTTCTTGAGTATTTTAGGAAACGTCGCGTAGCAAGAAAGGCTGCTTTCTCTGATCAAATTCCATACAAATATCATTTTATTCAGCGAGCCTTTCATCAGCTGGCCTCATACAATTTCCCGTGTAGTAAGAACACATCATAAATACCATCCAATCCCGAATCTACATCCCGTTGGGGTGTGTTCCTTATCGGAGAAATTAATTAAGGCCATCACAGAGCTTAAAACCGATTCGGATCTACCTCGGCGTGCGAGACGGAATAAATTGCGCTAGCGGAAAATCCCTTGTACAAATTATACCTCTGTTTAAAATTAAACGTTGTCCACTGCCAGATACTGCTACCGTTGGTGGGCAATCTTGCAGCGCCTAGTATATAATTTAATCGTTAACTGGGTTAGTTTATTTCGACATTAGTTAGCTATTTAGTCCTTATAAGTCTAGCTCTATAGAAGTAAGTTAGTGTATTGTATTTTACTGGTTAGAGCTTTATCTTTTGTATGACTTTTATGTCTATAGTCCAAAAGTTCTTCGCAGAGGTCGGTTCGAACCAGACGTTCTCGCTCCGGCTTGTGATCCATCTGCGAAGGAGTATGGGCGAATTAATGGTAATGACACCTATATCCTACCATCGTCTACCTGCACTTGTACGTCCTCACCGAGTGTGAATGTGAATAATTCTATTGAAGGGAAGAAAGCGCGAGAGATTCGATAAAAGGAGGCTGAGAAGAACAGATTAGCGGCCTGCCAGGCGTTGTAAGACTGATAGCAACAGAGGATTCACAACACTAGTGGCGTGCGTAGCAGAAATAGGGCTGCCCGATTGAGACAGAAGACCAACGGCACCGGCAAACGCGGCAGGCTCTGCCGCCACCACCGGGCGGCCGAAAAGCGAGAGCAGATGAAGCTAACCAGGCGCAACGGGCCGCCAAAGCCAGATAGACGGTTGCAAGATGGTGAGCATGAATATACCGCACTAAGGGAGCTGGACTTACCAGGCCCTGGACCTGCTGCGAAATGGTGCGCAGCACCTTCTGCCTGAGATGCAAGACGCCAGTATGGATCGCCACACACGACCAACCTAGCTATGGGGTTTCATTTCGACCATTTTGTTGAGACAAGAGAAAGACTGTATGAACATAGAAGAAGATGGGTACTGGTAGGCCTTTTTTGAGTTCTTAGCTTTGATTTAATAACTAACGCATTCTGGGTCTCGAGCGAGTGGAGGATGGAGCTTTCAACGTAACACCGGGAAAGTCTGGTAGATGTGATAAGGTACCTTCCTTCGAAGTAATTAGCCACAGAAAGCAACAGGGAGCGACCAGACCATTAAGCCCTGTCTCAAGCTGAGGTAAGGCATTAGTCTATTAAGATATTGGTACGAAACGCCATGGTTGGCAATATTCTCTGTAATTGCACTTAGACATGCCAAGAACCTGTTGTCCTGGGCAGCGAATACCCCTACTTTTCTGCCCGACACATAGACCCCTATATTGGTAGAAATGGCGGTAATGGGGTCCGCCCACGAGTCTTAAAGACGAATGATCATGAATTGAGCAATTGACGAGGTTCATGGCCTCCAGAAGGTGGCCTCTGCGCCTGCGGGGCACCCTTAATCGTGCATGCGACACAGGGTGGCAGAGATAGTTGGGGCGGACATTATACCATGATGCTGATCAGGTCACCAGTGCAGCTCCCGGCCCGGATGGTATCGTATGTGCTAAAAATGAAGCAATCGACATCTTTTAAAAGCCACACAGCGCAACTTTAACAACCATTTGAAACTCTGAGCGCAGAGATACATAAAGGCAGGACAACTTTGATGCGGCCCAAGACCGACTCTCGGCCCGGCCCACCCCGTATGCACCCCCCCCCAACCCCACCCTCCAATTCCCCTGAGCACGCAAGACCAAAGCGTTGACACTACTCCACATGACTAACGGCTGGTGCAGACATGGGTGCCAAGAGAGTGGACTAACCCATAACACCCGAATTTTTGTAAGACGGAAACCTTAAACATTGCCATGCCCAAAGCCGAATTCGGGGACGCAAAGATTAAAGGATTAATCCTACTAAGGGACTAACAGGAACTTATACACCCCCCAGATTTGTCTGCTGGATCCTGTTATTGTTGTAGAATGGAGTTCGGACCATACAGGATGACCTTTTATCTGAATACACGGTTTGGATTATCGATTCAGCATAGTAGATTTTCCCCACCCCCACCCCCCCCCCACCAGCGCTCCCCCCCCCTCCGAACCTTCCCCCCATCCCCTCAATCCGTATGTGGAGTTCAAGCCTCAGCCTATGGACCAGCGTCACGTACAACACCGCCACCGTGGAAATCCCTAAGGGGTGCGTACTGTTCAGGGGACATAACCACTCTATGACAGCTTCCCATCGCAGAGTGAATAACGGGGTGATGGAAAAACATCGCGCTATGTGCCGCAAGACCGCAGAAATCAGCACGCATTAGCAGTGACTGATAGATGGACCAATTCTACCCATCTTAGATCTTGGGGTTTTTGTTGTAGATACGTCTTCTTGGGGAATTCCCGAGAAAGAAAGCTGGACCTGTGTTCATGGCCCCCACAGTGCGACGCCACGGTCACAGGACCGAAGGAGGCGAAAAGAAAGGTGGCAACCTATAAATGCTCATCCAGAGGAGATGAGGAAGGCGCATCGCAGGCTGATTTGGATGGATAGGACTCTCAAGCCCTGTTTTAAAAAATAGCGCGCCAAATGGCCACACACCTGCCGAGGACAAGCGCAGAAGCGACTGGGAATATTTCTATGAAGAACAAGCTCTTATTATCAGGGAAGGCCGGAACTAGATTCAAAATTGGTCACAAACCAGGTGGGTTCGCTTCGCCCATTGAGATAATAGAGAGATACGTGGAATGCGATAAAATCGAGTCATTGCAATCCCTTCAGTGGTCACTGGGATCAGCGCCACCGGTGACCATGCGTATAGCTCGGTCATTACTTCTTTGCCAGGGAATAACGGAAGGATATTAAAATAGATATGTCAATCTGGCCCCATGTAATGTCAAAAGGTAAGCGGTTGATAGCTCCAAAGGAAGGCACTGGATGCTCCTGCATACTCTATGAGGGAAATTGCCCACATTAGTGGGAACATCCTGTTTGAGAGGACCTTAGAACCGCACGGTGGCATACTATGTAGGACCTCTCACTCGCGACCAAGAGAGGAACAGTTACATCCTATTACTCTGGTGGTAGACATTGTTTCTATGTGAGCCCCTTTTCAGAGGCGGTTAGCATTGCATCATATTGATTCAAACATCCGCTGTATGCGAAAGAGGCACATACTTAAGATATTTAACCTCAGATTAGGATTCCCCCGCATCAACTCTTGCTCGGATAATGGATCTCATATCAAGGGTGAGAGGAAATAGGCAAGAGAGCGAAAGAACGTTTTTTTTTAGCTATTCAAGCCAGACACTTTGCATTGTAGTCGTACCATTCACAAGGAGCGGCAGATGTAGAGAGGTTTTCAGGTCGGGGACTCTCATTTCTGATCCTTGATTGAAAGCTTGTGGACACGAAGAAACCGGGGATCTGTGGGAATCAATTCCGGCCCGCCGCATTTAGCGTAACGGGACGCATTGGTACCACGATGAGTTCAACCGGGATGGCTCCGCAACTCTGCTATTTGGTTGAGGCCAATAATTAAAAGGTCAGATGTAGAGGCTTTATTTAAGGGGGACCTGGACAGATGAGAAGGCGGAAGAGACTGTTACCTCATCGTATCAATACGTGCACGAACTGACCACTCGTTTGAAAGCTGGATGGAAACTGGCAAATGATAATTTGAAGCAAGCCAGGAAGAAACATGCAGCATATTTTAATAGGAAGGCAAAGGACAGGGAACTGGCAGTCGGAGAGAGACGGTGCCGCACCCCCTTATTGACCTTAGCTATTGCAACCCAGATGCAAAAGGAACCACACACCTCACATGAATACCCATTACATCCTTGTGAAACCGCAGCACAGGTAAAAGTCAGTAAGCACCTGACTAAAAACCAGAGGGAGAGAGTTCAACAGGTTCTGGAGGAACATACAGATGTATTAACAGATAAACCAGGCCATACAAATTTGCTACAGTATGACATGAAACTGGTAGACACAAACCCAATCTGTATGAGAGCCTATTCTATTCCGTTCGCGAAGGAGAAGGCATTAAAGGAAGAAATAGATTATTTATTGAAGGAGGGGATTATTTCGCACAGTGAATCATCTTTTAGTTCTAGTGTCGTTTTGTTGAGGAAACCGTCTGGGGAACACAGACTGTGCATAGATTACAGGAAACTGAATGCTGTCACAGAAGGACAAGTGGATCCATTACCAGACACAAAACAGCTATTTGCCAGACTGAACAAGGCAAAATACTTTTCAAAGGTGGATCTTAGTAAAGGCTATTACCAGATCCCAGTGAAGCCTGAAGTGAGACCTTATTTGGCTTTTAGCACTTCGGATGGACATTATGAATTCAATATGCTACCATTCGGACTGAAAAATGCTCCGAGTGTGTTTTCAAGGATGATGCGAAAATTGTTGGACCCCCTGAATAACCCATGTATCACAAATTTCATGGATGATATTCTCGTCGCCACCGAGACATTTGAAGAACACATTGAAGCTCTGGAGATGTTGTTTGATAGACTTCGGGAGGCGAACTTAACTGCTAGGCCAACAAAATGTTGTATTGGATGCAAAGAGTTGGAATTCTTGGGGCACACTGTATATCAGGGTAATATGACCCCTGATCCTAAGAACTTGGAAAAACTGCAGAGAGCACCTAGGCCGCAAACAAAAAAGGACGTGCGATCATTTGTGTCGTTATGCGGATTTTATCAGAAATACATCAAAAATTTTAACGCTATATGTGCTCCTCTGACTGATCTGACTCGCAAGGGACTTCCAGATAAAATTATTTGGACTGCACAATGTGAACTAGCGTTCCAAGAGTTAAAGGAAAAACTCACTAGCAAGCCTATTCTCAAACTGCCTGATTTGACACAGGACTTTGTCTTAAGAACCGATGCAAGTAATGTAGGACTTGGAGGGGCTTTGTTGCAAAGATCAGCTGCACCTGATGGGGAACTTAAACCAGTCGCTTATGCAAGCCGCAAATTGAATAAGGCGGAACAAGGATACTCCACAAGCGAAAAAGAATGTTTAGCATTAATCTGGGCAATAAAGAAGTTTCAAATCTATCTGTATGGTAGGACTTTTGTGGTGGAGACGGATCATCAGCCTCTCGTGTTCTTGTCTCAGGCTAAGCATGAAAACGCAAGATTGCTGAGGTGGTCTTTATTGCTTCAACCGTATCAGTTCAGTATCCAATATATCCCAGGCAAATTGAATGTCGGTGCAGATTTCCTCAGTCGGCACCCCTGTGATCAAAATTAGAGTAGTGGCAGACGTGAGGAGTAATTTTACCTATGTGTATCGCTGGTTTTGGAACTTGCTATAGGCATGTTTTCAAGTGGGGAGATGTGTAGTGAAATTGACAGAGATACAACGGTAAAATACTCAAAAGATAACATTTAAGGATAAAAACATAATGCGTAGGCTGCTGATGTACATGATCGCCTAGACCGCGGGTCATCACCCTCCATAAAATTGACTTGCTAGACAGGAGGGGAACGGAGGATCAAAAAGGAAAAAATATGACTGGAAAGATTGCGTAGCAAGGCTAAAGAGACGCAATTGGGGGGGGGGATGGAGGAAAGTAAAAAAAATTAAAGTCCCCCAAATTGACACGAGGTACGGAATTGGACGTTTTGCGATACCAAGCGCTTGATTTGAATTTGAGCGGAAGAACGCAGATGTTAGGAATATTACAAAAATTTAAAAAGTAATTTTTCTTAATATTAATGTTAGGAATATAAAAATTAGCTGGCCGGATGGCCTATTCTGAGCAGTGAACTAATATGTTCTTAATTTACAAACGGATAGATAATATTGAAGATAATGACAAAAGACAGTGTTGTTCACATCATCGACAGACTGTATTGAATCTAAAAGTGTCGCTAATTGCACAAAAAAACACGACCTTGGGGACGCAAGTGTTTCAAAGTTACTTATTATGGAGGAGAGGGTTTTTGAGCGGTAGCTGTGTCTAAATATAACTTTTTACGACAAAATTTTAAGGGGAGAGAAAGGTTGCTTCAAAAAATCGAGCACAATTTTGTAGAAACACAAGTAGAGACGGACAGACTAACAGATAACCATCCATACTTGACTGAAGCATGACTGAAATGACTTTAGTGTAGAAATTTGAAATTTAAAGTACAACTAGGCAGTGATTGGCCACAGACAAGCATATCATTAGCGCTCAGAGCGCATTTGGGGTCATTCTTCAATAATTGTTCAGTGTTAGACACAGATTTTAAAGTGTGGTGTTTTCCCATATGAAAGACAGTGAGTTAAATTTAGGGACGCCATCCTATAGCCAGCAGCTCAGCTGAGTTTTGCTAGCACTTTCTGTGTTATGTATTCATTACTCTGAGCTGTGAGTTTTCTATCGCCAACAAAGCAGAGTCTATTCGGTGGGTGACTTTACTCGAGTGTATCTGTGCAGTTCTTGTGACAGAGACCACCATTATTGTCCGCCAGCACGGAGAGGTGGGACCGCAAGTTTTCAGCACCAGAGCTACAAAAAGATGAGTGAGCCTCTGGTCTGCTGGACATTCACCAACTATTGGTAGTGACTAATATCCCCATAAAAATTCCCACCAGTTTCTGGACACGGTGTAGTCAATATAGACAGGTGTGATGAGACCACCCCAACAGCACAGACAATAAATATCCTCCCTAGTAGCTGACTACCAGAACATTTGAATAAAACTAACTATTCTAGTACTTAAATATGTACACTTTTTTATTTATTATGTAACATTCCATGCATTTTTTTTCATAAATTTTAAATCCTTCTTTTAAAACAAGTTCTGGTCAAAATAAAACTTGATCCAGAACCAATAAATGTAATATAATTATATCAAAAACTTTATACACGTGAGTTAGTTCAGTGTATTTTAACACTTGTTAATCTTATTAGTCTTCTTAAATGTCTGTGGGTGTATTTATAACTAACACACCACATAACACATCATTACCCTAGACACTTTACGTAGCCACATTCATTAAGAAAAAAAAAAGTAAGTGTGAGGTCGTAGTGGTAGCAAGAAAGGCCTTCTGATAATTCTCAACTACATTTTATCTCAGGAGCCTTCACAGCTGGCCTCATACAATTTACATGTAGTAAGAACACCATCATACAATACCATCAATACCACTACAGAGACAGGAAAGAGTCTATCAGAGTGCACCATCAAGACAGGAGACAGGAAAGAGTCTATCAGAGTGAACCATCAAGACAGGAGACAGGAAAGAGTCTATCAGAGTGCACCATCAAGACAGGAGACAGGAAAGAGTCTATCAGAGTGCACCATCAAGACAGGAGACAGAAGACCTTGGATATCCAATGGAGTCGACCTTCGATATTGAGATGGCAGCTGATGATGATGATTGAAGTTACAGCTGCGTCCTATATTTCAGAGATGTTTCGGATCATCTGAGTTTCGGATCATCTGAGTTTCGGATCATCTGAGGTAGGGAGAGGTATAAAAAATAACTCCTCCCTTGGATTTGGGCACAAATTGTTTTCCTTTTTCAAACGGACTTTAATAAATATATATACTGAAGCACATTAAAAACGCACCACTGTTATATATACTGATGCCGAGAAGCTGGGGAAAAAAAGTGTGGGAATGGATTTTCTCCGTGTTTGTCATGAGGTAGAGAGCGAATGGCTGCTGGAATGGAAAGTGCATGATTCAACCCACGGGTTTGTGTACAGACTACATGAAAACAATGAAAGTTACACGTGCAACACGATTCCCAACAGCTATGACCCTGAAAATGTGTACGCGTTGTGGCAGTATACTCGGTATAAAAAGGCTTTGAGACAAAACACCCAGTACATGTGCTTGAAATTCCACGACTATCTGAAAACGACCGCCAACGAGCCATTAGTATGTTGGAGACCGGAATGAGCTCGCGGGCCATTGCCAGAAGGATGAATTGCCACCACATCACTATTGTACGTCTCAATGAACGTTACGGAACCACTGGCAGTGCCCGGGATAGACTTCGGAGTGGCCAACCACTAGTTACTACCCCTGCGCGTCATATTGTGCTGAGTCACCTAAGGAATCGTTCTCTCCCGGCAAGTGGGTAGACGTGGGCAAGTCTCTCGAATGACAGTCATACGACGACTCAGAGATACAGGCCTTACTGCAAGACGACCTTATGTTGGGCCAAACTTGACTCACATACATCGTCAGCAGCGCCTGCAATGGGCAGAGCAACATGTCAGATGAGCTAGACTGCAGTGGAATGCTGTCCTTTACACAGACGGAGAGTAGATTCAACATATCCTATTGCTGATGTACGAATGCCGATTTGGCGACGGTGTGAAGAGCGCTTTGGCAGATTGCTGTTGTTCGTCAGCACAACCGATTTGGAGGGTGGGTAGTAATCACATTTGGGGGAGGAATCAGTTATTCCACCATCGCTTTGACTCTTCACGTCTTCTGTGGAAATTGTTAAAGCTGTTGACATATCGAGATGAGGTTTCTGGATGCATTGGTTGTTCTGCCTTCACAAATTATCCAGCCTTTGCAGCTTCTCCAGCAGGCTAATTTCACGTGATGCACACCCGACCATGCTTTACGG
The DNA here is from genome assembly GCA_024509875.1 of Oreohelix idahoensis. NCBI lineage: Eukaryota > Metazoa > Mollusca > Gastropoda > Stylommatophora > Oreohelicidae > Oreohelix > Oreohelix idahoensis. Next base: position 61,050 of record JAMPIV010008705.1, read on the forward strand.
CAGCAATACCTACAGCAGCAGAACATTGTGACGATTGATTGGCCTGCCCTATCACCAGACATGTCCCTATAGAACATCTGTGGGACGAGCTTGGACGCAGAGTCTACAGGCAAGGTTCTCCAGCTAATCTGCAACAGCTCGAAGCTGCTCTTACACCTGAATGGGACTTGATTCCCCGGAATTTTCCTTCAGAGACTTGTGCGTTCCATGCGGAGCCGCTGCCAAGCTTGTTTGCAAGCACACGGTGGACATACCAGATACTGAGGATAGTGTGAGTATGAACTTTTTTAATTGGTTGCATTATTTGGTTTTCTCCCCCTCCCTTGCCTGCACAGACCGAAAATGCAATGAATTCATAAACAATCAAATGTACAAATGAATGACCAGCATGGATTTATAGGAAAATTAATAAAGATTCCAAATATGTAAACTTGTAAACACTTATATTTACGTTTCACACTTTGTTCCTGGATTATACAGGTGGTGCGTTTTTTACATGATGCTTTCAGTATTAATTATCAACATAGTCCCTCCAGTTCATTCACTGACTACGGGGAATTGCGCCCCTCGATGTGAACAGTTCTCATCTCATAATTTTCCTGGTGTTCCTTTCGACGTTTTTTTCCTCTCTTCTGCTTGTTGTGTGAGCTTCTTTTCGCCCAATTTGAGGTGGCGCCGTAGATAGCATCGCCACTTGGTGCGATCGGCAGCTTCATCCTCCCAGGTTGCTGGATTTATGTCAGCAGCACCCTTCTACTCCCCAAGGAGCGTAGGTCTTCAACAAGCTTATGCCAAAGCTTCCTGTCCCAACATCGCCATGACGATCTTGTAATACTATCAGTACGTGTTCTCAGTGTGTGCCCTATTAATTACCAGCGTCAACAGAAATGTATTTCCTTAAATAAAAATTTTCCAAGATTTAGTATGTTGTTGTTGTTACTGATCCAGCGGCGCTTGGGTTCTCGCCCTTCGGCCCAATGCCATGTAGTCATACCTGCGTGTTTTCGCAAGTTGTTTTGTTTCTCCGTACAAGGTGTTTCACTTATCTGGCCTCGGAGGAATGAGCATTTTCCTAACATCAACGAGTGCTGGGCACTCAAAGAGATGGAGGTCAACAGTTTCGTAGGGGCACTTACATAGCTGGCACTCTGGAGAGTGGTATGGTTGGATTCTGTTCAAGTAACTGTTGAGTGGTATATGTTGTGTTCTGAGCCGAAAGATTGTCATCTGATCCCTCCTTGTAAGATGACCAGCGTTGTCGTTAGGATCAGGACAGGCCATATGTCTGTAAACCTCTCTCCCGGTGTTTCCGATGGCCCATCTGTTCAGCCAAGTTTGTTTGTTGTTCGTATGAGTGATCTGGCTGTTTGGAGAGTTGTTGCTGTGAGTGGTTGTTCTTGTCTTGTTCCTTTCTTTCCTAATCTGTCTGCTCTGTCATTACCTGGTGTATTTGAGTGACCAGGGATCCACTGCATAACAATTCTGATACCATACAAAGTGATAAGCTGATCAGCATCCAGGAATAATTTGGCTGATTCAGTTCTACAATGTCCACTGCCTTCCAGAGCTTGAAGGGCAGATAGTAAAAATGATGATGTTTTGAACCTCTGAGGGAAAGGCATCGTCCAAGAATTAGTATAAACAGCCATACAATCAAATAGAGGAATCCTCAATGAACAGAAGAACATCTTCAACTAATTAACTAGATAAGGCCCACACAGTCAAAATTCTTGGGTTGCATCATAGGAACGCGAAAATTTACAAAAAGATGAATCAACTGGTAATTTCAATTCAAAAAAAAAAAAAAAAAAGAAGATAAGAGAAATACGTTTACAAACTGACCACATGGCACAGAACGCAACTGGAAATAAGAATGATTTAATTTACCAGAGATCATCATCATTATTATTATTATTATCATCACCCTTCAGTTACCCAAGGAACATAGCTTTCAATAAACATATGTCATGTCTTCCTGTCACGTGCCATCAGCTCAAGGTCTTTTCATGTCTTCTTCACCATCTTCATGTCTGTTTCCAGCTCTTCTCTCCTGTTCTGTGGCATATCTCTCTTACCTTGGGGTTTCTAGAACAATAACTACCTTGTAATGCCTAAACCTTCTTAGTGTGACGGACGGTGGAATTGTCTGCCCTTAGTTTTGCTAGGTCGGTCTGGTTTCTCGTCATTCTGACCTGCCTACCTTCTGTCCATCCTAATTCTCCGCCCACTTTTCTGTAAACTTTGTCTCTAACAGCGATATTTCTGGAATCTTGTCTGTCAATCAGCACTGTAGACCTTCTTCATGCATATCTCCTTGCACGCGCATGGCGGTATGTGTCGTGAAACATTCTAAATCCACATATATAAATTAAAAGGTAAATGTAAAGCCTAACACATAAATTCAATACAAGGAAAGAGAAATGGTAAAAGTACAGTGCTGTCACAATGGCGTACAAAAATCCCCCTTGTTTTATGCTTCGTCTGCATATTTTCACGCTTTCACGTTGATAGTTAAGCCTACTGCATCACTACACGCGTTCTACAATAAAACGTGTACTGCATTTCTAAGAAAACCTTGAGCTAGGCACACCGCGTAATGACCTAAAGTAATACTTCCATTAATTTCATTTTATACACGGCGTGATGAAAAGACAGATGAACTTAGGCTAGAGAGAAGGGAGGGCTGAAAGCAGGAACGCATGCAACGCTAACACGCGTCTCGCGATATACAATTAATGCCACCGCTCCCCACGCGTAAGGCCAGAAGCACTAACTTTTTTCAAATGGACAGTGATAAAAAACACTACCCATACGAGAATTAGGTTTAAAAGCATGAAAAATTCTTATTCGGAAACATGACATTATACTGGTTTACGTTTGAAAGCCTGACAGTACCCAGACACCACATCGTATCGAAGTGAACAGGAGGTAGAAGAAAATGCACATTTTGAACGCAGCCACCTAGCTCCCTTAAATTTATATAATTGGGTTCCTTAGGACTTGCTGACAAAGAATGTGTTAAACGTTACGCAAATAGTATAGGAATTAACAAATTATAGCCAAAATAAAATGGTGGTGCTGTCAGACAACACCAAAATCAGAATTGCGCAGTGGCAGGTTTTGAAACCACCATTGTACGGGAAATAGGCCAACATGTTACCTCCTATTTGATTGGCGGAAAGTATATGTAAGGCTAAACATGATTAGTCGGTCTGCAAATACTATTTTTTGTTGTTAGGGGAGACGGGAGTAAGGGTACTTTTTTTGAAAAGCTGTGTAAACATGGCTCGATTGGTTAGACCCGCCAATATAATCAATTAGGAGCGTCAGGTCAGTAGGGGTGGAAATTACCAAAAAAAATACAGCTTGGGGGAATACAGTTCCTAATTTCTTATTTCCATCTGCCAGTCAAGGCCTAAAGGTGAAAATTGGCCAAGTTCGAGGATTGTGGGCCCTAGATAATAAAACAAGGGTATAAAAATCTTGGTTGGTGGACTTAAATTTTTTGATTCAAGATATGAAAAAATTTAAAAGCCATAGGAGAGGGGGCCTTGGCTGAGGTTTAAGCATATATAGTTTTAAAAATAACAACCCATGGGTGGGTTAGCGCGAAAATTTCCTGTAGTGGTTCCCCTCCAAAATAAAAAAAACTAATGGCTGGGAAGGATGAAACAGGACGGAGCTATAGAATTTAACAAAAATGAATTTATAGTTTGGGCTTGAAAAGGTTCGGGAGGTTTTACAAAAAGTTAAACCCTTTCCTTGTTTCAGTGGGAAGGGGATTTGCTCGAGGGCCTAATCTTATTGAAAAGGGAAAGGGTGGCCCACAACCTTGGTCCTGCAGGATGGTTTTTGGGCCCTGGTTTCCGAGTTTAGGGTGGAATAACAGCCATTTTTTAGGTAGTGATCTATTAATTGGGGTTTTTTTTTTAGGCAATGCCAGTTTTAGATGGGTGTTTCATTTTACTCAGTGAAGCTTTGGATGGGTACGGGTGGGGGGCAGTTCTGGGGAAGGTCTTTTTTTCAATTTTCGTCGGGTTGATTTTTGATAATCAGGCAAAGGTTAATAGGGTTTTGGCTTTTTTGGGACTAATTGTCAGCCATTATTGAAGCAACATACTAATATGGAGATGAGGTTTTGCTGACGTGAAGAGGGCTTTAAGCTACTCCTTGTTTCCAGATAGCTATGGCCAGTGAGTGTGTCTCCAAAAAATTAAAAAGCCAATGCATTTTCGAAGCAGATGTAGAGTATGGGAAGTTTTTCTGCCCCAATGGGGCATGGGGTGGCCAATAACGAGATTGATTGAAATAAGCTTTTGTGGCTATAAGGTTGTAGTAGCCAGAAATATCATTTTATGTAAGTTACCTAAACAAATAAAAAACAGAAAATTGTTGTTAAAAAACCCCAGAAGGGGTAGACTTATGAATATAATATTGTTCCAACGAATTTATTACCATAGGGGGGGCCTTGGGAAATGTAAATTATTGTGGCCCAGTGTACTGAGCTCCCCGATTGCTAAACACAGAGTGCTACAGAAGGCTGAAAGGCAATACTCATGAAATTGTTAATTAAAAGTTAATAGTTCAGGTATCGTCTTGCTTTAACAAAGGGAAAAAGAAAAGTTATCTCTTGGATAGTTTAACAAACGCTAGTTTCAACCTTTCCCATAGCTACAAATTTGAACTTACATGTTATGCCCCCCCCCACCCTAAATTAAAATTTTTATCCCCACCCCAAAGTAAAAACACAGAGGGAAATTACATTGTTATTTCAAATGACAGGAAACTATGAATCTTTTCCCAATACTATTTTTCCGATTAAATCAATAAAACACTTGAAGTCATGGATGAAATAAAAAAACAATTTTCTTGTAAACATAAAACTGTATTACCTCATATTACTGGTTGCACAAATTACACACATGTGAATGTAATCAATATAATAAATTCCCCTATTGTCAATACAACAAGTTAATAATTATTAAATGTTTAAAATTACTTGTAATTACATTTGATTGTGAAACTGGTTCACTGTGTAGTTGATCAGGGATATTTCCATTTTAATTGACAAGTAAGCCTTTATAGAGGATATTTTAAACTTAAAGGTTCCAGATTGATTCATTTAAGATTAAGTTTATTCCAGGGGGTGTTATGTGTGTGAGTGTCTCACAGTGGTTGTAAAAGTGTTTAAATGTATAAAAAATTGTTTATCTGTCTGTTGTTGTTGTGACTTTTAAACTTCATCATTTTTTCCTCCCTAGACATTTAAACGTAACAAATATATTATCCAAATTTTTAAATTCTGACTTGTTTACATAAATGTAGGTAGCAAAGTTAGGGTATTATCTGTAATAAACCCCACACTTATTAGATTACATCAGGGTTACCTTCAACTCAGCTGATCTCCAGTCAGTACATAAGTTCCCTAATAAACGATAACATTTTTATCATCCCATTTTTTACCACATATATTGGGGTCCTGTCCGGGAATTTTGAAAATCTTTCACTATTATGAATAAAATATTGGGGGGATAATTACTTCAGGGTAAATAATAAAGAATAAAAAAGGTATTGCACCCTGGGTGAAATAAATAAAACGTTGAGCTTTCAGTTGCTTGGGTTTGTCTTTAGCATATTTGAGGAATAGCATAACTTGTATTCATTAGGGTTAGTATTATTTTTAAACTACATTTATTTAGAAAATGGCCAGGTGACCTGGTCCATCATTTCCACGATTGCTGCTGTGCAGATTCGCAAAAGAGTTAGGAATGGACGGTGCAAGTTTGATGATTGTCACTAGTGTCTCAGTGTGCTGGAAAGTGACAAATATTATTGAACGTGAAGAAAAGAAGATTAGGAAAAAGCTTGTGTCTTAATACACTTCATTCTTTACATATTACCTTAGGAAAAATTTAACCTGAAAAAAAGAAAATTTATTAAGAGTGCCCCTGGAAAAAAAAAAAAAGAAATTAAAAAAAAGAGGACGCCCCCCAGAATTGAAGGCTGTTGGCCAAGTAAGGTTTTTGCCCTAACAAGGCCGGAAGATTGAGGCTGAATTGGCGATTAAGAAATCGGGATGGTGGGAGAGGCACCCCCCCCTAGTAAATAAAGAAAAGGCCCCCCCCCCACTTCCCCATTTTTTAATATTTAGTTTAAAGAAAAAGAAAACGACAAAAAAAGTGGCTTTGAAAAGGCTCGAAGGACTATTGAAAATGATTAACCCCTGCACAAGAGGGTAAGGATATCAGAGAGATAAAGCTGCATAGAGGAATTACATAGGTGATAAGGAGTGAGAAAAACAAAACAAGGGTAACAAAATGAGTTTAAGTGACTAAGGGAGTTTTTGATGTTTTTTTTCCCCAAGGTCCCACTTGGCTCCCCCTGAAATGATGGTATGCCAAGTATCCCGACTTGTAACCCGTCCGGAATTGCATACCTTGCTTTAGTACCAAAAAGGGAGGGCCCTCCAAAACCCTCAAGCTTATGAGAATTTTCATTTAAGATCATTTTGATTGATGTGAAAGAATATGATTTGAACGCGGATCTAAATAGATATGACGAATATTAGCTAAAAGTATGGCCCCTAGCTGATGTGAAAATTATGGACATTATTAAGCTATACCATCGGAAAGAGGTTTACGAGAAGAGCAAGAAAGGTGATGAGCTTTTGAGCAGGAAGTTTAGAGATCAGCAAAGTGCCTTCTATGACTTGGGGCACCAGCCTTTAAAGCAGGCTAAAAGTGTTTTGTTAAGCAAATGAAAGAAGAAACGCGAATTTCTTGAATCGAGAAGAAAATTAATGGACATGTCCCCCTTATTGCCGAACTTTTGGTCTAAGCGAAAAATGATCAAGACTGTTTCTTGCAAAACCTCTAGAGTAACATGCTTTACGTAAAGAAATTGAATTTTGGGGATAGAAAAAAAAAAGTTTCTTTAGGAAATGGTGAGTCCTTTCTCTGTGCCAACCTATTACTGAAGGAGAGTCCATTGGCGCTAACTCAGGTTTGAGAAAGTATTCTTTAATCTGGAATATTTAAGCCATGTAAATCCAGTTCAGATGAATGCGTCTCCCATAGTACTGAAACGGTATTTTTAGACAGAAGGGTATCAAAGCTTTTTGGCTGAAAGGTAAATGCAGACTTTCGTTATCGCTGGGTGGTCTTTGTCGGGAAAGCGCTTACCTGAAGTTCTTGTTTTTTAAATGGAAGCAGTGGTCCCCTTTATCTAGAAAATTAAAAACCAGATTAAAGCCAGGGTTGTATGTAGCGAATAGGGACCCCCCCAGAACTGTGAGGAACTTTTGTTCCCCCTTCAAAACTTTTACAGGTGATGTGCCCTAAAACGTTGACCTGTCCCGGTGTAAACCTATTTACAAAATATCGTTTCCGCCCTTTGGATTTACAACTTGGAGGATTAGACTTATTGGTGGTTTGGAAATTGCAAAGATCCAATATAAGGTACTGACCATTCTGGAGTATAGAAAAATCCTAACCTTCGGAGTCTCATGGAAAACTCCCACTGTAGGCATTTTATTATGGAAAAGGTGCAGCAGGAACCTAATTGGTAATATATGTGTAGAAAGGATACTATCGCCTACACATGAGAAGGTATCGGAGTGGTAGCCCTTTGTAATAAATTTTAAACACAGTAGGTTTTGGGATCATTAGGGACCTCAAGAGGAACTGCTATAAATTTGATCTAGAGATCAAGTAACCCAAACCACTATCCCACAGTTGTTTTGATAGGGACTTGGCACGGAATTGAGGGCCCCAAAAATAAAACAACCACAATAAAGGGACAATATGATCCAAAGAAAATTCCAATACCAAGTGAAATTGGTGGATGGTGTAATAAATTTATGGTATGAAGCATCCTGAAAATGAAATGTTATCCGCGTGAACTCCAATTGTAAGATGAGAAGAGACTATTGGCAAAATGGGGGGAAAAAACGGAAACATTAAGGTCTCCCATAGACTGAGATCATGGAGGAAGAATACCTAAGGACCCGTGGACTATTAGTCTTTCATTTATGGTCAGTTCAGAACTTAAGGCTGTTTCTCATGCATACCGGTTTACGATTATAGGCCCTTCCGTTGTGCAGTTCTCAACCTGGTGCAGGAGCAGCTCCCCCACCACCATAACACCGCACAGGTGCAGGGAGATTCAAACTGCAACCAAGGGATGTAGACTTTACTCATGCTCCCCCACCTTGAATCGAGATTCCAGTCTAGCCAGGATAAAGGTGAGGAAAGGGGCAAACGCGATAATGCTGGAAGGGAATTCATAAATAGCTTCAGTGATAAATGAGCCACAATCTACCCTCTGATATTGGGGTCGTGTGTAAGATACTGCTCTCTTCTTGGGGAATCCCAACGTTGACCGCCTGTGATCTATTGGCACAGTGCAGAACCAGATCACAGTCTAAAAAAGGAGGAGGATAAAATATATAAAATACTTGAAAATACGTCGGCACCAGATTGGAGATGAGGAACAGGCCACAGGCGGAGGACACAGACATAACTACATAAGCAGTGTTTCACTAGAAGTTGCCAAAAATCTCATAAACTCCTCCAGGCAAGGGACCCCCATGTTTTAAGTATGGTACAATTCTGATTTTTACTCATGGCAGGGTCGATTGATAAATGGACTCTCCATAGTCTGAAAGGGGACTTGCCTGTGATTGCTAATTCTTTTTGGGTGTTGTAAACACAGGATCTTGGGTCCTACCCTCTTCGCGATGGAACAAATGAAGTTGTTGGAACTGAGGGCATTGTCATGCGCTTCAGGTATTACGAATGCGTGGAAGCACAAATGGGATCAGGCAACAGGGACTCGGGGGCGGATAGCCCAAATTCTGTGAGGATTTTTTGCACGGTTGGTAAGATATAACGGGTAGAATAGACTATCAATGATAGGGAAAACGAGTGTTCTCCCACAAAAATGTCCATTTGAAATCTCTGTCCAGAGTGCCAACCTTGGGAACACGGGCAAAACCGGGTGCCAAGATGAACATTGTTGGTCTGCTACCAGCACAACTACTGCGGGGAAAGATTAGCCCCATAAGTGGGTGAACTCCTAAAGTTTTGCAGATGAGTTAGCCGGGTTGGACTCTAGATTCCCCCACGGACTGTCCTAAGCACTACGATTGAGAATGTACTAACTTACCCTGCAAGGATCATTTTTTAAAACAATTCTACTGTGGACACCTTGTTCTTATGCAGAGTGGGGTGGTCACGGTTAGGCCCTTATTATTCCCTTTTAACTTTGTGGCAGAGGCAGTAAGGCCTGTCATTCACTTCTGCGTCCAAAGGTTCGGAATTTAAATCAAATCTTGACCATAAACTATGTTCTGAAGCCAAAGAGGCATCACTTTGCACTCACAATTTTTCACTAGGGCTTAGGCGTTTCTCCAATCAACAGACTTCTCTTTGATCCTGATAATGGCTCATCTCAGTTTCCAAGTGATCGAACCCCACCAAAAGGGGGAAAAAACAACAACTAATAACTGACAAAGAAGCTTTCAGCCAGAAAGTTTCCGATTATGTGAATATAAGCCAGAAGAACGCAAACACGAACAATAGACAGATTAGCTTGTGTTATTTTTACCCCAGGGCTAAACATCTAAGGATTCCTATACCCTCTTACTTTAGTGGTTTTTTCGCAGGCCTCCCACCTCGACCAAACAACAAGCCAAACAACACTTCACCCTTAATTGATAGTGAATGACTGGGGGGTACCCATCCCAGAGGGAATGGGCCACAAAGTGGGAAAAGAATTCTAACGGCAATACATAAGAGAGAGTAAAATGAGCCCTTGACCACCGCTCGCTTTTAAAAAACCCTGCGCTGCGATTGTGATTGGGCTCCCATTGCCAAAAAAAAATTTGGATGAAACAAAGGTGTCCACCTCACTGAAATTGTTCAAAAAACCCATGTGCCTTTGGGTTCTCTCCCAACGTATTTTTCAGGCAAGGAAAAATCCATGAGAGGCTTTGGCAACTAAATATGTGAATGACTGAGAAAAGGTTACTGGTCTCTGTTGCAAAGGAAAAACTAACTCAGAAGAATTAGTTTTCAATGAGAAATTTGGATGAACAAGGCCAGAATCCCCTCCCCCCATTGTAGTGTTACAAGATCCCCAAGGGAAAGGCCAGATAGAAACCAATTATAAAAGTTTTTTTAATGGCCTCGTGGAGGAATGGAAAGGAGTTAGGCACACCGAAAAATACTGTTACATTAGGGATCTCACAGACAAAGTAAGTCCGCCCCCACTAGTTGGATTGGCAGGAAAGACCAAATAGTTAAGATAGAAACATTGCTAACCTAAGGCCCCGGCAAAGGATGAGAAGAAGAAACCCAATTAATTAGGTCATTTGATAGCAAAGATTCCCACCTGTAGAAGCGGGATATAATGAGTATGGCAAAGAAGAAAAATGCAGAATCTCCTTGAGAATATTTGAGAGCTGAAGAATCCCTTTATTGAGAAAACTGGTTCTGGATAAACTTGTCCAGCCTTCGATGAAAAAAAATTTTTGAGTTATAAAGAGGAAGAACCCACCATGAATGCCATATTTCAAATCCCATCTAGGCACCCTGGAAGACTATGATAAGCCAAGCACAGGATTGACCCCAATCTGTGTACATGCACCATTCTACCCGTACAAAATTATCAGAAATGAGAGAGTGGCCCCACCAGGTTCCCTATGATGTTCATAACATGAATCGTCCCTCGCGCGTCATAATTTATTTTATGATTACGCGCAGACCAAAGCTCTCCCTGGGGCCTTTAACATCCTGCCCCCCCCCTCCTGGACCCCCCAAATATTTGCCCCCCGAGTCCCCCCCCAGGATTGAGATCAAAATGGAAACCGAGCTCCATTGCTAGAGCTAATTTGAATCGTCCCTACAACACCCCCCCCCTTTCCATTACCCCCCTGTGCTAAGCGAGCAAATTTGAAAAAGTGACATCTCTTTATCGAACTATCATGTTGACAATACAAAAGAAGAGAAAGTTTTTGTAACTTTTATTAGAAACGGATACCACGATCTGGATAGTCATAACATAAACTGTATTGAGTATTTTGATTTGGAAACTGAATAATTTCATCCAAGTCTGTATTACTGGAAGGACCGTATTAGATGGAAACCAGTTGTTGTAGAATGAGAAAAGCCTCTTACCAGGGAAGATTCAATGAAGACTGCTTGATTGAAGGAAAGGGAAATTTAAATCACAATGACTGGGACTTTTTTAGTTAGTGCTTTGATAATCTTAAGGACAGACCTGAATGCTCTGGAGGAAAAACATAACGACTCTAGATATTTCAGTTATACCAGGGGAGGACACTGAAATGCCTTAATTCTAACGAAGGACTTCCGGTTGAGCTTTCATTTGACGGTTACAAATCAGCTGTTTGGCCAGACCATAAATTTAATGTAAAATATCATTTCTACAAAGTAGAGATACTGTGTAAAGGGATTACTATCAAGGACTCCAAGTAATAGAGCATGAGGGTCTAATCCAATTTTTTCGTTAATGCTGCTATTTACCATTTCCCCTACAGCCATTAACATAGTTCCCATACCATTGACTAGCTTTATTTAGTACATCAGTTCGGATCACCTTAGGATACAGTGTTAATAGATCTGACCATTTGGAATTGTACTCAAAAGAATGGCAGCCTAGCTGTTATTCTCTCTACAAACTCCATGAATAGGCAGAAAAATTACTTGGACATATACTGTATAGAATACCCATTATCCATCACATATATGAAACACAAAATTTCATGTTGCATGATATCCATTTAGCAGCAGAAACATTTGAGGAACACATTGACTCTCTGAAGATGCTGTTTGATCGACTTGGGGAAGCAACTTTAACAGCCCGACCAACCAAATGTTGCGTTGGATGTAAAGAATTGGAATTTTTGGGACACACAGTTTATCAGGGAAACATGACCCCTGACCCAAAGAATTTAGAGAAACTAAAGAAAGCCCCGAGACCACAAACCAAGAAGGACGTGAGATCCTTTGTCTCATTATGTGGTTTCTACCAGAAGTATATCAAAAACTTTAATTCCATATGTGCACCGTTAACTGAATGGACACGTAAAGGACATCCAGATCGCATTACATGGACACCACAATGTGAAATGACTTACCAAGAATTGAAGGAAAAGCTCACAAGTAAACCCATTTTGAAATTACCTGACTTAAGTCAAGAATTCATAGTAAGGACGGATGCAAGTAATATTGGGTTAGGTGCAACTCTACTACAGAAATCAGATGCATTGGATGGGGAATTAAGCCCAGTGGCATATGCTAGCAGAAAATTGAATAAAGCTGAAATCAACTACTCAACTAGCGAAAAAGAATGTCTTGCAGTAATATGGGGCGAATAAAGAAAGTGGTCAATATTTATCTGCTATGGGAAGGCATTTAATTGTTTGCAACTGACCTAGTTCAAAAACCTTTGTCGTTTTCTGACAGCGACTCAGGCTATGCAGCCTGTAAACTCTAGGTGGATACTCCGATGTCTTTTACTTGATGGCTCCATATCAATTTTAGCATTGGAAGATATATATATCTGGAAAAAAACCAAGACAATCGAGAGGGAGCTGTTTTGTGGATTTTTTAAGCCGCCATCCGTGTGATGAGTATATCACCGTAACCCCAGAAAGTATAATAATAAAATTTCTTATGTGTATAATAGAAATATTAGTCTGACATATTTATAACGTTGGTTTTAAGAGGGGGAATTTGTCGTGGAAACATTCTAATTCTCTCCTCTTATATTATATTAAAAGGTAAACATGTAAGCCTAACTCATAAATTCAATCACAAGGAATACAAGAATGGTAAAACGTACAGGCTGTAAAATGGCGTACCATAAAAAAAACTCCCCCTTTGTTTTATGCTTCGCTCTGCATATTTTCACGCTTTCTCGTGATAGTAAAGCCTACTGACTATCACCATAAACGCGTTCTTCATATTAAATCGTGTACTGCAGTTTTAAGGAAACCTTGAGCTAGGCACAACAAGCGTAATGACCTAAAGTAATACTTCAGCTCACATTAATTTCATTTTATTTAACGGCAGTGATGATAAATGACAGATGAAACTTAGGATTGAGAGAAGGGCGGGCTGAAAGCAGGAAACGCATGCTAACGCTAATACGGTCTCGCGATATACAATTAAGGCCAACCAATACCCCGCGTAAGGCCTAGACCAGCACTATCCTATTTTCAAAATGGACCAGTGATAAAAAAACTCTAACCCATAACGATGAGTTAGGTCTAAAAGCTATGAAAAAAAGCTTATTCGGAAACATTGGGACATCTATATACTGGTTTTACGTTTGAAAGCCCTGACAGTTACACTCCAGACACCACACTACGTTTCGAAGTGAACAGGGAGGTAGAAGATAAAATGCACATTTTTGATCAGCTGCCACACAACTAGCTCCCTTAAATGATTTAATTTGGTTCCTTAGGTCTTGCGACTAAAACGATTGTGTTTAATACGTTACGCAATAGTCTAGGGAATTAAACTAATTATAGCCAATATAAAATGGTGGTGGCTGTCCAGACAACACCAACAAACAAACCAAAATCAGGGAAATTTTTGACGCACAGTGGCAGGTTTTTTTTTGAAACCCACCATTCGTATGGGAAAAAATAGGGCCATAAACATTGTTTTAACTCATATTTTGATTGGCGGAAGGAAGGAGAAGAAAAAGTATCATTGTAAGGCCTCTCTCCTCTGAAACATGTTTTAGTCGGTTCTGCAAAATTACTATTTTTTTTGTTGTTAGGGGAGAACGACGGGGAGAAGAGAGGGGTGGTAGGGTAATCCCTTTTTTGGAAAAAAAGAAAAAAAGCTGTGGTTAATAACATGGTTCGATTGGTTAGTGGGGGACCGCGCAATATTTAAGTCAATTAGGATAGCGTCAAGGCAGGGTTCAGTGGCTCACACTTTTAAATTAAACTTTACTAAGAATCAGTTGCGTTGAGACGCAAAGATCATTTTTTTCTTAAATTAAAGGGTCTGGCGACATGAGGCTCAAGATCAGATCGGAATATTGAGTGTGCCATTTATTCAATCGCCAGTCAAGACGTATCCTGTAGTATTATTTTCATGGAATCTGTGGGTAAGTAAAAGCATTGATATATTTCTAATATTCTTTTTTCTATTGAAAATTAAATTTTTCTGAATGTACCCAATTGATTAATTTATGTTTCTGTTATATGTGTTGTGGTTTTCAGTGGCATACTAAACAAAACAAAAAAAAATGAGGCAAGGCCTAAATTATTGACTCACTAACCTGAAAAGGAGGGTTTGTCGGAGTATAAGTATTTTAAAACTGCATTTGGATATTGCACAAACAGTAACAATCTGACTTCCCCTATTCACTTATTGAGTCTAGAAGGTATAATATATTGATGGAATTTGCAATCGAAGTAAGTAAAAAGTAAACACATCTTAGGAGGGAGTCTTAACTGGTGTTAATTGCTATTAAAGATGACTGCATCGGAAAAGTTGGGCCTACCTCCGCTTCATGAATCTCACAGTGTTTGTTTATCGTATTGTGGTTCAAGTATGAGTAATTTATAGTTATTATAATTAGTTACTGATAAATAGGAGGTTCAAACTTTCTTGTTTCAGGGGCGATGTGGTCCCTCAGTTCAATTGACATGCAAGCCATCTGCGTTCATGTAGGGGTTATTGGCTGAATCCACGAGGGGCTGGTACGTGCTTATAATCACTCATTGGGTTCCAGAATAGCGACCAGTGGGGTGGTGTCTCACTGACACACAGGTATAGCACATATCGTGCGAGCATGGTGGGGCGGGTTTCCTGCCGCCCTCTCAAACGATTAGAGTAGGGAATGGTGAAACGAATTGCCCCGCACGGCGGTGACCGAGTGCACGGAGCTGAGGTTGTAGGGAGGCGGGCACCGCGTCGCGCCATGCGGCATTAACATAAAATTACCTGCCTCCAGGGGACAAAAATTGAACATTTTGGTTCTATGCCTATAAGCAGGGACAATTCTATATGGTTCAATTTTGTACAGGTAACTGCTGATAGGGCTTTTCCCTATATACTATTCTCTACTCCACCGTGTAATTCAATAAACTGAAGTATGATACTGTATTTTAAAATCCCAAACATTAACCAGCTCCATTTGATAACCCTCACACAAATACACCACAGGATAATTTCCACTCATATCGTTCTCTTACTCTGCACCAAATTTATCACTAAATCAACATATGAACTTGTTGTTCTAACTTATATCTATGTCATAGTATAACCTAATGTCTTCCCCCCCCATAATTGTATATTTACAAACTGGGTGTAAATAGATGTCATTGTAATGTTACATGTTTGGCATTAGGTGTATTCTCATGGTTCAAACTGTGTTAATTGTAATGCAGGAATATCTCATTCTTCTTGACACTAAGAATTAATTACTAACACTATGATTTTTAATACATTATTCTACTCTAACTCTCTTGGGGTACATAGTAATTGATGTTATCCTTTATAGGAGGGGGTTCTTATGTCGTGTGTTAGATGTCAATCTCTCCATAGTCTGTTGTTAAAGCTGTCTTGTATCGAATAATATTTATATATACTATGGGTTTTTCTGTAAGTCTGTTTGTTGTTGTGTATTTACACACTTCTATAATTTTCATTAACCCATTAGATCATTTATACGCGATTGTTCTCAGTCCTCCACTACATCATTTATTCACCTCGAGCATTTAATTTTAATGGTATCTGAGAGGTAAAATTTATTTGTAGGTTTAGGGCACTACTTGTTAAGGTCAGTCTGTGTCCTGTAATTATCTCTCCCATAATTCTTAATTAGGATACACAATGATACTTACTTTAGCATTGCTTGATATCACAGTCTACATCACTGTTTTCGTAGTCTCTAATAGAGTCTCCTACTATATTGATCACTCCCATTTTTACCACAGTATTATAAGATCATATACATACACCTTTTTATGGTCACACACATTGAATAGGTGACTTCATATACACATACTTCCCGGGTTTCTACTTTTATTCGAGTCTCCCAGGGAATCTAAATACTTCCAGGGTTCTCCTTTATAAGTAAAGGGGGGGAAAGAATATACTCAATGGGGCAGTTGGTAATTCTCGCTCCGTTACACCTTTTATACAGGGTCTTTGGTCACGTACGCTCTCACACTCAATATGTCCCAAAACCAATACTCTACGGACGTATCGCCGATGCGCACTCTCACGCTCGCTTCTCGCTCACGTTGTGCGTTACATCCTTTTCTCTGGCATCTTATTATGTGCTAGTTCGCTGTTTCATCTCGAATGGTCCGCGAAAGCAAGCCAAAACATCTGGCATCATCTGGCAGTACTGAAGCGACTGTCTCAATAACTCTCTATCAGTCACGCTCTTGGATTTTCTAGCATGCGTGCATGTGATCCTTCCTGTTGATAGCAGTTGTGAATTAAGTCTGTATGGAGATTATTCCTTGAAGCTGGTAATAGCGAAATAAGAGTTAACTGGAGTGGTAGTGTATAAGATTTTATCCAGATATAATCTACACAGGGTTACCTATTCTATTGCTTAAAATAATTAATTCATAATGAATAGTAACTCTTTCGTAAGACCGCAAGTGATTTAACGTAGCGCGCCACCAGTTTTTAACTCAGCTTAAGACTTAACAGACAGATAGCTAGATAATCTGTTATAACAAGAAGACAGATAGACAGATAATGTGTACTGACAAGAAAACGAGAGAGATAAAATATAACTGGCAGAAGGAAGATGTACATATTGCATTTTTGATTATTGTTCTCTTCAATGTTTATCAATTAGTCCTGAGTTAAGTGTTAACTATCCTAGTATTATTTAATTATATTTCCCACGTACATGTCGATTACGCCTGTCAATTCTGTATCACGTACCGTGTTGTGAGGTGAATGTCTGACCTCGCTTAGCGAGGCTGACCGTGTGTGTGTTACGCCGACGCCGCCCGCCTAATCGCTAGCCAACCGCGAAAGAGGAATTTGCCCGAGGCGGGTGGGGACGCAAAGCTTGTTTTATTGAAGTGTAATTGTACGCGTTTTCATGGAAGAAAGAAGAGAGGGTGGGTGTTTGTACGTCTGTTAGCGTCGATCGTTCAGGTCGAACAAACTCATGTAAATGTTTTTGATTGTCTTATTTTTGCAGACCCTGATCAGAAAGACAGAGAGCGGTCTGTGTTCGGGCTCAAGCAGAGTCTACGGAGATTTATTATGCACAACGTATCCACACATTGGTGCATGGCCTCTAGCATTTACTAGGCCTCATTTTTCTTTACTGACGGATTAACTGCCAAATTGCTACCGCTGGCGGCTATTTCGTGGATTACATTACGGCCGCGCAACGCAGACAGCATCGTCCGCGAGCTGTTATAATTTGCCATTTATACATACAGGCAATATTGGTGTAAGCCATTTACCACCCGGTTGTTGGAGATAATACAACCACATAACCAAGAAAGAACCAGCTAGTGCCAGCCTCTGAAGTTCTCACGTAAACTTACCACTAGGTCAGCGCATTCGGATAATATTCGTGTGCTGGAATTAAGTTTGTTTCCAGTTCACCACCTTTTGTTCACTCGGAGTTACTGCAGTAGTCGCCCTGTGGGAGTTACATGTTACTATTTCCCCCTGGAGCTTACCTCCTGGCAAAAGTGGATTACTAAGTCCAGCCGGACAGTGTTGACCCACATAAGTTTCTTCTCAGTTTTGGATTTATCGCCTAATAAGGCAAACACGGTCGTCTAATTTTATTGGACTTGGGTATCCCTGTCCAGGTGACAGCAAGACTGTTTTAGAACTTTTTATTTTAAGTACGGGAGTGTTTCGAGATAACTTAGGTGTGTACGTGTGAGCGTAGGAAAGAAGTAGAGTGAGGTGGCCACGGTGCTTTTTTTTCTCTTGGGGATACTGTTTATTTTGGAGGTTCATTTTCTTTGCTGTGTATCCTTCCGACATTGTTTATTTTTTCAGTGAAGGTACACGGGATTTACCGTGTTTTTTTTTTTGTTTTTTTTTGTTTTTTTTTGTTCGCATTTTGCTACGTTGGATGTAGTGCAGTTTTTTATGGTTAATAAAAACCCAGAAAACTTATTCTTGTGCTGGTCAGAACGCCTTCCCTTTAAATGTCATGTTGGTGTAGTAACTGTAGTGTCCCTTACTGAGTATTAGATTAAAGTCTTTTACAAACATTAGAGGGCAGGACAAGATTGTCTTATTAAAAGTTAGTCACCAGGTAGGCTGAAGGAGTAGCACCACTACCCTCCAGAGACATATCTTCTCTCAACTTTACACCCGTGACTCTATTTTCTATCAAGACACACTTTCCCTTTAATAGTCTGTCTGACCTCAGACAGAATCTATCGTTCTACTTATAACTATCTACCTGTGACACTTAGTCGCCTCTTATGACTTGCGTGGTATGTTATAGTGTTATTATTCTTTGTTCCCCTTTCGGGTCCCGGTCACACACGAGTGAGCGTGATCATAGATAGACAAAATCGTCAACGCCCGTCTTCAATGCAGTTGATGAATATGTGGTTGATACATGGTGTTGTTCGCACAATTTCCTGAATGCGTCAGTTCTCTTTTCATTACTTCTAGTGACATCCGCAACTTTGTATGTGTCATTTAATTTCGCACTTCTTAAACTCAAATATTGTAATAGCAAAGGCAGAATATAACCATGGATTTGGGACATGAACGATAATGGAGAAATATTCATAATCAACGATAACCTGCAACAAACGTATGCTAAGTCTTCCTTCCCCTGCCATCAGGTCAAGGTCTTTCCATTTCTTCTTCATTCTTTTCTTGTCTGTCTCAAAGTCTCTTCGCTATATGTTCTTTTGACTCCCTCAACTTCTGATACCTTGAGGATTCCAGAATAAGGGCTGCCTTGTAATACTACCAAGATGTTTCCTTTGTGTGCCAGATCCATCACCATCGCCTTCTTCTCGTCTCTTCATCCACTGGCACTTATCTGGTTCGTGTCATCAGTTCAATATTTGTCATCTTGTTATACTATTTCAATCCTTCTATTCTATACAAACACCCATTTAATAGAGTTCGCAGCTTATTGATTGTTGTTTTTGTTGCTCCCCATTTTTCAGAGCCATACTTTGAAAATTGAAGAATATAAACTTCTGTGCTCCAAATTAACTTGCTATAGAAGAACATTTTTTTTTTTAAATACCAGACAAAAAGATATTCAGAAATTCAGACTGATCACATCTGCATGAACAGGAAATTCGCGATGACAGAAAGTTAAGATTTACGTAAAACTGAGACCGAGGCAAAGACCCGGGAAACAATAAAAATCAGTACGACGAGACAGAAAAACAGGTAGTCTAACGAACAAAATGGAGGATGCACGACAGGAAACCCAGCGAAGTATTCTGGATAAAGGGAAGAAAAAAGTTGCAAAACTGGAGTCACTGAAAGCGAGGAGAAGACAACTAGAGTTACATCAAACATCCATTTGGGGTTTCATTCAGCGCGCGCTCCACAGGAAGAAGTAATCTGCCAGAAAAAGTCTTAATGGTTACACTGTACTTCAGTTCTAAAAATAACTGCTTTCTGCTTGTTGCTTTTATTTTCCTTCAACACTTTTATATAATTTCGTTCGAACAAAAAATCATGTAAAGACTGTGTCAAAAATATGTGTTCATCACACTCTGATATCATCATCATTACCAGTGGCGTTTTTTAGATTGTGAACTTGTGAGGCCTATTTTAAACAATTCCTGGTGTATCGACAAGCTTATATTTGTGCGCTAGGCTCCTAAATGAGCAAGGCTCTAGGCAAGTGAACTTGCGAGACATTTTAAATAAATTTCTGTTATTTCTGCAAGCATATACACAGAGGCGGATCTACTACAAGCTCGTGAAGCTTGACCTTCAGGGCCCCCAAGTCCAGCTTTCTATATAATACGTTTCTTTCCAACCCCAACACTTTTTTAAGAACTCAAGCAGCCCCTCCAAGAGTTAAAGCTTCAGGGCCCCCAAATGTAAATCCGTCACTGCAGATACATGTATTTGTGTGCGAAGCCCCTAAAAGAGCGAGGCTCTAGGCAAAAGCCTAGGTTGCCTGTGCCTAAAACCGCCACTGTTACCGTTCAGGTCACGTGAAGAGAACAGCCCTTCAAGAAGTTCAAGCTTCCAGATAGCTTGGGTTGACTTGTCCACGTTGTTGCAGAAATGGTGTTTCGCTTAAAGTTTATACGGGATGAAATCGACGGTTCCATGCCCAACCCTCCTTCGTCGCCTCCTACGACATGCATGGCGTGTTACTATTTTTTGCTCCCCGTTTGAGCGCCGGTAACATCTTCTTCTTCGATCCTTAGCCACCGGCCGTCAAAGCAGTCAGTGGCCATCACGCCTAGTGGCGTCTTGTAGGGCAACAACAAATTGATTCCACTTTGCACGGTCGGTGGCCATCCTTCGTACAGTGCCCCAACTCTGGTTCATTCTTTGCATCTCAGCCTCCACAGTCCTCCGCCAAGTTGTTTTTGGTCGGCCTCTCTTTCGCTTTCCTTCAGGGGTCCAAAACATAGCTGTTCTTGTGATGGCATCGGGGTCTCTTCTGAGGACATGACCAACCCAGCTCCAGCGTCTGCCAGCTATGATGGTATGCGTGTCCTCTTGCTTGCTACGAGTAAGCAGATCTTGGTTGGTGATGGTATTCGGCCAAAAGATTCGGTGAATTTTTCTTAGGCATGTTGTGTGAAAAGAGGACAATTTTGACATTTCCTTCTCTGTGACTCTCCAGCATTCCGCACCATAGAGAAGCACAGAAAGCACGCGTGCCGGTAACATAAGGCGATTATATTATTACCGGTAGATTTTAAAAAATGTAGTCACATTGTCGTGTGGTGTGTATTGGGGCAACTACGATAGTAGTTTTCGTCAGGAATAGCCTGTGAGATATTAGGCAGAAGGTCTCCAGAAATTGGCTCGTTAAGAAAAAATAGAGACCTATCCGAGATAAGGACAAGAAGAAGAGAATGCGAATGCTTTCCACTGGACAGTGTTTTCTAGTGAATTATGGAAAGAATTCTGTTTCCCCACGACCTTAGCTTCTGCCCTTAGATCCCGTAACAGAAAAAGCCCCCAACCTCATCTGAGTGTAGAAATTTACCTATATGTAAATATTTAACACCGACAGCACTGATCAAACGGTTATTGGGTTTATTAATTAAACATCTACACATATAGGGTTAGTAGTGATTAGAGCGTAATGATGGTAAAAGATGATTCACACAAATACACACAGATGAGATATTAATATTGTAGTTAAATAAATAGAAGAATGAATTTGTGTAAAGCAAAATGATGATGATGTGGTATGATACGTGTTACCAAAATGGTGAGTAATCTAGACAGTCCATGTGTCTCTAAATGCTTCACCCGGGTAGGATGATTCACATGTGTGCATAGAATGTCCAAGTTGATTGTTATAAGTTATGTCGAGTGGGGTATCTCTAAGTCGATGTCGTAGATTTTTGATAGGAGAATTAAGACTTGGGTTGGTCCCTTCTGAATAGGTTGGAATGAGGGATAGTCACAGTGAGAGATAGAAATACAAAATAGATTTCCACGTGTGAGGTGGTAGAATAGTGATAGAGGCTGTCTCTGAGAGCGGGAAATCTTCTCTCTCTCTCTCTCTCACCTATCTTCTACGACAGATCTAACGTAGTCAGACAGTCTAGCACATATACATTAAATATATATATATCCACTCACGTGCACGCACATTCAAGTGACGACAGGTAGACACACAGACGTGAGAAACTATAACAAATGATTATATATATATATATAGAACGAGCTGACCAACCTGCTGCTTAATTTATTGTTAAGTTTATTTATCAGAGTAAACTTACGTCACAACATGTAAAATTACATCAAAAAGGCATATACACAAAGTCAAAAAAAAAATCAAGGAATGCTACAAGAACTGATAGACCCACAGTTATGATCTTCCCTCGACGGATAGCCCACAGTCCCGTTAGGAGAAAGATGATAACACAAAGAGTCCCAGATACATATGATTGAGTCTAAGAGTTTTCCCCGTTTAAGGTATGAACAGACCTGATACTAAAATCTAGTTTAAGGGAAAATATTGTTAGCAAAAAACAAACTTGCATGAAGAAAGTTATGACAGCAAATAGGTGTCAAATTACAACGGTGAAATAACACTCAGACTTGCGTTCCCTCTTATTCATTCAGCCGTGGCCACGTGTGCACATTTATACTTACAGCTTTGATCGCTGCCTCTGGGAACATAATAAATTCTAGGACCTTCACACAGACCCGTAAATGCAGTCTCAACCAAGAAATCCCCAGTTCCAAAAGACGTACTGAATTCTCTGTCTCAGGGAACGATTCCTTGGGTGTTCTTAATTTTCGGATGTCTGTTTAAGTCACATAAGAAAATTTGTCCAGGCACGAAAGTTAGCAGCGCACAGTGTCACTAGCGTAGGTTTCTAATAAAATGAGGAATGTCAGGTCGGGTGCCTTATCTCAGTATATGACTATATTTGGTCACCACAATACTCGTCAAAACTCTGTCGAATGCTACTGATATTTTGCTTGCCACAGCGGGCTGATCTGTACTTAAGTGTTATTCTGGAAGAATTAATTCTGGCGCGATAGGCCTCTTACTTCATTTAACTGTTAAAGTTCATGTAATGAAAGTGATTAGTTTCTTCACAGATAATGTTCACGTACTAGAACGCTGGCAAAGTTTGGGTACCACAGTTTCACTATATATAAATGGAAAGAACACATATCAAATAATTTACATATATGTACTCAATATAGCTTACATTTTTAAACTTCAAGCGTACCGCTTGACTTATCATTTAACGCGTCCCGTGAAGTAAGTTATATTTAAAAAATCATCAATCCTCATGAATACGTGCGTATTCCGTCAACCCTCATGAGGCTTCTAGCATTTATAAGTTAGTTTAGAAAATTTTGTTCTCGTCTGATTATTAGCAGTAAAATTTAATTCATTATAGCTACATTGTTGTTTAAGCTAGAAATTATAATTTATTCTGCTTTCCACTGAAACACGTCACTAGAAAAATAATACAGACTATATAAATTTTCCTCTCTGCACCAAATCTAACTAGTGAAATAAATTAAGCGATTTAACACTTTAACACTTCACAAAATACTAGAATATAATATATATAATATTTTACCTCACACAGAACTACAGGTAGTCGCACAACTTAAGAATTATATGCTTATATTTATGGAAGTCTAGAAGTTCGACAAATTGTCGAAACAAACTGAGAAACTTCGCTATACAGCTTATACTGTTCCGAGCAACCTGTCTACTGCGAATTTAGGAGCGAGAATGAAAATCCAGTTCAAACTCTGGTTATATCTATTACCAGACAAAGAGGTAAACGTTAATTTCGCCAAACTGAAATAATCCCCCTTTCCGTCTATAACACTTACGTAACTGTCATAAACTGCCACTTTCTGACCGAGAGGGCGCGTGTCAGTTGCGAATCTCAGACAACTTGTCTGCAATGCAGGGGCAGTTTTTGCACCTACGTTTAACAAACTGACCGAGAAGCGTGCGTGTCATGGAAAAACCCAGACTTTATGTCTCATTCCCGAGCGCTGCGTGAGTGTCATATCACACTTCACTCTGAGAGAAGCGTTAGTGTCAGGTGAAAATGCTAGACGTTATGACACCTAGCTTGACAAAACGCCCGCGACATGAGAAAAGTACAGACGCATGTCTGCTATCTCTGTCTGCCCGGACGAGTATTCACACGTTCTATCGTCCATTGACATCTATTGCAATAGAATGCATTTAAACGCTCTCTCTCTCTCTCTGACACGTTATGTCATATATGCGTTCTCAGTTTAGTCAGCAATGAAATGCGTTTCTAAATGAGAAACGAAACTGGCGAAAGTGATAATGGTGAAAAATATTAATGTATATAGTCGCAAACGAACGAATGCGAAAAACACAGGAAAAAGGTAAAGAGCGACAATAATTAGAGAACACGGGTGGAAGAAAAGAGGAGGAAAATATAGAAAATACAATGAACATAACTCTCCGTGACAGAACGTCCCCCCTTTAAGATATGGAAGCACTCCATGTCTACGTTATGGAATTAATTTCCTATATCCGTAGCTTCAGGGTGTCTGTCTTCTTCCATCTCATCTCCCCCCTCCATCTCTCTCCAATTCCTACTCAAGTCTACTCCCAAAGTTTCCTTTCTCTGGAATGTCTCCCATGCGCGCTTGAAAGAGCGTCGCCGCTTCTGACATTTTTCAAAGATTTCCTGTGATTGCAGTGGAGTTTCCCTGCCACTATCGCCATCTTCGTCAGTTTTGGCGATCGTCAGGAGATGGTCGGAGGTTGGCACTGGTTTTTCGAAGTATCTCTTTAAGAGATTTACATGGAAAACCTTTTCCTTTCCTTCAATAGAGATCTGGTAGTTAGCCTTAGAAATCTTTTTCAGGATGGTAAACGGCCCTTGCCATCCGATCCTCAGTTGGTTGTTTCCGGTAGGGAGTAACACCAAAGCTTTCTCTCCTGCTTCCAATTCTCTCTCTTTCGCGACTTTCCTGTATCGGTTAGCGTGCTTTGTGCGTGCTCGCTTAAAGTTGGTCGTTGCTAGGTCCCATCCTAGTTTCAACCTTCCTTTTAGATCCGACACATATTTACTTGCTGAGACAACTGTCTCATCAGCCATCTGGTCAGTCAGCGACCAAAGTAAGGCTTCAAGCGGGCTCTTAATGGGTCTGCCGAATAAAAGCGTTGCTGGCGGAAATCCTGTGGAAGTATGAGGAGATTCTCTGTAGCCAAATAAAGCTGCAGGAATACAAAGATCCTAATCTTCAGGTTTCACTTGTGCCAGTTTACTTAACATCATGTTGAGGTTTCCATTAACACGTTCCACGAGCCCATTTCCGGCCGGAGTATAAGGCTTTGTGTAGATGTGTTTGATCCTCAAGATCTTCACGATCTCATCCATCAACAGGTTTCGGTATGGAGATCCGTTATCCGTCAACACTTATTGAGGGAATCCCAACCGAGTTAAAATCTGCACGAGGGCTTCTGCGACATGCTTGGCATCTGCGCATGTTAGCGGGATAGCTTCTGCCCATAAAGTGCATGTATCGACTAAGGTCAGGATAAACCTGTTCCTTCTTTTAGTCCTTTCTAAGGGTCCTAAAATGTCGATCACAACCCGTTCGAATGGTGTTCACACTATTGGCATTTCACCCAAAGAGACTGGGGGTGCCCGTTGCTTGGGTGGCACACGTTGGCACTGGGCACAGGATTTGACATATCTGATAATATCAGTATTTACTCCTGGCCACCAATAATGAGTGGTTATCCGTTGGTTTGTGGCGTTCTGTCCCATATGTCCGCTAAAGGGAAGAAAGTGCCCCATTTCTAGGATTTGGCTTCTGTACTGTTTCGGTACTAGGAGCTGGTTGTAACCTTGGTCAGCCTTGCCCGTTCTGCGATAAAGTACGCCATCCTTAGAAAAAATGTCCCCGTGCTGTCTGGGTTCCTTAGCCATGGGCAAATTCCTAAAGCAGGGTGCCAAAGTAGGGTCCTTTTGTTGCGCTTCTTTAAGTTTCATGGGTAACAAATTAGGCGCAGGCTCCCGTTCCTTCTTGGTTTGCCCTCTTGTAGTAACTGCTGCCACAATCGGCTCTTCTGGTTTCCCAATACACACGTATCTACCGCCAAGTATGACTGGGTAGATGGGGTCATCCATAACAGCCGCTTTGATCACACCTCTGACAAACTCAGAGTGGATCTCCACCAATGCAATGGGAAGCGCTGTAGGTGCATCACTCTTACGAACTCCACAAAGTTGGACGGTCTCTCCTGTCTCTTGACCAGGTTTAACCAGGTTTCTGGCAACAATGCAATCATACGAAAGCCCCGTGTCAAATAAACAAGAAGTTTGAGAACCGTTCATGAGGGTGTATCCCCAACAGGTTGGGAATCACTGTCAATAATTCCGCCTTGCGAGACTGCTAGCAAGCATCCGATGCGTTTAGGCTCGGTGTGCTCACTCTGATCATCTGTCTTGTGCTCAGGGGTTCTCCCTTTGCCACCTTGTCCTTTCTGGCTGCGCTGCCATGTAGGGCGGTCGGGTTGATCAGACTACTTACTGTGGTTGGGGTACTTGTTTTTGTAGAACTTGGATTTTTCAGGAGGGGGGTTTTGAGGTCCAGTTTCTCTGTGGTTATTCTGATTAGAAGCATGAGAAGATTGGTCTAGATTATTTTTTCGAAAATGCTCTTCTGTCGGTTTACGTTTTGAGTCCGGTAGTTCAGCCAGCGCATTGTGATATCGCTCAGACTTTTCTAAGATGTCTTCAAGCTTTTCTGCCCCCTGCTCGGCTAGGAATTGCCGGGTATCAGCAGACAAAGTGTTCTTTATTTGTTCGGTTAGAACAAATTCCTCAAGACCTTCATAGGTAGAGGGGAGCTGTGAAAGCTCAAGGCACTTTGTTAGGTATCCCTTCAAACGAGACGAGAACTGTTGAAAAGTTTCAGAGCTCTCTTTCCTGCTGTTGCGAAACAGTTGCAAAAATTTGCGAGCATTCATTTCAAAGCGCTCAAGCAAAGCTTTCTTCAACAAGTCATAGTTGTCTTGTTGGCCACTTTCCAGTTTAGAATAAACATCATAAGCAAAACCTTTAAGGGCCTGGGAAAGTTTCATACACCAACGCGACCTCTCTAAACCGTACAGGGTTGCAATTTTCTCAAATTTTTCTAGCCATGTGTCAATCTTCTCATTAGGACAAGGGAAAGATTCAAGAGCAAAGGACATAGTGTTGAGTTGAAGAGATTGTATGTTAGAAGGATCAGTTAAGGAAGAATGAGGAGAAGACTCTCCATTGCTGGAGGTAGAGGCAGCACCAAGACTTTGGACTTCTAGAGCTTTAAGCGCCAGCTCATGCTGTCTCTGTTTCTCTTTTTCCTCAAGCTGTCTCTCCTTCTCTCTTTCCTCATGCTGTCTCTCCTTCTCTCTTTCCTCATGCTCTCTCCTTCTCTCTTTCCTCATGCTGCATCCTGCGAATTTCCATTTCTTCCTCAATTTTTTTCTGCTGTAATAGCCGGTCTTCCCTTTCCTTCTCTCTAGCTTCTGCTTCTTTCCTCTCCGCATCATATCTTTCCAGTTCGTCCCTGACGAAAGCTTTCGCTTCTTCGTCTTCCAAACCTTCTTCTCTCGCTTCGTCCCTGAGGAGTTGCCTAAGCTTTGCCCTCTCGGTCATAGGTCATAGCCCCTCCCACAACCCACAAAAGATAATTAGCTGACTGAGACTAGACGAGAAAGAGATAAGAAAAAAAAAGGATCTACTGGTTCCCACCACTTACGAGAAAATGCAAAACAAAAGATGATATACTTATAACCTGGGGTACCTCCTCCAAAATAATATATCTAACTATCGCTGCTATTAATCGGCAATAAAGCACCTAATGCAGACGACTACGCCAAATAAATGGTAGTTAAGATTACTCACTGAAAAATAAGTTGCTACAGTGGAAGCAAAATAATTATTGCAAAAAAATTTTAAGTAGGAAAAAATCTCTAAATTTTTAAATCCACTATAAGTTCACCCCTGAAGATAGTTAGGGTAAGGGAGGCAATAACAGGACGTATAGTCTGATCGCGCTCCTTAGCTTAGCTCAAACACCTACTTCTTCAAAACCCTGTGAATGTTATACACTCACAAAACTTTACCAGCGTTTAGTATTACAATATCAGTAATAAACATATATTCCGACAAAATACTAGTAAACCAAATGTATAATGCTTAATAATGCTGTGGAATACAATTTATTAGCCGTGTGGTCAGCACGCCCATAAACAGATCGTTACGTCTAGGGGATAGTTATTTATAAAAGATACAAAACTCACAAGACATCACACTCCTACTCTATATCAGAATAAAGAATCTTAAAGACGAGCTGATATCTGTCGTCTCGTCTTCCCATTCTAAGTTCAAAAACCGGAAACGAGCCCACATTTGTCGTACTCGTCTTCCTATTCTAAGTTCAAAAATCCTTCGGACGAGACCACATTTGTCGTAGATTTTTGATAGGAGAATTAAGACTTGGGTTGGTCCCTTCTGAATAGGTTGGAATGAGGGATAGTCACAGTGAGAGATAGAAATACAACATAGATTTCCACGTGTGAGGTGGTAGAATAGTGATAGAGGCTGTCTCTGAGAGCAGGAAATCTTCTCTCTCTCTCTCTCTCTCTCTCTCTCTCACCTATCTTCTACGACAGATCTAACGTAGTCAGACAGTCTAGCACATATACATTAAATATATATATATCCACTCACGTGCACGCACATTCACGTGACGGCAGGTAGACACACAGACGTGGGAAACTATAACAAATGATTATATATATATTTAGAACGAGTTGACCAACCTGCTGCTTAATTTATTGTTAAGTTTATTTATCAGAGTAAACTTACGTCACAACATGTAAAATTACATCAAAAAGGCATATACACAAAGTCAAAAAAAAAAATCAAGGAATGCTACAAGAACTGATAGACCCACAGTTATGATCTTCCCTCGATGGATAGCCCACAGTCCCGTTAGGAGAAAGATGATAACACAAAGAGTCCCAGATACATATGATTGAGTCTAAGAGTTTTCCCCGTTTAAGGTATGAACAGACCTGATACTAAAATCTAGTTTAAGGGAAAATATTGTTAGCAAAAAACAAACTTGCATGAAGAAAGTTATGACAGCAAATAGGTGTCAAATTACAATGGTGAAATAACACTCAGACTTGCGTTCCCTCTTATTCATTCAGCCGTGGCCACGTGTGCACATTTATACTTACAGCTTTGATCGCTGCCTCTGGGAACATAATAAATTCTAGGACCTTCACACAGACCCGTAAATGCAGTCTCGACCAAGAAATCCCCAGTTCCAAAAGACGTACTGAATTCTCTGTCTCAGGGAACGATTCCTTGGGTGTTCTTAATTTTCGGATGTCTGTTTAAGTCACATAAGAAAAGTTGTCCAGGCACGAAAGTTAGCAGCGCACAGTGTCACTAGCGTAGGTTTCTAATAAAATGAGGAATGTCAGGTCGGGTGCCTTATCTCAGTATATGACTATATTTGGTCACCACAATACTCGTCAAAACTCTGTCGAATGCTACTGATATTTTGCTTGCCACAGCGGGCTGATCTGTACTTAAGTGTTATTCTGGAAGAATTAATTCTGGCGCGATAGGCCTCTTACTTCATTTAACTGTTAAAGTTCATGTAATGAAAGTGATTAGTTTCTTCACAGATAATGTTCACGTACTAGAACGCTGGCAAAGTTTGGGTACCACAGTTTCACTATATATAAATGGAAAGAACACATATCAAATAATTTACATATATGTACTCAATATAGCTTACATTTTTAAACTTCAAGCGTACCGCTTGACTTATCATTTAACGCGTCCCGTGAAGTAAGTTATATTTAAAAAATCATCAATCCTCATGAATACGTGCGTATTCCATCAACCCTCATGAGGCTTCTAGCATTTATAAGTTAGTTTAGAAAATTTTGTTCTCGTCTGATTATTTAGCAGTAAAATTTAATTCATTATAGCTACATTGTTGTTTAAGCTAGAAATTATAATTTATTCTGCTTTCCACTGAAACACGTCACTAGAAAAATAATACAGACTATATAAATTTTCCTCTCTGCACCAAATCTAACTAGTGAAATAAATTAAGCGATTTAACACTTTAACACTTCACAAAATACTAGAATATAATATATATAATATTTTACCTCACACAGAACTACAGGTAGTCGCACAACTTAAGAATTATATGCTTATATTTATGGAAGTCTAGAAGTTCGACAAATTGTCGAAACAAACTGAGAAACTTCGCTATACAGCTTATACTGTTCCGAGCAACCTGTCTACTGCAAATTTAGGAGCGAGAATGAAAATCCAGTTCAAACTCTGGTTATATCTATTACCAGACAAAGAGGTAAAGGTTAATTTCGCCAAACTGAAATAATCCCCCTTTCCGTCTATAACACTTACGTAACTGTCATAAACTGCCACTTTCTGACCGTGAGGGCGCGTGTCAGTTGCGAATCTCAGACAACTTGTCTGCAATGCAGGGGCAGTTTTTGCACCTACGTTTAACAAACTGACCGAGAAGCGTGCGTGTCATGAAAAAACCCAGACTTTGTCTCATTCCCGAGCGCTGCGTGAGTGTCATATCACACTTCACTCTAAGAGAAGCGTTAGTGTCAGGTGAAAATGCTAGACGTTATGACACCTAGCCTGACAAAACGCCCGCGACATGAGAAAAGTACAGACGCATGTCTGCTATCTCTGTCTGCCCGGACGAGTATTCACACGTTCTATAGTCCATTGACATCTAATGCAATAGAATGCATTTAAACGCTCTCTCTCTCTCTCTCTCTCTCTCTCTCTCTCTCTCTCTCTCTCTCTCTGACACGTTATTTCATATATGCGTTCTCAGTTTAGTCAGCAATGAAATGCGTTTCTAAATGAGAAACGAAACTGGCGAAAGTGATAATGGTGAAAAATATTAATGTATATAGTCGCAAACGAACGAATGCGAAAAACACAGGAAAAAGGTAAAGAGCGACAATAATTAGAGAACACGGGTGAAAGAAAAGAGGAGGAAAATATAGAAAATACAATGAACATAACTCTCCGTGACAGTCGAGGATGTTGTGATGAAAACTTTTGTTGTACTGAGAACGTTGACGATATACAGTCCCTCACTGTTTGGCAATATCTCTGTAGAGTTGACCAACAGTTAACAGTTGTCGTACGGAAAATGACTGTTGTCTAATCTCCGAAGGGTACTGGCCAGACTGGATATCTTCACGAAATGTTCTTTATATGCAGACTCATTAACTTGAGTATGTAATCGTGATTCATGAAATGTACTTTGGAGTAAGCTGCATTTGGTATAAATATGAGAATCAGCTTTTGAGCTCTTTAGCTTGACTTCTGATGGTAAGCTTCCAATGGAGTTGAACTTCATATTTGAATAAGCAATTAACTGTGAGCTTTAAATTGACTCATGTGGTAAGCTTCCGGTGGAACTGAACTTGATATTTGAATAAGCAATCAACTGTGAGCATTAGATTGAATCATGTAGTAAGCTTTCGATGGAGCTGAACCTGATATATCTATGTATTGAACTTGTGTGCACGTGATATAAGGTGACGAAATATGCTGCGTCCACCGTCTTAATCGTGGGCGAGAAATATTTCATGTTAATTGAGGAATGAAGTATGACCTATGGCGAATTCTGCTATCCAAATGTCCGCTTTGATAGCTTATTTCTGGTTAGACGTCAAACACGTAGCGTGTAGACTCAGACTTCTGATGGACTGTTTCCATTCGCAAACTCCTGTAAGAACACTATAAATGCCACATATGAATTCAATATCCACATAGGAATAAACCGTGTATTAAGGCTAGGCGTTAGGGATTTTTCTCTACACCACAATGTTGAAAACTGGACTGATATCTAGTGAACTGGGCGGTACATTATATCTCTAAGAGTCCAATGTGGGTCCTTCGGACCGATGGCGTATAACTCCGCCCCTAAAACTAATAGCTAAGAGTCCATTTGGTCGCTCATACCTAGGATCTCTCTTGTCCCATGTCAGTTTAAAAGTGGGTTGGGTTATTCGTCACCGACTTTCCTTCGCGTTGCCTGTCAGTTTCTGTAAGACCGCCCGGTGTTTGCTGATTGGCCGGCTAGACCAATTTCTGTTCTATTATCTTGCTGTCCATTGTCGTTTGAATGTAAATTTCTGTTATCCTTTGTGAGACGGTTCTCCGTGTGCCGGCTAACGAGTCCCTTTGTCGTGCCGGGTTATGGTATTACATGGCGGCTTGTTTAAACAGCCTGAGAAGACTTCTTCACCTGGCCAAGACGGACGTCTCCCTAAATAATCAATATTTGTGTATTGTGGCCGCTCCAGCTCCATTGTCACAATGTGGTGACCCGTCGCTTGTTTGGACAGCGGCCGAGCAATAAAGAGACTAATCTTTTGTGTCAGCCGCGTTCTCCTCAAAGTTAACAATAGTCCAAGGAGGCATGTCTCGTGAGGTTCCCCCGTGGAATTAGATATCAAAGAAAGTGTACCATGCCCAGGTGTTTGATTTTGATGAAACCAGATGTGTTTCACCAGATTTATCACGAGGCAATGTGGACTTTAAAAGATAATGCAAGGTGGAGGCCTAAATGAAAGGAGTGTAACAAGTCGCGATTAATAAAGATTATAGTTTAAAGTCCAGTCGTGATTAAAAGATTACATGAACAGCGATGACATTGCAAAATGTGGGATGAAAGAGCACAATGTGGGAGAAAATAAAATAAGAAAGGTGTAGGAAAAGATAGAGCGATGAGGCTTTGGCGCTCGTTTATCACACCCATATCAGATATTGTCGTAGGGAAGTGAAGAGCTGGTCAATAAAGACACTTATAAAGCAAATAACGAGGTCGTAAAACGGTTAGAGAGAGAAAAAGTGAAAAAATAATGCAAGAAATATAGACGAAGCATATGATAGGAAACTCTTTACAGAGCGATACAACAGGAAGCAATCTGATCATCAGAAGAAGTCCCCCGTCAGACAAGTGTTTCGGCCCTACATACTCCTTTACACTCTAAGGGGGGCGGGCCCACTTGGGTCATGACTCCCAAGCGTCTCAGCCTCCTGTTGTCTTATATCGAAAATGAACCCATTTCACTTATGGTAGCAACTTTAATCCACAACTCCGCCAGCCGTGGAGGCAATTGTGAAAGTACCAAAGAGAAGACAAATTATTCCGTTCGCTCCGTAGCACATCACAACTACGGACACACACTGAGTCACCTGCGCGAAGCGGACGAGACTTGACACTGCGCGCTCGCCGCTGAAATTCTTCCTGACACCCCTTATAGTATACATCGCCTGTCGCCTCTCAGCCACAGCCCTTTCACTAGTACGCCTAAAAACTCAGCGTATCGTGGACTTAGAAAAATTCCTGGTGTTTTCTGTACTGCAGCGTTTATTGTCACGATTTCCATTGCCCATTGCGGTTGTTCCACAGCCAGCCTGATGCCTTTTCGGCAGTTTCACTAAGCCTCTTCAGTGCCCTTGTTCTCGACTGTCCTTTCAGCCCCAACAGTTTCAATAGATCATACACTGATGCAGCCACAAGCCCTCTTGCGCCCACTTCAACTGCCATGACCCTTGCAGTGAACCCATCGTGTCTCAGATCCGCGGCCAGATCACTATACTTGGCCGCTTTGAACGAATGTTGATCGTCTAATCTGGATTCAAATGGCACGGTCAGTTCAATCAGTATGACCTGAAGCGTTGCTGAAGAATGAAGCACTATATCCGGCCGTCTCCGCGATTTTCTGATACTCTCTGGATATGCCCTTCGTCCAGGTAGCTCTACCGCCATCTCCCAGTCGTTTGCACAGTCAAGAAGAGATGGTAAACTGCTACCAGGTTTACTCGGTTTGGGGTGTGCTGACTTTCCTGCCCTCAGAAAGTATGCATTTGCGGTGCTCGGCCCGGGTTTGCTATTCGCCTTCATCCTTGCCAGATCTATTGTCGCAGCAAGCTCATTTAGCACTTTGTTATGGCGCCAAGTGTATCGCCCTTGCCCTAATGACACCTTACACGCTGAGAGCACGTGTTCGAGTGTCTGCCTCCCCTGGCACAGGGGGCACTGCTCATCATCCGACTTTCCCCATTTCACAAGGTTGGTGGCCGACGGCAGCAGGTCATACATTGATCTAACAACGAAGCTGAGCCTAAGAGGTGCCATATGCCATATATCATTCCATGTCAAGGACCTCTGCAGGGCTTCTTCCCATGTAGTCCATTGGCCTTGTTGGACCTGCTGCACTGCTTTTTGCAACCTCTTATCATTCTCAGCTCCTCGTATCTCCTGAACTACCATGTCTCTGTGTTCCCTGCTTGATGCCTTGGACCACCAGCGGATGTCTCCATGACCAAATCCCCGTTTATTCGTTTGCGTGTATCCGATTACCTCCCTCAGTTTGAGTGACTCTTGGGCAGCATCAACAGCTTCTTCCACTCTCCACTTCCTTCCCGTTTTCAGTGTGGGCTGAATGGACTTAACCCCGTCATCAGCTGACTCGCGTAGCATCATTGCAAGCCTTGCCTTTCCAACTTTGTACTCTTCAACAACTGACTTGAAAGGAAGCAGAAGTTTTGACTTTTTGCAGTACAGTGCTACGTCTGACAGACCTGGTGGTACCCCTAGCCACTTTCTCATGAACTTGTTGACCTTCTGCTCTATAGCCTCCACTGTACTTGTGCTTATTTCATATATAAGCAGTGGCCACAGCAACTTCGGTATCAACATGAACTGGAGGCACCACAGTTTGAACTTTCGCAGGAGTCTGCTTTGGTCTATGATCTGTAGCCCTCTGTCTGCCATTTCTATTGTCTGTTGCACTGCCTTTGAGTCTTTTAATGAGGCATCGTACACCCTGCCAAGACTTTTAACAGGTTCCTCAATGACAGTAGGGATTTTTTGGTTGGAAACCATGAATATGTCCTCTGCTATCTTCCCTTTCCTGACTGATAGGCTTCTCGACTTCTTTGGTTTGAAGCTCATTCTGCACCAGCTGACTAGTTCATCCAGGCGTTCTAACATCCTCCGGGCCTGATGTTCATCTGATGTCAGAATTGTTGTGTCATCCATGAATGCTTTGAGCGGTGGCATGTGACATTCAAGGCCAATCCACTTCGTTGTGTACTCTCTGGTTGAAAATCTGACAGCAAACCCTGCGAAATACAGCTTCAGCATTGCTGCAATCTCTTGTGGAACATGATACATTTCTAGGGCCTGCCACAACATCTGGTGTGGAACGGATCCATAAGCATTCGCTAGATCATACCAGATTACATGGAGGTTTGTTCTGTCAGACTTTTGTCGTAGATTTTTGATAGGGGAATTAAGACTTGGGTTGGTCCCTTCTGAATAGATTTGAATAAGTGATAGTCACAGTGAGAAGTAGTAATAGCAATAGGTTCCCACGAGTGAGATGGTAGAATGTGATCAAGAGGCTGTCTCTGAGATCGAGAAATCTTCTCTCTCTCTCACCTATCTTCTACGACAGCTTTCGAGGAGTCAGACAGTCTAAACACACACACACACACACACACACATATATATATATATATATATATATATTAATATATCTCTAACCACTCACGTGCACGCACATACAAGACGACAGTTATACGTACAGACGTCGGAAAACTATAACAAATGATAATATAAATATTCTCGAACGAGCTGACCAACACGCTGATTAATTTCAAGAGAAATTTTAATTATCATCTAAAATTTCTTCACAACACATAGAAATTACATCAAAGCATATACACATAGTCATAAAAAAATCAAGGAATTGCTAAAAGAAATGATAGACCCACAGTTAGATCTTATCCCTCGAGGTATGCCCACAGTCCTGTTGGAAGAAAGTGATAGCCCCAAGGAAACAAGGATACATAGGATTAGGCCTAATATTTCCCCTTCTTAAGGTATGGACAGACTTGATATCTCTGCTCTATTTTAATGGAAATATGATTAGCAATACTTGCATACAGAAAGTTAAGATAGCAAAATGGGTGCCCAATTACAACAATAAAAAAATCACTCCGTCCTGCATTCACTTTATTCATTCAGCCGAGCACACGTGCACATGTTCATACTCACAGCTTAGATAGCCACTTCTGGTAATACAATTTTTAGGACATTCACCTACAGACTCGTCAAGGGCAGTCTTTGACCAAGAAATCCCCAGTTCCAAAAAGACAGGATGAATTCTCTGCTTCCGGGAACGACTCCTTGGGTGTTCTTATTTTTCGGATGTCTGTTTAGGTCACATTAAAATTGTCCAGGCACGAAACATTAACAACGAGCACAGTGTCAATAGCTTAGGTTTCTAGAATTGAGGAATGTCAGATCGGTGTCTACTTTCAGGAAAAGACTATATTAGGTCACCACACCACTAGTCGAAACTCCGTCGGAATGTTACTGACGTTAATATGTTACTTGCCACAACGGCTAAATTTGTACAAAGAGTTTGTGCAGAAAAATCTGATCTGGCTCAAAGACCCAGTATAAAACAGTTAGTCTTTAATAAAACCCGTTAGTGAGAGTTGTACTCTGTCTATTTATGAAGACACACGCACTGTCAGACAGGTGTTAACTTGTAAACCCCCGTGGTTAAAAGATAGAACTGTTTATGTTTCTCACAGGTATGTCTCTGTACTAAACGCCGGCAAAATTTGGGTTACCCAGTATTCACTGAATAAAAAAAAAACACATATGAAATATTTTACATATTATGTACTCACTATAACTTACATTTTTTTTTAAACTGCAAGCGTACCGCTTGACTTATCATTTAAACCTTCCTGTGAAATAAGTTATATACATAAAATCAATCATCATGAATTAGGAATACCTACGTGTTCCGTCACCACTCATGAAGCATCTAGCATTAATAAAGTTAGTTTAGAAAGTTTATTCTCGTCTGATTATTTTAGCAGTAAAATTAAATTCCTTAATAGCCGACTGAGTTTAAGCTAGAAATATAATTTCTGTTTTCCACTGTAACTCGTCACTATAAAATAATACAGACTATATAAATTAAGCGCTCTGCACCAAATCTAACTAGTGAAATAAAATAAGCGATTTAACACTTTAAACACTTCACAAAATACTAGATAATATGTATAATGTTTACCTCCCCACACAGAACTACAGACTAAACCATGAACTAGAATACTCAAATCTAATGGTAGTCTAGAGCTCGGCAAAATGGCCAAGAAACTCAGACTTCGCCAAAAACACAGATATATGATCTAGCACAGCGATCTGTCTACTGCAAAATTTAGGAGCAAGAATGAAAATCTATTTTCAAACTCTGGTTATATCTATTACCAGACAAAGAGGTAAACGTTTAATTTCGCAAAACGAAGTACTCTCCCCTTTCCGTC
Source organism: Oreohelix idahoensis (assembly GCA_024509875.1). NCBI lineage: Eukaryota > Metazoa > Mollusca > Gastropoda > Stylommatophora > Oreohelicidae > Oreohelix > Oreohelix idahoensis. The sequence goes on from JAMPIV010008705.1 coordinate 98,194, forward strand.
TTTAACGCTTACGTTTAACACCTAAACGCATGCCGTAACTGCCACCTACTGACCGAGAGGGCGCGTGTCAGTTGCGAATCTCAGACAACCCGTCTCCAGTGCAGAAGCAGTTTTTCACACCTCCCCGAGAAACTCATCCTGAGAACCATAACTGACACTTTGCTTTCTCGCACCTTACGCCAAAACTGGCCGTGGAGCGTGAGTGTCATATCACCTGACACTGAGAATCTACCTTGGAAACTACAATGTCAGATGCAAACTACCAGACAAATGTCTCCTCATCATGTCTGACAGAGTGAATTCTCACACTTCAGGCCCAGAAACTTAGCCGAAGAAACACTGTCCCAGGGGAAACTGTAGACAGCTGTCTGCTCCCCTGTCTGACGGAATGCATTCTAACACTCTGCGTCTCGTGTAGGGGCTGACACGTTACGTCATAACTGCGTTCTCAGTTTTGATAAAAGAAACAGGTAAACGTTAGAATGGGAAAATAGTAATGTATATAGTCGCAAACGAACGAATGCGAAAAACATAAAAAAGATGAGAGTGATAATAAATAGAGGATACGGGTGAAAGAAAACGAAGAAGATATGGGCAATTTACGATCAATAAACTCTCTGTGACAACTTTGCCTTTTGGATTGCTTCCCAGATCATTGTGGCATGCTCTAGACATCCTGGTGTACCTGGGATACCTCCTTTCTGAATGGTAGTGTCAATGTACCCATTTGCCAGGAGGTATGTAGTGAGTCTTTTCGCCATCACTGAGAAGAATATCTTCCCTTCCACATTGAGTAGTGAGATTGGCCTGAACTGACTGATGTCTGTGGAATTTTGCTCCTTCGGGATGTAGACTCCATTCGCCTTTCTCCATTCCTTGCTTACAAGCTGGGTTTTCCACGCATTCTTCAGTAAACGGAGCAGTCGTTTGAGCACTTCAGGGCATCTCTTATACACCACATATGGAACCCCATTAGGACCTGGAGCTGACTTGCACCGAGCTTTCTGGACAATGCTTTCTACCGTTGGGGGCTTGGTGTTAAATTCAGCTCCTGGCTTACTCGGCCATTTAAGGCCTGCCATGCTGTTGAGCGGCTCATCTCTGCGACCATCTGAATATGTCATTCTAAGGTGTTCTTCCAGGTCTTCTTTCTTGATGTTTAGCGTACCCGACCGTGGCTGCTCAAACAGTTCTTTGGCAAACTTGAAGGGCTCCCTGAAGAATCTTTCCCTATCCCTTCGAGTCTTCCTTCTCTTCCTGCACAACCTTTCTGCTCTACAAAGGGCATTATGTTGGCCTTTCAGGTGCTCCCAAACCTGTCGTAACCCTTCCTTCTCTGTGGCAACTGCGTTCTTGAAAAGTTTTCGGGCATGCTTCTTCTGTTTCCTGATTTCTATTTTAATTTGTCTTCTACTTTTTCGTGGTGGGTTACTTTCCCTTGCCTCCCTCACTCCGAACACTTTGCGACAGTGCAGATATATTATGTCGCCGAAGATTTCCAGCTTCTTCTCCAAAGTTATCTGCTTCAGGTTGTTATCCAACTCTTTTGCCAAGGCTTCGTCCAGCTGTTCCCAAAGCCCTTTTGCACTGGCAGGTGGAAACTTGTTTGCATCTCTCTTCCCGTCCAAGAAGTGTGTGAGATCATCATCAGGCAGATCAACTTGAATGTACTCAGCACTGTGGATTGTCACGTAGGGTTTATATTCATTTAATTTCCTACATCTTCTTCCTATTCTTTCACCCGAATTCTCTCTTTTATTATCTCTGTATTTCTTTTTTTTTCCTGTATATTTTTCATCCATTCGTTTTGCGAATATTATTTTCATATAATTCGCAAACTTTACCTGTTTTCCTTTCTCTAAAACTGAGAATCGCACCTGGGTGGTATTGCGTACATGTCAGTCGCGCTGGTCGGATGATAGGCGTGAATTTACAGCATTCGCTAGACATTCGTCTGAGGGTCTCTGGCCTGGGGCGTGAAAATTCACCCGAGGGACAGGGAAAGTAGACAGAGAGTCTGCATTTCAGTAAACGCATGAGGTTTTTCGTCAGGAAAAACCCGGCTTAGCGTGAAAATCCACTCCGCACTGCAGACGGTGGTCTGAGATTTGCAACTCATGCAAGCCCTCGGCCACTGATGGCTGTTACGTCACGCGATAAGCGGACGAAGGTGTTATACGGACAGGGGAGACTATTTCGCTTGGCGAAATAAGATTAGGATCCTGTGTCCGATTTTAAAGATATTGGCCAAGTTTGAAACTTTAATTTCATTCTCGCTCATAGACTCACAGTAGATAGGTTGCTCGTAAACAGAATAGCTGTTAGCGAAGATCTCAGTTTGTTTCGGCAATTTGTCGAACTTCTAGACTTCCAGAAATATTTTCAGCATTTTTATTCTTAAGTTGTGCGACTACCTGTAATTCTGTGGTTGAGGTAATTAATATGATAGATATATAGATTTTGTGAGTGTTAAAGTGTTTAATCGCTTAATTCATTTTAATCTATTTCTTTAGCGCAGAAGAGAAATAAAGTGGTAGGCTATTATATTTTCTAGGGGAGCATTCAGTGGAAAGCAGAATAAAATTAAAATTTCTAGCTTATAACGGAAATTGTAGCTATTTATGAATTTAATTTAACCGCTAATACTCAGTCGAGTGTATTTTTCTAAACTAACGTATAACTCTAGAATCGAGCCTCATGAATGGTGACGGAATACGCACGTGTTCCTAATTCATGAGGATTGCTGATTTTTAAATATAACTTACGTCATGGGAAGTTTAAATGATAAGCAAAGCTCTCTGCTTGCAAGTTTAAATGTAAGTTATAACCAGTACAGATTCTGTTTATTATATTATATGTGGTATTTTTCCTCCACACAGTGAAAGTTTTGGGGTGACCCTAACTTTACCAGCACCTAGTAGTAGTTTCCATACTTGTGAAGAAATAGACAGTCCTTATTTTGAACCACGTGGGTTTCTTAAGTACCACTGGTCTAAACAGTGCATATGCAACCCGAGTTAGCCAGAAATACTATATCCCAATAACGGGTTTTCAAAGACTGTAATGATAAATACTGGACCTTGGAGCCAGATCTTAATTTCTTCTAGAAAAACTCTACGTAATCTTTCTGCCTGGTGGCGCGAAATACTTCAAGTATTAACTAACATTTCCCGAATATATATATATATATATTTTTTGTGGACAAATCTGTGGTGTGACTAAAGTGAATCCTATACTGAGGGAAGGCACCGACCTGACATTCATCATTTCTGGAAACCTACGCTATTGACACTGTGCTCTGCTAACTCCCGCGCCTGGAATAACTGTTAGGTGACTTAATCAGACATTTGAACAAATTTGCACACCCAAGTAGTCGTTCCCGGAGACTCCGAGTTAAATACGTCTTTTGGAACTGGGGACTTCTTGGCAGAAGACTGCATTTTTTTTTAGTCTGTGTGAAAATCTAAAATCAGTGTGTTCCAAGAGGCAGCGAGCAAAGTCGTGAGTACCTGTATGAGAGGCCATGGCGGAATGAATGAGTGTACGCTGGTTTGAGTGATATTTTCACTATTATATCTTTGACACCCTGTTGCTGTCCTATTTGTTTTTTTCAATCTGCATAATTTGTTGCTAAGGCTAGAGTTCTTGTGTTTTTGTCTTAGGTTAAATCAGATTTTTTTCAAACTCTGTGCATATAATTACGAGATAAAACAAAGAAAACTCTTAGACTCAAACCCTATGTATCTGTGACTCGGGCGCCATCATCTGTTCTCTTAACGGGGCCGGGCTAAACCTAGAGTTAACACTATAACGGGGCTATCATCCTTGCAACATTTCCTTGAATTTTTATAACTATGTGTATATGTATTTTCCTTGATGTACTTTCTTTGATGTTGTGAGCCGATTTTTCCTGATATTAAAATCGCTCTTGAACTTAATAATCGTGTTTGGTCAGCTCGTTCTAGATAATATATATATCATTGTTATAGTTTTCCCACGTCTGTGTGTTTACCTGCCGTCACGTGTATGTGCGTGCCTGTGAGTGATAGAAATATACGTAATATGTATATTGGTGTAGTCTGTCTGACGCTGTAACAACTGTTGTAGAAGATAGGTGAGAGAGAGAAGAATTCTTTTCGCTTTCAGAGACAGCCACTATATCAAAATCTATCATCTCACGTGTGTGGAAATTCTATTACCTTTCACTAACTCTCACTGAGTCTATCACCTATTCAAACCTATTCAGAAGGGACCAAACCTAGTCTTAATTCTCCTATCGAAAATCTACGACAAATGGTCGCTCGTTACCGGGAATTGAACCCAAAATCCTAAGGCGATACGACAAATGGGTTCTCGTCCGTAGGATTTTTGAACTTAGAATAGGAAGACGAGTACGACAAATGTGGACTCGTCTATCTGGATTTTGAACTTAAGATTCTGTATTCTGATATAGAGTAAGAGTGTGATGTCTTGTGACTGTGTATCTTTTAAAAAAATATTACCCCCTAGACTAGCGATCTGTTTACGGGCGAAATAAGACCACACAAACTAATAAGTTTTTTTTTCCACAGCATCTTTGAATAATATACATTTTGGTTACAGGTTGATTTTGTCGGGATATATGTTAACTGCTGATTGTAATACTAAACGCTGGTAAAGTAGTGAGTGTATAACATTCACTGGGTACTGAGGCAGAACGGCGTTTGAACTAAGTTAAGGAGTGTGTTTCGGACTTTTTGTCCAGATTAATTCCCTCCCTTACCCGATCTGACTTCAGGGGCGAACTTATAGTGGATTTTTAAAAATTAAGGGATTATTTTTCTCTTTAATTTTTGCAATATTCTTTTGCTTTTCCACTGTAGCAACTTATTTTTCAGTTGTAATCTAAACTACCATTTATTTGGCGTAGTCGTGTTTTGCATTGAGTGCTTTATTGCCGATAATAGCAGCGATAGTTAGATTTTATTTTGGAGGAGGTATCCCAGGGTTAAATATATCATCTTTTGATTTTTTTTGGTAATTTTTTTCTCGTAGTGGTAGGAACCAGGTTATTCTTTTTCCTATTTTCTTTCTCCACCAGTCTCAGTCACTGACATAATATGGCCGAGAGGGCAAAGCTTAGACAACTCCTCAGGGACGAAGCGAGAGAGGAGGGACTGGAAGGAGAGGAAGCGAAAGCTTTTGTCAGAGACGAACTTGAGAAATATGATGCGGAGAGGAAAGCAGCTGAAGCTAAAGAGGAAAAAGAAGAACTCAAGAGGAAAGAAGCAGAAGCTAGAGAGAGGGAAAGGGAAGACCGTCTTTTACAGCAGAAGAAGATGGATGAGGAAATGGAAATTCGCAGGATGCAGCATGAGGAAAGAGAGAAGGAGAGACAGCATGAGGCAAGAGAGAAGGAGAGACAGCAGGAGAAGGAGAGGGAGGAGAGACAGCACGAGTTGGCTCTTAAAACTCTAGAATTCCAAAGTCGTGGTGCTGCCTCTACCTCCAGCAATGGAGAGTCTTCTCCTCATTCTTCCTTAACTGATCCTTCTAACACTCAATCTCTTCAACTCAGCGCTATGTCTTTCACTCTAGAATCTTTCCCTTGTCCTAATGAGAAGATTGACACATGGTTAGAAAAATTTGAGAAAATTGCAACTCTGTACGGGTTAGAGAGGTCGCGTTGGAATATGAAACTTTCCCAGGCCCTAAAAGGTTCTGCTTATGATGTTTATTCTAAGCTGGAAAGTAGCCAACAAGATGACTACGGTGTGTTGAAGAAAGCGTTACTGGAGCGCTTTGAAATGAACGCTCGCAAGTTTTTGCAACTGTTTTGCAACAGCCGGAAAGAGAATTCTGAAACTTTTCACCAGTTCTCATCTCGTCTTAAGGGATATCTAACAAAGTGCCTTGAGCTTTCGCAGCTCCCCTCTACCTATGAAGGTCTTGAGGAACTTGTTCTAACTGAACAAATAAAGAACACTTTGTCTGCTGATACCCGGAGATTTCTCGCTGAGCAGGGGGCAGAAAAACTTGAAGACATTTTGGAAAAGTCTGAGCGTTATCACAATGCGCTGGCTGAACTACCGGCCACAAAGCGGAAACCGACAGAGGAGCATTTTCGAAAACATAACCTAGAGCAATCTTCTCAGGCTTCTAACCAAAATAACCACAGAGAAACTGGACCTCAAAATCCCCCTCCTGAAAAATCCAAGTTCTACAAAAACAAGTACACCAATCACCCCAAACAGCCTGATCAACCCGACCGCCCTACATGGCAGCGCAGCCAGAAAGGACAAGGTGGCAAAGGGAGAACCCCTGAGCACGGGACATATGATCAGACCGAGCACACCGAGCCTAAACGCATCGGATGCTTATTGACAGTCTCGCAAGGCGGAATTATTGACAGTGATTCCCAACCTGTTGGGGATACACCCTCAACGCGAGGTTCTGTTATTTTGAACGGTTCTCAAACTTCTTGCTTATTTGACACGGGGCTTTCTTATGATTGCATTGTTGCCAGAAACCTGGTCAAACCCGGTCAAGAGACAGCAGAGACCGTCCAACTTTGTGGAGTTCGTAAGAGTGATGCACCTACAGCGCTTCCCATCGCATTGGTGGAGATTCACTCTGATTTCGTCAGAGGTATGATCAAAGCGGCTGTTATGGAGGATCCCATCTACCCAGTCATACTTGGCGGGAGATACGTGTGTATTGGGAAACCGGAAGAGCCGATTGTGGCAGCGGTAACTACAAGAGGGCAAACCAAGAAGGAACGGGAGCCTGCGCCTAATTTGTTACCTATGGAACTTAAAGAAGCGCAATACAAGGACCCTACTTTGGCACCCTGCTTTAGGAAACTGCCCATGGCGAAGGAACCAAAACAGCACGGGGACATTTTTTCTGAGGATGGCGTACTTTATCGGAGAACGGGCAAGCCTGACCAAGGTTACAACCAGCTCCTAGTACCGAAACAGTACAGAAGCCAAATCCTAGAAATGGGGCACTCTCTTCCCTTTAGCGGACATATGGGACAGAACGCCACAAACCAACGTATAACCACTCATTATTGGTGGCCAGGAGTAAATACTGATATTATCAGATATGTCAAATCCTGTGCCCAGTGCCAACGTGTGCCACCCAAGCAACGGGCACCCCCAGTCCACATGGGTGAAATGCCAATAATGGGAACACCATTCGAACGGGTTGTGATCGACATTTTAGGGCCTTTCGAAAGGACTAAAAGAAGGAACAGGTTCATCCTGACCTTAGTCGATACATGCACTTTATGGGCAGAAGCTATCCCGCTAACATGCGCAGATGCCAAGCATGTCGCAGAAGCCCTCGTGCAGATTTTCACTCGGTTGGGATTCCCTCAGCAAGTGTTGACGGATAATGGATCTCCATACCGAAACCTGTTGATGGATGAGATCGTTAAGATCTTGAGGACCCAGCACATCCACACTAAGCCATATACTCCGGCCGGAAATGGGCTCGTGGAACGTGCTAATGGAAACCTCACCATGATGCTAAGTAAGCTGGCACAAGTGAAACCTGAAGATTGGGATCTCTGTATTCCTGCAGCATTATTTGGCTACAGAGAATCTCCTCATACTTCCACAGGATTTCCGCCAGCTACACTCTTATTCGGCAGACCCATTAAGGGCCCGCTTGAAGCCTTACTTCAGTCTCTGACAGACGAGAAGGCTGATGAGACAGTTGTCTCAGCCAGTAAATATGTGTCGGTTTTAAAGGAACGGTTGAAACTAGGGTGGGACCTAGCAACGACTAACTTTAAGCGAGCACGCACCAAGCACGCTAACCGATACAGGAAAGTCGCGGAAGAGAGAGAACTGGAAGCAGGAGAGAAAGTTTTGGTGTTGCTCCCTACCGAGAACAACCAACTGAAGATCGGATGGCAAGGGCCGTTTACCGTCCTGAAAAAGATTTCTAAGGCTAACTACCAGATCTCTATTGAAGGAAAGGAGAAGGTTTTCCATTTAAATCTCTTAAAGAGATACTTGGAAAAACCAGTGCCAACCTCCGACCATCTCCTGACGATCGCCAAAACTGACGAAGATGACGATAGTGGCAGGGATATTCCACCGCTATCACAGGAAATCTTTCAAAAATGTCAGAAGCGGCGACGCTCTTTCAAGCGCGCATATGAGACATTCCAGGGGAAGGAAACTTTGAGGAGTGGACTTGAGTAGGAATTGGACAGAGATGGAGGGGGAAGAGGAGAGGGGAAGAAGAGACAGACACCCCGAAGCTACGGTTATAGGAAATTAAACTCCATAACGTAGACATGGAGTGCTTCCATATCTTAAAGGGGGGAGGCTCTGTCACGTAGGGTTTATATTCATTTAATTTCCTACATCTTCTTCCTATTCTTTCACCCGAATTCTCTCTTTTATTATCTCTGTATTTCTTTTTTTTTTTCCTGTATATTTTTCATCCATTCGTTTTGCGAATATTATTTTCATATAATTCGCAAACTTTACCTGTTTTCCTTTCTCTAAAACTGAGAATCGCACCTGGGTGGTATTGCGTACATGTCAGTCGCGCTGGTCGGATGATAGGCGTGAATTTACAGCATTCGCTAGACATTCGTCTGAGGGTCTCTGGCCTGGGGCGTGAAAATTCACCCGAGGGACAGGGAAAGTAGACAGAGAGTCTGCATTTCAGTAAACGCATGAGGTTTTTCGTCAGGAAAAACCCGGCTTAGCGTGAAAACCCACTCCGCACTGCAGACGGTGGTCTGAGATTTGCAACTCATGCAAGCCCTCGGCCACTGATGGCTGTTACGTCACGCGATAAGCGGACGAAGGTGTTATACGGACAGGGGAGACTATTTCGCTTGGCGAAATAAGATTAGGATCCTGTGTCCGATTTTAAAGATATTGGCCAAGTTTGAAACTTTAATTTCATTCTCGCTCATAGACTCACAGTAGATAGGTTGCTCGTAAACAGAATAGCTGTTAGCGAAGATCTCAGTTTGTTTCGGCAATTTGTCGAACTTCTAGACTTCCAGAAATATTTTCAGCATTTTTATTCTTAAGTTGTGCGACTACCTGTAATTCTGTGGTTGAGGTAATTAATATGATAGATATATAGATTTTGTGAGTGTTAAAGTGTTTAATCGCTTAATTCATTTTAATCTATTTCTTTAGCGCAGAAGAGAAATAAAGTGGTAGGCTATTATATTTTCTAGGGAAGCATTCAGTGGAAAGCAGAATAAAATTAAAATTTCTAGCTTATAACGGAAATTGTAGCTATTTATGAATTTAATTTAACCGCTAATACTCAGTCGAGTGTATTTTTCTAAACTAACGTATAACTCTAGAATCGAGCCTCATGAATGGTGACGGAATACGCACGTGTTCCTAATTCATGAGGATTGCTGATTTTTAAATATAACTTACGTCATGGGAAGTTTAAATGATAAACAAAGCTCTCTGCTTGCAAGTTTAAATGTAAGTTATAACCAGTACAGATTCTGTTTATTATATTATATGTGTTATTTTTCCTCCACACAGTGAAAGTTTTGGGGTGACCCTAACTTTACCAGCACCTAGTAGTAGTTTCCATACTTGTGAAGAAATAGACAGTCCTTATTTTGAACCACGTGGGTTTCTTAAGTACCACTGGTCTAAACAGTGCATATGCAACCCGAGTTAGCCAGAAATACTATATCCCAATAACGGGTTTTCAAAGACTGTAATGATAAATACTGGACCTTGGAGCCAGATCTTAATTTCTTCTAGAAAAAAAACTCTACGTAATCTTTCTGCCTGGTGGCGCGAAATACTTCAAGTATTAACTAACATTTCCCGAATATATATATATATATATATATTTTTTGTGGACAAATCTGTGGTGTGACTAAAGTGAATCCTATACTGAGGGAAGGCACCGACCTGACATTCATCATTTCTGGAAACCTACGCTATTGACACTGTGCTCTGCTAACTCCCGCGCCTGGAATAACTGTTAGGTGACTTAATCAGACATTTGAACAAATTTGCACACCCAAGTAGTCGTTCCCGGAGACTCCGAGTTAAATACGTCTTTTGGAACTGGGGACTTCTTGGCAGAAGACTGCATTTTTTTGAGTCTGTGTGAAAATCTAAAATCAGTGTGTTCCAAGAGGCAGCGAGCAAAGTCGTGAGTACCTGTATGAGAGGCCATGGCGGAATGAATGAGTGTACGCTGGTTTGAGTGATATTTTCACTATTATATCTTTGACACCCTGTTGCTGTCCTATTTGTTTTTTTCAATCTGCATAATTTGTTGCTAAGGCTAGAGTTCTTGTGTTTTTGTCTTAGGTTAAATCAGATTTTTTTCAAACTCTGTGCATATAATTACGAGATAAAACAAAGAAAACTCTTAGACTCAAACCCTATGTATCTGTGACTCGGGCGCCATCATCTGTTCTCTTAACGGGGCCGGGCTAAACCTAGAGTTAACACTATAACGGGGCTATCATCCTTGCAACATTTCCTTGAATTTTTATAACTATGTGTATATGTATTTTCCTTGATGTACTTTCTTTGATGTTGTGAGCCGATTTTTCCTGATATTAAAATCGCTCTTGAACTTAATAATCGTGTTTGGTCAGCTCGTTCTAGATAATATATATATCATTGTTATAGTTTTCCCACGTCTGTGTGTTTACCTGTCGTCACGTGTATGTGCGTGCCTGTGAGTGATAGAAATATACGTAATATGTATATTGGTGTAGTCTGTCTGACGCTGTAACAACTGTTGTAGAAGATAGGTGAGAGAGAGAAGAATTCTTTTCGCTTTCAGAGACAGCCACTATATCAAAATCTATCATCTCACGTGTGTGGAAATTCTATTACCTTTCACTAACTCTCACTGAGTCTCACCTATTCAAACCTATTCAGAAGGGACCAAACCTAGTCTTAATTCTCCTATCGAAAATCTACGACATGGATTGACTCCTGGCTGCGTTCTTCTAACGTCTTATCCGTCGAGACAGAGCGCTGTTGATCTCCCCCAGATGACCTCCCACACCCCTTTTTCGTTCGGTGGATTTTCATTCCTCTCTGAGTAGAGAATTCCCTACCACAGGCACATGGAAATTCCAGCCGTTGTTCAGAGCTCGAAGTCCGTGTAACGGGTCTGGTCCATTCCAGTGAGGCGCCTGTGGATTCATCATTCTCCCCCCCCCCCTTTTTTTCGGTGAATCCTGGGGGCATTTATCATTTTTGGGTCCTGTAGCAATTGAATACAGCTTACGGGGTGCTAACCCGGTCAGCCGGTTTCTAGTCTTTCCCAGTGTCATCTGTCTTTCCAGAAGTCAGTCGGTCTTTTCCCGATCGTCACTGGTTTGACCATGTAACTACAGTAGAGTGCGTTTGATAAAGGACTATGCTCTTTGGGGAGCTAAACGGTACTGATTGATAATGAAGTGTGGACGATGATTGATAATGCAGTGTGGACGATGATTGATAATGCAGTGTGGACTGATTGATAATGCAGTGTGGACGATGACTGATAATGCAGTGTGGACGATGATTGATAATGCAGTGTGGACGATGATTGATAATGCAGTGTGGACGATGCAGCGGCAACCTGAACCGTTTGTTGAAACCAAAACTGAGTAACAGTTGTACGCTAATGTGCAACAGGATGAAAGCGATCACGTGGAAATGAAAAAAATCAAGACACATACGCAACGCTGTTGGTTCACGTGCATTATCTGTACCATGAGAACAAGAATTAAAAACATGTGAAAAGTCCATTACAGCTAAATCAAGAGACATCGGGACGTTTCTGGTTTTTGTGTAACAGAAAATGAAACGTCCAAATTGTCCTCTTTCCACACAACCTGCCTAAGAAAAATTCTTCGAATTTTTTTGGTCGGACACCATCACCAACCAAGAACTGCTAACTCGGAGCCACCAAGAAGACATGCCCACCATCATAGCGGGTAGACGCTGGAATTGGGTTAGCCACAGCCTCAGAAAAGACCCTGACACCATTACCAGACCTGCCATGCTATAGACTCCAGAAGGAAAACGAAAGCAAGGACGGCCAAAAGCTACCTGGCGGAGAACTGCGGAGACAGAGTTGCAAACCATAACCAGGAGATGGGGCACCCCACGAAGGATGGCTTTGGACCGAGCATAGTGGAGACAGTTTGTTGCTGCCCTACAAGACGCCACAAGGCGTGATGGTCACTGATTGCTTTGTCAATCAACGGCCAAGGACCAAAGAAGAAGAAGTAACTTCGGTATCATAACAGTACGAAACAGAAAATTTTAAGATAAAATACTGCTAAATTAAGAGATATACAGGATATACCATAACAGCAAGAAATAGAAAATGTTGGATATCTGTTACAGGTAAATCAAGAGACGTACGGGACGTGACTGGTAGAAATGTACTACGGTACCTGTAGCATCATGGCAAGAAATCTTTTTTTTTTTTTAAGTTGGATATCCATTACATATCAAGAGACATACGGGACGTAGTTGGCTAATGTAAAATACCTTTACCACCATAGTAAGAAATAGAAAATGCTGTAGATCCATTACAGCTATATCAAGAGGTATACTCGACGTAACATTTGTACCACCATAGTAAGAAATATTTTAAAATAATGTTGAATGTTACAGGTAAATCAAGAGACACACGGGATGTTGTTGGTTGGTGTGTAATATCTTCACCATCATAGCAAGAAATAGAAAATGGTGGACGCCAATTACAGCTTAATGAATAGAAATTAGGGATGTAATTGGTGCATTTGTAATAACTGTACCATAGCAACAAGAAATAGAAAATATTGCATATGAATTACAGAGATTCGTTTTGGAGCCGGGCGGAAATAAAACTCCTCTCCACACGTCGATAGACACAAACAATTTGCATGAACGTCTCTGACACACACACTCTCTCACTCTCTCTCTCTCTCTCTCTCTCTCTCTCTCTCTCTCTCTCTCTCTCTCTCTCTCTCTCTCTCTCTCTCTCTCTCTCTCTCTCTCTCTCTCTCTCTCTCTGCAGCTTTAAAGATGCGACAGCGCTAACAAGATATTAACATAACGTCTGTAACAGGGAATGGGCACTTAGATAGCAGCTTCGTCATACAAGATGGATGACAGAATGATATACACCAGCGGTAGGCAGCCCAGGAGTGGTGGTGCTCTACTTCATAAACACTGAGGTCGCTAAAGATCTACTTTGATAACATCATATCAGTTTTCAGGGTATTTAGAATTTATAATAAGTGTAGCCTATGTTAACTTTTATCTCTACAGCACGATCTGCTTCCTGTAGTCCAGTCGACACAGCGTTGGAAAATTAAAACAATGAACTTTGACCGAATGTTAAATTCACATCAAAGAAAAGATCGTTTTCTATCTTATGTAGTTGGTGAAAATAAAGTGAGTTTTAGTAAGCTAACTTGCTGGTCTCTTTCCCCCTCCCCTCCGAGATTTACCAATTATCCGGTGTGATCTGTGACTAACGGCAGGTCACTATAGCCGATTGCCGCCCTCTGATATAGACTGTAGCAGCATGATTATAACAGGCATAGATTACATCTAGAGGGTGGCTTTTGTCATACTACGTACGCTTCTGTAGTTTTTTTGTTTTTGTTTTTTTTAACTACAGACTTTCATAAATAGGTGGTTGCCTAGAACAGAAGGATTGAAATGGTGTACGAAATGGTATGACAAGGCCACCAATGTGGTACTGATGACAGTACAAGACAAGTGCCAGTGGAAGAAAAGATGAGAATAAGACGCTGGCGATGGATAGGACACACTTAGGAAACCTGTTGATGGTATTACAAGGTAGTCCTTGTTATAGGCAGAGGTAAACCGGAGAAAAACACACGGAGAAGAGAACTAGAAACAGAAGTGAAAATGATGAGGAAGCCGTGGAAAGAACTTAAGCTGATGTCACGTGACAGGACTTGGTATGTGTTTGTTGAAGGCCTAAGCTCCTTGGGGAGCTAAAGGATATTGATTGATTGAGGTACGATTCAACGTAGGAATTTATGTACATGAAGTATATTAATTCTTATATGAAGACACGGTTGACAAGAGATGGCTATCATGAGAACGCACAGGAAATATTAAACTCATAGGTTATTTTTTTAAATGAGAGACAGTGTGAAAACTGGAGAAAACAGAAGACAGATTGAAACTCTTTGTGGTGAACTGAAAACACAGGGAGTAGAGAACTGAAAACACTGGGGGTGGAGAATTGAAAACACTGCGGGTGGAGAATTGAAAACACAGGGGGTGGAGAACTGAAAACACTGGGAGTGGAGAATTATAAACACACAGGTTGGAGAACTGAAAACCCAGTGCGTGGAGAATTGAAAACAAGTCATGTATAGAAATGCCAGTGAAACAATTTATTGTACACCATGTCTATCAACTGTATAAAGTAAGATGCAGCAAGAACACAGCGTGGAAGAATATTAAAAGAAAACGGTCAGGATGTATTCAAACAGCAAGAAAACGGTACGGGAGAATACAAAAACAAGAAAACTGTAAAGAAGCAAACAAAAGCAATAAAACAATGAAAAAGAATGTAAAACATGAAAGGAACTTCCTGCCTCGGCAAGATCTGTTAATGCGTGTCTAAAACAAGATGTGAAAATCAGAAATGAATATGGACAAACATTATTCCAACACGCGTTTGTCTGGTCTAACCCAACAACAACAATAAATCACCCCTCCCCAACCTCATTCAAATACTTCCGTTTCAGAAACACTCGAGATGATTGTGACAGAATGGGGCGACCCCTCTCGATCTCTGTTTCACTCCGGAAGTAATCGGTGCATTTGTGGTATTGATTTTATTGCGTACTTTCAATTGTCGCACTTTCTTTCTTTCTTTCTATACTATGTAGCAGATAGTTTATATTTTCAAGTATTCTTTTACTACTTTCAGTATATTGTGTCTTGTCTGTGCAGATAGTTTATATTTTCAAGTATTCTTTTACTACTTTCAGTATATTGTGTCTTGTCTGTTATCTGACACTCCTTGTGGGTGATAAACACCTCATATTTCCAAGGAGAGGTAGAGATAAGTTAAAAAAAATATAAACAAAACTTTCATTGACAATGACTCTGGAATTTCTATTGTGAAATATATAAGAGTTTTATAGAGCTCCTGACAACAGCCGTATGTAAGAAAGATACAAAAATCTGGAATGCAGGGGGTTGGGGGAGTGGTGGAAAAATTAGACATCGTGACAAAAATTATGAACCATTCCACGACGGCATTACAGAAAATTGCCCAGAGCGAAGCCCGCTGAAAAGCTGCCAACGACGGCCTGTAATTCTGGGTCACGACACGGTGAAGAAAATAACAGCTTACACCATCCTTTCTTGTAAACTATAAATAAAATTTCATTGCAGATCATAATCTTGTGCCGACTAAACGTAATAATTTACATGTCTCAACATTACCATTTTCTAGTTTTCACGAATACTTCTAGTGTTGACAACTTCTTGCCACATTATAGCACTCACTGTACATTATCTCTTCTACCTTTAGTGTGTGTCTCTTCAGATATTCCCATGAACTACACGGGGTTACCAGAAAACAACGACTAATTTAATATATAAAAAATAAACACACATAAATACTAAAGTACTCGTATCACTGGCGTACTAAGGGTGAGAGAGGTGGCGGCCCGCCCCGGGTGACAGCCAAGAGGGAATGCCATCTGGAATTATTATGAATTTACTGCACTCTCTGTGACGAAATGTCTGTCCCGGTCCTTTTTGTGATCTCTAACACCTCAAGCCCTACGGCAGTATCATTTCTTCTTCATTTTTCTCTCCGATCACTTTTATTTGGCATTTCATATTTCCCTTTCATACATTTTACTCTTTATGCTGGACATAGCATGGGGAAAGTCTCTAATACGCCACTCCCCTTTGGCAGTATTTGCTGCGGGAGTAATTCTTATCTTATTGTGTCGCATTCACGCTTTACAAAGACGTGTTAAGTTACGTCAGGTTATTAGACGGTCAGCGACAGTATTTTATCGCATAATCTGCCTGACCATCTTTTCAAGCGACGGTGCTTGTTTATCCAAGCTTGGGTTGGGCATGAGTGCTGAATAGAACCAGATTTGTTTGTCTTGCGAAACACAGGTGACTAGCGACCATTTCTGAGTCATTACGCCAGAAAAACACGTCACAATATTATGATGGACAGAGATATGTCTGCAAGTTTGTACAGCAGGGCATCGGACAGCATATTACCATATAGGAGACGTGATCTTTGCAAAATTTTTTCATGTCGGAAATATTTTGAAAGTACCACACCCGACCTGTTTGAATATGATTGGAGCGTTTATTTAACTCCATCACAAACGAAGGCGTGGGAAAAGAGGGAATATAGTCTGACCTTTTCGCAGTTTTTTTTTCACTGTGAATTTCACGCTCGCCAAGACATCAGACCTCGCCAGAGTGAAGACTAGTACATAATTCCTTATTGGTTAACCGGACCTTTTATTGCAGAACCAAATAAGACCTACAATGCACAGGAAATCTCTACATTTTAATAAGGAACACCGGAACTAGGAAACTGAAGAGAGACACGGAGTCAGAGGGAATTGTAATTAAAATTATCGACCCCCAGTACAGCTGCCAGCGCCTTTTTCTTAAGTCCTCTGAGCAAAAAGTATGTAGCCAGGATTGGCTTTTTGGTGGTACCAGCAAAAAGTACTATCCCTGGAACCAAGTGAAGGTAGAAGTGGACTGACGTTGTGCGAGACGCCATCATAAGAGGGTCTTTTAGACAGACGCAGAACCAGCTTGGCCGTTACTCCCTGATGTTCTGGGAACGTGCGGCGCCTGAACTTTGACCAGAGACGAGCGCAAGCAGAGTGAAGAAAAACCTACCCATCAGGAGGAAGATTAGAATCATCATTGGCAGCTAAGTTAACCTATATGCTGCCACTTGAACTTCTTATCAAAAACCATTCAAGTGATGAAAACCTTTTCATAAATATTCAAATTATTTTCCAACTGTTACAACCTAAAGTGATTATTAAATTTTGTTATTTGTAATGTTACAAATTTAACTTTGATTTAATCATTTTAAAGTTACTGCATGTTTGTCTCAGTCAAATTACTACACACCCTCTAAACAGAGCTATATATATTATTATAATAATTCCACTGATTAACTCAGCGTAACAAACTAGAATAAACCATTGCGTAAATTCTTCATAAAAGGTGTCGGCAGATTACAGAATTAACGTGCTCAGCAACAGCCAGCATTGTTTTCGCTTATCTGAATATCTTGTGAAGACTCCCATGTGATAGAAGCTTTACTACTCTTCTATCTACATTGCTGCCAAGAGTAATCTTGTGTAAAGATAGACTCCATTGAAGCCTATAATAGATACTCTTGAGTTTTGGTCACTGCTGGACCACTACTGCAAAGCAGGGGAGGCAATACCGTCACACTCTTTAAAAATCTACTTGTAATGATAATATAATTTCCCGTGAGCTTTATGGGGGAGTGCGAAAAGAAGGATCCTCCCCATGTGCCATTAATTTAAGTACGCCCCTGTTAAGTATTAAGTGATATCATTAATAAATCAGTTAAAACTTTCAGTCCTCCCCCCCCCAACCCTTCCTGTCCTGTGCCATCTGTTCAAAGTCTTTCCACACTTTTTTTACCCCTTTCATGTCTGTCTCCACTTTCGCATCTCCAGCATCTTTTATCGTTTCCCCCAATTTCTCTTTCCCTGAGGGTTCCAAAACAGGGACTGGCTGGCTTCTAATGCTATCAACTGGTTTTCTGAATGTGTCTTATCCAACGTCAGCTTCTTCTCACTACTTGCTCCTATGGTGTTTTTCTGGTTATTTCCATCAGTTCCAGATTAGTGATCTTGTCATACCATGTCAATCATTTTCTTATACGTACGCATTCAATTATAAAAGTCAGTACCTTTTCAGTTGTCATTTTTTTTTTTTGTTATCCACGTTTTTCGAGTCATACAATTAAGTGATTTGTCTGAGTAAAATGTGTGTGTACCAGTGGCGTATTCTCTATGTGTGCTGTGCGTGCTGCGCACACCTATGCCCGAAGGAAAATAAAAATTTAATTTATTATTCTATAAAATATTTCTCTTCTAATGTCCTGCTTTCGGACCGCACGCACCAGGATAACGGATTTTCCCGCATAGAATCTACGAGTATAATCTAGTTTCAGTTTCCCCAGACGCTTTTTATAGTGCAGTTTTTTATTGGTTGGTAGCAATCGCCCGAAGTTTCTCGGGTAATTCCGTCACAATGCGTGCGGCACGTTTCGGATTCACGTCTGAACACTGGTTTGATTGGATCGGGGTCATGGCCAGATACGTAAATACAAATACACATGCGTGCGGTGGTCCTGCAGCTCTCGAGTTGTAAAAATCGGTTGTGTCCGTCCAGTGTTTTTTGTAATTAATTTTTGTTAGTTGCCGGGAATGTAGATTATTACAGTGACAGTGAGTTTCAAGTTGTAAGTTAATTAGTATTTCGGAGATAGTTGACATATACCCCAAATAACTATCGTTGCGTAATTGAATACAGTTGGTTTTTAAATTAAGAGGGGAAGAAGTTAAATAGTAGGCGTACATATTCATTTTAAGTAGCAGCACGCCTAGCTCGCATTACCAGGATACGCCACTGGTGGGTGTGTGTGTGTGTGTGTGTGTGTGTGTGTGTGTGTGTGTGTGTGTGTGTGTGTGTTTGTGTGCACGCGCGCACTAATTTTGATTGCCGACACCTGATCATGTATTCATCTGCCTTTCCAATTAGTGTAAATAGAGTGAATTAAAAGTGTCCAATTGTGTAGATGTGCGTGTGTGCTCCCAAACAGGTAGGCTCTCATACCTGTGATGTTGTTAATAAGCGGCAGCAGGATGGGAACGCTCGAGGTGTTTGGGATGACAACCAATTCACTATTTATCTGTCATCATCAATATGCATTACGAGAACCTCACATTCCCGTCATACCCTCACTAATCCGTATATATTAATTTTTAATCTTCTTATATACTGTTTTACTGTACTGTGTAGTCGTCAAGACCTGTCTATTCTCAACACCTGTTCTACAGTTATGTGTATGTGAAGATCATCTCCTCTCAGCGCTCACCAGTAACAGGCGCAAGACATTTTGCTCTACTGTTATGCGACAAGCCAAGTTCAAGGTCACATAAATCGGACGACTTTTTAGCGAGAAATGAAACTAATATAACAGCAGAGGAGTTTGTAACTAGATGAAAGGCCTTTAAGATCAAAACTCATATTTAGTGTCACATGAATAGAAAAAAGAACGTATGTAATAAACTGCATTTGCAAGAATGAGATAGTTTGGCATACACTTTAAATTATTACGGAAAAAATATGCATAACAACTGGTGTAACATGTTTAATGAACGCATACCATGAACTGCATTGCATGACTGTAAGATTCGACTAAGCTGTGACAAAGCAGACAACACCTGCTACAGGAGTTACTAGCTATCATTTGAATACGGTAGCTGTCGTTTTGACTTCGCTCAACAACTTATTATGACTCACCTCGGCGCTTGTTAAGTATATGGTATATAACGTTGCAGCAATGTTGGGTACTGTAACGGAATGCATTCCTACATTTTTGTTTTCAATCCTCCGTTCTTCTATTCGTAAAAAGCAAGTAGCCCGCCAAAAATATGGCGGGGAAATCATCACGTTGCGCTATTTCTGTTGCTTGACCTCATTGGCGGCATTAAAATTCTGATGTGGTCATTTCATTCATTTTCCTTTTCCTTCAGAAGTAAATAAATGGCACGCAAAGTCTATGATCTGCAATGATGCTTCTCTGGCTATATATATATATATATATATATATATATATATATATATATATATATTCATATATATATATATATATATATATATATATATATATATATATATATATATATATATATATATATATATATATATATATTCATTCTTATCCAAGTGAGCGCTGCTTAACATAAGTGAGGGAAATTTCAGTAATTTGACAAAACAACCGACATGAATATTTCTGAAACAACTGCCATTCACTGATGGGAAGAAATCTGCGTTATTTCAATCAGCGTGCAATTTACATTCCACGCCATAATTGCGCGAATTTTCTGCTAGAGACTTTCACTCACCACTCCATATTTCTGGACGTAATTCATACCCCCCAAACACTTCAGTATTTTCTAGTTGTCACATAATGGATTGTGGCGACCCCTTCTTCTTCCTAATCTCTGTTTCACTACGGCAGTAATCGGTACATTTGTGGTACGGATGATTTTATTGCGTGCTTTCAATTGTCACACTTTCTTTCTTTCCTTCTCTGCTAAGTATCAGATATTTGATATTGTCAAATCATTTTGACACTCACTGTAGGTGATAATAATCACATTTTGCTTGATGCGGCACAGATTTGCTGAGATTAGAAAGCAGGTGAAGACCAATGTGGGTTTGCTCAGTTTCGCATGATTCTGTTTTCTCAAGCTGGGCCGGGTGAAAAAATTACTAGCCCGTAGTCGGTTTTCGTTTGCTCAGGCAACAGATAACAAGATTACCCGTCTGTGCGACACATTTGGGACGGACACGTATGATACGAATAATCATTTCCTGTCCACAAAATTACTTTGTAAGAAAGTAATAAGTGTTACATCTGACACACGTTGTCGTGTGAGTTTAGCGACATGTTTGTGATTTCGTACACAGGGCAATCGGATGTTTATAGCCCATTTTCAGAAAAAGTAATGTTTGAAATTTTGCACTAGATGAGTCATGCAAAATATTCAAATCAGATTGGCTGATCATTTGAGCTTCATAACAAACAGAGCGGGGTGGGACAGTGAATATAACCTGGCGTTTGTTCATTGTTATTTTACTGTGAAAATTTACTCTGAGGAATCGCTTGCCAAGAACAACCAGACTTGCCAGAAGAAAATTCAGGATTTCCATTTATCAGACCTGACTTTTATTGGAACACCTTGTAAGACTTAATACAGCCCAGGAAATCCATTTTTATAAGGAACCAGAATCTGAGAAAACTGAACGCACAAAGTTAAAGAGGGAGTTTTAGTGCTAAATTAACGACCCCACGTACACGCGTAAGAGGCCTAACCAAGTGCCTTAACTTATTCATCGAGCAAAAACGTCTGTGAGCCAAGATTGGCCAGAAAGTACTATCTCTGGAACCAAGTGAAGGTAGAAGTGGACCGATGTTGTGCGAGGCACCATCGTAAGAAGGTCTTAAAGACAGACGCAGCAGGACCGGCGACGAGCGTCAGCAGTGTAACAAGAACCAACCCATCAGAAGAAGCAGAACCGTCATTGGCAGCTAAGTTCAATCCTTCACAAAAGTTGGCAGATTCTAGAATTAACGTGCTCAGCCAAATGCAGCATTGTTTTCGCTTATCTGAATATCTTGTGAATTCTTCTTTGTGGTAGAAGCGTCATTAACCTTCTATCTAATATCTGCCAAGAGCAATCTTGTGCAAAGGTAGACACCTTTGAAGCCTATATTAGATACTGAGCTTTGGCCACTCTTGGACCACTACTGCCAAGCAGGGGAGGCAATACCGTCACACTAGTTTTAAACACTGAACAATATGTCACTCACTCAATGATCTAGTTATTACGATCTTGAGAAACTTAGCACGTGTGAAATTTTAGTTTGGTTATTCGATGAAATCCCTCCATAAATTATGCTAATAACGAGGAAGCAGACTTTTCACATATGCTATTCTGGAATTCGAAACGTAACCCGTAACCGTAACCTTATTCCTACCCCTAGCGACATCGGCGACTTATCTTTATAGCATCAAAGAATACGCCCCACTGTTCATTTCGACTGGACGAGTTAATGACTATAGACTTAGCGAGGTCTAATTGGACCCGCTGATAAATTAAGATACTTTAGACAACTTCTGAAAACTATGTACATCGAAAATGCACGCTTCTTTTAACTGCTCACAACAATATGAATTTACATCCGTCACATGCCTGACATGCCAAAACCTTGTGAACAGCAAGACTGGGTTTCCTCTGCTCATATGCAAAAGATTTATTACTATACCCTGAAAATGCCCTTTGAAAACACTTTTTTTTTAAACAGATGATGAGAAACATCTCGTTCAACCTCTGATGGGTTATAATTAGGATATATACTGAAGCACATTAAAAACGCACCACTATTATTGTAGTAAAGTAAATCTGTGTGACACCCCGCTCAAATTTCCCCGCTTGAAAATTAACTAACGTACTCCTAAAATCTATTAATAACTACCGCATTTGAAATTTGTCTCAAGGCCACCGTAAAATCAACCGCAAACAATGTGACTAAAGAATTTGAATTTTTCTACTACACCAAGTTAAAAAGGTTACTACCCCCAAACACCCCCCCCCCCCCCCCGCCCTAATATTTATTACCGAACGGCGTAAAAATTAACAACCAATCGGATTGTTACCTCGTTTTAAAGTGATGATAAAATTTTGGTTGGAGTGAGAAAAATGCCTAATATGTGTTTTTAACAAAAATTAAATAATTTATTCCTCAAAAACTAAAGAGAATTAAACGGAAAGAGATATCTGGAAATTGTAGCGTTGATATTGATTAACATAATACCATAAAGATTTCCCATTAATAAAACTATCTTGACGTAGAAACATTTATTTTATTAATATTTTCAGTTCGGGAAAAAGCACAATTAATTACTTAAAAATTACACAGATGAAAACGGAGAGAAATAAATAAAGGAACCCTATAGGGGTAGATAGAGGACAGCTGGCCGTTTAATAATCAATTTTGATATTAAAAATCGGTCTATAAATAACTGAGATATATAATATATAAATAAAATCAGACGAGCGAACACACTGAACAAAGCTCAATGTTTGTGGTCCAAAATTAGTTAATTTTTTTGACGCGTCTTTTGATTGGCTGGTTGGAATTGATAACTTTTAACCCTGCTTGGATAAGTCCGCCATTTTAGAAAAACTTAAACACAGAAAGGTTGAGAGCAGATGCAAAGCGTTGGTGAGAAATGCCTTTGCCATCTGGACGACACAGCAATCTGGAATTGAGCCATTTACTGCTAGTCAATCCTGTGATTGTGTGATTATTCTTTACTTGCGGTAAGATAAATAAGTATTAGTATTTCATTGGCATGTAACTGGCCACAGATTGTGCGCCATATTTTGTTGTTCGACATTGCCAGTTGGAAGAGGTTACGACAGCCTAAGTAGGAAATTCCTAAGCAGACTTAGAGGGAAGTGAAACTACTTTGTGTTTGAATATTGCCATAAAATCTTACGACTGAAAGTCCAGAGGCAACTAGTAATCTTCTGCAGTGCCACAGTGTTCTAATGACACATGAAAACATACCTAGGATGTTTGAACAAAAGATTTAACAGGTCACAAGAAGAAAATTGTATACCCCAGCTGATTATAGGGAGGACAATCAATGCTTAAGGTGACAGGGGCGTTGCAGCCATATGGGAAGAAGAATGTAAACACAGGATGGAGTGGTCAAAGAAAATAGGGTCTGGTGCAAATGGTTCGCACACGTGACTGATCCCAGATAATCTTAGTATTGATTAGTTGTGGAATTGTTGTAGCCAGCATATAAAAGGGAGGGAATATCCTTCTTTTTCAGGGTTATATTGCCTATTACTTAGTGGTGGCAGGAAACCTGGTGCAGGCAGACCTTGTGTACACTGAAGCCTCAGTAAAGCTGCATGCTGCATCTAGGGCATATGAGATCTCATCTTAACAATTTCCACAACCAGAACAGAAATTTCTGTGGGCGTGATGATACCAACAGACCCTCACATAATTGACTATTTGTTATAGAAAGTATTACATCAGACTGTGGGATACACATACAGTGAAAC
This sequence comes from Oreohelix idahoensis, assembly GCA_024509875.1. Lineage (NCBI taxonomy): Eukaryota > Metazoa > Mollusca > Gastropoda > Stylommatophora > Oreohelicidae > Oreohelix > Oreohelix idahoensis. The sequence goes on from JAMPIV010008705.1 coordinate 122,103, forward strand.
TTTAATATACCAGTTATGGACAAAGGGTCCTCTTTATTTATTTATATGTTGTAAATAAAATTTTCTTGATTTGAAAACATTCCTGTCCCAAAAGAATTGAGGTACAGGAAAATAAAAAAATTGTAATATATTAATATAACTTTACCAAGTCTTACTTACTTCACTTGTATTGAGTTAAAGTTATGTTTGACATTGTTCATACATCACAATAGCACAATAGATAAATTACCCTAGACACTTGCCACACAACATCACCGAGATTATTTTACACAGAGTGAGATCTTAGAGAGGTAGCGGATAGGGACCCTGACATCATCATCATCAGACTCAGGGAACTTACACAGCTGGACCTCACTTTGTTTACCCTTAGTGTAGTAACATCAATAACCTCTCACCTACCACAATTATATATAATGATGCGGAGAAGCTGGAAAAAAAAGTGTGGGAATGGATTTTCCCAGTGTTTGTCATGAGGTAGAGAGCGAATGGCTGCTGGAATGGAAAGTGCATGATTCAACCCACGGGTTTGTGTACAGACTACAAGAAAACAATGAAAGTTACACGTGCAACACGATTCCCAACAGCTATGACCCTGAAAATGTGTACGCGTTGTGGCAGTTTACTCGGTATAAAAAGGCCGTTGAGACAAAACACCCAGTACATGTGCTTGAAATGCCACGAATATCTGAAAACGACCGCCAACGAGCCATTGGTATGTTGGAGACCAGAATGAGCTCGCGGGCCATTGCCAGAAGGATGAATTGCCACCACAGCACTATTATACGTCTCAATGAACGTTACGGAACCACTGGCAGTGCCCGGGATAGACTTCGGAGTGGCCAACCACGAGTTACTACCCCTGCGCAAGATCGTCATATTGTGCTGAGTCACCTAAGGAATCGTTCTCTCCCGGCAAGTCAAACAGCAAGAGCAATAGTGGGTAGACGTGGGCAAGTCTCTCGAATGACAGTCATACGACGACTCAGAGATACAGGTATTACTGCAAGACGACCTTATGTTGGGCCAAACTTGACTCACAGACATCGTCAGCAGCGCCTGCAATGGGCAGAGCAGCATGTCAGATGGACTAGACTGCAGTGGAATGCTGTCCTATTCACAGACGACAGCAGATTCAACATATCTTTGCTGATGGACGTATGCGGATTTGGCGACGGTGTGGAGAGCGCTTTGCAGATTGCTGTGTTCGTCAGCACAACCGATTTGGAGGTGGCAGTATTCACATTTGGGGAGGATTCAGTTTTCACCATCGCTTGCCTCTTCACATCTTCCGTGGAAATGTTAATGATGTGACATATCAAGGTGAGGTTCTGGATGCATTGGTTGCTCCTGCGTTCACAAATTATCCAGACTTGCAGCTTCTCCAGCAGGATAACGCACGTGCGCACACCGCGGACATTACGCAGCAATATCTACAGCAGCAGAACATTGTGACGATTGATTGGCCTGCCCTATCACCAGACATGTCCCTTATAGAACATCTGTGGGACGAGCTTGGACGCAGAGTCTACAGGCAAGGTTCTCCAGCTAATCTGCAACAGCTCGAAGCTGCTCTTACACGTGAATGGGACTTGATTCCCCGGAATTTCCTTCAGAGACTTGTGCGTTCCATGCGGAGCCGCTGCCAAGCTTGTTTGCAAGCACACGGTGGACTACCAGATACTGAGGATAGTGTGAATGAATTTTTTTATTGGTTGCATTTTTGGTTTTCTCCCTTGCCTGCACAGAATGCAATGAATTTCATAAATCAAATGTACAAATTAATTCATAGGAAAATGAATAAAGATTCCAAACATGTAAACTTGTAAACACTTAAATTTACATTTCACACTCTGTTCCTGGATTATACAGGTGGTGCGTTTTTAATGTGCTTCAGTATATATTGTTTTCAGTTCCAAATAATATAAATAATTGCCGATACGTGAAAGTAGTATCACATTTCCTGTCAAATCATTGTAAACAGTGCAAATCAAAATTATCAATTTTGCGTGCATGTTAAGGAAAATTAAACAAACAAAAACAAAAAAGAGATAACACAAAACAAAACAATGGCAAACAAAACAAAATACCAAACAAAAATAATAAACAAGAGGATAGGGGTAAAGGCCTGGTGTGTTTAGTTAGATACTTAATTGATTTTCACTTGTTATAAGCCATATGTATTGTAAGAACATCATCAGACCTTCATCTTCACAATTACTATATATTAACCTTTGTTCGTGTTAAATACTGTTTGACTATATTATGCAGTTCCCTAGGTCTGTCTATTCTTAACACCTCTTCTATATTTATAGGTAAATTTGATGCCTGCAAATAATCTAATATTGGGATTCTCATTTGTTCATACCTCTTACACTTTAACCAGAAATGTTATATACTAATGTCTTGAAGACATTCTGCACAGTAAGGTTGTTCTATTCCCAGCTGTAGTGTGAAAAATTTCTTCTTACTGGAAATTTTTAATTGTCTACATATCTGACATTTTCTTGCAGGAGCCTTGAACATCTTAGATGCATGTCTTCCTTTCATATTTTTATCCTACTCTGCTTTCCATTCATCTGTTATTATGTCTTTAATTAAGCGTTTAATCTCTGATTTACTCATCCCTACATTAATTAGGTTTTTATCAGATCTACCTTTCTTGGCTTCTTTTTTCATTTCTCTCTATGTCAACATGTGAAGGTATCCAATCTATTAAGGCTGAACATCCTCTGGAATATAAGTATGTAGTAGCCAGAAATGTCTCCTCTGCTATATCAGGTCTACTGCATTCTCGCAAGTTTTTTAGTGCTTGAATAGTTGAAAGTGAGTCTGTTAATTTTTTGTTAGTTTTTTGGGAGGGTTATTAGAGAATATTTCTAGTGCTTTTAGTAATGCCATCATCTCTACACTGAAAGTGGATGTATATTCTGTGATACTACATCATTTTGTCATTTTCTATAGTGGAAACAACTTTGCCGAACCTCTAACTGAAGTATACTTCTCTAGAGAATGACATGGAAGAACATTTCTCGTTCCACTAAATCTAGAAACTTTTTGTTACTCGAACATGCGCAAAATCCTGGGCTTCCGGACTTCAAACCACGCGTGATTCTGGCTTCTGCCCTAACATATGATACTGTCACATTACCAAACAGGCCATCCAGAAACCTCTACCCTCGCATGCTGAACTACTTCTTATAAGTACATGATGCAGTTCGCAAATAAAGTTGGAATCTACTGACTGCTATAAGTACGTTTACTGCTAACCATTCACTCCTCGTCGTGCATCTGACAATGGCAACTTTACTCAGCGGCATATAACTCCAATGCTATATCTTCCACACTATGCAGAACGACTAATAAGTTCTACAACCCTGTGCCTCTTATCACCGACCTCAATATACCAACACTATTTTCCTTGAGCGACTGACTGACAGAGTGGTTAGAACGCTGGTTTCTCGTGGCAAAGGTATCATGCTCCTGACTTTGCTCTTGAGTTAGTGAAGGGAACTGGCCATACCATCTCTCGATGCTAGACCTAGTATTTCGGTTCCTAACACTCAACTTCCCTACTGTATATTAAACAGTCCAGTTTACTGTGTTTTAAACAAGTTGCGTTAAATGATGGAACCAAAGATGGAGAAGAATGGACGATTTGGCACGTAGAAGGGACACAGTGAAGATAGATTATAGCAAGAACAGACTATATCCATGGGAGAGAGATAAGAACTCAGAAACAGCAGAAACAGACGAATAGAGATATGGTAGAGGAGAAAGAGTGAAGATATGTCGTGCAAAGAGAAGACAGGCTTTTTTATAAAGAAGACAGTAAATGGTGTAGGGGGCAAGAGATCAAAATCAGGAGAGAAAGGAGATAGGAGACAGATTTTTGTGCTGTGTCTATAAAAATTACTCACGCTGAAATCAGAGACGTTAGCTCCAAGACTTTCCACAATGCCAGCACACTCAAAGCCCATAATGACTGGAGTCTTGGGTGGGTGATCAATGACTCCTTGTCGCACCATCAAGTCTGGGAAGCTCAAACCACTGTTGAGACAAAAAACTGCGAGTCTAGCGAACACAAATCCTCTTTTAATGAAGTCATAATTACACGAATCAAGGAAGCGAAAAAAAAGACACAAATTCTATGCTCTGAGCTGTTGTTTAACTCTGCTTGCTGAGTACGTCACTCATTGGTAATCACTGCATAGTTGGAGAATTTACATGTGTTCAGTAGCTGTTGGTTGCTGCCTTATAATGTATGTGAAAGTTGAGAATGTATGTGAAAGTTGAGCGCACATCGACAGCTTTATTCTTTGTTTATGGTGATAATGCCCCCTCTTCTCCCCCTCCAATGTTATCAGCATATATTGAGCTGCCTTATATGGGTAGAAAGTCTCAACAATTAGGCTTACTTGAAGGGTTTAATTTATTCAACTGCGTACTGAATCTGATGTGTTCTGTTCTTAATTGCAAGACTTTCCAGCAGTTATGGTGACCTTGAAGGCACAGCCGTGCTAAAGAGTTGCTGTCTGTAGTATCAAATGTTGCTATTCTGGAGTTTTATTGTTGTGTTTTGTTTCCATACAGTCCTTTTTTTTTTTTAAAGAAAAAAACAGGATTGTATGGAAAAACATGACTGCTGCTCTTTTACAGCATTTAGAAATGAGTGTTTTTTTTTTAGTTTTTACTCATATGCCTGCACTGTTGGCTTGTAGTATGTTCATGACATCTCTCAGTTTAATTCCACACCTGTGGCCATCCACTTCAATGGCCCTGACCACCACGGTGCCACTGACATCCAGGTGACAGCCATCAGATACTGTTCCTCGGACGCCAACAGTCGATTTCGCCAGGAACAACGCCTCATCCATCTTATGGGTTGCCTCAAACCACATGGTTTAAATACCCAACATGCTTTTGTCTGAGACGCCTTTCTTTATCGAGTCCCAGTTGTATTATGACTTTCTACTTTGATGCGATCACCCTTTTTTTTGTTTTTTTAATTACCATTTTTTTAATTTAATAATTTTATTTATTTATTTATTTACTTATTATTATTACTTTTTTTTTTTTAAATTTGTTTATTTATTTTATTTTATTTAAAAAAAAAATTTTTTTAATTATTTTTTTCCTTTATTATTTTTTATTTTATTTATTTCTTTATTTATTTTTATTTATTTATTTGTTTTAAATTTATTTATTATTATTATTTATTTATTTATATTTTATTTTATTTATTATTTATTGATTACTTTTTTCTTTTTTCTCACTCTTTTCCAGTCCTTGTTTTCATTATTTCTTATTTTTAATGTACTATCAACTTCCTCTTTCCGGTTTAGTGGCAGCCATCTTGCTTCACATGTGACTGGACTTAATATTAAGGGAGTTTTTTTCTCTTATTTTTAGTTTCATGTTCTCTACTTAATTCTCATTTTCTTTCCCTCCTGTCTCTTGTTTGTCTGTCCCTGACGAAGGCCTTGTGGCCGCAACGTAGGTTTTTCTTGTCCTTCTCCTTGCAAGACATATTACTATTTGTATGGGTGTGTGTGTGGTTTTTTTTTTTTTTTCAACTATGTTCATGTTCCCAGTAGTAGACTTTTACAAGCAGTCTGCTGTGGCACTGCTCTGCACAGACCTGTTTACTGATATCTCAGCTCATTTGGAGAAAAGGTGATTTTCCTTGGCATTATCTATAAGGCAGATCTAGGTATTTTCTGCAACTTCTTGAATTAGAGTCATGAGCTCCAGTCCTATTCCCTTGTGTTATATTCTGGCTTTGCACTTTTCTATAAGGGAACCTCACTTCCAGTGTTATGAGTGTGTATGCACTGGTGTGGATTTATAGGTGAGGGCAGCCTACTGTGGATTCCTCACAATCCAAGGGGGCTCTCCAATGGTACAGGGTAGAAACAAAATGCTGCACCAAGTAGAGGCGCTTCTGTGTCTTGGTTAACCATCTTAATCCTGGCATTCACGCAAGATCCTCATTGTTTCTCTTGTACCCAAGAGCCTCGTTGTTTCTCTTGTATTCAAGAGCCTCATTGTTTCTCTTGTACCCAAGAGCCTCATTGTTTCTCTTGTATCCAAGAGCCTCATTTTTCTCTTGTATCCAAGAGCCTCATTGTTTCTCTTGTATCCAACATCCTTATTGTTTCTCTTGTATCCAAGAGCCTATCTGTTTCTCTTGTATCCAAGAACCTAGTTGTTTCTCTTGTACCCAAGAGCCTCGTTGTGTCTCTTGTATTCAAGAGCCTCATTGTTTATCTTGTGCCAAAGAGCCTCATTGTTTCTCTTGTATCCAACATCCTTATTGTTTCTCGTATCCAAAAGCTTCATAAATTCTCTTGCATCCAAGAGCCTCATAATTTCTCTTGTATCCAAGAGCCTCATTATTTCTCTTGTATCAACAGGCTCCAGGGTAAATGCAAGATAGATGGATATCAATAATGAAATTTCCCCCCCACCGCCACCCCCCCCCCCCCCCCCCAAAATAAAATATGTTATGATGCTAGCAATGTCAAATCAATCCTATTGTAGGGCTCTGAAGCATGCAGAACTAGAAAAACAACAACCAAATAGTTCATAAATTGGTGCTTGCATGGAATAGAAGGATTAATTAAAATGGTATGACATGATCACCACTGTGGAACTGATAACAAAAATAAGACAAGCGTCAGTGGAACAAGTGAAGATGCTGGTACTGGATAGGATACACAATGAGAAAAACCTGACTATAGCTTTACAAGGCTGTGACGGTATTGCCTCTGAGAGCACATAATAAAAATCAGTACCACAAATGTACCGATACCGCTGGAGTGAAACAAAGATCGATAGGGGCCGCTCCATTCTGTCACAAAGGCAGTCCTTGTTATGGAATCCCTGAGGTAAGAGAAGCAGATGGAGACCAAGAAAAACATGGAGAAGAGAACTGGAGATAGATGTGAAAGGGATAAAGTAGACATGGAGAAACCTTGAGCAGATGGCACAGGACAGGAGGATGGTGTCAATTTGTTGAAGGCCTTTGCTCCTCAGGGAGCCGAAGGGTATTAAATGGCCAAACTATTCCCATGAGGCTTGAGACAGTACAAGCGGAAAGAAAAATTAAAATACGAGGTCATGTCAATAAAACAACATGAGAACCACTGTTTTTTTCTTCTCCTCACATACACACTGTCACATATTCTCAGTCAAGTAAACAGTTTAAAACGCAGACAGATCAATAAAACTTTAATACCATATGAAGTTGACTACTGTGTCAATAAGCTAGGTTGATGAGTAATTTGCTCAGTGTGGCTCCTGGTGGGATGGGGGTTTCCTCTGAAGAGATAAAGAATAATACATCTGCTCCCGCTGGCATATCATAAGAGGTGACTATCGGCATATCATAAGAGGTGACTATCGGCATATCATAAGAGGTGACTATCGGCATATCATAAGAGGTGACTATCATGAAGCTGTGCATTAGGCTGGCAGCCTCACTGTGTAAAATAAACTGCTACAGACACCAGATCTGCAAAAGCACATGAATGCTTTGGTGTAGCTTCCTTCAAGGGGACCAGCTATACTGGGCCCATGCTCCATGACAAGTGAAAGAGGAAATGAAGAAAAATACGAGTTATTTGACAACTGTAATATCTGTCGTTATGAATATCATTAGGTTGTGAGGGGAAGATGTATAAACTCATTTGTTTAAAATATGAGCCATAAGATCAGAAATTAAAATCCTAAATTTTCTTTTTTATTTGAACTCTAATGACCCTTACTCCAGGTTCAGATGGGTCTTAATCTGAATCCCAGAACTTAACTTCTTAGAAAACATTATCTAAGATTAACATAACATGAAAGATATAATATGAGATTAATTGTTACAAGAAAACATGACCTGAGATTTACTTTACAAAGAAAACATGACACTAGATTAACTTTACACCTGATTAAAGATTAACTTTATAGAGAAGAACTGACATTACAACACCTTAAGGTTAATTTTACTGGCATCAAATGACATCACACATGATCTAAAATTACCATTAGAGGGAATATATGGCACCGTATCTGAGATTAACATTACAGGAAATAAAACAATAACAATATCATAACACACAAGATCTAAAAGTAACTTTACAAGAAACACTAATAAATAAAATCTATATTCAACTTTTCATGAAAAAGCATAATACCCTGCAAGAGTGATTAACAGTATAGCAAACACATGTTCTTACAAGATGTGGAATCATAAACTTATCTTGGCAGCCATATAGACAATGAAATCAAAATAAGAATACGAAAAGTAAAAGAAGTGTTCATTGCCTTGGGAAATATATAAAGATCTAGAGAAATTTAGTCCAAAACAAAAATAAACTGCCATCAATGGTACCCATACCTTATAGCGGTATGGCGGCTTGCGTACCCTAACAAATCCCCAGAGATATGCCAGCGGAAGTTTTACTCCTGACAGGTTCAACCAAGCTGGGCAGGTCTGCACGGGTAGGGTCTGCACGGGAAGGGGTCAGACAAATACTGCTACCCTGGTCCTCCAGGTTGGGGGTTATTAGAACAGGGCCGACACCCCTGTCCATATAAAAAATCATAATCATTACAGAAACAGCAACAAATGAAAAAACTTTGATGCGGGATGGACATCCGGAGTCTGAGGCTCATATGACTGTCAGTGATGAAAGCTGAAAGGAAGCCATTGGCATGAAAACGGATGCCCTGATCGCAAAACACGAAACAAGAATTGGAACGTTGGAATGTCAGAACTATGAATGAGGCAGGAAAACTGAAACAGATCACAGCAGAGATGAGGAACTACAGATTACATATCCTAGGAAAAAGTGAGAGCAGATGGAGCAGGACAGGAAGAATAAAGAAACAGGAGAAACAGTACTTTACTCTGGTAGAGAGGATGGACAGCAAAATGAAAGCATAGCCATTATCCTAAAGAAAGGAATAGAAAGGTCATTATTAGAATGGAAACCCATCAACAAAAAACTGATAAGAACAAGACAGAGGGAGATTCACCAACACCACAACAATACAACGCTATGCACCAACAAATGACAGCAATGAGGAGGTCAAGGACGAATTCTTTCAACAGCTACAAAGGGAAATGGAAACTGCACCTAGATACTATCTTATCATAGTAATGGGAGACATCAAGAGTTATCTTTACAAGGAATGTATGAAACTACACATAAATTATGATTACCATTACAGGAAATGTGACACTACCCATGATCTAACATTAACATATAATCCCACACTACAAGGAGAGCACAAAATATCAGACAATCTAAGATTACAACGAAAACATGACACCATATGAGATCTGAAATTAGCATTAGAGAGAACGCCAAGACCTTGTTTGAATTATGGTTAACATTATTGGCCTACACTCAAATATCAAGTCAGTACTACTGTATAGCTCTGAAACATGGTGAACAATAAAAAATTTAAAAAAAACAAGCTAGAAGTTACATTTTTCATAAATGAGTGCCTGCATAGAGTAGAAGGATTGAAATCGTAAGACAAGGTCACCAATGTGGAACCGACGATAAAGGCCAGATCATTGCCATTGGTATAAGAGATAAGAAGATGTTGGTGATGGATAGGATACTTCTTCTTATTCCTCGTTCGTCCTGAAAAGGACGTTGGTTGCGTTGTGTCCGTTTACAGCGAAGCTGCGGTATTTGCACCTTTCGGCCGACACATCCGACTTCCGCACGGCATTTTTTGGGACCGGGTTAGCCTTCCCTCTTCGATCCCTACTCCTCAGCCAGACTGCAGTGATGCAGCCTGTTTCCAGGACCACCGCATGGAGGTGGAGTAGGGTCTTGGTCAGCTCTAGTTCGCTGACCCTGACGCAGGCAGTCAAGCTATCGGTCACTTGCTGCATTCCTCACTTTTGATGCGTCTTGGGTCCCGGATAGGATACACATTGAGGAAACCTATTGATAGCATTACCAGGCAGTCCTTGGTCTGGAACCCCCAGGGTAAGAGCAGTACAGGTAGGCTGAAGAACACATGGAGAAGAGAACTGGTGACATAAATAAAAGTGTTGGGGAAGACATGGACAGACCTTGATGGCACGCGGCAGGAAGATTTAACGTGTGTTTTTAAAAGCCTATTTTCTTTGGGGAACTGAAGGGTATTGACTGATTCATTACTGGTACACATTGTACGAAACATAATCTTAAGTTAACTTCAGGAAATAAACAATATCACACATAATCTAAGATTAACATTGCAGGGAACACATAATACCAGGGAGCCGCGCTAGCGTAGTGGTTACAACACCGCTCTGGCGACCGGGTGATTCAGGATCAAACCCGGGCGACGGCATTTGAGGATTTTTCGTCGACCGGGAATTGGACTGAATTAACTCGAGACCTGGCGAGGACATTTGAAGGAGTGTCGTCGACCAGGGATTGGCGGCTCCTGAGCCGACCCAGCTCTAATGGGTACCTCCGAAATCGGAGAGTATCTGCCCGAATGGCGAGGGACACCTGTCTCTGTACAAGAAAAAGGGATACTCACGTAAAATCAATGTCAGGTTAGACATTAACAATAACCTGAGATTTCGCCTCGAGTATTAGCGGGCGTACGGAGAAAAAAAAAAAAAAAAAACATAATACCATACAAGCCCTAAGATTACTAAGATTAACGTCACAGGATACATTACTACACAAGATGATCTGAATTCCTTAATTAATTTTAGCACCAATTATATGAATCCTCCAATTAACTGGTCAGGACATTGAACCTACTGCAGATGCACAGATTGGTATTCCAAAGTCTTCTCTTTTTTAAACCTTTTATTTCATTTGATATGAGCATTGTTTGAATGTTTCAAATTTTTGAGCCCTTGGTTCACTAGATTTCAAATGATCTAGGAAGCCGACATTTTACACATGACTCTCTATCATGGTACATTTTAAACTTTCAAAATTTGAAGGAACCTTGAGTGACCAGTCGCTGGCCCGCCATACAAAAATTAAAGCCAATAAGGTAATCAAATTTTTACAAGATTTCAGCTATGAAAGGATTACAGACCTTGGTGACATTGTACACAACATTGTGAGAATCTGGTGACATACACAAAATTTTGATCAGGAGCACAGAACTTTTAATTTTTAGTGCATTTCAAAATAAAAGTGTGTAGCCTAAAACCTGCTTTTGCTTTAACTATTTTGTATTTTCAAAATAACGAGTCTTTATAAATATATATTGTTAATACAGTGCCAAAAAATAGGTTTAAAGTCAGTTTATCTGTTGAAATTAACACATACAGTATATGAGCTTCTAACTACTGCATGCAATGTAGTCAAGAATATTTCATTGTAATGCAGCATTAAAATGACATGTTATACTGGATGCAGAGGAGAACATACATAAAGCTGCAAAATGTAAATCAGCTGGTTGGAAGAAGGTACTAAAAAACAACAGCTCAGCAAGTCATCTAATTACTACTGTCCAGATTTACCCTTTTTGGACTGAGCGGTAGGGAAATGATATTATATTGTGATAATGGACATCAAAATTATTATCTTGATTTAACTACACTATGTATCCTAATTATAACCAATCAAGGGTTGAACGGGATATTTTTTCTTTAAAAAATAATTAATACTGCATCAACAGATGTACTTGATGGCACAGAGGATATTGTTTGTGGGGAAACAATAATATTGATTTTGAATTTAACAAAATGATAAGTAAAAAATGTTTTTGTTAATTAATTTTTTGTGTTTCATTTTTCTCCTTTGTTAGGTGTGTCTTATAACTAATGGCATCTTAGAGTCATCCATTCAAGGTCTGTACATGTTTTTTTATCCCTTTCATGTTTTTTGACTGTTCTTCTCCATGTGTTTTTTCTCTTACCCTTGAGGTTCCAGAACAGGGACTCCTTTGTAATGCTATCAATTGGTTTTCTTAATGTATGCTTTACACACTGTCGGCATTTTCTCGTCATCTCTTGTTCCACTGGCATTTGGTTTCATTCATCAGTTCCAAATTAATGATCTAGCCGAGTAAATACTGTATTTGAATGGACAACCTGTTCTGAAATATTAGTGGAAAAACTTACTTCAAACCTGTTGTTTTCAAAACTTGGCATTCTAGACTAACTCTTTTCATGTGAATATAGCTTATAACCAAATTATCACAGTTTAACTGTTTCACTGATGCAAGGGTTTTAGAATGGTTTTTCATGTGATACCAACATTTTGAAATCTTCCTCCCTAAAACATATCAACATAAGCCTGATTATGTGGAATGTGTCAAATTACTATACTGACCATGCCTTGACACGAATGAGAACTTCACCATCTCCAGCAGCAGCTTCAGGCTTCTGCTGAACTTTCAGCATTTTGGCACCACCAAAACCTGTCAACACTATACTCTTCATCTCTTTAGCTGGTGGCGCTGGTGCTGGTGCAGCCTCCTCCTGTTTAGTCTCAGCCTCTGGGGCTGGAGTTACTGGAGCTGCATCTGCTATCTCAGGCATGATTGTGATTGGATGTCAGGAAGGAACTGCAACAAGAATTATTACTGGTAAAAGAATGAAATCAAACATGGGAGGCTTCAGGGAACAAATGAAAGGAATCACCAAAATTATATTAGACCAGCGTTTCTCAAACTTTTTTTGTTCATGGAACACTTAATCATTTTAAATGAATTAATGGAACAGTGATTCTAAAAATTGCATTCAATGTAGCATTTTACAATCTTATATTTTATTTTACAATTATTTAAAATTTAGTTTAAGCTGTGTAAATAAACAAAGTAATCAATATAACTAAAACAATAATTATAGAACCATCCGGAGTTTATTCATGTTAATCTTTTATTACTAATAAAAGTATAAAGTACATGCACAAGTAATTGTACATTTTACATCAATGAGAAGAATGCTTTTGTTTTGTACCATCACATATTTGCTTAATATTTGGTACAATGTTTGAAAGTTAAATCCTTATGTCTGGGGCAGTGTCAAGTCTGTTCTTATATTTTGTCTTTGTCGCTGCATAATAAGAAAATCCTTTTTCAGATAGGTATGTAGTGGCAAATGAAAGAAGCACTCAAATTGCCTGTTTTGAAATGGTGGGGCATTCTTACAAAACACTGCTACAAAAATCATTTAGGGAAAGTTCATTAAATCTTTGTTTTATTCTGAGGTCTGAAGTTAAATTAATCAAACTCTCATAATTATGAGGTGATAAGCATGCTGGTTAGTGCAAATGGATTTCATATCCATTTTAAAAATAAAGTTTGAAAATAAGTTGTTAGCAAACGGTTCTAAATTTTTTTCTTCGCGGAACACCTTTCAATAGCTCATGGAACACTAATGTTCCATAAATAAGTTTAAGAAACGCTGTAATAGACAATACAAGTTCTTTGGAAACATCATTAGAATGGAACAATTAGGAATACCTGGTAGCAACTGCAAAATTTACTGCAAAAAGAAGAGATAGAAAGACAGAAATACCATGACAGAGTGGTCATATGGCATAGGAAGGAAATAAAAACAGACCTAATACAGGACACAAGAGACCATAAGAAATGGAGAAACATATTTAACTCATGTCACATGATGATGATAATTTTTTTATCCTTCTGAGACAGAAACTCTCTAGAAGTGCAACACAACAAAAGGTACTCTGATCATCAGAAATATTCTCCCTATCAGGACATATTTCCAGCACTTTAACTTTTAAACTGTAAGGAGCAAAACACATAATCCCACTAGAGGTCATGACTCCAAACCAATCTAAATATATACAATAAAAATCCATATGCTTTATATTAGTGGACACTTCCTATTGTGTATTGTTTTTATGTCTTGACCCTAACAATTTTATGGTTGTAATGTGGGCTTTTCTCTCCCTTATCTTTGAGAGACTTTCATATTAATTTTTGTTTACCTCATGATACCTGGTCTTATTGCTGTCAGTTTTATATTCTTTCTACTGCTGTCAGTTTTATATTGTCTTATTGCTGTCAGTTTTATATTGTCGTATTGCTGTCAGTTTTATATTGCCTTTCTACTGCTGTCAGTTTCATATTGTCTTATTGCTGTCAGTTTTATATTGTCTTATTGCTGTCAGTTTTATATTGTCTTTCTACTTCTGTCAGTTTCATATTGTCTTATTGCTGTCAGTTTTATATTGTCTTATTGCTGTCAGTTTTATATTGTCTTTCTACTGCTGTCAGTTTTATATTGTCTTATTGCTGTCAGTTTTATATTGTCTTATTGCTGTCAGTTTTATATTGTCTTTCTACTGCTGTCAGTTTCATATTGTCTTATTGCTGTCAGTTTTATATTGTCTTATTGCTGTCAGTTTTATATTGTCTTTCTACTGTTGTCAGTTTTATATTGTCTTTCTACTGCTGTCAGTTTTATATTGTCTTATTGCTGTCAGTTTTATATTGTCTTTCTACTGCTGCTCATCACTTTACATTAAATGAATTTATATTGTCTTACTAATGCTGTAGACCAGTGGTGGCCAAGCTAAGGTTGGCCGAGGGCCAGATTATGGTAAAGGGTAACACCAGAGGGCCAGACCTGTAAAATCCTTTAAAAATAACGTTCTGAGATTTAGTTTTACATATATAATGAACCACGTACAGAAAACAACGGCAAACTACTGTACTGCACATCTGCCAAGACATGTATACCAGTCTTCGGACTGAAATTACTGTTAAAAAAATATAATGAATCTGTTGTTTTAATTTGTTTTGTAATTTGTAATATGACATGTAATTATTTATTTCAAACATACATTTGTGTGTTATTTCATTGTGCAGAGTGTGGCTTTAATCAACAATAAGAGGCCGGCCAAAACAGGTTGGCGGGCCGGTCAAAAGTGGTTGGCGGGCCGGATCTGGCCCGCGGGCCGTAGTTTGGCCACCGCTGCTGTAGACCCTTTACACAAATTGAATTTATGTAGTCTTACTGATGTCATTCTTATATTCTTACTACAGATGTACATCCTTTACACAAATTGAATTTATATGGTCTTACTGATACCATTCCTATATTCTTACTGCTGTTGTAGACCCTTTACACAAACTGAATTTATGTAGTCTTACTGATGTCATTCTTATATTCTTACTACTGATGTCCACCCTTTACACAAATTGAATTTATATGGTCTTACTGATACCATTCCTATATTCTTACTACTGTTGTAGACCCTTTACACAAACTGAATTTATGTAGTCTTACTGATGTCATTCTTATATTCTTACTACAGATGTACATCCTTTACACAAATTGAATTTATATGGTCTTACTGATACCATTCCTATATTCTTACTACTGTTGTAGACCCTTTACACAAACTGAATTTATGTAGTCTTACTGATGTCATTCGTATATTCTTACTACTGATGCCCACCCTTTACACAAATTGAATTTATATGGTCTTACTGATACCATTCCTATATTCTTACTACTGTTGTAGACCCTTTACACAAACTGAATTTATGTAGTCTTACTGATGTCATTCGTATATTCTTACTACTGATGTCCACCCTTTACACAAATTGAATTTATATGGTCTTACTGATACCATTCCTATATTCTTACTGCTGTTGTAGACCCTTTACACAAACTGAATTTATGTAGTCTTACTGATGCCATTCTTATATTCTTACTACTGATGTCCACCCTTTACACAAATTGAATTTATATGGTCTTACTGATACCATTCCTATATTCTTACTGCTGTTGTAGACCCTTTACACAAACTGAATTTATGTAGTCTTACTGATGTCATTCGTATATTCTTACTACTGATGTCCACCCTTTACACAAATTGAATTTATATGGTCTTACTGATACCATTCGTATATTCTTACTGCTGTTGTAGACCCTTTACACAAACTGAATTTATGTAGTCTTACTGATGTCATTCGTATATTCTTACTACTGATGTCCACCCTTTACACAAATTGAATTTATATGGTCTTACTGATACCATTCCTATATTCTTACTACTGTTGTAGACCCTTTACACAAACTGAATTTATGTAGTCTTACTGATGTCATTCGTATATTCTTACTACTGATGTCCACCCTTTACACAAATTGAATTTATATGGTCTTACTGATACCATTCCTATATTCTTACTACTGTTGTAGACCCTTTACACAAACTGAATTTATGTAGTCTTACTGATGTCATTCGTATATTCTTACTACTGATGTCCACCCTTTACACAAATTGAATTTATATGGTCTTACTGATACCATTCCTATATTCTTACTGCTGTTGTAGACCCTTTACACAAACTGAATTTATGTAGTCTTACTGATGCCATTCTTATATTCTTACTACTGATGTCCACCCTTTACACAAATTGAATTTATATGGTCTTACTGATACCATTCCTATATTCTTACTGCTGTTGTAGACCCTTTACACAAACTGAATTTATGTAGTCTTACTGATGCCATTCTTATATTCTTACTACTGATGTCCACCCTTTACACAAATTGAATTTATATGGTCTTACTGATACCATTCCTATATTCTTACTGCTGTTGTAGACCCTTTACACAAACTGAATTTATGTAGTCTTACTGATGTCATTCGTATATTCTTACTACTGATGTCCACCCTTTACACAAATTGAATTTATATGGTCTTACTGATACCATTCCTATATTCTTACTGCTGTTTGTAGACCCTTTACACAAACTGAATTTATGTAGTCTTACTGATGTCATTCGTATATTCTTACTACTGATGTCCACCCTTTACACAAATTGAATTTATATGGTCTTACTGATACCATTCCTATATTCTTACTGCTGTTGTAGACCCTTTACACAAACTGAATTTATGTAGTCATACTGATGTCATTCGTATATTCTTACTACTGATGTCCACCCTTTACACAAATTGAATTTATATGGTCTTACTGATACCATTCCTATATTCTTACTGCTGTTGTAGACCCTTTACACAAACTGAATTTATGTAGTCTTACTGATGCCATTCGTATATTCTTACTACTGTTGTCCACCCTTTACACAAATTGAATTTATATGGTCTTACTGATACCATTCCTATATTCTTACTGCTGTTGTAGACCCTTTACACAAACTGAATTTATGTAGTCTTACTGATGTCATTCGTATATTCTTACTACTGATGTCCACCCTTTACACAAATTGAATTTATATGGTCTTACTGATACCACTCCTATATTCTTACTGCTGTTGTAGACCCTTTACACAAACTGAATTTATGTAGTCTTACTGATGTCATTCGTATATTCTTAGTACTGATGTCCACCCTTTACACAAATTGAATTTATATGGTCTTACTGATACCATTCCTATATTCTTACTACTGTTGTAGACCCTTTACACAAACTGAATTTATGTAGTCTTACTGATGTCATTCGTATATTCTTACTACTGATGTCCACCCTTTACACAAATTGAATTTATATGGTCTTACCGATACCATTCCTATATTCTTACTGCTGTTGTAGACCCTTTACACAAACTGAATTTATGTAGTCTTACTGATGTCATTCGTATATTCTTACTACTGTTGTCCACCCTTTACACAAATTGAATTTATATGGTCTTACTGATACCATTCCTATATTCTTACTGCTGTTGTAGACCCTTTACACAAACTGAATTTATGTAGTCTTACTGATGTCATTCGTATATTCTTACTACTGTTGTCCACCCTTTACACAAATTGAATTTATATGGTCTTACTGATACCATTCCTATATTCTTACTACTGCTTTCATTCTTATATATTCCTACCACAGCTGTGTAGCTGTTACACGAAATGCCTGGTCATTAAAACATGATGAGAAAATCTCCCCTAAGAGGGGTTATTTTGCTACTGAATATGTCATTAAGCAGTGTAATAAAGCAGTTTGCTGATCTTCAAGCCACCTGTTGTACGTAGCTAATATTCAGTCTAACTAGTAACACATAAATGTAGAAAAGAAACTGAACACAGTATAATTATATATCTCTTTAGTCTCTTCAAATACCATGCCTGCTGGCGATAGAAACCATGTATGTCCACAACTTTCTGTCCCCTGTGCTGTTTATCAATTCTGTTGTTGACTTCTTTCCATGCCATGATGTCAAACTGTCCAGTATATTCTTTTTGTCGTCTTCTATATCTTTTTCCTTCTGTCTTTCCTGGTATCGCAACATATTCCAGCTTTCTTTTCATGATATACACAAAGAAAGTGAACTACTTCCTTCTAACATGAGTAATAAGCTTCCCTTGTTGTTGCTGTTGTTTAACTAGAGCTGCTGAGCTTCTCGCTCTTTTGCAGCCAATACTAAGTTGAAGACTCCTTAATATTATCTACACTGTACATTTAGGCGTTTCCTGTGGCTTTTCTGCCATTCCAAAAGTGTTGAGATGAAGTTATGAGCTCCAGTTTCTCCAGCTTGGCTTGCATGTAAAGAATAATCACATCTGGTCCCAAGCTAAGAGGAAGAAGCGTGTGGCATACTGTGCATTCCCAGCCGTCCAAGGGGGCTCTCCAAATAGGTAGAGCTAAAATACTGTGCTCTGGTCTCTCCCAATGAATTGTCACATCCTACACAGAGATACTTTTCAGCACCCCCTGCATATCATGAGTCCACAGTGAGGTCCTCCTGCATGCAGCCAATTAGGTAAAAGCCAGAGTTACATCTGGGGCTGAAGTGACTCTCCAAGCTTAGTATGCAATGCTCGGTTCTCAACATGTTTCACCACAGGGAAGTGTGTGGACGATTTCAAGAGTAAATGAAGGTGTAATTAGTCTCACAGACAGAGGTTTACACCCACAACTGTAAATTATAGCATTGTGCTTATCTGGTGGTGATATGAGGATGATTCCAGATATGCCTCCATGCATACTTCCCTTGTACAAGGGTTTCTTTCATGACATACTCATTACTTTTCTTAGTTCTCCACTGTATGCTAAAAAACTCCTGTCTTAAACCACATATCTGTAGAACCCAGAAATTTGCTTGCTTGTTAATGTGTATTATTTATTCACTTTTATATGTCAGAATTCCCTATATATGACATTGAAGAACTCTCTTATTTCCATTGACAAAGAATTGTTACATAAAAAACTTCATTTTATGGAATGCTGCTTTTGCCTGGGCTATTCTACTCTGCATCTCTAAGATGAATTTTCCATTAGCCTATTAAAAAAGAAAAAGAAAGAAATAACGCATAAGCTCAGTTAGATAAATCAAGATGGTCACAAACAGAATGGAGCTCTGGAAAAGGAAAAAAAAAACATACATTCTCACGCAGACTGATAAAAAGAGAGTGAGCGAAAGAGAGAAAGAGAGAGAAAGAGAGAGAGAGATAGAATATATGTATAAAAAGATTTAGTAAATATCTTTGACAGCATTCACCGGAACAGCTAGTGGATGGTGGCTTTATTTCGTCATCGAAAGTTCCTACATTCATATCACTTAGGCTACAGTATTGGAATAGTTATCTGGCTTTAGAACTGAAGACAAGAAACTGCCAAGGATGCACTACTTAACAACAACTATTAACACCATATATCCATTAAAGCCATATTTGCATATGATACAATAGGTTGAAATGCAAAATAGTAGGGCGTGTTTTTCAATGTCAAATAATTCGCCCAAATCGTTAGGGTTAAAATTAAAATTAGGGTATAGTATTACTAAACCTAGTCCTAAGCCCTTATTACTGCGTCTCTGATATTTTTTTTTTAGGCCGTATGGAACACACGTCCCACTTTTATTCATTTCAACGCGTGAACCATATTTCACCGAAGACAAACATATGCTTTCCTTTAATTCGGTGTATGCGATGCCGAATAAATCACGTCAGGTGGAGAAAAACTCAAAACGAACAGAACGGTACAATGCTCACCCTTGGTAAAGACAGAGCTGGTCAAGTATAATACACTTGAAAAAAATGTCTTTCGAGTATTAAGGCCACAATGCACGCAACAAAGCCCGCAGTGTCTCAGATGTATCTAGTACTTTTAACAAACAGCACCACAAAATATTAAAAAATAACAGAAGCTGTCTATTTTTTAAAAATGCACTAACGGTTTCACAAGTGCTACAGCATAAGACTTGAGAAGGTACTTCGACCGCAACCAGAGATAATAAGGTATGATTTGTTTTCGCAGCTGATCGATGAACTCACCACGTGCGAGTTCGCGGAATAAACATATTTACAATTAGAAGCAATTTCATTGGTCAAATGAATGATCGGTGTAAGTTATTGTTAAACCACCAATTTAAAAGTTCATTTTTTTTTAACCAATTCAAGAAAATGGTATGGCTTTCGATCTTAGAGAATTAAAATTCTTGTTGTGGGCCACACATGTTTATTTTCTTAGAAAGCCATTTTTTTCTAGATGTATATATCAAGAACTGTCGAGAAACAGACTTTTCTAGCTAGTAACAAATGTCTGGGGGGTTCTAGGTACAATTCCCAGTTGAGGGAATGTAATTTACGGAATTTTTTTTCAGAACCACAGGTCCTAATGATGTCATACTCCCACCTGGTCTCCTGGGTAGTGAGATCGGATGCCTAGCCTTCTCGGATAAGGGCGAAAAAATGAGGAGGTCCCGTGTGTAAGTTGCGCACGTTAAAAATCCCACGGCAGACGGAAATTGTGAAAAGTAGGCCTATCAGGCCGCTGCCCTAGCAAAATTTAAAAAGTAGAAACCTACCCACCACAAAAATATTTATAGAATGCGTGATTCCTATATACACACACTGGGATTCTCGCCGGTGCTACGGAGTTCGTGCACTGTGCTGAGATTCTCCTTGTGTGATCTAAGGGAGCAGATCGGAGCACTGATGGAGATACAACTCCATCACCAAGAGAAATCAGTCAGAACCAGAAATGCTGAAATAACCCAAAAGGAAAATAAAGTCCAAAAAATACTGACAAAAGATAGCAATCTACCAGAAGAAAGTGAAATCATCAATAACAGAAGATATAGTGAGAAAGGCAGAAGAAATCTTAAAAACCATGAGAAAAATACAGCATGAAGTAGCTAAAGATGTGGCTAAATTAGCAGAACTCAAAGAAGAGAATGAAGATTTACTGAAAAGGATTGAGTCAGGAAGACAACTCATAAGGAGTGAGCAAAAACGAACAGATAAAAACCAAGTGGCATTTCTAGTTAATAAAACATATATAATAACTGACTGGGAATCATTTAGAACAGAAAATTTTGAAGGAATAACTATAACAGTATCTACTGAGTTAGAAGAAATAAAAATAGTCAACCTTTACTGTTCAAGTGGAAACATAAACGAAAGAGATCTCTGACGTGAATAAAAGAATAAACAACAGAACTATCATAGTGGGAGATTTCAATGCTCATCATACAGCTTAGGGAGGCAATATAATAGACAAATCAGGGAAACTATTGTTGGACTTCATTGAAAACAATGAACTAATAATACTGAATGATGGATCAGTAACAAGAATTAACCCTTGTGCAAATCAGCAAGACACAGCCATTGATATAAGCATTGTAACACCAAATCTTGCTAATGCAATATGGGAAGTTATTGGGGATACAAATTCGGATCATTTACCCATTGAAATAACACTAAAAGATCATTACAAACCTAACAAACTGGTAGAAAAACCGAAATTTTACTATAATAAAGCTAATTGTGTAGCTTTTCAAGTAGAAATGGAAGAAATAAAAATGAATAATATAGAAAATGAAAATATAGATGTATTTGCAGATAATCTCACCAAAAAAAAATATTGCTAATAGCTGTTAAACATATACCAAATGCATATATTCCATAACACATAATTCCACACTGCATTAAGGAAACAAAAAAGAATGAACATTGGAACAAAAACCCAGTACCATGGTGGACAGTTAGATGTACAGAAATTCAAAAACAAAGAAAACAAGCTCTACAAGAATATAGAAAGCATAGATCTGAAGATAATTTAGATGTTTATAAGAACATAAGAAATGAATCAAACAGAATAATACTTAAGGCAAAAGAAAATCATTGGAGAAATTTCTGCCAAACACTGAACCCTACAAATAACTCTACAACAGATGTGTGGAATAAGTTAAAAGCCATTAAAGGTAGAACTAAACATATGATAATACCTCATATAAAAAGACCTGAAAGAGCAGAGACTGACTGGCAGAAAGCAGAGGTGCTGGCCAGGTACTACCATAGAGTTAGTTCTAAGGAAAATCTAGGACAGGCTGAAGTCAACAGAAGAGCAACACTTCTTAAAAAACTCAGTAAAGAAGTACCTTATAATACTGAAAATTTATCATATTTAAATGCGGATATTACAATGAAAGAAGTTGAAAATACAATAAAGGACAAAACAAATACATCAGCAGGGCATGACATCTTGAGCTATAAAATCTTGAAACACATACCAAAAAGTACCATAGAAATTATAACATCCCTTTTTAACAAAATTTTGAATACAGGAAAAATTCCCAAAACATGGAAAACAGCAGTAATTATTCCAATACTAAAACCAGAAAAAGATGCCCATGATGCCAGTTCATACAGACCAATTTCTTTAACTTCCCACCTAGGTAAAATATTAGAAACTATAGTAAATAAAAGATTAAAGTTTTATTTGGGAAAAAATAATGTATATAGTCAAACTCAGTCAGGATTTAGGAAGAACAAATGCACTATGGATCAGATAATTAAATTGGAACATGAAGTAAAATCAGGATTTCAAAAGAAAGAAAAAACTGTGGTAGTATTTTTAGATATAGCTAGGGTTTATGATGAATGCTGGAGAGAGGGTGTTCTCTTTAAAATGAAGAAGATAGGAGTAACCGGTAAAATATATAATTATTTAGAGAATTTTCTGCAAGATAGATATTTCACTGTTCAGGTAAACAATGATAGATCAGAACTGTATGAACAACAAAATGGAATACTCCAAGGATCAGTAATGTCTCCTTCAATTTTTACAATAATGGTAAATGATTTAGGTGAGGAATTTAATGATATAACTAATAAATTGTCACAGTTTGCAGATGATGTTGCTATATGGAGGACTGGGAGACATCTGCCAAAATTATATAAGGATCTACAGAAGCAAATAAATAAAGTATGTAAATGGATGCTGTGATGATATACATTGATACACCTATAAAATTTGTAGTATTTATAAGTCAAAGTAATGTAGGGATAATAATGGTGAAGTTGTAACGTTTCGTTTTCGCCCACGCCAGCAATCGTATGGATTTTAGCAGGCCGTCTGGTAGAATAAATAGTACTATCGTTTTCTAATGCCTTGGAAAAATATTTATAACATTTTGAGACGAAAGGTTTATTCGTCCAGAAGGAATGCGAGAGAGAGAGAGATTCTAGTCCTCGGTCCTTCAAAGATTGTCTAATGTTGTCCTCCCAGCGGACTCGGGGTCTGGATCCTTGGCTCTTTGTTTCCCATGCTTGTCGTGGTATCCGATCTTCTCCCATTCTGCAGACATGGCCAAACCATCTTAATTGTGACTGTTCTACTTGGGTCTGCAGGGGGTAGGATTTAAGGCCTTGACGTATCGTCTGGTTGCGTACCATGTCTCTTCTTGTTACTTCAACCACCTTCCTCAGATACCTCATTTCTGAGGTTTGGATCTGGCTTTTATGGGTTGTAGTCATTGCCCATGACTCGCATCCATATGTCAAGACTGGGACATAGGTGGAGCGGTATACAGCCATCTTCGTTTTCTTACCAACCTCTCTCTTGCTGAGGAATCCTCGATTTATGGCCTGAAAAAGTCGGTGGATTTATATAAAAGTAGAAATTGCCAAATAATATGGAAAATATATGGAATTCATAATTACTAGGATTAGGACCATAAAACTTAGTTATTTTGATAGAATATGATCTTCTGATTAATAATATGTTTTATTCTCCAAAAACGCCCAATTAATAGTAGAGATATTGACAAAATACTATATTGGTTCGTTCAGACTGACAAGCAGACCTTCGTTTTTGCATTCACTATCGGTGACAATTTTTTTTGCACGCGGTGTTGAAAAGAAGCAGAAGAGGGAGGGTCAAAGTCCAAAGGGGGAACTTTAGGAGGGAGAGGCAAATGTATTAGGCCAAAAAGCAAGTCTATTTTTAACTAACGCCAAGATCGGGACGGACCGACAGACAGAGGTACCCCGAAATTGGGCTGTAATTTTGGCTTTATTTTCAAATTGAAGTCAGAATTGGGAATCGTCCGATCCCATTGGCCAGCTTAGCTAATATTGAGAAAAAAAAGTTGAAGGCTCGACGCCATTTGAATTATTACTGTCCATTGAACAGGACGATTGAAAGTCTGTGAAGTGTGACTTGCCTTATTAAATATATATTAAAGTAAAAATAAAAAGGCGTCATAGTCCAGCCAGTGGCACGTCTGAAGTTGTGCCAATTCAACGTACCTGTGTGTTTTCATTGAATTTATGGTAAGACAGAAATTATTAATATTTTATTTAAAAATGTGAGTGAGAGATACTGCCAGATGATAAATATTACGACAGTAAGTACATAGTCGAGGTCCCTAGCTGACTTCTGCAGGGCCTAGAGGTTGGTTTATCTTATAACAAACTACCAGAGAGGTAGAACACAAATGTTTTCTTAGGTGGTCAGGTGGAAACATATCACCCACCTTATTGTATGGAAAAAAGAGATTAATGAAAATATGGCAGATACAGTGCAACCATTAGAGGAGAGGAATGTGGAAAAACTGGTACACCTTGTTATGTGGATGAGTTGGGTTGGTCAGATAGATCTGACCCAGGTCTTTTATTTTGCATGTATTATAATTTGTGGAAATAGTAGATTAAACATGATGTAAACAAGGAAACATAATTTCATGTTACAGGATTTTTTGTCTGGCACTAGTCCGGTGCCAGATTTCTGAGTGGTGAATTTGAGAAGACTTTGTATTCCAGTAGTGATAGGTGTACACGCTGTCTACCCTATTACTTTTGTACAAGTACACCAGTGGCCGTTGGCCGGAGTGACAACTGACAGCTACTACATGTGCCAGTTAAGTATATGATCTGGCACATGACCGTTCATCAACGAAAATTAGTGTTTCCCTAACTGAAATAAATAAAACAATTTCCACCCCAGAAATTAAAATTAAAAGTTGTGAAATAAAGACATGGGAGTGATTACAGAATCCCGACCTGCCATCCAGTGCTAGTTACCAGTAGTATTAGAAATTTATTAACACCAGTATTAGCTTTTTTTAAAATATGTGTTTGGACAAATTGTCCCTTTTGTTTAATTGAATTACTATATGTATATAAATTGATTTCCTTTGAGTTGAAAGTCCTGACCAGAAGAATACTAGGTTCAGGACAAAATAAAATTGTAACAAATAGTTTAATACCAAAATTTCAAACACGGTGTTAGTTCATTTGATCATAGACATTAATATTTGTTTATGTGTGTGTGTTTTAGTATTAAATTACCATCACACCACATGTTCATAACCCTAGACACTAGACGTAGTCATCATACATACTAGTCAAGAATAAGTCTGAATGAGATCATAAGGTGGTAGCAGAAAGGCTCCCTGAAAACTCACCCTAATAATTGTTATACTCAGGGGCCTTCACAGCTGACCTCATTCAGTACAATATAAATACATAACAACAACAGTTCATAACATCTAAATCCACCACAGATGCATACCTGTCAACCTCCTGAGACAAAAACCTGTACGCCGGACCAAAAAAATCCTTACTAACACCCAAAAATCCTTACGCAAAATATATATTAATAAATTATACACAATACAGTTTTAAAACGAGAATTGACACATACAAATGTATTAGCATTTGAATTAGTGTGATATAAAACATGCTAATAGTCTGTTCTTTACACATAAAAAACTTAGTGATCGTGAGGTACTATTCTTTCGATGCACAGTGTTTTGTATTATAATCAACACATGCACTTTTAGCACTTTGCAGAAATGCATTTGTGGCTGTATGTCTGCACATCATGTATCAATGTTAATCTTACACTGTAAAAAAGAAGTGAGTGTGTCTGCATTCATGGACCTCCTGCAGTCTGTGTGGATCTTTTTATTGAAAAATAAAGCAGCGAAATTTACGCAAACAAACTTTTTTTCTAGTTATGTAGGGCCGACACATAATATTATGACATTAATTTATTGGAAATATTTAAATGATCAAAATATAACTGGAAAGATTAAGAAAACGACAAAAAAAAAAACATACTATGAAGCAAAGCAAACAGCTAACAACAACAACAACAAATTACCAAATTATGAACAGAATATCAAATCTAGGAAGAAAAACGTAGCACCAAAAATTTACAAAATTATTTAAGAGTTGGTAGCCTAGACCAGTGATTATAGATTGCCACTTTATTAAAAAATAAAGCAGCGAATCTCGACCGCTGGAATAAAGTAGGTAGGCTTATTCAATGCAAATAAACTTTTTTTTTTCCTACTTTTGTAGGGCCTACACAAAATTTTATGATATTAATTTATTGGAAATATTTAAATGGTCAAAATATACTCGTAACTTGAAAGATTAAGAGAACGACAAAAATAAAATACAACCAAGCAAAGCAAACAGCCAACAGCAAAAAATAAAAAAATAACCAAATTATGAACAGAATATCAAATCTAGGAAGAAAAAACGTACTACCAAAAATTTACAAAATTATTATTTAAAAGTTGGTAGCCTACACCAGTGATAACACTGGACAACAGCCAAAATGTATCCGAGACAAAAGTAGCTATTTTTAACTAATTTAGACATGCTGATCACGAATATGAACTTAAAAACCGCGAATTAGCTCTAGTTGTCAAGATCCGGGAGGGGGGGGGGGTCAATAGGTTGGTGGTTTCACCTTCCCGGCGCGAATGACCCAGTCCTTCTCTTTTCTATAGCCCTGGCTCGTGATTCCCCACGAGACGGATAGCCTTGAGCGCCAATTGGATGAAGCAATCTATAGCAGTCATTGCAACCACATTTTTTCCTTGTCATCATTTGTGTTGTGGATTCTGTGATTGCAGACGTGTCGTTCAAGATGCCTCGTGAATGTGTGAACAGTGCGGATTATTTTTGCTATATTTGCGGACAAATAACTTTGCTATCACAAAGGCGACCCATTACACCGATGATAAAGAAAGCTTACAGCCTTTGTTTTGGTTGTGAGATCGGTGACCAGGACCGGTATTGGGCCCCACACATATGTTGCCAATCATGTGCAACGAATCTGCGCTGCTGGTTGAACCGAAAAGGACGATCGATGCGTTTTGCAGTTCCAATGGTGTGGAGGGAACCGACAAACCATCTTAATGATTGTTACTTTTGCATGACTCCTCCAATTGGACATGGTATTTCTAAGAAGAAAAAGCGGCCTGTGACCTATCTGAATATTCACTCTGCTATGCGGCCAGTGCCTCACGAGGAAGGACTTCCTGTTCCGGACCCACCAGAATCTTATACTCTGGATGATGAAGAAGGTAATAAGGCCAGTGGACATCCGTCACCTGTGAAAGCATTTAAATCAAGAGATCCTGATTTCGTGCCTATTGAAGAGTCTGCACAGCCACATAAAATTACCCAGAGTGAATTGAATGATCTAGTAAGAGATCTGGAATTGCCAAAAAATAAAGCAGAGCTGTTGGGGTCCAGACTGCAGCAATGGAATCTTCTAGAAGAGAATGTGCATGTGTCTGTGTTTCGTGCTTGGCAAAAAGATCTGCTTCCATATTTCAAAATGACAGATAACCTCATTGCTTGCGTTGATATAGTGGGTCTGATGGCAGCACTACACATCAACTACAAAGATAACGATTGGAGGCTGTTCATTGATTCGTCCAAGTTGAGCTTAAAAGCTGTGCTGCTCCATAATGGTAACGTTTTACCATCTGTTCCACTCGGGTATGCAGTCCACATGAAAGAAACGTACAACAACATGAAACAACTGTTACACACCATCAACTATGACAAGTATAAGTGGCAGATTTGTGGTGACCTGAAGGTCATTGCCATCTTGATGGGGCTACAGCAGGTTCACACAAAGTTTTGCTGTTTCCTCTGTCCGTGGGACAGCCGTGAAAGGACTTCTTCACTACAAGAAAAAGGATTGGCCCCAACGACAATCATTTGAACCGGGGAAAAAAATGTACACAACGAACCACTTGTAGAATCCCACAAGATCTTGGTCCCTCCTCTCCACATCAAACTTGGACTAATGAAGAATTTTGTAAAGGTCATGGATCGAAATGGGGCAGGATTTTTATACCTTCGTGATAAATTTCCAAGACTTAGTGCAGCCAAAATCAAGGAAGGTGTATTTGTCGGTCCACAGATACGTCATCTCATCCGAGATCAGCGTTTTGATGATATCCTCATAGGTGAT
The DNA here is from genome assembly GCA_024509875.1 of Oreohelix idahoensis. Taxonomy (NCBI): domain Eukaryota; kingdom Metazoa; phylum Mollusca; class Gastropoda; order Stylommatophora; family Oreohelicidae; genus Oreohelix; species Oreohelix idahoensis. The sequence continues at coordinate 150,528 of JAMPIV010008705.1, forward strand.
GAAAAGTTAGCTTGGAATGCTTTCCAGCAAGTGGCAAAAACTTTCTAGGAAACAATAAGGCTGACAATTACCAGGAGCTTGTAGAAATCCTCTTGCAGCGCTACGAGAGATTAGGGTGCACCATATCTTTGAAATTACACTTTTTACACTCTCATCTGGATTTCTTCCCTGCTAACTGCGGTGCTGTCAGTGACGAGCATGGGGAACGATTTCATCAGGACATTACTACCCTCGAAAAAAGGTACCAAGGGAAATGGAATGCAGCAATGCTAGTAGACTTTTGTTTGACCCTTGTGAGAGATGCTCCAGAAACTCATTACAAGCGACAGGCAAAAAGGCGTCGCTGTGAATCATTTTCGCTATGAGCATTATTATCATATGGTATGTATATGCAAATGTGTAAAACTTGTTTTATAGATATTTTTAAAAACTAGAGCTAATCTGGTGTTTTAACAGTAATTTTCATATTCAGCAGCCCAAACAACATAAAGGTAACTTGGTTTAATCTCAGATACACACAAAAAGTCAACATTTGTTGTCCAATGTAATAGATCGCCACCTTATTAAAAAATAAAGCAGTGAATCTTGATCGCTGGAATAAAGTAGGCCTACTCAACGCAAACAAACTTTTTTTTCTAGTTATGTAGGGTCTACACAGAATATTATGACATTAATTTATCGGAAATATACTGAAGGGCAAGATATAACTGGAAAGATTAAGACAGCGATTAAATTGCAACAAAGCAAAACAACAGCAATATTTTACCAAGTTATAAGTACTTAGCTTTTTTAAACAAAATGGCGTCGAAGTGTCTTTGCACGCGTGGCTGATAACAGGCAACTTTAAAAATACGTCGTCTGAAAACGGAAAGTGTTTGAGGCCGAATTCAAAGTTTTTGCCGAATAGTTGGGTATAAACGGATTTTATTGGTTGCTGGGAGAGACCTCAGTTTAAAAACAGACGCCGAGATTCATGAAATAAAAAAATTGGTTTTAAAAAAGACCTGGGCTAGAAAATATTTTCTGATTTAAAATTTTAAAAAACTTGGGTTGGAAAATATTTTTAGAATATTTTTTTAATTAAAAAAAAAAAAATTTCGATTTTTGTTTTTTGTTTTTTTTTTTTTGGACGGAGGGAAAAATCCGTACACGATTCTGTGCGGCCGTACACTGCTAAAAGTATCAAAAATACGTACATTGTACGAAAAATTCGTACAGGTTGACAGGTATGTGGATGACAAAATGGGGTTTTTAGCTGAATACAAATAAAACATTGGGAAAGATCTTCAGTAAAGGTGAGGTTGTAAAAAATAAAATTATAGACATAAATATCCAAGGGCAAGACATTAATACAGTGCACACCACTCGATATCTAGGGATGATATTGGACCAACAGCTGAACTGGAATAAACACATAGATAAACTAGTGGAGTCTTGCAGAGGATTGACTAACTTATTAAGATATTTGAAAGGTAATGGATGGGGTGCAAGCACTAAGACAATGCTCACTTTTTATAAATCTTTTATTAGAGGAAAAATAGATTATGGAAGTATAATATATGACTCTGCTGCACACAGTAACAAGATTAAATTAGACAGAATTCAGCATCAGGCTTTATGTACTGTGATGGGGCCGTAAAGACACCCCAGAGGCCCCCTTCATGTTCATGGTATATTTATCGCCCGTATATTTTCGATGTGCGTGCAACCCATGTGACTGTCAGCACACGTGACGGCGCGAGCAAGCATTGCTGGGATGGGAAAAGTCTGACAAAGAAGAAGATTGATGACTAGGCCATAATAAAGCCTAAGAATTAGTTGTGGTGTGTTATATTTGATAGTCGTGTGTTATATTTGATAGTTGTGGGCCATATCTGTGTTTTCGCGCCTAATAGAGCAATAAAGGCGAGTGTTATTTAAGGGGTAAAATTAATCCGCGCAGCGCACTAAAGTCGAGTGATTAGCCTAGTGCCTATATAAAGAGATAGCGAGCGGCAAACGGGCCTATTTTGCAAAAGCCGCCCAGAGAGAACAAACGAAGCTAGAAACCAGAGCCAAGCTGTAAATGCCTTGAGCACGTGAGTTTGATTTAAAAACAGATTAGCTTATTTCCTAGTGAAATTACCATTATTTCCCTGTAGCTTTAGAATTATATTGAGCGTGTCTGTTTTAATGGTTAATGAAATAAATAGATTGATGTGTTTCCAGGACCTGATAATTTAGTCTTGAAATATAAATGAGTGAAAATAATATGCGTGAATTGATTTTAATAGTGTAAGTCCAAATCACAGATGTGAGAAATTTCGTAGCAATTATTTCAATCATCAGACCGGGCAAATTTAGTAGGAGAGTATTTCATACATGGAACTGGACAGAGAAGCGATCGATTACTTGAATTTAGATAATATTGACTTGTTAGCAAAATAGCAAGATGTCAGCTACGTGGTGATGACTGAATAAAAGCGGCGCGAGGAGTCTGCAGTAACACTCTTAGTTATCAAGCCTATAATGTTACGCAGTTTTATACTGTGTCAATTGACACGTGGGTGGAAGCAGATTGGTGTAATTTTCCCCAGTAAGAGAAGAGTTTTCGTGGTAAATTTCCTTTATGTGATGACTTTAGTTCTAGTGTTAAGTCAAGAATAATTATATTTTATTCTTTAATGTAAGAGTAATTAAGTGTATGTCACGATTATTGATTATTCTACTGTTTATCTTTGGTGGGTTACTTTGAGTGAGGTGAGAATATGTATTTAGATTTCTGGAGAGCGCGAGGCACTCCTTGGTGCGTAAGGCACGTTGAGACAGGTGTTTCTCTGTTTGCGCCTTGTGGAGCATGGAAACACCAATGCGGCTGGTGTCCATCACAAGCCGACAAGAAGCATTTTTATGCTATTGCAGTGGTTGTTTCGGTAACGATGTGTTTCATATGATGAGTTCCCAATCTCATCAGGGGTCATATACGACACGCTTGTTGCCAGGCGCACCAGTCGTCACATACGACATGCTTCAGAGTGCAGGGATGAATACTGAGATGGATCAGTTGCGAGGTGGTGGTTTATTCTCATTATCGAGAGTATTTGTTGTACATATCGATGAATATTATTCTATGTCCATTTTGTTATTATGTAATTATTGTTATGTGAAAAATGGTTTGTGAGAGCACGTGGGCTCACTTGGAGATATATATTTCTCTTCTCCGCTCCTGAGGGAGCATGGCGCCACCAGTGTGGTTTGCCTCCGCATGAAGCATTCAGATGCTCTTGCAGTAGTGGTTTCGGTAGCAACCGATGTTAACACGGTGAGATTGCCAGCCTCATGCACAACACCATACTAGTCGCATTGGACGACATGCAGGACTGTGTGTGTGATAGCTGAGTGTGGGCTCTTGCAGTAGTGGTTTCGGTAGCAACCGATGTTACACGGTGAGATTGCCAGCCTCATGCACAACACCATACTAGTCGCATTGGACGACACGCATGAGTGTGTGTGTGCATGATAGTTGAATGTTTCACGCAGTGTAGAAGGACAGTTTGACAGTTGAGAGCATGGGGTCTCTGATTATTTAACTATAATGATTTTAACCAGTCGTTGCTTTGTTTGCTTCTTCAGATTAGCAATCGAGCACAGGCTGGGTGTTTGTTTGGTGTTTGGTTTGTTGGTTTATTTGTTTAATGGTTGCTTCGTGTGTTTAAATGTCACTGATAGGGTTGTAGAAATAAATACAGCCCCTGCCTCAAGAATCAGAGTTTTATTGTTGAATCGGGTCGGTTGCGAGTGTGCAAGAGAGTGATCAAATATCACAACATCATCATCATCTCGCCCACCCTATCACAGTACAATAGCAGGTGCAATCAGATCAACATCAATGGGAGCTATAGAGGTGGCTTTAGGAATTCTACCCTTGGAATTACGGAGAAAGGAGTTAAGACTAAATTACATGAACAGAGTTATGTTAGATAAGTCTCACCCAGCACATACAGCTTTTACCAGATGCCAACTAACAACTCAGGCCAATCCAATGAATACCACTAGATACCCTACAGGATGGAAGAGTATGGAGGTAATTGTCCTTCTGGGTACATTAATTACATCAATTAATAACAGTTGTGAATACAAGCCAGTGATTCCACCCTGGGAGATCAAGAAACTAGACACGGACTACCACCTAGCAGAAATACTTAAGAAAACAAATAATATAGAAAATATTAAAAACACAGCCAATAAATATATACAACAAATATCAAAAGACAGCAATACTGTGTACACAGATGGATCCAAGGGAGAGGATGGCAAATTGGAGATAGGAATATATATTCCAATATGGAAAATGGCAAAAGAATATAGTATCACGGAAAATACATCCATTTTCACTGCAGAGATGGTGACAATACTAAAAGCACTAGAAATATTCTCCAATAACCCTCCCAAAAAACTAACAGTTTTAACTGACTCTCTTTCAACAATTAAAGCACTTAGAAACTTATGAGAATGTAGTAGACCTGATATAGCAGAGGAGATATTTCTGGCTACTACATACTTCTATTCCAGAGGATGTTCAGTCTTAATTGCTTGGATACCTTCACATGTTGGCATAGAGGGAAAAGAAAAGGCATATAAAGAAGCCAAGAAAGGTAAATCTGATAAAAATCTAATAAATGTAGGGATGAGTAAATCAGAGCTTAATTAAAGATTTAATAACAGATGAATGGAAAGCAGAGTGGGATAAAATTCTGAAAGGAAGACATGCATATAAGTTGTTAAAGGCTCCAACAAGAAAATGTCAGATATCTAGGGAGTTGAAAATTCCCAGTAATAAGAAACTTCTCAGACTACAGCTGGGAAAAGGCTATTTCAGAATAGAAGAACCTTACTATGCAGTGCGTCTTCAAGACAATAATATAGAACATTTCTTGTTAAAATGTAATAGGTATGAACAAATGAAAATACCAATATTAGATTATTTGCAAGCATCCAGCTTACCTATAAATATAGAAGAGTAGACAGACCTAGGGAACTGCATAATATAGTCAAACAATATTTAACTCGAACAAATGTTAATATATAGTGGCTGGGAATGTGAAGGTCTGATGCTGTTATTGTGATGATGTACATTGATACAGCGATAAAATTATTATTTATAAGTATAAAAGTAAAATAATATGAGTAGAAATAGAAATAGTATAGTTGTAACGCGTCTTCTTCCCCGCGCCAGTCATCGCATTGAGATAGAACGTAATGGGAAACCTTATTGCCGCGCTAGTGGTATTGGACTTTATAACGCGCACGTCAAGGGTTAACGGTAAACATTTTGAACTAACAAGCTTGGTTGTTCCAAGAAAGATATTACGATTCAAAACAGGGGAGGCATAAACGAACGCATAAAAGTGAGAGAGCGAACACACGCTGCCGGCTTGTCAAGCGTTAGATGCTTGAATTAGCTACTCAGGACGACAGTGCGAGACGATGCCGTTAGCCTGTGTTCGAAAACGATGTCGCGAGCTTTGAAAATTTAAAAATACCCCGCCAAGTCCAATATTTCTTCTAACTATAAGACACACAGTGGAAATATATATACACACACGCATAATTACTTCCTGCCTGAGAAAAGGAAGATCTGCGATTATTTTTTATAACATTCGAGAAGTTGAGACTTAGAAAACAACGAACACCTAAATGGAAAATATATGGAATTCTTTATTAATAGGTTTAGGACCATAAAAGTTAGCTAGTTTAAGAGCTTATCTTATCCTGATAAATAATATGCTTTCAAATAGAAAATCCGACAGATAATAAGGAAGATATGGACAAAAGACGGTATTGTTCAGTACAGACAGGCAAACATATGCTCGGTTTTACTTTCACTAACGTAGACTTTTTGGACGCTTCCTTGAGAAAGGCATGAAAAGGTTACATGTAGTCTGTTGTAGACTCCAAAAATCAAGTCTGTTTTAAGCTTTTAACGCCCAAAACGAGACGGACAGACAGACAGAAGTACACCTTTATTGTATATTTTTGGCATTCCTTGGGAAATTTTGGCTTTAATTTTCAAAATTTGAAATTGAATAGTAGTCGTTCGCTCTCATTGGTTAATGACTTTTATATTATTAAGGAAACGTAAAGGCTTGACGCCATTTGTAGAACTCTTTCCCTTGTATAGGACGTTTGACAGTCTATGAAGTGTGACTTGCCTTAGTAACTAAATATATAATTAAACCATAATATGCGACACAGTCCAGCCAGCAGGACATCTGAAGTCTGCTAATCAACGTACCTATGTTTATTCATTGAATTTGTGGTAAGGCATAAATTATTCATATGTATATTTTGTTAAAAATGTGAGTGAGAGATACTGCCATTTCGACTGTAAGTAATCAGGTCCTTAGCTGATGTATGCAGGGCCTAGAGGTGGATTTATGCTATAACACATTGCCAGTTTTGTAAAATGCACATGTTTTGTGAAATAAAATTGTTTTCTTGGGTGGCCAGATGGACACAGCTCACCTATCTTATTGTATGGAAGAAAGAAAAATTAATAATATTATTGCAGATGTAGGGCCGCCTTGAGAGAAGAGACATGTGAACAACACTGGTACACTTTGTAATGGATGAGCTGGGATGGTCAAGTAGATATGACCCAGATCTTTATTTTCATGTATTATAACTTGTAGAAATAACAGTTTAAGTATGATATCAACAAGGAGGTATTATTTCATTGTTACAGGGTTTTTATCTGGCACTAGTCCGGTGTCAGATGTCTGTGAAAAGCAGTTGAGAAGTCTTTTCATTACCAGTAGTGACAGGGATCAGCAGAGTCCACCCTGTTACTTTTGGGCCAGTATCAAAGTGATCATTTTTTCCAGCAAGAATACGTACAGTTCAAGTTGTGCCAGCTAAGTATATGATCTGGCACAGGACCCTTCATCAGCTTCAAATACTAGTGACCCTTGTATAACTTAATAAAAATATTCCCAAACAAATTAAACAACGAAATTTGTGTAGCAAAGAAATGGGGATGATTAAACAATCCCAAACAGCCATCCAGGGTAGAAACCAGTAATATTAAATAATTAGTAACATTATTAGTATATTCAACAGTATATGTTTGGACGAATTGTCCCTTTGGGTTAAAACTTTGCTTTTTCTGTATATACCTTGAGTTCTTTTAATTTTGAAAGTCCTGACCAGAAGAATACTAGGTTCAGGACCAATAAATTGTACAGACAATTTTCACATATAAAAACTTAACCCAGGTGTTAATTCATTTGATCATAGACTTTAATATTTGTTTGTGTGTGTGTGTGTGTGTGTGTGTGTGTGTGTGTGTGTGTATTAAGGTTAGTGTTAAATTATCATCACACCACACTTGCATAACCCTAGACATTAGACGTAGCTATCATACATAATAGTCAAGAATAGATCTGATTGATGATGCCACTTTCTCATATCGGCAGTTTTTCATATTATTTGGAATTGAAAACAATATATATCCTAATTATAACCCATCAGAGGTTGAACGGGATATTTTTCTTCATTAATATTTTTGTTTTAAATGTGCAAATGGAATATTTTGGACGTGTAAAGAGGCATTATAATTTGTTGACTTAGTTTACTTTTTACTACTTTTTTCGGTTCACAATTCTTTTTTAATTTGTTTGTTTGTTTTTTTAAATTGTTATTGTTTGTTTGTTTCTTGGAAAGGGGAGCTCACACACACACCATTTTAGTTTTCGTTTACCCTATTTGCACTGAGGTGGGGGGGGGGGGGAGTTACTATATTGTCTTGAATTTATTACACTATATATTCTAATTATAACCCATCGAGAGTTGAATGTGATAATTTGTTTAAAAAAAAAAAAAAAAAAGGTTTACAATTGCCCTAAAGTGTTGTGAGGAGTTGAAGTTTGCGTTCTTGAGCTAAGTGTGTTGTATTGGCTGCTGTCAGCACGTGTTGTTTTAAGATTTCTGAAATATTGTCTACCCATCTACCTCTTGGTTTTCCCGTGTTCTGAAATCAAATCTTCTCCGGTTTGAAGATAGGAAATGGTCATTTATTGTGCTTTATTCTTATGACATGGGAAAAACCACTTCGTATTTTGTCTCTCTATATACTTAATGCTCACAACGGGCTGATCACCCGTTTGCCAGTCACTTCGATTACGGAAACAACAGCAAATGGGTTGATTTGCCGTTGCCCTAAAGACGCCACTAGGCGTGATGGGGAACAATGGCAAAGAAAACCTATCTGCTGTTGCCCTAAGACACCACTAGGCGTAATGGCCACTGACTGCTTTGACGGTCTGTGGCTAAGGACAGAAGAAGAAGAAGAAGAATACTTAATGCAGGATGTAAAAAAAAAAAAAAAAGGTAAAGGATCCCGTTACGCGCCCCATATTGAGGCATATTGGGAATATGGTGTGAGGCCCATATTTTCTTGACCATCGGCACACTAGGGGTGATGTGGTCAGCATCACGCCGGCCGCCTTAACCTTCCCAGAGTTGATCTGGTACCCAATTCATAAGGCTGGATCGACCCCGGACCCGTTTGCGGTCTAAAAAAATCCAACCTCAACTGGGGATCGAACCATAGACCACTGAGCTAGGAAACCAGTGCACTAACCACTGTGCTACCGCAGAATGTAGTTCCTACCATTTTTCTGATGTCATCATTCTCATTCTGTCTCTTTTTGTAACATTAATGACTTTTCTTAAACATTGACAATGATAACAAAGAGTTAGTAAGAGTTAGTAAGAGTTAGTAAGGGTTAGTAAGAGTTAGTAAGAGTTAGTAAGAGTTAGTAAGAGTTAGTAAAAGTTAGTAAGGGTTAGTAAGAGTTAGTAAAAGTTAGTAAGGGTTAGTAAGAGTTAGTAAGAGTTAGTAAGAGTTAGTAAGAGTTAGTAAGAGTTAGTAAAAGTTAGTAAGGGTTAGTAAGAGTTAGTAAGAGTTAGTAAGAGTTAGTAAGAGTTAGTAAGAGTTAGTAAGAGTTAGTAAGAGTTAGTAAGGGTTAGTAAGAGTTAGTAAGAGTTAGTAAGGGTTAGTAAGAGTTAGTAAGAGTTAGTAAGAGTTAGTAAGAGTTAGTAAGAGTTAGTAAGAGTTAGTAAGAGTTAGTAAGAGTTAGTAAGAGTTAGTAAGAGTTAGTAAGGGTTAGTAAGAGTTAGTAAGAGTTAGTAAGGGTTAGTAAGGGTTAGTAAGAGTTAGTAAGAGTTAGTAAAGGTTAGTAAGGGTTAGTAAGAGTTAGTAAGAGTTAGTAAGAGTTAGTAAGGGTTAGTAAGAGTTAGTAAGAGTTAGTAAGGGTTAGTAAGGGTTAGTAAGAGTTAGTAAGAGTATACAATTTAACAGAGGTCGTTTTGTTTAATAATAGAATATTTGGATGTTCTCGTACTGACTGTAGTTGTTAAGTCGCTGCATTCATTTTTTGACATGTTTTTTCAATTTTTCTGCCAAGACTTTAATTTTATGAGAAAATCTTTCTTAAATATTTGAACTTTGGGACCTGTTATAGCTTGTTGTTATTGTTATGTATGTTAAATGGGCCCGGTGGTCTTCATGTTGTATCTTTCACGGTTGAATTAAGTGCGTTTATGTTGTTTAGCAATTCTGTTTTTTGTTTTGTTTGTTTGTTCGGTTTTTGCCTTCTTCTGGTGAGACGAGTTCCTTTCAACCTATTTGGTTATATCAGAGCGCATTTACCATCCCAACAAAAGTCAACTCTGTTGACTGCTAACCCGCACAGCGTTGATAGATACTAAGTCCTGAAAAGGACTAACATTATCTATCTGCTAGCATAAAGCTCGCCAGCTACGCCAACGCCCGAGCTTTTTGCAATTTGTTTTCTGCTTTGTACATTAGACTTTGATCATCTGCAAAAAAAGTTATTCATTCATGGGTCGTATTTTTCATTTTCTAGATTTACTTCATCTTCTGGATTTGCTTCTAGGTGATGTTATTTATGTTGAAAATCATAACAAAAGGAAAATGTTCAAGGCAAAATGACAAGACAGCGACATTGCTATAAACGGGACTATAACACCATGAGATGGACTAGGAATACCCTTGCGGAGTGCATCATCAAGGCAAGAGATAGAAAACGCGGTAGGTCGGCTGCTGGCGACCTTCGATGCGGAGATCTCATTTGACTTAAAATAAAAAAAAATAAAAAATATATATTGTATCAGATTTCATAAGCTTCTGGACTCAGCACTTATACTCTTTGTTCATCTCCATAGTTACCCATCCATTCTTTGCTCGACCGTTACATTTCCACGCACTGATACAACAGAGTGCACAAATATAAACATGACATACAGAAGTCCCCTTCACCAGACACCCACTTCCTGCTGTACGCTGTATTTTGAAGGCGGAGCTTAAAATCCTGCGCTCGCGAAGAACGGGTTGCCTACGCAACGCAACCCTGATCTTACTTGAAATACAACTAAAACCATCAAGTGACATTCAGAATGGCATATGCAAGCAATTCTCATCACAACCACCTGTCTCTAGTACTACCTGTGAGTTCTGCTGAGGACGTTCTACCCATGCCATTTTGTGTCCATGTAGCGATTTTTTTTTTCCCTGTTTCTTCTTCCCCAGTCGTCATGTGTTTCTCTTCTTTCCTCAGTCTTTCCCATTGTTATCGCGTGTTTCAATTTTCTTCTTCTCATACCATGTCATATAAAATTTGCAGTCTTCCCATCTTCGTCTAATTTCATTCATGACTGCTTCATTAAATTTCTCAGCTGTCCGTGGTAATTTCATCATCCTTCTAAGAAACCATACCTAATATCTTGAAAGACAAAGCACTGTATAAAACACTCCTAGACAAAACTGAAAAAAAGACGATCCAAAGTAGGAAATCGATATACAATGAGAATTAGCTGTGGCGTACTATGCTCCACATGGAAGGGTAATGATGGATGGATGAACTGGACTGACTTGTATGTTGTGCTGTCCAATCGATACATGCAACTTAAGTCTGTTGGTTATATTAGGGCACATGTCCAAATAGAAAAGACCTTGCGGTCTGTTTGTGACTATCAACTTGGAGACTGCATTTCGTTACTGGGTTTGAATACCTTAAGGTCTAAGAAGCGAGGCATGTGATAGTAAATATTTATAACTCTATTCACAGCAATTTTGTTTTATTTCTTCTCTCTCTTTCTCGTTGTGTATGTGTTGTTTGTATCTTTCCCCTCCCGCAATGTTTTGCTCGTTTCCTTTATTGGCTATCAGTTCCATATTTACTATGTATATAATTTTTATCACGGGAGATTGTATTATGTTAGCACCGAAAGAGTATTTGACCGCTTATTTGACCTCAATGATAAATAAAAAATATGTAACCGTAAATAAACTGTATTATGATTAGTTAGAGCGTTGGTCTCTCGCGACAAAGGTGCCGGGTTAGAATCATGGTAACAACACGCTCCAGTCTACTCAGCTGTAAATGGGTACCTGACTCTGCTCTTTGAGTTAGTCACCCCACCTCCTGACGCTGGACCTTGTTGTTGTTGCTTAACTATGGCTGCTGAGCTTCTCGCTCTTCAGCAGCCAATACCAAGTTCAAGACTCCTTGGTATTATCTACACTGTAGGTTTTTCCTGTGGCTTTTCTGCCATTCCGAAACGTGTTGAGTTGAAGTCATGAGCTCCAGTTTCTCCAGCTTGGCTTGCATTTAAAGGATCGTCACATCTGGTCCCAAGCTAGGAGCAAGAAGTGCGTGACATACTGTGCATTCCCCGCCATCCAAGGGGGCTTTCCAATTATGCAGAGTAAAATACTCTACTCTGTTTCTGCGCTCTCCCAAGGAATTGTCACGCCCTGCACAGAGCCACTTCTTAGCTTCCCCTGTGTATCACTGGGTCCATTGTTACGGTGTTATTTTAAATGACGGCGTCTGCTGGGGTTTAGCAGTGCGCAACGTTTAGGGGTCAATAACATTAATAGAATATGTCGATATTTTACGGTACAGTAGAATTCCATTTATCCGAACCCCATGGGACCGAGCATCGTTCGGATAATCAAATGTTCGGATAATTGGATTACATGATGTATCGAGTACATGTACACATATTTCTAAAAATAATTAACAATCACAAGGAAAATACACTATAAAACATATTTACTTGTACTGTAATAATAATACCCACACTGTATTAGATCACTGTATCACCAAAATCTTTCATTACACTGCAGTGCATGTACTACTTGTATTAATTATTTTTGTTAAGAAAGAGAAATGTTTTCAAAATAACATTACAAACAATTCAAAACCAGGCGCAACTTACGTATACATGTACTTGCACAGATGTAGCCCACTATTTAAAATAATGAGGAATCCTCTTTTGCGCCAAACTGGATAGTCTGCTTTTGGCTGCTAAGTCCCGCATTCTCTTCAACAGCAGAAGCTGTGTAGGACAGCTGTCATCTTCTTGCTCGTACCAAGCCATCGCTGTTTCTAGTGCTATAAAGGCCTCTTCAGGACTTGGTCGACGTTTTGGGTTTTCTTCATAATCTACAAGTACATCATGTACTTCTGAGGAGTCTTCATCATCGGTCACTACATGTATTTGGTTTTCTTCTTGCACAAAAGACAAAATTTCTTCGTCATTCAAAAACTGAAAACCAGAATCATTATCATCTTCTAGCCACATGTGTGAATCATCTTTGTCACAGTCCGAAAATCCGGGCATTGCTTGAAACAGTTCCACAACTTCATTTATACAATCATCATTTGTGTCCACTGCAGTAGTTTCATTTCCTCCTTTTTTCCCAAGCAATCTATTCCAAGCCTTGTTGAGATTATCTTGTGACAGGGTGGTCCAAGCATCAGCTTACATATAGCAGCAGTCTTTGAGATTAAGCTTTTTTTGAAAACGCCACCACACTTTCTTCATCTTTAGCCAACAATAAACGACGCAGGACTTCCTTCTTGTACATCTTTTTAAGCTTTGCTATAACACCCTGATCCATTGGTTGAATCAGTGCTGTTACATTGGGAAGCAGAAAAATTACTTTAAAATTTGCATCAACTGCATTCAATGTATCCGTCTCTGGATGAGATGGTGCATTGTCCAGTAGAAGAATTACTTTTCCAGTTTTCTTTTCTTGTTCTTTCAACCTCTTCACATTTGGGATGAACTGATTTGTATACCAATCAAGAAATATTTCACTATTCATCCAAGCACTCTTCTGTGCTTTGTAGCACAATGGGAGACATGTCACATTCTTTAAACAACGTGTTTTTTTTGGCTTTGCCGATCATTAGCACCGGTAAACGATGACTTCCACTGGCATTCGCGGCTACCAAAATTGTTACTCTCTCTTTGCACTTTTTAAACCCAGGGGCAGCTGCTTCGCGCTGAGATGCAAGTGATTTTTGAGGCAATGATTTCCAGTATAAGCCAGTCTCATCGGCATTATACACATCATCGAGTAAATAACCTTCTTCTTCCAAAAAAGCCAAGAATGTTTCTTTAAAATTTTCAGCGGCAGTTGCATCGCTAGATGAAGATTCCCCTTGAATCTCCAATTCTCGTATGCCATGACGAGATTTAAAGTTTCTTAACCATCCCTGGCTAGCCTTAAAGTCAGGAGGACCGTCAAGTTGACTGTTGAACTGAAGTGCCTTTTCACACAATAGAGAGCCAGAGATAGGTTCCCCTTTGCTTCTTCTTTGCACAAACCATATATACAAAGCCTCTTCCAATTTCAAATCTTTCGCATTTCTCATGGTTTTATGTTTCTTCGACCCATTTTCACTATCCAATTTCGATGCAAAACTCATAATTTTATCCTTGTTACTTTTGATGTCAGAGACGGTAGCTTTCTCAACATTGAAAATCCTCGCAAATGAAGACACAGTTTCACCTTTTCCTAGTCTCTTGATAATTTCTGTTTTCGTTTCAATTGACAAAACATTGCGGTTCCTTTTATATGCTTTAGGCCTACTGGAAGATGCCAGGTCGCACAGAGAAATACGTGTACACCAAAATTATTCTGCTGTAGTAGCAGACACAATTATTTTAAGTTGAACTGTCTGTTTAGCCAGTGTTCTGCCTAGAACTCACACGTACACTGGATTGGTAAACCAGATATTAACGGACTTTATGATCTAACTGACTTCATGTACGTAAGCGACCGTCCATTAGCCCATCTCATTGTCTACAAATTGTTCGCACACATTTGAAGCTTGCCGCATCAAAAGATTAAGAACTGTAGTCTAACGTGACTGGTGGAGACTGATTTTTTTTTTTTTCTGGAAAAAGTGTTCGGATAATTGGATGTTCGGATAATTGGGGTTCGGATAAATGGAGTTCTACTGTATACTGAACGCGAAACAGATGCTAAGATTATGACGTATTCGCGTTGGGAAGGTCACGCTTGGTGACTTGGTTACATGACCCTTTTTACGCTATCCGTCAAGCAGAGAAGTCGTGTCTTGTATGTCTTCCAAGGAGAGGCTTAGTATATAGCCGATATATGAATTCAATATAGAACTCAGGGTCAGTTCGGATATTAATCTAAAGTATGAGATTATTAAGTAAATTAAATGATGGAAGGAGAATCGTATTATGATTCAATTTGTAGCTGTCAAGAACTCATGCGCTCATTTCTGGCTGTTGACTACAGCAGCGCATGTACATAGCCATGATGTTCATCTGACATATTGTTTTTGACACGGACGGATACTTACTTGTATTACTTGGAATTTATTGTTATGCTGAACTGTACATGAAGTTTGTGAATGTCTTATATCGTTTATATGAACGTCAATACATGTGGACTCAGAACAGAAGGCTTGATATCTTACTTACGTTTCGGGTTTGGTTCCACAGCTGTTAATGTTTACGTTTTTCTCAGCACGATAACTCTCCCACAGGAGAAATCAACTAATTTACAATATGCAAATCAGAACGTCGAAGGGATGTTCTTACGGTCAGAGCTAACCATCAATAACAAACATTAACCACGTCAAGAGAATGACTTTAATATTCAATAAATAATATAAGATGAAGGAACCGCAACACCCGTCACATCCATATTGAGATCTTTCTGCATGCAGTCAACCAAGTCAAAGCCGAAGAATTGCGCCTGGGGCTCGTGACTTCTCTAGTATGGTGAAGTCCCTAAAACTTCACTCTCCTACGACAGTATCTGCTATGGGACTACCTTCACATTTAAGGATTAGTGAGTGTATAGCGGGAAAGTCAGGTCCTGGTCAGGGTCTCCCTTGGTATATAATGCCTGCGTCACCGGCACGCTTCTGTATGGCAGCGAGACATGGACAACCTAAGCTAAGCAAGAAGGCTCAATACCTTCTATCCACGGTGTCTACACCATATCCTTCGTATTTCGTAAAAGGAAAAAGTCATAAATGTCTTGGTTCTGTCACGTGCTGGTCTTCAGAGCCTGCAAACACTGCTTAGACAGTGCAGACTACGCTGGAGTGTCCATGTCCGCCGCATGGAAGATGGTCGCATCCCCAAAAATATTTAATACGGACAACTGGCAGATGGCAAGAGAACAGCCGTGCGACCGCAGCTGAGGTTAAAAGATGTGGACAAGAGAGACATGAAGGCACTGGCCAAAAATCCAACAACCGGGGAGGATGAGGTTGGGAGGATTGCACCAAGTGGCAATGCCCCGTACGGCGCCACCTCAGATTGGACGAAAAAAAGCTCGCACAAGCCGAAAAGAACACCAGGATATAGAAAAGAGCACCAGCTGAGGGCTGTCACCCCAGGGGCGCATTCCCATAGTCAGTTATGGTGAGATTCTCGTAATGCATATTAATTATGTCAGATGAATCATGAATTGGGTGTCATCCCAACATGACCGGTTTGACAGTATACCTGTTTTGGACAAGGGAAAACACGCGGGCGCACATCCACACAATTGGACACTTTTAATTCACTATTTTTACGCTAATTGAAAAGACGAAATGATCCCATGTTCGGTAATCGGCAATCAGAAATTATCTGAAATTAACGACACTTTATATCCTAATAAGAACCAACCAGATGTTTAACGATATATTTTTTCTTCATTTAAAAAAAATAATAATAATTGTAAGCAACAACTTCTTCATATGCCTAACGTTAGACGCAAGCGATTATGTCCCTTCACGACACTCTGTTTTAAGTGTTGTTTATATTTTCTGCTGCTTACGTTTCCCAATTCTTAATGTTAAACCCCAACATATTCTCGTTTAGACACGCGTTTTCTTTTCTCTGTGTCCCGTAATTTGTTTTCTTTTTTTTTTTTTAAACCTGATGTCACAATGTTTTTTGTTTGTTTGTTTTTTTTTTTTTTTTTTTTTTGTTTTTTTTTTTTTTGCATAGTGGCCTTATTCAGAACATCGTCTTTATTTATTTTTTTTTTTTTCCTAACTTAACATTCTCCACAAAAGCTACAACTTTGTGGTACGAAGTATATTTCTTCTTCTTCCTCGTTCGCCCTGAAAAGGACGGTGGTTGCGTTGTGTCTGTTTACGCCGTAGCTGTGATATCTGCACCTTTCGGTCGACACATCCGATTTCAGCACGGCATTTTTTAGGGTCCGGGTTTGCCTTCCCATTGCGATCCGCACTCGCTCAGCCAGACTGCACTGCTGCAGACTGTTTCCAGGACCACCACGTGGAGGTGGAATGCGGTCTTGACCAGCTCTGGTTCGCTGGTCCTGATGCAAGCAGTCAAGCTATAAGGAGTATATTTAATCTCCATGATTCGTTTCCATGTGTCAGGATCAGCTGTATATCACAGCAAAGATCCTCTGCCTCTCTCCTATTGACAACGTTTTTATTGCAAAAGCACTTTTATATCTAGTAAAGACACTTTAAACCCCTATCCCCGCCCCTTTTTTTAAAAAATATCTGGGTTTAATGTCATTATTGTGACCAACTGAACATATTTAATGGTGGTACAAGAATTTCTCATCTAAATTTGGGCATAAAGTTTATAAAATATAACTACTGATATTTCAGTTTAAAAAAAAAAAACATAATTATATTTCAATGCGGAATTGGATTGACCAATCCTCAGCAGTGACCTTGACACCATCACCAGAACTGCAATGCTATGGACTCCAGAAGGGAAGCGAAAACGAGGCCATCCAATAGTTTTACTTCTCGGAGAACTGTGAAGGCAGAGGTGCAAAGTATGAACCAGAACCACACGAAGGATGGATCCTGAAAGAGCAAAGTGGAGACTTGTTTTTTTTAAATTTAAATTAATGAAGAAAAATATACCGTTCAACCTCTGATGGGTTATAATTAGGATATACATTGTTTTCAAGTCCAAATAATATGAACAACTGCCGATTTGAGAAAGTGGCATCACATTTGTCAAATCATTGTAAATATGGACAATCACAATTATGCTTATACGTTAAATAAATTTTTTTTTAAATAAACCAAAAACAAACAAACAAACAAAATCAAGAAGAAACTCTGAACAAGAATAATATTAAAGTGGAGGGGTGTAAAGGCCTGGTGGTTCCAGTTATATAACTGACTTTAACAGATATTTAATTGACTTTCATTTGTTAAAAGTCATATGCATTTTATGAACAGCATCAGACCTTCACATTCCCAGCCACTATATATTAACATTTGTTCGTGTTAAATATTGTTTGACTATAATATAGTCTTTCTTAACGGGGGCGGTACCGCCCCCCTGGGGGGCGTTTTCAAGATGTCTGGGGGCGTTCTGATGGGTCGCAACGATTGGGGGTCGCTATTTCCATTCAGGGGGGGGGGGGCGTGGAGGGGGTGGGGCGGGTTGGGGGGGGGGGGGTGGGGGGGGGGGGGGGGGGGGGGGGGGGGGGGAGAGGGCGTTGTGTACATTTTTACAAGAATCAATATGAAAGAATTACAAAAGATATTCCCCTTCGCATAGCTTGTAACACAATAGTTTTTATTTGCCCTGTGTCCTATGGAGTGTTTCAAGGATTCCAAACGCAACATTTTAGTACCTGGGATGTTACCATTGTCAGGAGACAGTAGAGTGTTTGGATTCAATCAAAGAAGAATTTAGCATCGAAAGAGAAGTATTGCGAAACGATGTGGCCTATCTTTCAGATATATTTGAAAAGTTAAATGAGGTTCTTCTTAAGCTACAAGGAAATGAGATCAGTCTGATTAAAGTGAAAGGAATTACCAAGGGGTTCATCAACAAATTGACATTATATAAAAATAATCTTAGTCGCCGAGAACTTTCTCGTTTTCCACGTTTACTGCAGTTAGGTGGGGACAGGCTTAAAAATTCAGATTTAGAGGTTTATTGCAGTCATTTGGATGCTATTAAAAATGATAAGATTTAAAGACTTGCAAGAACTAATAATACCGGATTGGGTGATTAATCCTTTTGAATCAGACGTGGAACAAGTTAGTCAACATTTACAACAAGAATTAATTGAGCTACCAAATGACTTCGAGGCAAAAGCACGATTCAGTCACACACATTACGAAAAATGTTGGATCCAGCAGAGGCTTTCGTATCCCGTTCTGTGGCGTGAAACCAAATTGCTAATTACAGCATTCATACCGTCGTATTTGGTGGAAAAGGGGTTCAGTGCAGTAGTGTTGCTACTACAAAAGCAACGAAACCGACTGCATATTTGTAACAGAGGATTTTAACAAACTTAGAACCAAATAGGGCCTATTACAAAACTGGCTGAGTCACACAAAGCGCAAGGATCTCATTAAGCTTCATTAGTAAGTGAATTGTTATATCATTATTATCAACTAATCATTTTTATAAGTTTAAAGTGGTTACATAAGGACAGGCTTAAATATTCAGATTTGAAGATATATATGCAGTCATTTAGGCGCTATTAAAATGATATGAGTATGATAGTTATAGAGTTGTAAGAACTAATTTTATATCATTTGCTCCGCCAAATTGTAATTCAAGGATAATGAACTTGTGGTGTATATAATTCTGTACTTAAACACATATTTAATGTAACTATGCTTTAATAAATGTGCTTTCTCTTTTTCTTTATATTATAAGAAAAGATAACTCATTAACTGCATTGCTTTTTTAAAAGTATGGTGGAATATATGTAGGCTATATGTGTGTGTGTGTGTTTGTGTGTTTGTGTATACACGATAAAGAGCAAGAGGGCGCTAAAAGGGTGGCGGCTTTTTAAAATATTAGTTGTCAAAAGCGGGCGTTGCTACTATCAGGGTTGAGAAACACTGGACTATATTATGCAGTTCCCTAGGTCTGTCTATTCTTCAAAAGTGGAGTCAGTTTGTGGTTGCCCTAAAGATGCCACCAGGCGTGATGGTCACTGATTGCTTTTTCAGCCGCCGGCCAAAGAAGAATATTTCTGTGCCAATGCATTTGCTTATGTCGATGCTGTCTAGGCCTACTTTGAAGGGAAAATCCCAAGAACAAGAAAACAAGTGTACCAAAGATGCACGCTGGCAGACGATGTTCAGAAATGGATAGTAAAGACATTTACAGAGACACAAAATGAACAAACTAGTAACTTTCGCAGATTTATTAAAATAGTTAATCTTTTGTAACACCCCACAGGCCAACGATTGTTACGAACTTACTTTCGTTGACCCCGGAAGCTAAACATTTCGCGGGTATGGAAGATTTGCTGAACTATCGGAAACACAATTGACATTATTATTAGGCTACTTGTTACTAGCAGCATTTAAGCCGCAAAGCTGCATCTTGTATTTAATAACCTCCTTCTGTTCCAGAGTGTAGATGGGTTTGTAATTGTAGATGGAATATGGACCCACAAGAATGTTAGAGAAGTGGCCAAAATGCAGAGTGCAAACAAATTAAGTAGGCCTACATAGCAAGAACTGTCCAGACATTTCAGTAGGCCTATATAAATGAACATGAGTGGAGTTCAGTATCGCGACAATTGATATCAATGATATGTAGTCAGTATATCTTTGTAACAGTACAGACTAACGCTCGAATCACAGAAGAGACACTCTTGTCACAACGGCGAAAGCAATGCAAATGTTTGGTCATAGTACACCAGTCCCAGAAAGGAAACGTAGTTTCCTGTCGGCAATGGGGTTTATGAACAACAGTGAATTTCCCCTGTTTCACTTGAGAAGGATAGGACCCAAAGCTACAAAAACTGGGGTCGCGGATGCAATGGAGTAAGTGAAATCAATGTCTATCCAGTCAACTAAAACTAGTTTTGTAGCATGAATCTACTAAACCAGGCATAGAGCCTTATAATTAGGCCCTACCCTACTATCATTTCATAAATTCAAGTGCAAATATGAAATGTTTATGTAAATCAAACAATGTTTTTTCATTAACAACTTCTTTATCCAACATAAGTTAAGCATTAAAAAATGTAGTTATTAATTAATAAAGTCATCTTTATTTTCATTCATACTATCAGTTTTGATAAAGTAACAACAATGATTGGCCGCAACCGAAGCCAGGTTGATTTCTTGCTAGACTCTGCAAACCCAGTTGCCAGCCAGTACGTATCACGTCTTCATGCCCGTGTAGTGAAGCAAGAATCAAACCTACATCGCTTGTATGATGACAGTCTGAATGGGATTTTCATCAACAACACCAAAATGAATGGTAACTTTGTCATATTCTAGTCATCCCATTCTTGTTTGCCTACACACACACAAATTATTCAGTCTGTTTTTGAATTGTTTCATTCCCAAGCTATCAGGCCAGCTGTTTTTTTTTTTGTCTTAGAAAGGTACTTTTTATTATTCTTCCTCAAACACTAGCAAGTAGTGAAGTTATTTTAAGACCAGCTCTAGGCCAAGCCTGTCTTCAAGATTTAATAATTATTTTCCTTTGCGCTCCTTATGGAGCATGAAGCCTCTGCTGCAGCTGGTTCCCTTGCAGGATGCCTGAACCAGGCATTCACATGCTCCAGTATCGGTGGTTTTTGTGGCAATTTATTTTACCCTTGTTTTACGTGATGAGTTTGCCAGCCCAACACACAACCTCATATTAGCCGCCTTGTACGATTTGCCTGATAGACCAGTAGCCCTGTTCTTTCTTTATCTCATTAGAGACACCCAAGAACAACATGGAGACTTTTGTGCCTACAAAAAAAAAATTATTCAGTCTGATTTTGAATTGTTTCATTCCCATGCTGTCAGGCCACAAAATTTTTTTTTCCAAGAGAGGTATTTTATTTTATTATTATTCTTCAAACTCTAGTGAGTAGGGCAGTTATGTACTTAGACCAGCTCTAGGCCAAGCCTGTCTTCTAGATTTAGAGTCATCAACAACAACAAAAAGTCCTGACAAAGAAACTGAAACAAGATATCAGAAAGCCAATGTGGTAACTTAGCAACTGTCACCAGTTTTTCAACATCAGTATGGAATACTAAATGAAAGTTGATAGTATATTCTTACCAACTGGTAGCTATCAGTATTAGACATGGTCCCTTAGCAAAGCACAGAAGAGGAAAATCACATCATGTGAGGTGAGATACTTTAAAAAAATGACAGTTATGTTACGAGATAATGACATCAGAAAAATTACAGGAACTACATCCCGATCATGTTTATAAAGAGACAGAACATTAAATTGTTTGGCCATCTCATGACAATGAAGCCCCATCAATTACCACTACACACCTTCAACAGTAACAGATCTGGTTTCAGAGTATGGGGAAGACCAACATGCAAATGGATAGACAACATCACAGAAATCAGCCCACACAATTTACATCTTTTGAGAAATACTCTCGGTGTGAGCCTTGTCTTCTGCTTGCTTTTGTTGTTAGTTTTTTTTTTCCATCATATACTGTGCTATAAGGATCACAGCATTAAAAAACAAGCTTCTTTTTTGTACTAGGTTCTTTATCATCCATTAATCCATTATTTCAATGGCTTCTTCCAACATTAGAGCTCGAAGACTTTATCTTTGGAGCATTTATAATATTTAAAAGATGCATATGATTTTAAGTGACAACATTGACAGCAAACTGCAGAGAGTTCCTTTCTCAACTGGAGAGGCTTTAAAATTAGTGCTTATGACATTAGATGTGCATAGGGGATTTGCATATTTGTGGCCTTAGTGTAAAGAAAGCCCAATGGGCTGATCACCCGTTGGCTTGTCACACCGATTACGGAAACAACGGCAGATTGATCTATTTGTTGTTGCCCTAAAGACGCCGCTAGGCGTGATGGGAAACTACAACAGAGAAAATCAATCTGCTGTTGCCCTTAAGACGCCACAGGGCGTGATGGCCTCTGACTGCTTGGTCGGTCTTTGGCTAAGGACGGAAGAAGAAGAAGAAGTGTAAAGAAAAATGCACTGGAAAGGGGGTAGGGGGAGAGAAAAGAAGAGCTCACATTTACAATTAACAGTGGTCACACTTTTGTTTGAAAAGCACAGTACTGTACAGATTCAAGGCACAAGGCCAAGCAGATTTTCAAGATGTTACATTGGCATCAGACTTAAAGAGAAAAAAAGTAAATGAAGATAATGATGTGTATCATACAATCACCTGTAGTGATAACATTAATTTATTTTTACCTTTTTTTTAAATTGTGCTTTTGAGTGTCATAGGGGAGAAAGCAGTTTTAATTCTTGTGTGAGATGTATTGCCTTTCCCTGAATTACACCCTGTTGCTTCAGGATTTATTTTAAGTTGGCTGTCCACATTCTTGTTGGCCACTTCCTTGTTCTACAGCCAGATCTTTTACTGTTGGAGGCTTCTCATGGCACCTGGTTTGGCTGGTGTTGGATGTGGTGTCAACATATTTCAACTTCCCCATGGAACACAGGTCCTCAACTAAAAAAATGCCAAGCCTTCCTGTCCTGTGCCATTCATTCTAGATCTTTCCATGTCTTTTTTATTCCTGTCATATCTGTCCTCTTCACCACATGTGTTTTGATCTCTCTCTGCTTCTCTTTCCTTGTGGATTCCAAAACAAGGACTAACTTGTAATGCTATGAACTGGTTTTTTTTTTTTAATGTGTGCCTTATCCAATGCAAGCATCTTCTCATTTTTTGTTCCATTTATTTTTTTTCTGGTTTGGATGAGGTCTCCGTGTCATTTTATTTTCTCTCTCTCTTTGTAGCAGATGCATGATGTTATTCCAAATATTGTTTACTCGTCATTTCTCTTTTGACTTTTTATGGTAAAATCTGCAGCTTTTCTCAGACATCTGATGTGAGATGTTGGGATCCTCCTCTCCTGTGATGATTTAACAGATGCTAACAAATACACTCATATACGTATTTGAGTACCATGTTGGGGTCCTCCTCTCCTGTGATGGTTTAACAGATGTTAACAAATAAACTGACATACGTATTTGAGTACCATGTTGTGGTCCTCCTCTCTTGTGATTGTTTAACCCTTTCGCCACGACGGGTTTTTTATTCCCCATGACGACACCATTTTCAGCTTAGTTCGTTCCCCTGAACGACAGGATAATTGTAATTTTAGAGGTCATATTTTTAATTTGACTGTAAACAGTTTATAGTAAAAGGAAACCCATTAAAAGTATATTCTGAACCAGACTACACATACTCTGACCCTGCATCTGGGTAATCTTTACCTTTAGTGCCGTCGAGTATGTATAATATGTGTATTGAGTTAGAATTAGAATTAGGGTCACCGTAAACCTAACCTCAACCTTAACTCTAAATGGAACAAAAATACACATATTAAACATACTCGACGGCACTAAAGGTAAAGATTACCAGAATCTCAGTAAAAAGAGTTGTCAGAATCATTCAAGTTGAATAAATTCAACTCAAAACAAGAATTTTCGTGCTCTTTTTCCACAAGATGTTTATGGTTCTGCGGTACGGCAGCGTCCATGTTTGTACTTTCGCTTTTGTAAAATCACTATTATCAGTTCTACCGTATTCGCTAGCAGTAAAATATTTTGTTCGTTTCAAGCTTAGTGGCCAGATTTTTCAATGCTGAATCCTATTATGCCCAGCAATTGCCGATATGGTTGTAAACAGAAGAGTTCTGGTGCTTTTAAAGTAGGACGTACACCGTACGTCTTATAGGTGTATGGGAACGAGGTATCGCGCAACTTCTGTGACGTACTCGGTACGGCACAGCGACAAAAATTGTCAAGATTTATGCCGTACGGCGTACGTCATAGTGGTGCTGAAAGGGTTAATAGATGCTAACAAATACACTCACATACATATTTGAGTACCATGTTGTGGTCCTCCTCTCTTGTGATTGTTTAATAGATGCTAACAAATACACTCACATACGTATTTGAGTACCATGTTGTGGTCCTCCTCTCCTGTGATGACTTAACAGATGCTAACAAATACACTGACATACGTATTTGAGTACCATGTTGTGGTCCTCCTGTCTTGTGATTGTTTAATAGATGTTAACAAATACACTCACATACATATTTGAGTACCATGTTGTGATCCTCCTCTCCTGTGATGATTTAACAGATGTTAACAAATACACTCACATACATTTTTGAGTACCATGTTGTGGTCCTCCTCTCTTGTGATTGTTTAATAGATGTTAACAAATACACTCACATACGTATCTGAGGACCATGTTGAATGCTGGTTTTTAAGAAATGTAAAGGTAGTCCCATAGCTAATACTGCCGTATAGGAGTGAAACGTTAGAGACTTTACAATACTGGGTCCAGCTTTATGAGATGGGGTGATCAGTTCCCTTCCTCACTGCCTTCGCCTTCCATAACTCAAGAGCAGTAATAGATACCCATTCACAGCTGGAGCATGACACTACCAGGTTTCAAACCCGAAACCTGGTAACTTTGCCATGAGAGGCAAGGTGTTCTAACCACTCTGCCAGTCGGACGTCCAGTGTTAGTTTAGCATTAATAAATGTGTGCATGTAATTCTGCTGTTAAAAATTAGTTTATTAAACATATAATGTCATTGTTCACTTCTAGGCAGTGTTATTCTACAAGAAGGAGATATCGTAACCTTTGGCCATCCGTTTGGTGCTAAGTTGCCTGCTGGTGTTTGGAAAAGACAGCCTGATTCTGAATACCAGTTTTTGGTATGCTAACTTTATGTGACATTTATGTTTAATTATTTTTTTTCTCTGTCCAAGTTTTCTTAATACCGTCAGTTTTTTCTCGGTGGTACATGCATCGTCTTCTAGTGGTCTGCAAAAATGTTCAGAAATTGCAATTTCTAAATCATGTCTTTAAATTGCTCATTAATAATCATCATTTACTTTTGCGTTCCATACGAACCATTGAGCCACCGCTGCAGCTGTTCCCCTTGCAGGAAGCCTGCACCAAGCATTCAGATGTGGTCTAGAGTGGTTTCTGTGGCAATTGGTTTTAAATGATGAGGTTGGCAGCCCCTTGCTTAAGTTCATATTGGTCACCTTGTACGACATGCCTGAGGATGCAGTAAGTTCCATTGTTTCTTTGTCTCGTCACAGACCTCCAGGAACTCCACTGAGCTGCCCTACATTCAGGTAGTTCAAATATGTTCCATTCTGTCTGCTATAGGAATTATGCTTCTTTTACTGACACTCTTTTTTTTATATTTCAGTTTGAAAAATGCACTTGTCAGCCGACAGCAAAGAAGAGCAAGTCAAATATATTGGAAGACGAGGTACGGCATTGATTTCATTGGTACCAGTAAATATATAATAATAATAATAAATTCTTTAAGCACCAAACACGGCGCATAAGGCAGAAACCAGTGCTCTCCAGGTTGTTCGTTGTGACGCCACTCCTCTTAGCTCTTGCACATTATTTAGGCCCAACGTTCTTCCTTCTCTTATTATTGTTCTTCTGAGTGTTTCTTTTGGTCTTCCTTTTTTCCTCTTACCCTCAGGAACCCAAGTGAGCGCCTGTAGTGGTATTCTGTTGTTTTGCATTCGTAGGACATGACCGATATATGACCATCGTCTTTTCCTTATATAGTCGGAGACATATTTCTGCCTAGAGTCTTCTCTTATTTGTCGATTAGTCTTGAATTCTTTCCAACTGATGTTCATGAGTTTGTCGAGCCTGGTTCTGTTTCGGTAACAATCGCTTGTTTTACGATAGTGAATTGTTAACTCTCTGATCGACCCTCCTATCCAACCGACCGATTTGAGGGTTTCGAGGTCAGTTATAGGAAAATATCTACACCACTAGATACTCTGGTGTATCTTTTATTCTATAATTTAACATAACATGGTACTATCCATCGAAATATACACATTCCTGATGTTTTTCTTTCGGCGTCTAATGTGAGAAAAGAATTTCACATCCATCTTGGAAGGGTAGATAACTCTATTGTGTTTGGCTAAGAATGTCTTCTCCTGATGCAGTGTTTTGCATTTTGTGTGTTAATCTAAAGCAAGAAACTTCTTTTTCAAACATTTTTATTCAATTTGATTTCAGCGTTGTTTGGATGTTTCAAATCTTTGAGCCTTTGGTTCACTAGGTTTCAGATGACTTAGAGAGCTGAAATTTTGCTTACGACCCTCGATCTTGATACATTTAAAACGTTCAAATTTGAATAAATCTCAAGTGACCTGACACATACAAAAATTAAAATTTGTACAAGATTACAGCTGTGAAACTTGGTGTCGTTGTACACAAAAAAACTGTGAACATTGTTTCTATTGAGGGCATTGTTTAGTAAATAGTGAGTGTTTAAATACTTCCGCCAGATAGTTACGTCTTACAGCCAGCCTTTCAGTCCTGCATACAGAATCACATAATATCATATGTGTAGCAGCCGAAATATAACAGGCCAGTTGTGACACATAACCGTTTTAATAAAATGCTACAAATGCTTAAAATATTAAGCATAATATGCATATGTCCCTGAGCATAATTTTATTAGCAGTTTAAAAACTATTTAGAAAAACTGTATCATTGAGAATAAAAAGATTAACAAATTGCATTGAATCCTTAGTGCCTGATGTTGAGGATCAAAGAGTAGAACAGTGTGTCTGACATAATTTGTTGTCAAAGGCAACTAAGAAAGGTTAGCAACTTCATCATGCTAAATAAATTGATACTGAAATCAACACTACATGAGTAAATTAACTCATTCTAACCCAGGCAGTTTTCCAGTTTTAGCCAGCCTCCAAAATGGAGGCATTTTTTTTTTTTAACAAATGATGTTTTAAAAACAGGCAGTATATTAATATATAAATAAATATATTAATTTAACAGTACGTATTATGCATCAAGCTTCAGGAAATTAGCTGAAGAGTGTTGTAAAGCAATTTTCAGTCCTTATGTGATGTAATAGTTGTTTGTTGTGTGTTACGAAGTGTAGAAACAATAAAAAATCAAAACAAAAAAATTAATTAAAATTGTGCACAGACAATTTGATATTTATGTTTAATTATTTTTTTTCTCTATGTCCAAGTTTTCTTAATACCGTCAGTTTTTCCTGCTGGTACACGCAGCGTCTTCTGGTGGTCTGCAAGAATGTTCAGAAATTGCAATTTCTAAATCAAGTGTGTTCAGAAATTGCAATTTCTAAATCAAGTTTTTAAATTGCTTATTAATCAATATTATTTACCTTTGCACTCCATATGAACCATTGAGCCACCGCTGCAGCTGTTCCCCTTGCAGGAAGCCTGCACCAAGCATTCAGATGTGGTCTAGAGTGGTTTCTGTGGCAATTGGTTTTAAATGATGAGGTTGGCAGCCCCTTGCATAAGTTCATATTAGTCACCTTGTACGACATGCCTGAGGATGCAGTAAGTCCCATTCTTTCTTTATCTCTTCAGAAACACCTGGAACACCCAGATTTGTTCTGTCAGTCAGCTTTACAATTTATTTCCTCACAGGCTAACGTTAAGATGCCCAGCAAGTTCCCACAAGACCCTACAACAAAGTCATCAAAACCTGGTGTAGACAGTGTGAATGCCAGAGTTCTGGACCACAGCATGTCATCCGAGTGTATTGCTTCTTCCACACTTGTCAGCACAAGCATGCCTGGTTGTCCTGATGTATGCAATTTTTTTTTCTTTTTTAATTTCTCTGTTTTTATGAAAGATGTATTGCTTAGCCTTCATTGTTCTATTGCTTAGCCTTCATTGTTCTATTGCTTAACCTTCATTGTTCTGTTGCTTAACCTTCATTGTTCTTCTTCTTCATACACTCTGACGTCCACTTTCAAATGTTTTCAAAGAAAGCAGTAGTCAGGTTGAGGCTATTTGAATCTCCGTAGAGCTTTTTCCACGAATAGTACTGGTGTCGGCCATATGCGCTTTCTCTGTTCCACAAATGTTGGGCAACTTTGAAGCAAATGTTCAGCAGTCATTTTATCAGTGCCACAGTTACACTGATTGGCAGTTTCTATCTTTAGCTTGTTGAATAGATGGTATCTCAATCTGTTGTGGCCAGTGCAGGGAGTCTGAAGATTACCACTTGTTCTCTTCTGTTGAGCTGGTAGTATGCATCATTTTATGTGTGACCTGGATGCTCTACATCCTATTTGTTTCTGTATCTGATTCTGATAAAATTACTTGAGAATTGTCCTGTTGCCACTGACAGCTTTTTTTGTACACCAGTGCTTAATTCTATTAATACCATCATTATCAACATTGTGATGGATTTCATAACTACACTCTTGATATAATATGGCCACCTCCATATTGATGTGAACAGCCATGAATAAAGTTATGTTCTTGTTAACAAGACCAAATATAACAATAATGATGACATCAGCAACAGATAACCCAAAAGTGGTGGGATCCACTTTAGAAACACCTTCACAAAATGCGTCTATTTTCAGAGTAATTGGAATAAGCGTATTCTGTATGTAACTTTTATCTCTGCTGGACAATTTGCTTCTTGCAACTCCATCAACAAAGTGATGGAAGATTCAAACTGAATTATATTTTACCGAATGTTAACTTCACTTCAGAGAAAAAAAACCACTTTCTTTTGCAGATAACAATTAATGTGAGTTTCAGTAAGGTAGCTTATGAGTTTTCACTGGGAATGCTGGGAAAAAGTACCATTATTAATTAGTGAGATTACCGCCCTTTCAAATACTGGAGGAAGAGGGTTAGTCTAACATCCCTTGATTAAATAATTCTTTCTTTTTTTGCCCCCTCCATCCCCCAGAGATAACTAAACCATCCCCTATGATCTACCAGTAAAGGGATGAGGAAGACCTTGAGCTGATAGCACGTGACAGGAGAACTTGGCATACGTTTATTGAAGGCCAATGCTCCTTGGGGAGCTAAAGGATATTGATGATCTACCGGTAGATTGGGATTGACCTTATGCCGACCCCTACCGTACACAATTAAGAGCATAGTGATGAACTCCATGTTGGCAAGAACAACCAAGTACATTATAGTGATCTTGACAGAACAGACATGAGTACGCTGATGATTTCCATGTTAAGATAATTTTGAATGCAGACTGTCCTCGACTTCAATGTACATGACTTATGACCACTCATACGTATGACGGCCATCCCATTAATCCTGTTACAGTATTTTCAACTCCTGATGTTATTTAGCAAATATTATTTTTTTTAATTTATGTATTCATTATTTATTACTGTAAAGTGCAGCAATTTTATGTTATAATTTGTACATTGTATTATTTCATACAACAAAGAGTAATGTTAGATTAAAAAATATAACAGAACAAAAATTCACATTTTAGCAGTCAAGCATGTTAATTAACGTATCATTATGGTTCATATAGTATGTAGTGATTTCTGACTTACCACAGGGTCATCAGAACAGAACCCCATCTTAGACTGAGGACAGTCTGTATATGTAACCATGAAAATGCTGTACGGAGGAATATGAAAGAAGTGTGTCTTAGCTGAAAAGCATATTGGACTGCTAACTTCAGGAAATGACTGCTAACTTTAGGAAATGACCCCTAACTTCAGGAAATGATTGCTAACTTTAGGAAATGACCCCTAACTTTAGGAAATGACCTCTAACTTTAGGAAATGACCCCTAACTTCAGGAAATGACAGGGGAAGATGATAATCATTATTCCATCTTCATTGCCCTTCAGCTTCATGTGGAGAATAGGCCTTTAACAAATACCTTCCTGTCCTGTGCCATCTGTTTATGCTTTTTCCATGTCTTTATCCTTTTCTTGTCTGTATCCATTTCCTTCTCCGTGTGTTAAAACGTCTGATTGGCTAAGCAGTTTATGCGATGGCCTTTCGCTGGCAGAGTTACTAGGTTCTGGGATTGAAACCTGGTAGCGATACGCTCCAGTCTACGCATGTGTAAATGGGCATATTACTCTGCTCTTGAGTTAGGAAAGGCAAAGGTGGCAAAGTGAACTGGTCACCCAACCTCATTAAAAAAAGCTGGGCGTAGTATAGTAAGTCTCTAACACTTGACTCCCCTATAGCAGTATCTGCCATGAGACTACCATTACCTTATTTTGATCGTTTACTCTTATATAGTCATATAGTAGATACTGTTGTAGCTACATGAAGTGTTCAGAGTTATATCATTTTGCTGGTCATCATCATCACCCCGAGGAGTGTAGGCCTTCAACAAACGTGTGCCAAGTCTTCCTGTCCTGTGCTATCCCTTTCATGTCTGTCTACAGTTCTCTTTTCTGTATGTTCTTTGGTCTCCCTGTTCCTTTCTTACTCTGAGGATTACAGAACAAGGACTGTCTTGCAATGCTATAAGCAAGTTTCCTCAATCTGTGTCCAATCCATCACCAGCATCTTCTTCTAATCTCTTATCATTTTGCTGGTGCTGCGTAGTAAATGATAAGTAAGGACATAATATATACTATTAATAACTGTTGGAACTGGAACCTGTTGAAACTCTACCATAAGTATGGTAAACAGAGAATTGGAAGATGAAATGTCTGGACACTGTAGCTAGACCAGCAAAAAATATAAGTACACTATTGACAAACACCAAGTAAGAGTAATTAGGCTGTAGAGTAATTGGACAAAAATAAAGAACCTGACTTGCCCACAGATACAGTTGAACCATGCCACATCATTATCATTTTCTTAGTCATCACCTTTCAGCTTCCTTAGGAGCATATGCCTTCAACAAACTTATGCCAAGTCTTCCTGTCCTGTGTCAAGTCTTCCTGTCCTGTGACAAGTCTTCCTGTCCTGTGTCAAGTCTTCCTGTCCTGTCTTGTGCCATCAATGAAGGCCTTTCCATGTCTACCTCACGCCATTCTTATCTGTTTCTAGTTCTCTGTGTTCCTTGGTCTCCCTCCAGGGGATTCCAGAACATGGACTGCTTTTAGTTTCACTGTTGTTAAATTTTGTTGTTGTTCAGAGAAGGCTTTGTCTAACTGAACATAATATATTTTCTCCATTGATTACAGGCTGACACACTTTTGAAAGAGGATGATATAACCAGTTCTCATTCAGTAGCAAGACAGACAGATACTGCCAGATCTGAAGGACCATTCCTTGTCCCATCTTGCAATGATACTGTTGTTGGTGACTCCTTTGTTGGGAATATATGTGAACAAGAAGAGCAGAGTGCTAGAGAATTTGCCAGACATAATCAGACTACATTCTCTGCTCATATTCTTTGTCCTACGCTGGATGGGTCAACCACAATTATTACTAATAAAAGCCCCTCTGCCCCAGAAGGAAAGCTGTTGTGTGATTTAAGCATCACATATAAAGATGCTACTACGGCTGAATTTCCGGAACAGGAATCAAATATTTTAGACACAGAACTAAATAAACTTAATCAAGTCACCGCTGAACATGTTCAGGTCACCAGTGAGCACAGTCAAGTCACCAGCTGTCATGAAAAAGCCAACAGCAATCATGATCAAGTCCCCAATGAACACAGTCAGATCACCAGTGAGCCCAGTCAAGTTACCAGCAAATGTGATCAAGTCATGGAGGCAAATCTTGACACCAGCAATGATATTGATCTCTTCAGTCATGAACACTCATCAACACCATCTATTCAGCACCACTCACATACAAGTGTAATTCCATCAGCCTATATGAGAAAATTAGTAGATACACCTAAAATGCCCACATCCCAAGATGTTGGAATTGTAAAGAACTTCACTGGTAGCATAACAAATGTTGCTTCAGCCTCCACTTCAGAGGTCACCCATGTGGCAGCAGTGACTGTTGCTGATACCAGTGACTCACTTTTTACTGGAGATAGTGTTGTCTCAAGTACATCCGTTCAGTCCACTTTAGTTGACTGTAGAAGTAGAATTTTACATACCAGTCCTTTTACACCTCGTAACTTCTCTCGTACTGGTGAAAATAACGTAGAACCATCCACACAGGACATTTACATTTGTGCAGCAGGGTATGTTGTGCAAACAGAGCTGTCAAAGACATCCTGTAAGATGGATTTATCGACAGCAAACATTCCAGTAGACAGTGTTTCTAAGGTCTCCGATAGTGTTTGTAAGGTCTCTGGGAAAGGAAGTAGGTCAGAAACTGTCTCTCAAGCTCCTACCAGTGTCATGGTTGATGTTTTTAAGGCTATCTGTGAAGATTTTGATGAGGAAGAAAGTCAGGAGGCATTTGGTAAGGAACTTAAGTCCTTGGTAGAAAAAATTATGGAGAGTCCACCAGAGAAGGGATTCAGTAGCACAGATTGTGTCGGACCAACAGCTGATCAAATAAAAGCTGCTTCTTCTGCTGAAGTCACATGCAGTATTCCTGCAGTGGATGAGGCAGTCTCGGCAAGTAGAACAGCTGTTTTTCATCCTGCAATAAATCACTCAGACTCAGCAAGCAGGAAAGCAATATGTGAAGTTCCTACCATTCCTTGTGAAATTCCTTCATCTGATCAGACAGACTTAACATGTAGGAATGTTGTGTGTGAAGTTCCTTCAGTTATTGTGACAGACTCAGAGACAACTTATAAGAACAAAAATATTTTCTTTTGTGAAGGAATTCAAAATGTGACTTTAGATACAAAACTTGATGAAGCTGATGTTTCTGTTCAACAAATTAATGAACCAGAGAAGCTCAAAAATGATCAAGACAGCAGCACACGTCATGTAGAAGTTGATTCCAATACTGAGCAACCTGCTTTGGTTCTGGATGATACTAAAACAGAGATTAAGCATTGTCATGTGGAGAGAGGTGATGTGGATTTTCATGATTTCTCGGGACAACATCATTCCTATGGGAATTCTGATCAGACGAGGTTAATATATAAATTCCCAGTTGAAGGACTTTCAGATCAGAACATCTTGAGCAGTCAGGTGAATTATAAAACTTCAGATAAAAATGAAACACCATCCAGTAAAGACAACACAGATACCAGTAGCTTTAAAGATACTGGCATAGATGATATCAGGTTAGTACAAGAATTTGAAAGTAATATGAATTTTCATGGAAATTCAGCTGAGCATGTTTCAAGTCTGGGTGAAGATACTTACCCAGACAATGTAGTAAATAAAAAATATGAGAATTTAAAGTTTGATCTCGTCACTAAGGTGAAAGTAAGAGAGGACAATAATGAACATTTTTGCAGCAAATGTAACAATATCAGTTCAGAGAAAAAACAGGAATGGTCTCATTACAAAGTTAATGAAAAAGAGCTTTTGAGTGAAAATTGTGATAAGTCGGTGAATGTCATGCAATGTGTGACAAATCAAAGTTCCAACAGCAGTGATACTAATACGAGCAGAGCTCATTCATTGAATGTTATTATTGGTGAAAATATGGAAGACCAGTTATCTTCTGGAACCTCTTCTGAAATGAGAATGAAGTCTAACACAAGCCCGTGTTGGATTCCAGTTTGTGAGCAGATACCAACAGAGGGTGAATTTAATTTCAGTAATATGGCTAAACAATATGCAGTCACTAGTAGCTCCAAGATGAAGCAGCTTTGTGAAATGCTTGGTAAGGACAAAAGCGAGCAAAGTAATAATTCGGAAGAATGCACGCACTCAAATGAAGTTATTCATGGGCTTGATGATCATTATGAAGAGGTAAGAAATCTTGTTATTAGCAATTACGTTTGTGTTGACAGCAATGACCAAGAACAAAATAATGTGTCTGGTGACAAGAACAGTTGTGAGCATGCTGCTGACTTGGTTGATGAGATTAACTGCAAAGGCAGTAACAGCCATGTGCATCGTGATTACCATACTGTGAGCAAAAATAATGACCTAGGTTACTGCCAAGGACTAGGTGATGACCTTGTTGAGAATAATGAAAGAAATGGTGATGACCTTACTGCCAAGAATGACCACAGAAACAGAGATGACCTTCATATTAACAGAACTAACCATGAACAGGGTGACCTGCATGTTGACCTGAACTACCAAGGGCTTAGTGATGACCTTTGTGAAAAGAAAAATCAAGAACTTAAGGATAACATAAACATTGATTTCAGCAGACAGGGATGTTATGATGAATTCCATGTTGACAAGAACAGCTGCAGACGTAGTGATGATCTCCATT
The DNA here is from genome assembly GCA_024509875.1 of Oreohelix idahoensis. NCBI lineage: Eukaryota > Metazoa > Mollusca > Gastropoda > Stylommatophora > Oreohelicidae > Oreohelix > Oreohelix idahoensis. The sequence continues at coordinate 184,861 of JAMPIV010008705.1, forward strand.
TTTACAAGAATATCCATGACCATGATGTCCACCATCTTGAGAGTAAGAGTCATGAAGATAATAATGACATATATGTTGGCAAAAACAGCCATAAAAATAGTAATGATCAATTTGTAAAGAATGACAAAGAACATTGTGATGTTCTTGACAGCAAGAGAAACAACCATGCTCACAGTAATGACTTCTGTGTGAAGGAAAGCTTTGAACATGATGACCTTGATGTTAACATGAACAGTCAAGGATGTAGTGATGATCTTATCGATCCCCATGCTGCTATAAACAACCATACTCAGTGTGATTACTATCGTGTTTGCAGGAACTGTCCTGAACATGCTGATACCCTTCATGGTGGTAAGAGTAGCCAGAAAGACAGAGGTGATATGTGTATTGTCAAGAATAGCCAGAGACATAAAGATGACCTCGATTTTGGCCAGAATAATCAGGTCAATACTGATGACCTTCATGGTGACAAGAAAAGTCAAGGAGATAATTATGACCTCCATCTTGACCGGAACAGCCAGAGCAGTAATGATGACCTTCGTCTTGACAAGTATAGTCAAGGAGATAATGGTAACTTCCTTGTTGACAGAAATAGTCAGAGCAATAATAATGACCTTAATGTTGGCAAGAGTAGTCAGGGTAATAATGATGACCTTAATGTTGACAGGAACAGTCAGGGCAATAGTGATGACCTTGTTGGCAGGAATAGTCATGGCAGTAAGGATGACCTTCCTGTTGGTAGTAATACTCAGGGCAATACTGGTGACCTTGATGTTGGCAGAAATAGTCAGGATAATAATGATGACCCTGTTGGCAGTAATAGTCAGGGCAATAATGGTGACCTTGATGTTGGTAGAAATGGTCAGGGTAATAATGATGACCCTGTTGGCAGGAACAGTCAGGACAATAATGATGACCTTGTTGGCTGGAACAGCCAGGACAATAATGATGACCCTGTTGGCAGGAACAGTCAGGGCAATAATGGTGACCTTCATGTTGGCAGTAGTATTCAGGACAATAATGATGACCTTGATGTTGGCATTAATACTCAAGATAATAATGATGGCCTTGATGTTGGCAGTAATACTCAGGACAATAATGATGACCTTGATGTTGGCAGGAACAGTCAGGACAATAATTATGACCTTGATGTTGGCAGAAATAGTCAGGGAAGTAATGGTGACCTTGTTGGCAGGAGCAGTCAGGACAGTTATGATGACCATGTTGGCAATAATGGTGACCATATTGGCAATAATAGTCAGGGCAATAATGATGATCTTCATGTTGGTAGTAATACTCAGGGCAATAATGATGACCATGTTGGCAGAAATAGTCAGGGCAATAATGATGACCTTGTTGGCAGGAGCAGTCAGGACAGTTATGATGACCATGTTGGCAATAATGGTGATCTTCATGTTGGTAGTAATACTCAGGGCAATAATGATGACCATGTTGGCAGAAATAGTCAGGGCAGTAATGGTGACCTTGTTGGCAGGAGCAGTCAGGACAGTTATGATGACCATGTTGGCAATAATGGTGATCTTCATGTTGGTAGTAATACTCAGGGCAATAATGATGACCATGTTGGCAGAAATAGTCAGGGCAGTAATGGTGACCTTGTTGGCAGGAGCAGTCAGGACAGTTATGATGACCATGTTGGCAATAATGGTGACCATATTGGCAATAATAGTCAGGACAATAATGATGACCTTGATGTTGGCATTAATACTCAAGATAATAATGATGACCTTAATGTTGGCAGTAATAATTGGGACAATAATGATGACCTTGATGTTGGCAGTAATAATTGGGACAATAATGATGACCTTGATGTTGGCAGTAATAATCGGGACAATAATGATGACCTTGGTGTTGGCAGTAATAATTGGGACAATAATGATGACCTTGATGTTGGCAGTAATAATCGGGACAATAATGATGACCTTGATGTTGGCAGTAATAATTGGGACAATAATGATGACCTTGATGTTGGCAGTAATAATTGGGACAATAATGATGACCTTGATGTTGGCAGTAATAATCAGGACAATAATGATGACCTTGATGTTGGCAGTAATAGTCAGAGCAATAATTATGACCTTGTTGGCAGGAGCAGTCAGGGCAGTTATGATGACCATGTTGGCAATAATAATCAGGGCAATAATGATGATCTTCATGTTGGCAATAATAGTCAGGGCAATAATGATGACCATGTTGGCAGAAATAGTCAGGGCAGTAATGGTGACCTTGTTGGCAATAATGGTGACCATATTGACAATAGTAGTCAGGGCAGTAATGATGACCTTCATGTTGGTAGTAATACTCAGGGCAATAATGATGACCATGTTGGCAGAAATAGTCAGGGCAGTAATGGTGACCTTGATGTTGGCAAGAATAGTCAGGGTAATAATGGTGATCTTCATGTTGGTAGTAATACTCAGGGCAGTAATGATGACCATGTTGGCAGAAATAGTCAGGGCAGTAATGGTGACCTTCATGTTGGCAAGAATAGTCAGGGCAAAAATGGTGATCTTCATGTTGGCAGGAATAGTCAGAGAGATAATAATGACCTCCATTTTGACAACCACAGTCAGAAAGACAATAATAAATTCCTTGTTGACACAAGTGTTCCTGAACCTTGTGGTGACCATCATATGGACAGAATCAGGGACAAGGACAGTAGTGCCTATTATGTTGACTTGACCAAACAAGGACAAATTGGTGACCTTACAGATAAAAACAACCTTGAAAACAGTGATTATTTGATCTGGAAGAATAGCCAAGAAAATTGTGATGACCTCCTTATTGACAAGAACAAGCCTGAACATCACAGTGACCTAATTGCAGATAAATACAACCAGAAACCTCAAACCCTTTTAGATTATCAGGGAACTGAGTTTAACAAGAAAGATCATAAGTTTAGTCAGGAGACTCTGACCAGTCAAGAAGCAGGTATGAAAGATATACATTTTTCTACAAGCAGTATAACACAAAAAGACCTGAATTTGTTCACATCTGATATTCACAGCAAGAGCATCAAAATAAATGTTCCCATTAGTAATTCTGAATTTCATGATAAATCTGCCTTGCAAGAAATAAAACTTCAAACACCAGATGATGTAAATCTAGAGAGTATGGGTGGCTGTGTAAAAGCAGATGATAGCAAATATTGTAAGACCACATTTGTAAAGTGTTATAGTCCTGATACTGAATGTCTTGACAAAGAAATGTCATTAAAGATTCCAAACTCTGGTGAAGGATCTGGCCCAGTACAACTGCTACAAAAATATTGTGTTAATGATACAGTAAATAAGATTCATCATAGAGAAGATATAGCCTGTTCCATTGTAGATGAAATCATCATAGCCAGCAGTGATAATAAAGAAAGAATAGTTGATCCCAGTACAGATGAGGTCACCGAGAACAGCATAGTTGATCCCAGTACAGATGAGGTCACCGAAGACAGCAAAATCTATCTCAGGTCTGATGAGGACACTATGGCCATCAGTGATATTAAAGAAGGCATAGTCTTACTAAGTACGGATGAGGTCAGTACAGGCGACAGTGATACTGGAGAAAGAATAGTTTATCACAGCACAGATGAAGTCACTGAAACTCACAGTGATATTAAAGAAATCATAGTTTGTATCAGAACAGATGAGGTCACTGAAGAAAGCGTAGTCTATCCAAGCACAGATGAGGACACTATGGCCATTGATATTAAAGAAAGCATAGTCTTTCCAAGTACAGATGAGGTCACTATGGCCAACAGTGATATTAAAGAAAGCATAGTCTTTCCAAGTACAGATGAGGTCACTATGACCAACAGTGATATTAAAGAAAACATAGTCTTTCCAAGTACAGATGAGGTCACTATGACCAACAGTGATATTAAAGAAAGCATAGTCTTTCCAAGTACAGATGAGGTCAGTGAAGAAAGCATAGTCTGTCTCAGTACAAATGAGGCTGTTATAGCCAACAGTGAAAGTAAAGAAAGAATTGTCTATCCCAGTACAGATGAGGTGACTGCAGCCAACAGGGATAATAAAGAAGGTATAGTTTATAACAGTACATGTGAGTTTACTACAGACATGAGTGATACAAATGAAATAAAATTCTATCCTAGTACAGATGAAGTTGTTAAAGAAAGCATAGTTTATCCCAGTACAGATGAATTCAGTATGGCCAACAGTGATAATAAAGCAGGAATAGTCTATCCCAGCACAGATGAGGTCACTACAACCAACAGTGATAGTACAGGAAGCATAGTCTATCCCATTACGGATGAAGTCAGTATGGCCAACAGTGATAAAGAAAGCATAGTTTATCACAGTATAGATGAACTCATTACCACCAAAAGCGATACAAAGAGCCATGGCAGAAGGGAAGTACCAAAAAACAGGGATAATTTTAGAGATATGATATACATGGGTGTTTTACAGAATGATGTTAACATCAGCAGTTCAGAAGGCCAGCAAGAAGCAGATGATTGCCATGACATGGCCAAAAAAATGGCAAATGATGATACCAGGTTTCTTATCAGCGTGGAGGAACCAGACACAAAGACAAATGATGAAGATGGCTTTGTACATAATTCAATGACTTATGTTGAAAGTTTTATTCATCATCATGTGAAAAGTCTTTCTGAATACACTACTGCTATGGCTTTAGACTTTATGGTTCAAACCACTTGTGGTGACTTTCGTTCAACATTAACAGCTTCTGATGATGAGGCAGCCACAAGCAATGTAACAGTGACTGAAAATCAAGACGTCAAGCAGCCGAGTCGGTTCACAACAAGCACACCTAACGATGGGCACATTTGTGAAGCTTCTCAAGACTCTTTAGTTGTCAGTCCAGTTAAATCACCTCAAGAAAATTCAGTGGCAGTGAACTCTTGTATTTCTGAGAAACATGTAGAACAGAATTTTGGTGATATCAGAATCAGAACTTCAGGTCAGATGAAGATGAATGAAATTTGTGCGACAGGTGAACTTTCTAGATCTGTCAGAAACATGAATGAAAGTGCAGTTGTAATTTGTCCAGTACAAACAGATTCAAGCAGCACCATTGATGAAACGCATGCTACCAAACTGTATGAACAGCACAAGATGGAGGAGTCTGCTTCAGAAACATTAGATATTAGAACAGTGGCAGGTTCGTGTGATAATAGCAAATTATTGCTGTGTGACTTTAAGATGGCATGTGATACTGGTGACAAATTTAAAGGACAAATGGTTGCATGTGATGACAATATTGACTCAGAAATCCAGAATAATGAAGCTGTGGACATGAGCAGAATAGATGATGATACATTAGTATTTGAAAAATCTGAGCTACTTTCTGATAATCAGGAATTAGATAAAAGAACCAATGACTTACGCAGCATTTTAAAGAGAAAGGCTGAAGATAATGGAATAAATGACATTAAAATAAAGCAAGGAAGATTTGAGGATGACATGGTTGAGGAAAATATCCTAAAGGATTTTGATAAGAGTAACAGTGAATGTCCAGGAAGTGCAAACTTGGCACAAAATGATGTAGAGCTGTATAATGAGAAGATCCAGAATGATATCCATGTTGTCCAGAATGCACTGAATAATACAAAAAAGGAAGGAGAAATTAATACGGACAAAGTGGCAGCTGAAGAACGGACTTTAGGTGTAGATTATAGTAAAGTCCAAAATGATGTCACTTTGGTACAGGATGCTGCAGAGTTTGATAAAGTAGTTCAGAATGAGGAGCAAATGGTCCAGAATATACTGAATAATATTGAAATAGAGGAAGAAAGAGTTCAGGAGGATGACACTGTGATTGAGGAAAAGACCCAAGTTGTTGATATGGTAAATGATGGATTACCAAATGATTCCTATGGGAGTGAGAATGATACAGAGTTATATAGTGAGAAGGTCCAGAAAGAGAGACAGATGTTCCAGAATGAACTGAATGATATGGACATAGAGGAAGAAACAGATCCAAGTGCTAAAGGTGTGATTAAAGAAAGGATCCAGGATGCAGGTAATGAAGTTCCAAATGATGCCGGCATGAATCAGAATGGTGCAGAATTTCCTAGTGAGAAGGTCCGGAATGACAGGCAAATGGTCCAAATTGAGCTGAATGATGTGGAAATAGAGGAAGGACGAGATCCAAATGTTAAAGTTGTGATTGAAGAAAATATCTATGATACAGATAATGATGGAGTCCAAAATGATGCCAGCATGAATCAGAAAGATACAGAGTTGCACACTGAGAAGGTTCAAAATGAGGGGCAGAATGAACTGAATGATATGGAAATGTATGAAGCAAGCATGCCAAATGTTCAAGGAGTGAATGAAGAAAAAAACCATGATACAGATAATGATGTCGTGCAAAGTTCTATAAGCATAGTACAGAATGATGGCAAGTTGACCAAAGAAAAGGTCCAAAATGAGAACCAAATTATCCAGAATGTACCAAATAATTTGGTATTAGAACAAGGTCAGCATGGTATAATTATGACTAAGGAAAGGACCTCGAATATTGTTGATATAGATAGTGATGCTGTCAGAAATCATGTAGATACGATGCTTCAGGATGCAGAGTTGGACAAAGAAAAAGCCCAGAATTTTATGGAAATAGAAGAAGAAAGAGTTCAGGATAATAGCGGGATTATTCAGGGAAGGGTTCTAAGTGTTGTGGTTTATGAAGGGTTTATAAATGATGGTACAATTGTTAAGAATGATTCAGGGGTGGATAAAGAAAAGGTCAGGAGTGAAGAATGTATGATCCAGACTGAAACCAAAAAGCATGAGACAGAGATCCAGTTGGGCATAAACACTGGATTAGATACAAAGCACCACAGTCAAGAGATGCACCAGAGAAATACACAAACTGAATGTAAATCTAAGCAAAGAATTGAACAGAATTCTCATTCTTTTGAATCTAATACTGAAAACCTAAAAAGTAGCACAGTTGACACTAAGAAACAGAAACATGCCACAGACATCACAAATTTTGCTGCCAGTTTCTGTGATATGAGCAAAACAACAGTAGAAAACCTGGTACCAAGTTCAGAAAATTGTGCTGGTAGCAATGTGCTGGAGAAATTTCCTGGTATGCAATTTAAAAACTCTGTAAGAATAACTTGTTACAGCTCTGACTATGAGCAGGGAAACATGACTGATAATGGTGTCTCTGAAATTGTGAGACCTACTTCCAGTCAAAAAGTAGGAAATATCGATGTCATTTCCAGTCAAGAAATGAAAGATGCATGTATCTCTCCATCTCAGAGCCTGTTTAGCCAAGATGATCAGCGCCCACATTTTGTTGAAAATGAAACTGTTTCCTATCTTGATAGTTCCGAAACTGACACTTCTTCAGAAGAGGAACAAATCAAGGGCATTATACCTGAAACAGATAGAGGGTCAGAAGGTGATGGTAGAGAAATCAGTAAAGATCATTCAGAAAATCAAAACATTTTTGCTTGTGAGAGTAATGAGACACTGGAATCTTATGGCAATAAGCAGAAATTGCATACAAACATAGCAGCCATGATTAATGGTGTACATGCACACAGCAGTCAAGTCAAAGTAGAAAACTCACAAGAAAAATGTCATGCAGAAGGAGACGACTACAGTGATGATGAAGAGAATGTCATTGACAAGGATGACTTCTTCAAAGCAATTGGGCTCCAGAGCTCAGTTTCTCAAACTGGTGAGTCATCCCCTGGTGTATATTTAACAAGTTCTCCTCAGTTAGAAACACTGCCTCCGGGGATTTATACTCTGGGTCATGAAGTCAATTTTGCAAGAGCTTCTCATGTAACATTCTCATCTGTTAACTCTGTAAAAGATAATCGGGCTCAAGTGGATTATGAGGCTGACAGTAATCAGGAGAATAATCATGACTGCTTGTTCAAAGTTCCTTCGTCTCCCTACCAAAATGTCCCCCGCAAAGGTTCCTGGGAAACTTGGAAGAGGCATTCATTGACTGATGCTTTGCCCGAAACTTCATATGGTGCTAATGAACAGCTGACAGCTGTTAATGCCAGCAGCAGCAAGAACTGTGACAATGACACTGTTTTTAGGTCATTGTTGTCAGGGACTGCACATTCATGTGATAGTAGCTCTACAAATGAGGTAAACTATGAATGTTACGAAGCTAACATCATGCGGAGAACAGCTGTTGCATCCCCTGCCAGTTACGAGTCACAGTTGATTCATTTACATGATGTATCTTATCACAGTCCTATGCCAGACAATGACAGTCAGTCAAAAACAAGTCAGACGAGTGATTTTAAGGATGATGAGGAGCTCTGTTTGGTGTGGTCACAAGATGACTCTAGTACAGACAAAACTTCATCTTTTGAAGAAGACTGGGATGAAACTGCTTACTATAAATTGGAGATTTCAGAAACAAACAATTTAGAAGCTGTAAATGTTAATAAAACCGAGAGTGGCAGAGCAGTTGTTTATGAGAAAAAAAATATTGCTACAGGATTTATAAATAATAAGGGAGCCAAGACTGGGGATGAAGATGAACAGAAAAATAAGGATGTTGGATTTGCAACTATAGAGGAGCATGTTCATGACCTCGTGACCATTTGTGAAAAAGACATAACTGGTAAGGCTAAAATGGAAAGCAAAAACAAGCATGTGATAGAAGAAACATCTGATGGAACAAATTTGTTTGTGTCAGCAACAAGTTTTAATGATTCAAAAGATGCTACTTCTTGTGGTGCTGAAGTGTCCCATTTAAAAACTTGCGGGGATGAGATTAGAGTTTTGGCAGACGTTAGAGAAGAAATTAAACATTGTTCTACAAGCACTGAAAATCTCAAGAGTGTATGTGACGAAAGAAATGTGAAACAAGTTGATATTGAGAATCAAGAAATTGATTATCATGTGATAGATTTGTCAAGTAGTAGTGTATCAAGGAACATTGACATAGATGATGAGGCAACCTCAAGCCAAGGATTTGAAGTAACTGAAGTAGCTGATGTACTCTCAGATTCTGATTGTTATGAGAATCCTATCCACATTAAAGGTCAGCCAGAATTTGACTTCTTTGATGATGACTACCAGATAAAAGACCTGGACAATGAGCAGCCAAAGAAAAATGACTCTTGGACAGCTGAGGATGTGTCGCCTGTAGCCAGTTTGTTAAAAAGGAAATGTAAAGAAACAAATTTAATAACAGACAGGATTGTTTCACTTAAAACCAGTATTCCTGGAGTTTGTCTTGAAAGTTGTAACAGTATTAACATCAGAAATGGAAGTAAAGAAACAGGAATAGAGAGCCAAAGAATGGAAAAGACTGAATGTTTTCCTGAAAATGCAGATGAAACCAAAGATACAAATGGCCAACGGGAGTCATCTAATTTCTTTAGTAGCCTAAAAGTAAAGCATATCAAACGAAAGTGTGATGAATGCCCAGACAAAGCTGGAAAGAAAGCTAAGGTTGACAAACATTCTGTACTTCTAGAGGCAAGTTTTAGTGTCGAGAGTCAGTTGTAATGTAGGGATGTTAAAAATTAATGCTGTATGTTGAACTCCATGCATCTTGAAAGATGGAGAAATGAATGACATTTGGGAATACATTTAGTAACGTTGTATAACCACCAGAATCGGGAATATTATTATGGTGCAGTAGTGAATGGGCATTGACTCACTTATGGGAGTTATGGTCAAAATATATTGGACCAGGCTGCTTGCCTGACTGACTTAATGTTTGACCCGTGCCAGCACTGTGTATACTTTGTAAGTGTTGCTCATTGTTTTTTCTTGTTTCCTTCTAAGAAGTCATTATTTGGTAGCAGTTTTGTAGTAATTAAATTTAATTCATATGCGATTAGTAACAAGCAGTGATGAATACCTTAGTTCCTGGAAGTAAAAAAAATAAGTACATTGAGTGATGTTTCTTAAACCAGATTGATGCTGACAGTTTTCTGTAATTATTGTTAAATCAGATTTTTGTATACTATTAATATACCTTTAAAGGTTATGTGAATAAATTATATGCATATTTTACATTCAACTGAATGATTTCCTTACCATTTTTGGTCTCTCTCTCATTCATGTAAAGAATTCTGTTTCCACAATATTGAGTACATCATTTGTAGTTATTGCTACTTTAATTTCTAACACACTAACTACCGAATTGAAAAACACACTGTGGCGTAATTAAATGTTGTTACCATTTTCATTCTGTAGGTGTATGAGGGATTTAATCTGTAGTTTTCTTAATTTTTAACAGATTTGTATGAATTATATGTCATTTTGAAGATAAATGAATGTACTATTGCATAAAGCTGGTAAACAGAAAGTTTACTTAATATGGTAGATATTATTAGTAATATAAAATGATTGACAGACAGAAATCATTTTAAATGATCAACTTATGTTCAAATTGCTTGTTTCTAACGTACGTAATACCTTTCTCTTGGTGATTATCATGTAGTATATCCAATAACAAGAAAAACAAGCCCAAGAACACACACACTGACAAATATTTACACTATTGGTGACTTACATTATCGCACCTATGCCACTTACATGTCAGACATTTTTTCCCCATTTTTGCCCTGTGGGTGTTTGGAGAAATTAAGCTGTAGGTTTATTAATTTTAAACAGATTTTTATGAATTCGATGTCATTTTGAAGACAGATGAAGGTACTGTTGCATCAAGCTGAAAAAGATATGTTTACTCAGTATGACAGATATTATCAATAATATAAAATGATTGAAAAAAAAAATACATGAAAATTTTTTTTTAAATTATCAATTTACCTGCATCTTGCTTGTTCCTAAGGCAGTTAATGTTTTTTTTTTGGTGATTATCATGTAGTGTATCCAATGACAAGAAAAACAAGCCCAAGAACACACATACTGGCTAATATTTACACTATAAGTAACTTACATAATCACACCTACACCACTTCCAAAAAATCTCAGAAATTTTGAATAAATAGCACCTTTGAGAAAACATAACATCTATAACTTATTTACAGTATGTCAATGTCTTTAGTGAGTTACAGATGAAGGATCAGGTGTATGGTACAGCCTAAAACAGCTCTTTGGATGGAGATGGAGCTTTTCGGGGCAACCGATGCAATAAAAATTTGTTTGGGCCCGTTTCTCAGGTGTTGCACACTACACAGTTCCTATCTTTGTCGGTGTGATCCACAATGTGCTTTGCACCCTCAAATCTTTTAACTTTGTTTCCTACTAAAAATTTCCTACCTTGCTTGTTGCCACTGGTGGCTACTAGATCAGGTGGAGTTATGGAGGCAGCCTTCTCTGTCAACTGATCAATCAATTTATCTTTGAAAATTTTCAATGACACCGACCTCTTATCAGCATGACTGAGGCTGTATAATATATTGGCATTTACCTGGGACACCTCTATAATCCAGTAGAAAATTTTCTTCCATCATTTTCTAGCTTTTCTTTGAAAATTGCCATTGTAAGCTACCATTTGATCATTGTGGTCACATCCATTCATGCAAAAATTGTATCAGTGTACTGGCTTGGGTTTTTCGACTAAGTTGTGACGTCGAGTTGTGACTTGCACCATCTCAACTGATGTTTCAGTGGACACAACAATACTTGGTTTCTTTGCCTTTTTGTCTCGCCAAGCAACACATATCTGAGATCCATCACTATTTTTGTACCACCTGGCTTCTCTGTGCTGGAGGGAGAGGGTCTTCAGTTGAAGGGGAAAGTTTTTTCTATTGATGTTGACTGTGCCAGTATAATGAATGCCCCTACTCAACAGATAGGTTATCAGTGTATCCACAGTGTAGTATCTGTCAGCAAATGCATTGTGGCCCTTCCCAATTCTTTGTAGCAAGAAATCAAATACCTTCACCACCTGACTTGTTGTATATATAATGTATTTTTCCCAAAGTATGTCAGTACAGAATAGACATACTCTGTGGCAGAATCGCACATTCCAAAGGTCTTAATGTGCGAAAAATTTAAAAGCTCTTAGTGTCAGTAATGTAAGCCAGCAATCGAGCGCAGAGGAAGATGCATCAAGATTCGCTTGCAGACCTGGTTCACGAGTTGGAACAAAATAAAAACTATTCATTGTTTCACCCTCAGTCACTTGCTCCCATTGTTCTCTTTAGTTACATTATTTCCTGCACTATTGGTAACTTTGAGGTTTTTGCTCTTTTATGACCCACCGATGGCCCAGGACTTCTAATATCTTCGCTATCATCACTACTATAAAAATCACTATTTGAATCAATGTCCACATAGTTTTCACTGTCCTCCTCGTCGCTAAATCTATCAATCTTCTTCCTCGTTCGTCCTGAAAAGGACGTTGATTGTGTTGTGTCAGTTTATAGCAAAGCTGCGGTATTTGCGCCTTTCGGCCGACACATCCGACTTCCGCACTGCATTTTTTGGGACCGGGTTTGCCTTCCCTCTTCGATCCCTACTCCTCAGCCAGACTGCAGTGATGCAGCCTGTTTCCAGGACCACTACGTGGAGGTGGAGTAGGGTCTTGGTCAGCTCTGGTTCGCGCTGACCCTGACGCAGGCAGTCAAGCTATGGGTCGCTTACTGCATTCCTCACTTTTGATGCGTCTTGGGTCCCAGATCTATCAATCAATTGCTGAAAAAAGTTTCTAGCCTGTTCAGCAGTTAGACGAGGTGTACGAGCATTTTTTGTTGCCCTATCACTCATTGCCATGGTAAACAGTTTTACGATTTGGTAACTAACCTGAAACGTTTGAAAAATAATATAATATCAATTTTCAGTGGCACAAATTTACCCACGCTTTTGGATGTTGTCTTCCGATGGTAAATTAAAATCTCAAACCAGATCAGAATGTGTTTCGGTACATATTTCATTCGTTTTCTTACTAAACTTAGATCGGCGTTCTAAATGGCTCACGGTCCAAATTTGTTTATTTCGTGCACCGTTGAGAGCGGCTCGCGGCAGTTAATGTGCTAATACATGATGTGTGGCCTTGTTAAAAAAATTGACATTATTCACAGCTGGATGTGTGACCTTGTTTGTAAATTGATATTGTTCGTAACTGGATGTGTGGCTATGTTTGTAAAATTGACATTGTTCACAACTGGATGTGTGGCCTTGTTTGTAAAATTGACATTGTTCACAAGTGGATGTGTGGCCTTGTTCATAAAATTGACATTGTTCACAACTGGATGTGTGGCCTTGTTTGTAAAATTGACATTGTTCACAACTAGATGTGTGGTCTTGTTCATAAAATTGACATTGTTCACAACTGGATGTGTGGCCTTGTTTGTAAAATTGACATTGTTCACAACTGGATGTGTGGCCTTGTTTGTAAAATTGACATTGTTCACAGCTGGATGTGTGACCTTATTTGTAATATTCATATTGTTCAACACCGGATATATGACCTTTGTTTTGTAAAATTGACATTGTTCACAGCTGGATGTGTGACCTTAATAGTAAAATTCATATTGTTCAACACAGGATATTTGACCTTTTTTTTTTTTGTAAAATTGACATTGTTCACAACTGGATGTGTGACTTCGTTTGTAAAATTGACATTGTTCAACACAGGATATGTGACCTTGTTTGTAAAAATTAACATTGTAGCTGCAATGTTAACTAGACTGTAAGCTCTAAGAAGGCACACATCTCACCAGACAACAGAAATGATAAACATTAACGGACACAGCTGACCTAACAGTAGAGATTATAAACATTAACAAGACACAACTGACCATACAACAGAAATTATAAGCATTAAGAATAGACAAAAAGTAAGTGTGTAATCACAAGCCTGCTTACCCAAGGTAGCCAAATGCATGGGAATGTTATTTGTCTGTCTGCTACTTTTCAATCTAAAAATATAAAATTTAAGTTTACAGTGGGACCTTGACTTCAGTTTAAATTTATATTCAGTATTCTCAGGAATCGATTTACCTTCCATCAGAACTTCAATTTTAAGGGCTGATGTTATTTCCAGGAACAGATGCTGTCCCATACAGCTGGGAAGGATGCATGGGTGGAAATTTCCAGGCGCAAGGATGGAGTCTTATCCAGTGAGTGCGCAGAATGTCACTCTAATGTTCACCCAAAAAGTGTTAGCTGAAGACTCTGCTCTTGCTGGGAACCTTGAGGAGAAGTTGTTAAAAAAAAAAAAAAAACCACCCTAAAAAAACACTGAACTCCTGATGTGTAAAATGGAAGACAAATTTATTTCTTACTTCAGGAAGCTGCAAAAAGGTTGTCAAGAACAGTCCACTTTGGAGTTTCAATGCCAATAGCAGCAATAGATTATAGATTGAAAAAACGCCTCACCCACCTATTCTACCACCACTACATCACCATCAGTTTGATAATCTTAGCAATTCAAGTCTGGTTAAAGCTAATTTACTTTTTGTTCACTTATTAATTTTTTTAGCACAATTTTTTAATGTAAAAATCACGTACAGTACAGTTTAACATGTAAGAAATACTTATATGTTGTTGGAGTTACCTGTCAAGGGTTTGGAATGAATTACAGGAAATCATGTATTATTGGTATCTGCCTTAAGATATTTTCACCACACACTGGATTTTGTGGAAAGAATAATCCATCAGATTTGCTTTCAGAATTTTCATTGTTCGAGAAGACCTGTATATTGAATGTAGACTGTTTATCATTTCATTCACTGACTGCTGAATTTACAAATAATTTGTGTTCTCTGTTTGAAAGTGATTTTATAACTGGATAATGGATTTGTCAGGTAAAATTGTCATTGGTTCTATTCCTATTTTGTTACAATATTTAAAAAAAGACATTTTGTTGACATAATTTAGCCTTTGTATAAATCAATAATTCTATTTACAGTTGTGTTGTTATTTCCACTAATACATTTAAAACATTTACCTACAATATTGGTCTCTGTTGTCTTGTAAGTTTCTTGGATCTATAGTGATAACTGATTTTCTACAGCAGGGTTTCTTAACCTTTAGATTGTCCGATAAAGGCTGTCGACACGTTTGATTGTCCGATAAAGGCTGTAGACACGTTTGATTGTCCGATAAAGGCTGTAGACATTTTTGATTGTCCTATAAAGGCTGTGGACACCTTTGATTGTCTGATAAAGGCTGTAGACACCTTTGATTGTCTGATAAAGGCTGTAGACACCTTTGATTGTTAAAGGCTGTGGACATGTTTGGATTGTCCTATAAAGGCTGTGGACACCTTTGATTGTCTGATAAAGGCTGTAGACACCTTTGGTTGTCTTTTAAAGGATGTGGACACCTTTATTGTCTGATAAATGCTGTGGACACCTTTGATTGTCTGATAAAGGCTGTGGACACCTTTGATTGTCTGATAAAGGATGGGGACACCTTTAATTGTCTGATAAAGAGGATCCAATAGTAAAGAACAGAGAGAGAGCCTAACAGTGGAGTTGAGAAAGAAGATCCAGTAGTAGAGGGGAGATGGAGGATCCAGCAGTAGAAGTTAGAAAAAAGTATCCCACAGTAGAGGTGAAAAAGGAGACCCAACAGTGGAAGTGAGAAAGAGTATCTAACAGCAGAGGTGAGAAATAGGATTCAATAGAATTTATAAAAATGGAATTCAACAGTAGAGGTGAGAGATAGAGATGACCCAACAGCAGAAGTGAGAAAATGGATCCAACAGTGCTTAGTGGAACCAGTCATCATCATCATAACCCTCCACTCCCAAAGGAGCATAGGCCTTCAACAAACACATGCCAAGTCCTCCTGTCACGTGCCATCATCTCAAGTTCTTTCCACGTTCTCCTCATCATTTTCACCTCTGTTTCCAGCTCTCTTCTCCATGTGCTTCTTGGTCTACCTCTGCCTCTCTTGCCCTGGGGGTTCCAGAACATGGACTGCCTTGTAATGCTATCAACAGGTTTCCTCAGTGTGTGTCCTATCCATCGTCTTCTTCTCATCTCTTGTTCCACTGGCACTTGTCTAGTAGTAGAACCAGTACAGTTGTGTAAATATAAATCTGGGACAGTGAACAGAAAAGATAGCTCCTGGGGTGAATGCAGCACGTGACAATGTTTGGTGAAGTGAATAGTTGAGACTAATAATGTTACCAGATGGCTGCTAACAATAGTAAAAAAGAAGACAGCAAAAGTCACACAATTTGTACACTGTAGCCAAACCTCACCTTACAGGACTGACAAGAAAAGGGAATTGTACACTGTAGTGAAACCTCACCTTACAGGACTGACAAGAAAGATAAGGGCATTATACACTGTAGTGAAACCTCACCTTACAGGACGGACAAGAAAGAAAAGGGAATTGTACACTGTAGCAAAACCTTACCTTACAGGACTGACAAGAAAGAAAAGGGAATTGCACACTGTAGCAAAACCTTACCTTACAGGACTGACAAGAAAGAAAAGGGAATTGTACACTGTAGCGAAACCTTACCTTACAGGACTGACACGGAAGAAAAGGGAATTGCACAGTGTAGTAAAACCTTACCTTACAGGACTGACAAGAAAGAAAAGGGAATTGCACACTGTAGCGAAACCTTACCTTACAGGACTGACAAGAAAGAAAAGGGAATTGCACACTGTAGCGAAACCTTACCTTACAGGACTGACACGGAAGAAAAGGGAATTGCACACTGTAGTGAAACCTTACCTTACAGGACTGACAAGAAAGAAAAGGGAATTGCACACTGTAGCGAAACCTTACCTTACAGGACTGACAAGAAAGAAAAGGGAATTGCACACTGTAGTGAAACCTTACCTTACAGGACTGACACGGAAGAAAAGGGAATTGCACACTGTAGCGAAACCTTACCTTACAGGACTGACAAGAAAGAAAAGGGAATTGCACACTGTAGCAAAACCTTACCTTACAGGACTGACAAGAAAGAAAAGGGAATTGCACACTGTAGCGAAACCTTACCTTACTGGACTGACTCGGAAGAAAAGGGAATTGTACACTGTAGCGAAACCTCACCTTGCAGGACTGACAAGAAAGAAAAGGGAATTGCACACTGTAGCGAAACCTTACCTTACAGGACTGACAAGAAAGAAAAGGGAATTGCACACTGTAGCGAAAACTTACCTTACAGGACTGACAAGAAAGAAAAGGATATTGCACACTGTAGCAAAACCTTACCTTACTGGACTGACTCGGAAGAAAAGGGAATTGCATACTGTAGCGAAACCTCACCTTGCAGGACTGACAAGAAAGAAAAGGGAATTGCACACTGTCGCGAAACCTTACCTTACAGGACTGACAAGAAAGAAAAGGGAATTGTACACTGTAGCAAAACCTTACCTTACAGGACTGACAAGAAAGAAAAGGGAATTGCACACTGTAGCGAAACCTTACCTTACAGGACTGACAAGAAAGAAAAGGGAATTGCACACTGTAGCGAAACCTTACCTTACAGGACTGACAAGAAAGAAAAGGATATTGCACACTGTAGCGAAACCTTACCTTACAGGACTGACAAGAAAGAAAAGGGAATTGTACACTGTAGCAAAACCTTACCTTACAGGACTGACAAGAAAGAAAAGGGAATTGCACACTGTAGCGAAACCTCACCTTACAGGACTGACACGGAAGAAAAGGGAATTGTACACTGTAGCAAAACCTCACCTTACAGGACTGTCAAGAAAGAAAAGGATATTGCACACTGTAGCGAAACCTTACCTTACAGGACTGACAAGATAGATAAGGGAATTGTACACTGTAGCGAAACCTTACCTTACAGGACTGACAAGAAAGAAAAGGGAATTGCACACTGTAGCGAAACCTTACCTTACAGGACTGACAAGAAAGAAAAGAGAATTGCACACTGTAGCAAAACCTTACCTTACAGGACTGACAAGAAAGAAAAGGGAATTGCACACTGTAGCGAAACCTTACCTTACAGGACTGACAAGAAAGAAAAGGGAATTGCACACTGTAGCGAAACCTTACCTTACAGGACTGACAAGAAAGAAAAGGGAATTGCACGCTGTAGCGAAACCTTACCTTACAGGACTGACAAGAAAGAAAAGGGAATTGCACACTGTAGCGAAACCTCACTCACCAAGAAAGAAAAGGATATTGCACACTGTAGCGAAACCTTACCTTACAGGACTGACAAGAAAGAAAAGGGAATTGCACATTAGCGAAACCTTACTTACAGACTGACAAGAAACCTTAGCGAAACCTTACCTTACAGGACTGACAAGAAAGAAAAGGGAATTGCACACTGTAGCGAAACCTCACCTTACAGGACTGACAAGAAAGAAAAGGATATTGCACACTGTAGCGAAACCTTACCTTACAGGACTGACAAGAAAGAATAGATTACAGGACTGACAAGAAAGAAAAGGGAATTGCACACTGTAGCGAAACCTTACCTTACAGGACTGACAAGAAAGAAAAGGATATTGCACACTGTAGCGAAACCTTACCTTACAGGACTGACAAGAAAGAAAAGGGAATTGCACACTGTAGCGAAACCTTACCTTACAGGACTGACAAGAAAGAAAAGGGAATTGCACACTGTAGCGAAACCTCACCTTACAGGACTGACAAGAAAGAAAAGGATATTGCACACTGTAGCGAAACCTCACCTTACAGGACTGACAAGAAAGAAAAGGATATTGCACACTGTAGCGAAACCTTACCTTACAGGACTGACAAGAAAGAAAAGGGAATTGCACACTGTAGCGAAACCTTACCTTACAGGACTGACAAGAAAGAAAAGGATATTGCACACTGTAGCGAAACCTTACCTTACAGGACTGACACAGAAGAAAAGGGAATTGCACACTGTAGCGAAACCTCACCTTACAGGACTGACACGGAAGAAAAGGGAATTGTACACTGTAGCGAAACTTACCTTACAGGACTGACACAGAAGAAAAGGGAATTGCACACTGTAGCGAAACTTACCTTACAGGACTGACAAAGAAGAAAAGGGAATTGCACACTGTAGCGAAACTTACCTTACAGGACTGACAAAGAAGAAAAGGGAATTGCACACTGTAGCGAAACCTCACCTTACAGGACTGACAAGAAAGAAAAGGGAATTGTACACTGTAGCAAAACCTTACCTTACAGGACTGACAAGAAAGAAAAGGGAATTGTACACTGTAGCAAAACCTTACCTTACATGACTGACAAGAAAGAAAAGGGAATTGCACACTGTAGCAAAACCTCACCTTACAGGACTGACAAGAAAGAAAAGGATATTGCACACTGTAGCGAAACCTCACCTTACAGGACTGACAAGAAAGAAAAGGGAATTGCACACTGTAGCAAAACCTTACCTTACAGGACTGACAAGAAAGAAAAGGGATATTGCACACTGTACCGAAACCTCGCCTTACAGGACTGACAAGAAAGAAAAGGGAATTGTACACTGTAGCAAAACCTTACCTTACAGGATAGACCAGAAAGAAAATGGAACTGCACACTGTAGCGAAACTTTACCTTACAGAATATACAAGAAAGAAAAGGGAATTGTACACTGTAGAGAAACCTTACCTTACAGGATAGACAATATAGAAATGGATCAGAAAGAAATGACAATTGTAAACTGCAGTGAAACCTAAAAGGATAGACTTCTTACCTTAATACTGTAGGAATTTTTTCATTTTGGTTTCCGTTTAACCTAGATACAAAGACCGTTGGTTATACTAGGGCATATGTCCAAATACAAACATATCTTGTTGTCTGGTATACAGCCATGGAAGTCTGGTATAAATGTTACAGAAAGAGCTGCTATTTGTAAACTGTGGCAAGACTTTAATAGATAATACAGATATAGACTAGATGGAACCAGGAATTGTCAACTGTTATTACAAGACCATTAAAGAAATAGACAATACAGAAAGTGACTAGACGGAACCAGGAATTGTAAACTATGTTACTAGACCATTAAAGAAATAGACAATACAGAATTAGACTAGACAGAACCAGGAATTGTAAACTGTGTTACAAGACCATTAAAGAATTTGGAAGACTGATAACAGTCTGTGTTTACACCAAGGTGCCTGTGGGATTTGGAAAGCTAAAGAAGCAATGCTTGATCTACATTTTCAAGTCATGTGATCCACACACTCAGGACATCCACATCAGTGGTGTTTAAATTTTGGTCCAAAACAAAGGCTGTATTTCTACACTTAATCTAGTCATCATCATCTTTTTCGCTCCTTATAGAGTCACCAGTGTAGATGCGCCCCACCCCTTAAGGAAGCCTATACCAAAGCACAGACTCTTGTAGTGTTAGTTTCTGTAGCTATTTGTTTGACATGATGAGGTTGCCAGCCTCATGCCCAACCTCACGTTAGTCACCTCGTATGACATGCCTGAGGGAGCAAGTCTTATACATTTTGTCTTTTAATCAAATAATGACTAGAAAAATCCTGACTACAAATTTAAACGTTGCACAAAATTTTATTCACAGCAAACATTTTGACTGAAAATTCTCAGGTAAAACACGGGTAAATTATAACAACCAAAGAGAATGTACACAATCAGAAATTTAAAAAAATAAATAAATATGATTGCCAACCAGACATGTCGTGGTGATGACACTTCATCATTTTCCTTTTTACTCCCTGTGAAGTTCTGAACCACCACCCACTGCAGCTAGTCCCTTTGCAGGAACCTTGCACCAAAAAACATTCAGGTGCTCTTACAGGAGGTGATTGTTTGTGGACACTACAGAAAACATGCAGCTTTCCACGGTGCACTCAAAACATCAGCTTGTGCACTCAAAACATCAGCTTCAATCTCTGCTTATTGATTTTTTTTTTTAATGTTCAATGTTGTACATTCAGCACTTTTGATGGTCATAGAATGATTTTATCACTAAGTCTGAATGTAAAGCAACACAAATTTACCCATTCCACACTTTCATTTTGGCAAGTATTTGTAAGTACGGGTTTCCACACAAAAATTACTTTTGACTAATTATGTACAATTTATAAATCTTGCCTGTAAAATTCCATGGATAGTACATTGCCACTCTAAAGTTACAATAAAGCTGAAACACAAACTATCCTCTCTTCAGCATCAACACCTTGTTACGCACAAATAATTACTTTTTTCCAAAGTCTTTGTATGATCGTTTTTCGTATGTATGATCATTATTTGACTGAAATGCATGTTATATATATTTTATGGTCAAAGGGACAGAACCCGATATATCGATACTGCTATTTTTTATGAGTTTACCTCCTCTTGTATAGAGACACGTTCGGTCTATAATGTCTTGAACGAAGCGTGACCATATCTCCTTATTTGGTAGTATCAGTCAACTGTTGTAGATGTTTGAAACCTTTCTTAGCGCTTCTGTTCATGTCCATAAAAGGCGCGACTGTGTAAGACTTTTATCTCGAATGTTCTTAGAATCGTCTTATTGTGAACAGCGACTCAGAGATTGTCACTCTGCGCATGTCTCGACTTGGTTGTCGTTTGTTGTTCCGCCCAGGTCGGGCAGTTGAGAAATGGACTGATTAGCGAGCGGACGCGACTGCGTCTTGTGATTCTCTGAGGGAAATACATTGTCTTTGTGAGTTAGTTAGCTAACTAGACTATTTCCCCGTATTATTCAAGCCTGCCTGGAGGCATATGTTCATGGTTGATTTTCCGAAATAAGGTAATTCCTCTTGTATCGAACTTTAGGCTATCATCTAGAGGTTCGTCATTTTGTCGCCTTTTTGCTCGCCTGTGTGATTCAAAATGGAGAGGTACTTTGACTAGGATTAAGTCACCGGTATCTTTATACCTGAACTAGTTATATATCTATGGGTCGCTCTAGACCAACAAGACTATTGTCTGTATTCCAGGATTCGTTATATCAGAGATCACGTCCAAGTCAGATGGTTAGACTTAGGAAGGTTATAAAGGTCGAGCTGACCTGTAATCCATGTATGCTACTCACGTGCAGACAGTAAACGGACGTATTGTATACATCTGATCTGCTAGCATCAGGAAGGAATAATTATTATTGTCTATGAACATTAAGGATCTGCAGCGGACCACGGTTGCAGAAGTTATATGTATTATTTATCAAGCTTCGCTATGATATTTGTTTTCCATACAACTATTGAGTATTGACTCCTACATGACTGTCAGTTAACATGAGTTTGAATGCTGCATTCGTTATACTATGCTGATGATAACATAAGTATCATGACTGTTTTGTGGCGTGCAATAAATGGTATAAACCTAAAGCGAAGTTACCATTTTTATGACTCTACACGTCATGTTGCCTGTGGTGTACCCTGAACTGTTCTACTGCAACACACACACCGCAACAATCTAAACCAGATAGGACACCCACATCTTGCATTGTAATACCTGGTGTCGATAGAGGTGGTAATTTGACGGCATCCTAATTCCACCTTTATCAATTCTGTTATCTATTTACACAGTTAATACTAGGTTTTATAAACCTTTATGACACTGCAAAATGTATACACACAAAACACAGGTTTATATATAAGACAAATACAAATAGTGAACAACTTGTTGGGAATATAGGTGATTATGGTCATTTTAAAATAGGAAATGACATTCTACTTATGTATCAGGTCAGACAGGGAGTTTGATTTGTAGATTCTGCTTATGACCCTAATGCACAACATGAACTTGATGCTTTTGGGTAATTTATTGGAAACTAGCTTTTGGGTAATTTCTTGGAAACTGGCTTTTGGGTAATTTATTGGAAACTGGCTTTTGGGTAATTTCTTGGAAACTAAGTGGTATTAATTAGTGCCCCTTGATGTATAGAGAGTTACGCGAACTATGTCAGAATCGAAAATGAGGCTGAATGACGTAGACGCCATTTTTGGCTGGACAATACCAGTGCTAGTAGCGAGAGTAAGCATCGAGTAAGATGCCTAATTGTTCAGCTTTTGGCTGTAGCAATAGCTCTAGCAGAGGATACAGATTGTTCTTGTTTCCAGCAGACAAGAAACTTAGATCGATCTGGGAATGCAAAGTGAGTAGAAAACATTGGAAAGCTTCTATTAATGCAAGGCTGTGTGAACAACACTTTGAGTCGACTGATTTTGAATTGAAGCGACTGGATGGGAAGAAGAAACTTAGATGGAATGCAGTACCTACCAAATTTTTACACCGTGCACCTGGTCAGCACAGAAAATTACCTAAGATAAGGGATGCTGTTTGTAGGACACACTGCAGCGCTAGGCCTAAACCATGATCACACTTACAAGAAGAAGAAAAATTCAGCAACTGACAGTTCCATTGAAGACGATGTAGGAACAGATAGTGTGAATGACAACTACACGGACTCTTCAGCATCAGAAAATAGCATGCAAACAGAAGTCATTACAGATAACTCTGCCGGCTATGTTGCTAAGGAAACATTGATTAAGACACTTAGATAAAAAATCAGTAAACTTGCAGCAAGTTTAGCTACAGAGAAGAGGCAGAACAATAGAATCAAGAAAAAATTGTCATGCCAGACAGATAAAATATTAAACATGCTATCTGAGGATCAGATCCGGGTCCTTAATTGTAGGTCTTCAAAAGGAGTAAAATGGGGCAGTAAGACTAAAGAAAGCATTGCAAATTCGATTTGCTTGTGGAGCAACAGGCTATAATATGTTATTGAAACAGCATTACCCACTGCCTGCTATATGTACACTTCAGCAACGAATACAGCACATTCATATTTCTGGGGGAATACTCAATGAGATGTTTGATTACATGAAATTAAAGGTTGTAAACATGTTAGGTGTAGAACAGCTGCTTGACATTAGATGAAATGTCAATTAAATCTGCTATTGAATATGATGCAAAAATAGGTGAAATTCTTGGTCATGTCAAGTACCTGAACATAAGGACATTGCAAAAAATGCACTAGTATTCATGCTAAGTGGACTATCCAGCAGATGGAAGCAAATTGTTGCTTTTTATTACTCAGGAAGGTCAACTAAAGGCCATGTTTACAAACCCATTATTCTGGAAATAATACATAAAGCTGCTGCAATTGGTCTGCATGTGGTAACTGTCACAAGTGACATGGGAAGTGCAAACAGAGCAATGTGGGCCAGCTTTGGTGTTTATGCTTCCAGAAACAAAATTGCACATCCAGAGCAACCAAATATGTGGCTATATTTCCTAGCTGACACACCTCATTTGATCAAAAATGTTAAGTCGGCATTTATCTCTGGCCATGATTTCAGATTATCTGAGGAGATGTGTGTATTGTTAAATGTGCCTTCTAACATTGCAAATATTCTGCCCATTAGGGAACTGGCTGACTTACAAAGGAACAGCACCCTGAAACTAGCTCCACACCTTACTGATGACATACTCTGCCCTGGACATTTTGATAAGATGAAGGTGTCACAGGCACTTCACTTTTTCAGTATATCTGTCAGTGCAGGGATCCATTACATGGTAGAAAAGGAGGGCAGACCTGTGAATAATCTGACAACTGCTCGGTTCATTGAGGTGATACGACTTGTTATTCAAATGTTTACAACGCTTTCAGTTGGACAGCAGGGAGCATGGAAACCATTTCAGACAGGCATCCTTTTGTCCACCACATCTGTGCTTGATCTTGCAGAGGACATGTTGAGTGGAAATCTCAGTTTCTTGCTGACATCACGTGCGAGTCAAGACTGCCTGGAGAATTTTTTCAGCTCCATGAGATTAAATAATGCAGTGCCAACACCTCTTGAATTCAAACATAGATTGAGAACTATCTGCTTGTCACAATTCCTCATGACTACACGTGGAAGTAGTTACGACGAAGATGATAATGACTTTTTGCTTGATTGTACTGATATGAATACAACAACAGTTACACACACCGAGCAGCATGTTGATTTGTCAGATGTAGAAATAGAAATAGAAAGCGCAGCTGAGGTCCATGTAATTCATTATTTAAGTGGCTACTGTGTGAACAGTGTATTAAAGCAACATACTGCCTGTCATATCTACATTGCAGCTGTCATTGCTCCTCAGTGTGCAACAATTACTGACATTGCACGACTAACAGAACATAAAGAGTATATTCGAGGCTCACTTGTTTATGCCAGTGACACAGTAGTAAATCTGATATTAAGAACTGAACAACTGATCCGTCAGCATGAGCATAGATTTGCAACCATGAAAAACATTGCAACTTTACTTTTGGATATGGCATTACTGGAAACAGCTGAATGCACACTGAGCAACTGCCATGATATTAAACAAAAGCTATTAGCAAAGTATATAAGTGTCAGAATTCACATTTACTGCAGAAATAAAAACAATGGTCTTAAACAGCATGCTCGAGCATCAATGAGCAGTAAAAGCCATTGCAGGAAGTCTCTGGTCCAAAATATGTAATTAGATTTTGTTAAAACTATCTGTACATTGTCACATTTTTAATGAAAACATAAACTGGTGTGATCATCTGGATCTAGTAAAACTGTCAGTGTCTACAACAGTCATTCACCAGTTTCCACATTTCAAACTAGGTAAATAGTTCAATTCGAAGGGAGTATGTTTTGCTAAGTGTTGCAACTCTAACGGAATATTTGTTGCTAAATAGTGGAATTCTAACGGAATATAAAATTCAACGGAGTATGTGTTAAAAATCCACGCTACTGATTCTATTCAATAAACTGGTAAGTAAACTAGTTTTCTTCTTTTTGTTTTGTTAGTTGAAATACAAATAATAGTACAAATATGTGCTACTGTATTTGCATCTAATTTTATTTCAAATTATTAGTTAACCTAAACGAAAATGCAAATTGGGTCTGAAACTCGCGATTGGGTCCATTTTCCTGCAATGCGGGTACAGCCGAAAATGGCGGCCAAATTTTAGTTTGCGTAACTCTCTATACATCAAGGGGCTCTAGTATTAACAATAGGCAAACTCCTATTTCTTTTTCAACTCTTCTTTTTTTTTTTTTAGCATTTAATTCTGGTAAGTGTTAAAAGTCCCAACTCACACAAGTAGGATGTAGAAAACTGCATCAAAATAGTCAAAGCTCATTTTGCAAAACCATTTGATAGTTTGAATTATATTTAAGTGAAATCAAACACAAGATCAGTTTTATTTTACATTACGATGAAAAAATATACTTCACGTACTAAATTTACAAAAGTTTCGTGGCACACTTAGGCATGGTGGCACAGCATTTGAGAAACACCGACATACACTGATTCTGATTTTCACATTTTTTTTCTATTTTGATTTAAAATGCAGTGCTGCTCCTGCCTTTGCGAGTTAAAATAGATTAGACTTTGGTAACCAACCTCCGGGGGGAGGGAACATACAAATGATTATGAAATGTCTAAGACCTAAACGACTGAGAAAGTTAAGATAAACAATGATAGTGAAGGAAAAAAACATAAATGACTGGAAAGGTACACGATGGTGTGAAAAACAAGACATAACTAACTGTGAAAATTTAGACTCTGTGATAATTAGAAAAACAAAACATGACTGACTCCGAAAATTAAGACACAGTGATGGTGATTAAAAACAAGACATAATGACTGAAAAAACTCAAAACAAATTGAAAAAATGAACCAAATTAACTCATAAATGACATAGATATGCAATACCAACTTAGATAAAACTAATAGAATAATGTGTATAAAGTCAAAGTATAATATATGTGAAAATCAAGATGACATCTGCAAATGCCTGTTTGGCATTTGCTTAGTAAATGTTATTTAGTTCATGGTAGATTACTTACGTAGGTGGATACAGAAGCAGACAATGGTTTGGTTGGTATCGCAAACACTAGCGGAATCTAAGCAACATGGTATTAACAAAGCTAGGAAGTTTAATTGGGTTGAAAATTTAAAAAATTTAATTGACTGACATGGCTAGAAAACATGGAAGGTTGCATCTTCGCAATCAGGTGAATTAATAACTTCAAACAAAAGAGAATAACACTGCAAATTAAAAGTGATTGTTAAAGACCTGTGTGTTACAAACAAATCTACAAATGTTGAAGCAGTTGGTTTATAACTAAATAATGGAAGAGGGAAAAGGAGAGTCAGTGGGAATAAACAAAATTATCTATAACAAGAAGTGTAGTGGGAGGAATAAACAAAATTATTTATAACAAGAAGTGTAGTGGGAGGAATAAACAAAATTATTTATAACAAGAAGTGTAGTGGGAGGAATAAACAAAATTATTTAAAACAAGAAGTGTAGTGGGAGGAATAAGCTAATAACTGAGTACTCAAATAACAGGAAAATATGTACAGGCTCAAAATATAGAACTAAATTCTGTTTAAACTGAAAATGCAGTCTGTATTTGACCTTGCTATTCCTGGAGTTTGGATTCTTTCTCTCCCACGAATAAAGAAAAAATCCAGGGATAATTAATAATTCCCTAAAGAGTCTGGTAATGAATGTTTATTTGCTTCTTCTAATCAGACCTTTTTTTTTGTACCTATATGCATACTTTTCTTATTAAAGTGCAGTATTAGAAATTATTCTCATTACAATTAAATGGAATAAATAATGTATAAAAAGTCAACTGCTAACAGCCCTTGTACTTAGAAGCAGGAAAGTTTAGGGGCATGGGGCCATTCTAATCATAAAACGCACACATGAGTCATGTAATGCTGGATCATATTATTCACTGACTCTCTCATGTTGGTCAATATTTGTAACCAAACACTTTTTTGCACTTATCCTATATTTTTGTTGGTTTTGCCTAAGATCATCCACAGATTATTGAATCCACAAATAACAAGTTCGTACAGTAGCGAATATTGCTTCACAACTACTAGTTTAATAAAACTAAATAATTATTTTTTTGTTATTGCAAGATTTATGCTCCATATAATTCCCAGGGATCTGTGAGGATGAAACAATAAAGCTACTGCTACATCAGGCAAGCTGTAAGCTGTGACTAATGTGACGTGCTTGGAGCTAGCGACCTCACTGTGTAGAAACAATTTGCTGCAGAAACCACTACTGCAAGAGCACAAGAATGCCTTTGTGCTGGCTTCCCAAGGACCAACTACAGTGGTACCTCCATGCTCCAAAAGGAGATGAATAAGAAATCTTCATTTTCCTTTGCTCTCCTTACAGAGCGTAGAGCCACTTCTGCTGCTGGCCCCCTGGTAGGGAAACCTGCACCAAGCATTCACATGCAGCAGTGGTTTCCTTGGCAATTTATTTTAAATGATGAGGTTGCCATCCCCATACACAACCTCATATTAGTCACCTTGTACGAGTATGTCATGCCTGAGGGAGCCGTAGCTCTATTCTTTCATTGTCTTTTCAGAGACCCCCCCAGGGAACTACACAGGGCTTAATAAAAATCTGCCTAAACTTTAATATGTCAACCTAAACTTTAATATGTCAACCTAATCTGCAATTATTTTGTGTGCAATATGCTTCCTACATTTGAAGCCAAACAACTTATTTTTGAAGGCCAAATAGTACAGCTTCTTGTTACCAGAAGCCAAGGGGAAACATTTTGGAGTATCATTTAAAATCGCTTTGAAATTTATGTTTATAAGATTAGCATATTAATTTTAGAATATTAAAATGTTTTGGCGGAGGAAGTAATGGGAAGAGAGCCTGGAAGGGTCTTAATTGAAAAACTGTTCAGACAGTTATTATCTTCAGGATTACTTTTTTTTGTTTTTCAGATGTGCAAAAGTTATATGCGTTATAAATTATGAGTAAAGAACATGAGGAAGGAAAAACAATGCCCTCTCAAATTTATAAAGGACAAGCAAGGCAAATTGCTTACTGCCCCGAAGGAAGTAATGGAAAGATGGAAAGAATTTTTCTCAGAACTCCTGGATGGTGAGCATGGTGAAGCATCAGAAATGATAACCACTAGCACAGAAGAGAAAACCAATGATGGTGAAGATGACATAAAGATGGAAGAACTGAAGGCAGCACTGGAGAAAATCAAGATGGGCAAAGCAGCAGGGCATGATGGTATAACACCAGAAATGGTTAAGTACATGGGAGCATCAGGCGACCTATTAATCTTAAGGGTCATACAGGCAGCGTGGTGCAACAAGACCATACCAAAGGATTGGGAGATTGCCATCATAACACCAATTTTCAAAAAGGGTGACAATCGACAATGTGGAAACCATAGAGGCATATCCCTTCTCAGTGTCCCTGGTAAAATCTACTCTAGAATCCTAGAGCAGAGACTCCGACGCCTAGCTGAGCCACAATTGGATGAGGTCTAGTGTGGATTCCGAGCAAACCGAAGTACTCAAGACCTAATCTTCACACTCAGACAGCTGTGAAAAGGCCCTTGAGTATAAGAGTGAGATCCATCTTTGTTTCATAGATCTGGAAAAGGCGTTTGACAGGGTCCCTGGAGCAAACTTTGGGACTGTTTCGCAAGGAAGAACATTCCAGCACCTCTGATTCATGCTATACAGAGCTTCTACAAGTCTTGCAGAAATTATGTGAGGACAGCAAACCATAAGTCAGAAGAGTTCAGGACCACCACTGGTGTAAGACAAGGTGATATCCTGTCACCTTATCTTTTCATACTCCTCATGGACGATGTCATCAAGGCATGTAAGGAAAGAACAAGAAAGTATTCAGTGGGGTACTGGAAGATGAGACAGGTCTGTATTTCAGAGCTGGCATTTGCTGATGATGTTGCCCTGATTGCTAAATCAGATGCACATCTCCAATCCAACCTGCAAGTCTGGAAGGAAGAGCTGGAGAAGAGAGGGATGGTCATAAGATGCTATCAAACAAAATCCATGGTGATATCACGAGAAGAAAGAAGACATCAGATTAAGCTGGGAGAACAGGTCCTGGAGCAGGTCGACCACTTTAAATACCTCAGAGCTATTATAGACCAAAAGGGAGGCATCAAAGAAGAGTTGGCCACTCGAAAAGCAGCAGCTGGGAGACTTTTTCAGGCCATAATGGATGCGAGTCATGGGCAATGACTACAACACACAAAAGCCAGATCCAAACCTCAGAAATGAGGTATCTGAGGAAGGTGTTTGAAGTAACAAGAAGAGACATGGTCCGCAACCAGACGATACGTCAAGGCCTAAAATCCCACACCCTGCAGACTCAAGTAGAACAGTCCCAACTAAGATGGTTTGTCCATGTCTGCAGAATGGGAGAAGATCGGCTACCATGACAAGCATGGGAAACAAAGAGCCAGGGATCCAGAGTCCACTGGAGGACAACATTAGACAATCTTTGAAGGACCGAGGACTAGAATGGAACTAGGCCAGAAGGAAGACAGCCGATAGGATACTCTGGCGCTCTCTCTTCCAAACCTCTACACCTCACAGAAGAAGGGGAACGACTAAGTAAGTAAGTATAAATTATGAGAATTCCTTTATGATAATTCATGGCCTTATAGTGTAACACTATAGCATTTTACTGCAAACTGTTGTGCTGCTTTTAATCACCTGTATCAAGTATACCATCTACTAACATGGCTTGTACTCTAATTCAATGAGGAATATTTTACTTAAAATTCCAAGTAATGTAAT
The DNA here is from genome assembly GCA_024509875.1 of Oreohelix idahoensis. Taxonomy (NCBI): domain Eukaryota; kingdom Metazoa; phylum Mollusca; class Gastropoda; order Stylommatophora; family Oreohelicidae; genus Oreohelix; species Oreohelix idahoensis. The sequence goes on from JAMPIV010008705.1 coordinate 215,274, forward strand.
GAAGTTTATCAGCAGTGATTTGAGAGCTGTTTAGCATTTAATGCTAATCATAATTTTGTCAGATTTTTTTCTTGTGTGTGCAGAAAATGCACGCAAGTTAAAATCAAACTGGTAAAACTAAATTTAGATAACAAAACAAAATGGAACACTTCCAGTCTCTGATTCCACACAAACTGTTCTTCATAATATTTCAGGACAGAGAGAATGGGAAAAAAAACTTTAAAACAGTATTGTGATTGTGAAACAGTAATATAAAATGCTCCAAATGTTGCAAAACACAACAAATTCTTGTACATGAAGTCATGAAAGACCCAGCTGTTGAAGATCCTCCATCTCTGCTGTGCTTACACTACATCTTTGAGCTGTGTAGCATAGAAATAATTCTGTTTCATTCCAATCACTTTGTAAAATACTTAATGAAAATGTAAAATATTTATTGGCAATTAACGAAACAAAACTCGCAGAGGTGAAAATAAAAATGCATGCATTAAAGTGTGGATATTTTTAACCATGAAACTTACCTTGACTTTTAATATCTGCTGATCTTCCATCACATATTGCTGTTAGTTTTTTTAGTGGTCAAATAAATAAATGGGATATTTTAAAATGTTAACTCAAAGCCATACCTATTACATAAATTTTGCTAAATTACTGTCTGACTGAAAACTTGATGTAAAAATGTGAACTTTAAATAAAATGCTTACTTAAACTTAATGAAAGTGAACAGAAAAAGTGAGATAATGGAAAATAACATCTTACAGATTTGCAGGCCAGGGTTTATAAGCAAGAAGAACATTATAAATTAATCAACAAGTTGTTTATACTATACTACAGAAATGTTGAAAAGTCAGCATGATCAAAGTTTACTATAAATCTCAAGGACTTTGTTGGCTTTTATCATATTAGTCTTTATTGTTCAACTAACATGAAATGTCATTCAGTGTTCATTATTACATTAGTATTTATATAGTTAAACAATATAAAACCTCTCTAATTTTTCATTATATTAGTATTTATTAAGTTTAACTAATATGAAATGTCATTCACTGTTCATTATTACATTAGTATTTATATAGCTAAACAATATAAAACCTCTCTAATTTTTCATTATATTAGTATTTATTAAGTTTAACTAATATGAGATGTCATTCAGTATTCATTATTACATTAGTATTTATATAGTTAAACAATATAAAACATCTCTAATTTTTCATTATGTTAGTATTTATTAAGTTTAACTAATATGAAATGTCATTCAGTGTTCATTATTACATTAGTATTTATATAGTTAAACAATATAAAACCTCTCAAATTTTTCATTATATTAGTATTTATTAAGTTTAACTAATATGAAATCTCTAAATTTTCACTATCGTATTAGTATTTAACAAGTTTAACTAACATGACAAAAAATTGATTAGTCATTATCATAATGGTGTGTTTTTTATTCAACTAACATAACTTCTTACTAAACAACTATGCAACTTTAGCCCGTTCTTGTGAAATGTTTACTGGTCTATTAAATATGAGGCACATATTTTCTTTAATATCGATGATTAAACCTTGAATTATATAACTATGCAACTTCTGAGTCCCCATTTATAAAAGATATTTATTTTCAGCTAAATATTAGGGACCGAAGACGCAGCATAAGAGATGAATGCAGTCAGCGACTCATAGCTTGACTGCTTGTGTCAGGGTCAGCGAACCAGAGCTGACCAAGACCCTACTCCACCTCCAAATGGTGGTCCTGGAAACAGGCTGCATCACTACAGTCTGGCCAAGAGAGTAGGGATCGGAGAGGAAAGGCAAACCCGGTCCCAAAAAATGCCGTGCGGAAGTCGGATGTGTCGGGCCAAAAGGCGCAATTATCGCAGCTTCACTGTAAACGGCGACACAACGCAACCAACCTCCTTTTCAGGACGAACGAGGAAGAAGAAGAGCTAAATATTAAGGTAAAGGAAAGGATCCCGTTACACGCCCATTGAGGCATATTGGGATTATGGTGTTAGGCCCATATTTTCTTAACCATCGGCACACTAGGGATGATGTGGTCAGCATCATGCCGGCCGCCTTAACCTTCCCAGAGTTGCTCTGGTACCCAATTCATGAGGCTGGGTTGACCTTGGAGCCGTTAGTGGTCCAAAAAATCCCACCTCAACTGGGGATCGAACCATGGACCATCGAGCTAGGAAGCCAGTGCACTAACCACTGCATTACCGTGGTTCCCTAAATATTAAGCACCGAGAAAAATACTTGATTATGGTAATCCTATCTGTGTACCTCTTCTTCAATTTCTGTATTGAGTTTACCAGTTGCTACATGAGCAGTCTGATGATAAACGCAACTGTCAATTAATTTGTACAGTTAGCCTAATGACATAAGCCTTACGTTATCTTTAAAAAGAAATGCTTTTTATCTTGTTAAAAAATAATGATGTCTTTTTGTTGATACATTTTGTTTTTCTTTTGTCATTTTAATCCAGGACTTCTGGCAGGACAAGACAAGATGTAATTTAAAATAATAATAAATTGGTCACATGATATCAGCCTCCTGTAGTTCACAGGGGTCTAGGAGTTTCTGGAAGACAACAAAACAATAATACTACTGCTCCGTCAGGTTTATCATAAGAGGCAAATAAAAAGAGGTTGCGTGTGGGGCAGGCAACCTCATCATGTAAAAAAAACCACTGCTGCAATATGAATGCTCTGGCACATGCCTGCTGGGGACCAGCTGCAGTGAGGGCTCAATTCTCCATAGGGAGCTAAATGGGAAATGAATGATTTAATGGCTGGTTGTCATGTCCAAAAACACAGGACATAAACATTGTATTCAATTGGTAAACATCTGTTATATGTAATCTTTTATCTCTAAGGGTTGTAAAAAAGGGAGCATGCTAACACGGGAATAAGAAATATTGTATAAATAGTGTTAGTTCAACCAAGCCATGCACAAATAAAATACAAATTTTGTCATGTAAAACAAAAAAAGGGAGCTAGTTTTTGTGCCAACTATATTTACTTGAAGATTATATGGAGAACAAAAATCTGTCCAACAGTTTTTGTGATTAATGCATCACAGAAGGGATATAAATAAACATATATATGCTGGGAAGGGTTGCCGTCATGGTTGGTAGAAAAGGGACAAATAAATGTTGGTAAAATGGTAGAGTGCAGGATAGGGGGAGGTAGCAGAAATTAACATAACAGGATGAGGGAAATTCTACAGGGGTTGTGGTAATTTGCAAATTTGTTGGTGGGCAGGGTCATTAGTAAAATAAATGTGTAGAATATCTAAAAGGATAGAGGTAATCTAGAAATGATTGGAATGATAGAAGATTGTTCTGGTAAAATTGTTCAAAGAAACTATCTAGGATACACATATATTCTTTTGAGGGGTAGAAAAACTGACACAAAAAAAAAGCAGACAGATATGCTTATGTTACATTATCAGAGGTTGGTGACTGATAAAGAAGGGACTTCACAATTTTCTCACCTGTGAAAGCATTAAAAAAAACACATTAACAGACACACAGCTATGACAATATTCTAATCATCTGAGAATCGCGCCTGCAACAAAGAGAAAAATATAAGTCCACGCAGCTCAAAACATTTGCAGAGAGAATGCAAAGTCTTACATGTGATCCCCAAACATCAAGTCCAAATCAAACCTCAGGCCTTGGGGGATGAAATCTATGACGGAAAACACACAATGCTATAAATCATCATGACTTTAGGATTTATATAAATCAGCATGTGTGCTTTTCCCATATGGGAGGGGAGAGGAGGGAGCAGGAGTTGAATATAAAGCTTAAAAAAAACATTTTTATATAATCATAAAGCCATAAAACAGTAATAAAAGAATCATAAGTTGATACGTTTGCACATTGCTTGCAAACCATGAGTCCACATACAATTAAAAATAAAAACACAGCAAAACATATACCACTGATGAAAAATTATACTTATAATTTGCTGGTTTAAAATAAATATTATTTTTTCGCAGATTTAATACAAACCTATTTGAAAGGCTTCCTAGCTCAGTGGTCCATGGTTCGTTCCCCGGTTGAGGTGGCATTTTTTAGACCGCAAACGGCTCCTGGGTCGACCCAGCCCCCAAATGGGTACCAAAGCAACTCTGGGAAGGTTAAGGCGGCCGGCCTGATGCTGACCACATCACCCCTAGTGTGCCGATGGTCGAGAAAATATGGGCCTAACACCATATTCCCAATATGCTTCAATGGGCGTGTAACGGGATCCTTTACCTTTACCTTATTTGAAAGGCATGGCACTAAACTATTTAAAAACAAAAAATTGTAGTTCACATTCTAATCCAGTAATACTTTTTGTTCATTGCATTCTACCATCACATAAAAAAATAAAGCTGTTGTTGAAGTAGATAAAAAAAATTGCAGTGTCCTAATTAGCTTTAGCCAATCAGCAAAAAATTATAATTAACTTTAGTCAGTCAGCGATAAATCCTAATTAACTTTAGCCAATCAGCGATAAATCCTAATTAACTTTAGCCAATCAGTAAATAACTTCATTACGGAGCATTTTAAAATGTAACTATAACACTTCATCATCATCATTTTTCTCGTCACTCCTTATGGAGCCACCACTGCAGCATTCCCATGCTCTTGTAGCTGTGGTTTCTGTAACAACTGGTTCTACATGAGGAGGTTGCCAGCCTCATACACAACCTTATATCAGTCACCTTGTATGACTTGTGTGAGGGAGTAGTAGTTATATTCTTTCTTTGTCTCATCAGAGACCCCGGGAGGGGGGGAACTACACGGGGACAACTATAACACTTAGTATGTTCTAAAGTCCACAAATGTCATATCACTTGCACTCAGAGAAGTACATGACGCAATAAAAAAATTTATGAGATAAATGGACCATTATGTAATACAACTGTTTGCCAAAAAATAAGGGAACCTGCATACGGTTCGGTTGATGAGGACTGTTTTGTTAAACTTTGTTTTAGCAATTTCCTAAATTAGATAAACAGAAGGCACACGCGAGAACAAGAGGAAGAAAGAAAATGGATACCAGACAACATAAAAGTAGCAGACGTGATAGGTACTCTGGGGATTTGAACCATGGAAGCTTCGCTGCTAGAGTGAATTGTGATAGCCACACAGCCATCTAACCAATTTCCAAGTAATGTAAGTTAAATCTGAGAAATAAAGTAATTTACTAGCATAGTTTATATAAAATAATGCAAAGTACATCAATGCATTCTTTATACTGAGAATTTAAGAGAATAGTCATAAAAGCACTACAGGCTCCTACTACTGATGTATTTTTATAATCCCATAATAATAACAGACGCTTCAGCTGTGGAAAAAAAGTTCTGGTATTATATCACACAACACACGTCTAATGAAAAAAAAACATGTCCTAGACACCACACTTGCAACTAAGACTACTTCATGTAATCATCACTCTGAACTGGAAGCATCCCAATAACTTGAGACAAGCTTTACGATGATGCAGAAGTCATCCACTCTATTTATAAGAAATAACTATAAAAGAGTATGAAATTCAAGAACTGGAGTGTAGCCATCATATTGATGGTAGCCACACAAAAAAAGCTATTTTTAGGTATACAATTAAAGAACTGAAAGTGCAGTCATCATACTGATGGCTGAAAAAAAAAACCCCAAAAAAACTATGAAATTCAAGAAATGAAAGTGCTACATTCATATAGATGGCTGCCAAAAATAAAATTAATAAATAAAGGAAGAGGTCTCCACTCCTACTGTACCAAAAGTATGACCAACGATATTAATGGTAAACCATGATTGCTGCTCTAAATAAAATCAAATGCATTTTTAAAACAAAAGAAAACAACACATTTTAAAGTGCAGGATTCACATGATCACCTAAAAAACACAAACTTCATACATTCAAAAAGCAGTTGCCAGTTTGAGAGATACCCAGTATGTAAGGCCACACAAAAACAAAAATGTTGATAATTGAGTACGGAAGCTGAGTTTCAATTTTAGCTAAAGACAATACATCTCCAGTATTAAGTATGGTATACCACCAATTTTTAAAATACACAAACAACATGGCAAAAACAATTCTGTGCACAAAGTAACTGAAGCCTTGCAACACATTTCGCCATTCATTACGAACAAATGATTTGATAAGAGATGTGCAAACCTGTTTCATATAACTACTAATGTTTTCTAATAAAAACAATGTAAACTACAAGGCACCCAAATCACTCTTTATTCGATGTGAAAGCATCAAAACTATTAAGTATTGTCTGGTGAGAGTAAGTTATTCTGTCAACAAATCAGTATGTTTAACCAGTGAACTCAGAAAAATTCAGAGTTAATGACTGATGTCTGTAAAAATTAAAACAAAATTTTTTTTCATATTCATTCCTAATTACTATCTAATATCCAATGAAACAGCATAAATAAGTTATATAAATAAACAAGTAACTATAAGTAAATAAAGAATACATCCAAATAACATAAATAAATTTATCTTAAAATGATTTCAGATGTGAGATATATTTCTAACCCATCTCTTCATTAATCTGAAACAGATTTGCACCATCAACTGACTTATTACTAGAAGCAGTCATTCAGCAGCATACAGCTACTCTCAGAAAGTTCAAACTGAAAGCAACAGACACCACAAGACACTAGTAACATCTATGGCTTATATTCCTCAGGTGAAATTACCTCTGAATGCCCAGCCAGGCATATAACCTTGTGACCTTTCTTCCATGCATCTTTCTGGCAAGCCACACCACAGTACCAGGCCTTTTTACATTTGCCACAAGCAGCAAATTTTTTGCCCTCTTCAGCCTTTTTGTGGCAGTTTGTACATTCATTTGGCTGCTCACCCTCAAACTGGCAACGCTGACACTGGCACCAAAAGTTGAAGGATTTATATAACCAGGCTTTGCGCAAAAGTTTAGGCATGGATGTATCGATGTATGTGATAAATATCTCCTCTCCTTTCCTGCAAAATTTATATATAAAATAAAAAAGTTTTTTGGTGAAATATGGCAAACAAGGAGTCTGTGTAATGTGTATGTATGAGTTTTTTTTTGTACACACCATGATAACCTTTAAAATCATTAATTACAAGTGGTCTTTTAAAAAATTGTGTAGGGACTCACAGTGATATCAAAATAAGGATATAGAAGGCGAGAGAAGGTTTTACTGCATTGAGAAATATATGGAGAGCAAGAGTTGTCAAGCCCAACACAAAAATATGAATCTTAAACTCAAATGTAGATCAATCCTATTGTATGGCTCTGAAACATGGAGAACAGCAAAAACAACAACAAAAAGTGCATGGGACAGAAAGACTACAGCCACAAAAGTTACTGGCACAACATTTTTATAACTATCATCATTATTTCCCTTGTGCTCCTTATGTAGTATGAAGCCACCACTGCAGCTAGCTCTCCCACCCCCCATTTTTTTTTGCAGGAAGCCTGCATCAAAGCAAGTGTGTCCTCTTGCTGTGGTTATTTCTGTAACAATTTGTTTTACATTATAAGGCTACCTTTCTAGCACACAACCTTACATTATAAGGCTACCTTCCCAGCACACAACCTTACATTATAAGGCTACCTTCCCAGCACACAACCTTACATTATAAGGCTACCTTCCCAGCACACAACCTTACATTATAAGGCTACCTTCCCAGCACACAACCTTACATTATAAGGCTACCTTCCCAGCACACAACCTTACATTATAAGGCTACCTTCCCAGCTTACAACCTTACATTATAAGGTTACCTTCCCAGCACACAACCTTACATTATAAGGCTACCTTCCCAGCACACAACCTTACATTATAAGGCTACCTTACCAGCACACAACCTTACATCATAAGGCTACCTTCCCAGCACACAACCGTACATTATAAGGCTACCTTCCCAGCACACAACCTTACATTATAAGGCTACCTTCCCAGCACACAACCTTACATTATAAGGCTACCTTACCAGCACACAACCTTACATTAGTTGCCTATTACAATATGCTTGAGAACAGTAGTCATATTCTTTGTCTCTCAGAGACCCCTAGGAACTATACGGGGCAGCGTGATATGGCTAAAGTAAAATGGAAATAATATTACACTTCCGACTAGCCAGGCCTGTTACAGCTGGGTTCCTCAAGCAGTGTAAACCCGTCCTACTGCACACTTCCAGCTGATGAACGGGCTGTATTATTCTCATTTATTTTTTCATGTCTCTCACTTAGCTCTTGCTTTCTTCCTTTTCTGTCTCTACATGTACGTACCTGATGAAGAGCTTGTGGCACAACGTAGGCAGATTTATTTGTCCTAGTAAGACATATAACCATTTTTTTTCTCAAAAATCCATGTTTACCATGCTGTCATATTACGGTCTTCCTCATTTTCTTATGAAAATATGGGGCATGCTAATCACTTCACTTGACCCTTGCTAGGGTAGAGGGCATCCAACTCATGGCACTGCATCACCTGCCAATTAGTAGGTCTGGTGTGACCTCCTCCGATGTTGAGCCCGCTGAGCCGGTAAAGTCCTCTGGGGTTGCAAGAAAGCCCCAAATGCCGCAAGGGTAAGTAGTGAAAACTCAAATTCCTGGGGCTCAAACGAACAAACCACTTCACTACCACATAGACAGGGTAGCTTACTTAATTTTTTTTTTAACTACAATAAAAGTAGGGACAGAAAGAAGCTAAAAAAAAAGAGAGGTACAGCAAAGCTGGGGTTAACTAAGAATCAGGTAATACTGAGACTTAAAAGCTAACAGAAAAAAAATACAAAATGGGAATAAAAGATAGCTTTAGAGATAAAACCACCTTTTGTTAAAAAATAAAACAACAAAAGCTTTTATTGAATTTAAACCAGAGAGCAAGTGAAAATCAATAACAAAGCTTTACTAAATTCAAACCACAGGACAAATCTTGCATCTATTACTCATCTAATATCTTAATCCCTCATTATTTATTCTCATATTCTGTGTCATAAAATAAGAATTTAAAATAATAAACTAACAGATGATAAAAAAAATCATCAATAACCTCTCAGCTGAAGAAAAAAACATTGAGTGAAGAATTTAAGTAAATCATTTTAAAATGTTACTGTAAATAGACAACACAGCTTACTTAATGTCTCTACGTGCAATCATCTGTATCCCAGGTCTCCCACCGACATCAAGGTCACAAACTTCAGCATTGTTGTAACACGAGTGATTGCTACAGGCATGCAAAGGGCACATGGCTGCAAACTGGGCTTCTGGTGGTCTGTCAGTCAAAAACTTGATCATGCCAATCTAGTTGGAATATTAAATAACATCACTGCAAATGTTCCTGGACAATGTGCTTGAGCTAAGAAGAGTCACAAGAAAAGTTCATTACTCAATGTTCTCCTTCAAATATGCCCCATATAGTTCCAGAGGGTCTCTAATAACAGAAAGAGTAGATCTGCTGCATGTCATTCAAGGTGACTAATATGAGGTTGTTCATGAGGCAGGCAACCTCATAATGTTAAACAATTTGCCACATCCAACAACTACCTTAGATACCAGCTCATTGCAACATTCCAGGCAACGAAGAGGCAGATAAAGTTGCTAAAGAAGGGGGAGCCCTGCAACAAAACGATATAGAGACAACTTATGAAATGGCTAAAACTACTATAAAAGCCACCTTCAAGTCCAAAAGGGACAGAGAACACTCAGATCACATAAAAGATGATGCCTATCATAGATATCTAGGTGAGACCAGGTCATCATTTTCTACTTACGTAATGGTCACAATAGGTTGAGGTACCATCTACACCACAAGTACAGGATTGGTCCAACAGATCTCTGCTCCTGTGGCACCAGCCCCACAACAGCCGAACATCTGCTGCAATCCTGCCCAACTTACAGCTGTGAACGGAGTGGCATATTGCAATAACCCCCTTCTCTCAACAAAAAACTGGAGATGTCATGAACCTTGAGCTGACTACTGCCTTTATTAGAGTCATTAATGTAGAAGTCTGAGGACGAACGAGATGTCAGGAACCTTGAGCTGACTACTGCCTTTATTAGAGTCATTGCCAGAGAATGTGAATGCTTGATGCAGGCTTCCTGTAAGAGGACCAGCTACAGTGGTGGCTCCAACATCCATAAGAAGTAAAAGGGAAAATGATGTTGCCTCAAGACATGGTTCTAACAATCCCTCTTATCTCTTATTTCCTTAACCAGTACATTCATTTTGTTTGCTACTATTCACCAACATTTCTTGTTACAAGTGCTGGTCATCTAATACTGCACCTGTTAGGAGAGGATAGTCCTTCTCACAGGCATGTTCACCTGGAGGTGAGCAGTAGAATAGCCTCTTGATACAGATGTGGACTAAACAGGTGGTTGACACTGAAAGTGTGGTTAGATAGTTGAGGAAGATGGCAACCACCTATATTAAGTAGTAAAGCAAGGTAGATGTAGGAGGTGGCAACCACTTATACAAAGAAGCAAAGTAACATAGCAAGTTGAGGTAGATGAGGGAGGTGGCAACCACCTATATTAATTAGTATAGCAAGGTAGTTGTATGACGTGGCAACCATCTATTTTAAGAAGTATAGCAAGGTAAATGTATAATGTGGCAACCAATTATATTAAGTACTAAAGTAAGGTAGTTGTAGGATGTAGCAACCACCAATATTAAGTAGCAAGGTAAGTGTTACAGAGTAAATATTATCAAGGGGAAGTGATCTTGTAAATGTTAAGCAAATAGATTTGATTACGGGTTATGTTGCTTGGTTAAGCTGATGTTAAGTTAAAAATGTATTAGGGGAATTCCCTCGTGTGATCGAGAAGTTTCCAAGTGGCGAACACTGGTCAGTTCAAATCGCGGAGATGTTTTTTTTTCTGTGAACTGTCTTGAGCTGTGAGTAAGCTCGTGTGACTAGCCCATGCAATTATCGAGACTGAGTTGTGTTTTTTAAACAACCGAGTCTCGTGTCTTTTTTGGCGGGTCTAGTGTGTGAACTAATTGCAGTCTGTTTTTGGGTACCGACGGGAGAGGTCGGTTCTACAGTGTGTGTTTTGAGAATGCCTGCGCAGTGCAAAAGTTATAAAGGCAATATTATTTGTGTAGGCCTATAATTTCTGAATTTATTGGAGAATTGTGTTTGTGAGTATTTTTGATGAGGTAAGGATCCAGGACATTTGTTTGAATATATAAATGTCAAGATGAGTGAAGGCGAGATTACTGCAGATTGCCAGGGAGTGCAGTCTTGCGAGAAATTGCCGAAAGTATTCACCATTGATGTAGTTAGCACGGCGAGGAGGATGTCCGTTGGCTAACCGGATCCATATGATATTTGAGGAGGCAATTGTTATTTTGAAAGGATCCACAGTTATGGGAAAAGGGATCCATTGTCCGTTTATTGTGATGCTGATGTTGGAAGCATCGTTGGAGAGGCCATTTATTATTTACATTAGAGCGCCAATGTTGAGAGCGTCTTTGATGAGGCATATTTGAGGAATTCATTATATAAGCACGGTGATGCCGACCGTTGCTGAGAGGATCCAGTATTAATATCATTATATTAGCACGGGGATGCCGACCGTTGCTAGACGGCCATTTATTATTTACATTAGAGCGCCAATGTTGAGAGCGTCTTTGATGAGGCATATTTGAGGAATTCGTTATATAAGCACGGTGATGCCGACCGTTGCTGAGAGGATCCAGTATTAATATTATTATATTAGCACGGGGATGCCGACTGTTACTGAGAGGATCCAGTAGTAATATTAGATAGTGCTAATGATTATGAGAAGTGGAGATGTGACTGGAGTACTGTATTATTGTATTGCTATGACTTGTACTTAATTGTGACTGTGTATTCTGTGTATTTCATGAACGTGTTGTGGTGTAAATAAAACGATCATTAACTTACACCAGCCGTTTATAACCATCTATGACTTCTACGTGCGTACCTGTGTTGTGAGTGATTGTTCCAGCACGCACGCACTCAATCAACCTTTCCTAACACGGTACGCCACCCACACACACACACACCATCATGAGGTATCAGTGGTGTCAATGTTAAATAGCCATTAAACTATTAAAAGGAGTAATCATCAGACTGAAACCACATTTAGTAACAGTGGTGGTTTTCAGTTTAGAAGGAGCTTACACCTACGTATTCGCGTAAATAGCCTGGGTGGCGGAAATCTAGGTCAACAAACAGAATGAATTTAATAGCAGGATCTCGTGTGAAGCAGTGGTATGTTTAGTCTTTCAGAATTTGATATTTTGACATTCGCGTGATATAAGAAACTGTTCTGCTCTGTGTGGGCGTATGAACTGTATAACCATTAAGGTAACACCCATCACCATTTAATCAATCTCTAAGACCAGTCAGTCAGTGCTAATATTATAATGATAAAGAATCAACTTCAGATCTTTACAGTAAGGTAGTTGTGAGATGTGGCAACCACCTATTTTAAGTAGCAATGTGAGGTAGTTGAAGGATGTGGCAACAACCTACATTAAGTAGAAAAGCAATGTAGTTGTAGGATGAGATGGTGACCACCTATATAAAATAGCAACATGAGGTGGTGACCACCTATATAAAGTAGCAACATGAGGTGGCGAGAACCTATATAAAGTAGTGACATGAGGTGGTGACCGCCTATATAAAGTAGCAACATGAAGTGGTGACCACCTATATAATAAAGTAGTGACATGAGGTGTTGACCACTTATATAATAAAGTAGCGACATGAGGTGGTGACCACCTATATAAAGTAGTGACATGAGGTGTTGACCACCTATATAATAAAGTAGCAACATGAGGTGGTGACCACCTATATAAAGTAGTGACATGAGGTGTTGACCACCTAAATAAAGTAGCAACATGAGGTGGTGACCACCTATATAATAAAGTAGTGAAATGAGGTGGTGACCTCCTATATAAAGTAGTGACATGAGGTGGTGACTGCCTATATAAAGTAGTGACATGAGGTGGTGACTGCCTATATAAAGTAGCAACATGAGGTGGTGACCGCCTAAATAAAGTAGCAACATGAGGTGGTGACACCTATATAAAGTAGCAACCTGAGGTGGTGACCATCTAAATAAAGTAGCAACATGAGGTGGTGACCACCTATAGAAAGTAGCAACCTGAGGTGGTGACCACCCATATAAAGTAGCAACCTGAGGTGGTGACCACCTATATAAAGTAGTGACCTGAGGTGGTGACCACCTATATAAAGTAGTGACATGAGATGGTGACCACCTATATAAAGTAGTGACATGAGGTGGTGACCACCTATATAAAGTAGCGACATGAGGTGGTGACCACCTATATAAAGTAGCTACATGAGGTGGTGACCACCTATATAAAGTAGCAACAAGAGGTGGCGACCACCTATATAAAGTAGCAACATGAGGTGGTGACCACCTATATAAAGTAGCAACATGAGGTGGTGACCACCTATATAATAAAGTAGTAAAATGAGGTGGTGACCTCCTATATAAAGTAGTGACATGAGGTGGTGACTGCCTATATAAAGTAGTGACATGAGGTGGTGACCACATATATAAAGTAGCAACATGAGGTGGTGACCACCTAAATAAAGTAGCAACATGAGGTGGTGACACCTATATAAAGTAGCAACCTGAGGTGGTGACCATCTAAATAAAGTAGCAACATGAGATGGCAATCACCTATATAAAGTAGCAACATGAGGTTGTTGTAGGAGGTCATTCATTCATTCATCACCCTTCAACCATGGGACAGCAGCTGGTTGAAAGGAACGGTACCCCAAGTATGGGAGAGAAGCCATCACAATACCCATACTAAAGAAAGGGAAATGTAAGACCGAGGCTGCAAGTTACCGGCCAATCAGTCTCACAAGCTGTGTTGGGAAGACTATGGAGCGAATAGTCAACCACAGATTGAAATGGTATTTAGAGTCTGAGCAGATCCTGGTGCCGGAACAAGCTGGATTTAGAGAATGCTACAGTATAGAAGACCAAGTTACTTACTTGTCTCAAGCAATAGAAGATGCCTTCCAGGAGAAGAAAAAGGTCCTAACGATCTGGGTCGACTTCAAGCAGGCCTTTGACAAGGTGTGGAAAGATGGCCTCATTGCAAAACTTAGGAGAAGTGGAATCCAAGGCAACATGATGAAATGGATCCAGTCATACTTGCATAACAGGAGAACTAGAGTCACTCTTGACGGTCTGCAGAGCAGAAAAGTGTTGCTCCATCAGGGGGTACCTCAAGGAGGAGTAATTTCCCCAACACTCTTCCTTGTTTACATCAATGACCTGGTGAAAGATCTCCCTGCAGGAGTTAAAGCTGCCTTATATGCAGATGACCTAGTACTCTGGTGCGCTGATGAAAATGTCACCACAGCAAATTATAGAATGCAGCGGGCAGCAGACATGCTAGTGTCATGGGCAGAGAAATGGCTTATCACAATAAACACAGACAAAACCTCCACAACACTGTTCTCCCTCGCCCCCAAGGACAAATCAGCTAACATACACCTAGGGACAACCGTGATCAAGGAAGAAAGCTACCCCACCTATCTTGGGGTGACATTTGACCAAAGGCTTACATGGAATAAGCATATTGAAAATGCAGAAGGAAAGGCCCGAAGACGACTAGGCATACTCAGAAAATTAGCAGGTACCAACTGGGGAGCAAATGAACGAAATCTAAAGAAGATTTATAATGGAGTAATAAGACCACACTTAGAGTTTAGCTCAGCAGCATGGTCATCAGCTGCTAACTCACATCTGCAGTCTTTGGACAAGGTGCAAAATCAAGCTCTCAGGCTCATTACAGGAGCCATGAAAACTACACCAATAACAGAGATGCAGAAGGTTGCTGGATTACAGACATTGTCCCATAGAAGAGACACAAAAAAACCATGATCCAGATGGAAAAGTACAACAGTATGCCAATGCACCCAATGAAGGCAAGACTAGATGATCTGGCATTGGGACGTCTAAAGCGTAGCAGCTTTGTGCATCGGGGGAAAAGACTTATAAGACAGCATCAAGAAGACCTATCCATGAAGACAACACCACTGAAGCCCACCCTATACCCTGTACCATGGGAGCAGGCCAGCAGTGCCCTCCAAATTAATACAACAGTCAGTGGTCTCACAAGTGGATGTGATTATAATGATCTGCAAAAACGAACTGCTACATTGAGTATGATCCAAGAAAGCTATCCCGATCAATCATGGATACATGCCTATACAGATGGATCAGCAACTAATGCTGTTAGGAATGGAGGTGCCGGTATCTTTATCTCATATCCTGACAACCACTATGAGACTAGGCACATTCCCACTGGTAAATTCTGTTCCAACTATACAGCTGAGGTTCAAGCTCTAGAGCAAGCTGCAAATATGATTTATAACACCAACTCTGACTGCCACCAGGTAGTCATCCTCACAGATGCACTGTCTGTCCTGCAAGCTCTCAAGGGTGGTAAACTCCCGCATCTGAGAAATGAACTAAACAAGGTAGCTGCCAAAAAGAGAACCATACTTCAGTGGGTACCATCTCATTGTGGTGTACCCGGAAATGAAAAGGCAGATAAACTTGCAAAAAAGGGAGGAGAATGTGAACAAGAAGATAATGAAGTCACATACTTTGAGAAAAAGAGAGCTATCCAGACTATCAGAAGAGAACAGAACCAACCCAAAGACGACTATCACACTCTCGACCGGCAGGGACAGACAACTATTTTTCGACTCAGGACAGGGCATAACAAACTGAATAAACACATGCACAAGCTACGATTGTCTGCTTCACCACTGTGCACATGTGGATTAAACGAACAAACTGCTGAGCATGTTCTACAGGACTGTCCTCTGTATGACCAGTTAAGAAAGATATACTGGCCCAACGACTCAACACTTAACTCAAAGCTATATGGAGTTAAAGAGGAACTTCAAACAACAGTCGAATTCATCATGAGAACTCGTCTGACGGTGTAATCATCAAAGATGCGATCGCAAGAAGAAGAAGAATCACCCTTCAGGCCCCCTCCCCCTTTAAGATCATAGACCTTCAATGAATTCATTCCCTCTTATCCCGTGCCATCAGTTCCAGGTTTTTCCATGTCTTCCTCATCCCTGTCTTCAGTTCTCTTCTCTATGTGTTTGTGGTCTCCCTCTACCTCTATTACCCCGGGGTTTCTAGAACAAGGACTGCCATGTAATGCTATCAACAGGTTTTCTCTGTGTATGTCCTATCCATCATGAGCATCTTTTTTTCTCGTCTCTAGTTTCACTGGCACTTGTTATCAATTCCACATTGGTGATCTTGTCGTATTACTTCAGTCCCTATATTCCATACAAACATCCATCACTTGTTGGTCGTTGTTTTTGTTATCTGATATAATGATAATCAATAAATTAATTATTAAAAAAAACCATCCCATTATCATCTTCTTCCTCGTTCCCTCTCTCTTTCCTCTCTTTATCGAGCCACCAATGCAGCTGGCCCCCTTGCAAGAAGCCTACACCACACATTCATGTGCTCTCACAGCGGTAGTTTCTATACCAAGTGTTTTATATGATGAAGTATTATCATGTTCAGCAAGTCAAATAATTCTTATCACACTACACACCGCTCTCATATCTTCCTTAATGTTGTTCATAAATTTATGATACGGCGTGATGGATGGAGAAAAACACTGGAGATTGCAAGCTGCCTGGTAGTAGCGCCCATTGAATTCATCCTCTGTGATGTTGTAGCTGACTCCATCCCCACAGTCAGCAAACACTGTCTGGAAGAAGGCAAGCATGTGGGGCATACGTTTGACAGCTGGTGTTGTTCCAAAAGCAATAAACCTGCAGGCAGAAAATGAGGGCGAGTGTTACATAAGGATTTTTCTAGGAGATAAGAATCATCATCAACATATTCCTTTTTACTTCTTACTGAGCATGGAGCCTGCTGGTTCCCTTGCAGACAACATGCACCAAGCAGTCACATGATCTTGCAGTGGTAGTGTCTGTAGCAACTGTTTTACATAATGAGGTTACCAACCTCATATTAGTTGCCTTAGAGGAAGCAGTAGTACTATGTCTCATCAGACACCCCCTGGGGACTACACGGGGATGGTAAGAATAGGTACATAAAAATATACACAAACAGTTATGAACAACATCATCATCATAACTTACTGCACCGTGGTGCATGACTCTCCATTCAACCTAATACTCACTTACACTAATACTGGTGATATCTCTCTATCTCTTGCTCTTCAGTTGGTCCTCTCTTTCTCTGGCTCTTTTCCTGAGTTATCTCTCACTTACTCTTTTACTGAGTTATCTCTCACTTACTCTTTTACTGAGTTATCTCTCACTTACTCTTATACTGAGTTATCTCTCCCTTACTCTTATCCTGAGTTATCTCTCCCTTACTCTTATCCTAAGTTATCCTTCTTTTATTCTCTCTCTTCTTCTTACACTTATCCTTTTGCCTTCTTTTCAATTTTATTAGCTGTCACATCATTATACTGTTTTCCTTTACAATTTTAAAAAAAATATATTAGTGGTCTTTGGTGGGCACAGCATTTTCCTCATGAACCATATTTCTGTCACTTTTATTTGTTTAATCACTGTCCAAGCTTAAACATACATGCAACAGTGCTGTTCATGGTCGATACAGCATTCACCTCTAGAACATTATGTTAATGCAGGTGATTATTTTATTTGTTTAATCGTTGTCAAAAATTTACATCCATACAACAGAACTGATTCTGAATACCACTACAACACTCTCTTATGCTTCCCTATACTTGAGATTAAAATACTTCTCTTTTTACCTGTAATTTGAGCAACACAATATAACACAAGATATGTGCAAAGTCTTACCTTCTGAATGGTGCCTTAGCTCGAGCCCAGTGCTCTACTGAAGGACTTGTAGATCCATCGTTCTTCATCTGATCTCTGACTTGTGATGCGATGATTGCCCATATTTTAGCTAGGATCATGGGGCTTCACATCATATACAACAAAAATTATCAGCACTAAATACTGTAGCAAGTTTCACGTTATTACTTAATGCTGACTCAGCCATTGAGCAGAAGTAGACAAATATCAGCTATTAACACATTAAACAAAATATGCAATCAATGCTCTCCTTCCAAAGTCCATGGGCAGATCAAGATTAAGGATTATTGTAAACTTTCTACTAAGTCATTCCGTTTCTTCGTGTTATTTTAAAGTATTTTCTAAAATATGCTCAATTTTTTACTGATTACATTTTTTTAAAACACACGGCAAACAAAACAATGCAGTTAATATAAATATTATATATCGAATAATAATAAAGTGTATAAAGATGAATAGCAATAAAGTCTAGTTTATATTTTCTAAACACTGCCTCTGAAAACATGACGCAATGTTTTTCAAAATAGTTTTCCTGTATTTTTATAAATAATTCCCTCCAAACTAGATGCCCAGTTCCACTTGGTACAATGGGTGGCTACTTAAATGACCTATTTTGAACATTCAGTTCCATACTCAGTCATCCTATTTTGTACATTCAGTTCCACCCTGAGTCCTATCTGTTTTTTCCTCTTAGTTCCACACTGAATCCTAATATTCTGTACATTCATTTTCACACTCAGTCATCTGTTTTTGTACATTTACTCCTTTATGAGTTTTTTTCGGTAGAGGGGGAACGACTAAGTAAGTAAGTAAGTATGAGTTTTTTTTTAATTTATGAAGAAGAAAAATACCAAGTTCACCCTCTGATGGGTTATATTAAGGATATATAGTGTCTCTATGTTCATATAATATGTTCAATTGCCAATATGAGAACATGGCATCATAACCCGTCAAATTATTTTAAACATAGTAAATTAAAATTTCCAAATTGTGGGTCCTTCCTTAACCCCAAAATGGTGGTCTCATCACACCTATCATGGTGTGACACAACAACAACAAATAAGAAAACCAAACAAAATAAAACAAACAAAGCAAAAACCAAATAAACAAACCAATAAACAAACAAGGGGATGGGGGAGTGGGATGGTGTAAAGGCTTGAGGTGTTAGGTTTAAAATTTAAGTGACTTTCATTTGTCATAAATAATATTCCTTTATGAGCAACTGTGACTTCTTAGATATAATTTCTGTTGTCCTCCACGTTTCTAGATGTGCTTCCGCAAGGTAGCAACAAAATAAATGCATGCAAGATATCATAGAAAAATCCCACCTGTAGTGACCACCCCAGAGTTCTGTCCATTCCCCTTTTGCGTTGCAGCCGTACCCATTATTTTCAATCAAGTCGTACAACTGGCCAGCAGCAGGGTTGTAGTGTGGGCAAATAACTTTATGATACGCATCCCATGCCTGGTTTGAAACACAAATTTATGACCAAAATTTATGGGCTGTCTATATACATCACTTATTCTTCTTCAAGTACCATGCCTAGTGGTGAAAGAGATCATGTCTCTCCACAACTTCCTGTCTCCAGTAGAATTTATCAGTTCTGTTGTTGACTTCTCTCCATGCCACGATGTCAAAGTGTCCAGTATTTGGTCTCTTTGTGTTCCCCTAACTTTTTTTCCTTCAATCTTACTTACCTGTTGTTACGATATATTCCAGCTTTCCTCTTCTCATAACATGCCCAAAAAAAGTGGATTGCTTCTTTCTAACTTGTGAAATAAATTTATTTTGCGCATTGGCCTCTTTCAAGACATCCACATTACTCTTTTTGGCTGTCCATGGTATTTTTAACATTCTTCTGTAAAACCACATCTCTGGGGCCTCTGTATACATCACATGAATAAATAAAATGATAACTATCCTCACTCTTTGACTGACTCAGTTATGAAAGTTTAACATATTTTTTGTAATTTTGATGGAGAAAAATATCCTGTTCAACCCCTGATGGGTTATAATTTGGTTCTAGTCTAATATTAGATAGTGTATTCAATAGAGTGCCGGGAGCCGCGCTAGCGTAGTGGTTACAACACCGCTCTGGCGACCGGGTGATACAGGATCAAACCCGGGCGACGGCATTTGAGGATTTTTCGTCGACCGGGATTTGGACTGTATTAACTCGAGACCTGGCGAGGACATTTGAAGGAGTGTCGTCGACCAGGGACTGGCGGCTCCTGAGCCGACCCAGCTGCAATGGGTACCTCCGAAATCGGCGAGTATTTGCCTGAATGGCGAGGGACACCTGTCTCTGTACAAGAAATAAAGGGATACTCACGTAAAAATCAATGTCAGGTTAGACATAAAATAATAACCTGAGATTTCGCCTCGAGTATTAGCGGGCGTACGCAAAAAAAAAAAAAAAAAAAAAAAAAAAAATAGAGTGCCAAATGCTTATGGCATTATCCCTCTGGTCATTTAATATATAACTAGCACTAACCTGTCAAAATTGACAGGTTTTTAATTATAATGTGTTGTTTCTGTTACATGTATTACAGACGGTACTATTACTACTGTGGTCATTTCCTTGCAGGCGACCTTCATTAGATATTAGTAGTGAAAATTATATGGATGTATTAAATATGAAGACATGGAGTAACCTTCCTAAATGACATGTGGAGCAGTGATAATGATCTAATGGACTGGGAATTGACTAAATAACTAACATTTCTTTTATGACAACATGTCTCGTAATTGTTCGTGCATCTTTTAAAATCTTGACTTTCCATAATCAAACTGTTCATGCACACCGTTATTTGTGCACTTTTCTTTTTTCGGGAGAGTACATATAAGAGAAACAATACAATTATTGTCTAACTTTCAACCACATTTGCACCCCTCAGCTGTGGTTGAAAGTTAATGTATGTACTCTCTCGAAAATAGAAAAGTGCGCAAATGACGGTGTGCATGATGTGACCGACTGACTGACCGATGCACTTACGGTGGGAATTATGGTATTGAATAAGTAAATTTATTCAAATAGCCTTATGTAACTGATTAAAGTTTAAAAAAGCTGAATATCTGTTACAGGGGTAGAACACAAAATTAAATATCCGTTAATTGATGACACAGTTTTCATAGCAGTACTGAAAGGGATTTCTAGCTTCTACAAGACACAGTTATAGCCAACAACATCAAGAAAGGTTTAACCAGCAAAAAGAGACAGAATTATAATGGTTACTTCAAATAAAGACTCCCAGAATGAAAAGTATCTGCAGAAGCAAGCACTGAAGCAAATGATACATTTTAACTGTCCTGGATCTATCATTACATTCAATGGAAAAAGTCTAACTGAAATCAAGGCAAGAACTTCACATGTGAAAACAAGCTTTTACTGCATGAAAGACATTCATTTCAACAAAAAAACTGTCACAGGTAATTACGAAGATGATTCTAAGATGCTATATAGAGTCTGTTTTACTTTATACTTCTGAGATCTGGATGATAAATAAATTGATGGAAAGAAATTGGAATCAGTAGTGATATTGTTCCAAAGAACGATGCTGCAATTTGCATTATACCTTGTACAGCCAGAAAATTAGATAGGAAAGAGAAACAGAAGAAGGTAGTGAACTGACCACATTGTTAAGACATTGACTGTTAAAGTTCTCTGAATACATCATGAGAAGAGAAACATTAGAGAATTTGGTAACAACTTGTAGATTCAGCTCTAAGAGAAGAAGAAACCGAAGACAGTAGCGAACTGGTCACATTGTTAAGATGTTGACAGTTAAAGTTCTTTGAGTACATCATAAGAAGAGAAACATTAGAGAATCTGGTAACAACTTGTAGATTCTGCTCTAAGAGAAGAAGAGACAGAAAAAGAGAAATACTTAAGATAAATTTACTACAAGGTGTGGAATGAAATTGAAAACACAACTGATTCAAGACACCAGAGATATTAGGAAATGAAGAGAAATGACAATCAAAGCTAGCAGGCACATCACTCCATGGTGATAACGGTAGTTTTACAGAAGCAAAAGAAAAAAAAACTGACTACGATGAATGCATTAGCGCAAACCTTCACCTGCATGAAAATCTTATTTTTCTTTGATCCTTAGCCACAGACTGTCAGAGCACTCAGTGGCCATCATACCTGGTGGCATCTTGTAGGGCAGCAACAAACTGCTTCCACTTTGTTCGGTCAGTGGCCATCCTTCGCAAAGTGCCCCAGCTCTGGTTCATTCTTTACATCTCGTCTCGACAGTTCTCCACCAAGTTTTTTTTGGTCAGCCTCTCTGTCGTTTTTCTTCATGGGTCCATAGCATAGCTGTTCTTGTGATGGCATTGGGGTCTCTTCTGAGGATGTGACCAACCCAACTCCAGTGTCTGCCAGCTATGATGGTGTGCACGTCCTCTTGATTGCTTTGAGTAAGCAGTTCTTAGTTGGTGATGGTATTCGGCCAAAAGATTCTGAGAATTTTCCTTAGGCAGATTGTGTGGAAGGAGGACAATTTTGACATTTCCTTCTATGTTACTTTCCAGTATTGCACCATAGAGACGCACAGAAAGTATGCAGCTCTCATATAATCTTAATTTGGTGCTTGTGCTGTACTGGGAAGACGTCCAGATGTTGTTTAGACTAGCAAAGGCTGTTCTCGCTTTATTTATTCTGTTGCATGAACATAAATTACACCAAAAAAATCATGAAGGGAAGGGGAGTAAGCTTAAAAAAAAATTATCAGAAAAATAGTCCCTTATCTGAAAAATGACCCAAGCTTTTCAAGTACTTAAACCATTTATATAATCCATCAGGATTTGTTATTCACTGCTTCTCTATCATGCCCATCAACTGAGCAAATAATATTAATTAATGTATCCACATCTTAATTATTCTTACCTCATTCATGCAGACCTTACTACAGTACTTCTCCTTACCACAGTGAGGGCACCACACGGCATTCATATTTGGCCAATATTCTTCAATCAAAGCTTTCTGTTCTTCCTCCATAAGAGAAAATCTGAAAAAGAGATCATGAAATAAACAGTATAATGTCAGAGGTTTATGAAAAAATTCCTGGAAACATTCCTAACTGTGGAAGCACATGCAAGAGATTAATGGTCACCTCAGTGTACAACCTGCTGAAAGAATTGGGTCTGAAGGGACAGTCCAGAACTAGGACATATAAAAGGCTTGGCAAAACTGCAGAAAAGGCATAATTCTGGCTGTGAAGCAACCGCATCAAGCTATGGAGTTCTGTATAGTAATTTATAAACAACAAAACTGTTAATTTCAAAACTTCAAGTTGGCAGAATGGATAAAATCAGGAAGGAATCTGGAAGTTGAAACCAACCTGGAGTGGGTTCCATTCCCAGTGCAGGAAGAACAATCAACAGGAGACTGACACTTGGGAGTCATGACCAAAGTGGGCCCGCCACACTTAGATCCCAAAAGAGATAAAAGTGCTGAAACACTTGTCTGACAGGAGAAAACATCTGATGATCAGATTTCCTCATGTTGTAAGGCTCCGTGTAGAGTTTAATATCATCATTTTGTGAATGCCCCATGATTTACTGGGGCCAAAAGGGAAGCAAAGAATAGTAACCCTGTGACCTACCAAGCATGTCGTAAAAGGTGCTTAAGGCCATTTACCCCCATCCTGTAGACATTTTTAAACCCCAAAAGACTTCAACAAAGTACATGGACAGGCCTAAAGAAAATAATTCTATTCAAGATGGTCGTTGTTGTGGAGTTTCCAGGGTAACCGACGCAGAGGGAGACCAAAGAATGCATGAAGAAGAGAACTAGAGACAGACATGAAAGAAATAAAGAAGAGAACTAGAGATAGACATGAAAGAAATGAAGAAGAGAACTAGAGATAGACATGAAAGACATGAAGAAGAGAACTAGAGACAGACATGAAAGAAATGAAGAAGAGAGCTAGAGATAGACATGAAAGAAATGAAGAAGAGAACTAGAGATAGACATGAAAGAAATGAAGAAGAGAACTAGAGATAGACATGAAAGAAATGAAGAAGAGAACTAGAGATAGACATGAAAGAAATGAAGAAGAGAACTAGAGATAGACATGAAAGAAATGGAGAAGAGAACTAGAGATAGACATGAAAGAAATGAAGAAGAGAACTAGAGATAGACATGAAAGAAATAAAGAAGAGAACTAGAGATAGACATGAAAGAAATGAAGAAGAGAACTAGAGATAGACATGAAAGAAATGAAGAAGAGAACTAGAGATAGACATGAAAGAAATAAAGAAGAGAACTAGAGATAGACATGAAAGAAATGAAGAAGAGAACTAGAGATAGACATGAAAGACCTTGAGCTGATGGCACGTGACAGGAAGACTTGACATAAGTTTGTTGAAGGCCTGTGCTTCTTGGTTAGCAGAAGGGTAATGAATGAATGTGGATGTGTGCAAGAGACATGAGGGCACTGGACATAAATCCAGCAACCTGGGAGGATGAAGCTGCTGATCGTAACAAGTGGATGCTCTCTATGGCGCCAGCTCAGATTAGGTGAAAAGAAGCTCTGACGGCAAGATGAAGAGAGGAGAAAACGTTGAAAGGAACACCAGGAAAAAAAAGCAGCTGAGGGCTATCACCTGTGGGGCACATTCCCATAGTCAGCTATGACTGAAGGGACTATTATATTATACAGGGTGTCCATAAAATTTTGTACCCTTTTCAACAAATTTATTCTCGGCCCCATGATGTGGTGCAGACATCGTTTTTGCATATTCTAACACAAAAAACGCCTTCTGTTGTTTGGTCAGCGCCATTTTGCAAAAACAGTGCGCATGCGCACGATGGGTATTTCAAGTGAAACTTTCGCAGTTGAGTTGCAACCGATAATTGTTACGTCTCTCCACACACTGGTCAAGTAGGTGAAAAAAAAAAAGAAATAGGTACATTCTTTTATGGACACCCTGTATAATGAATGAATAACATTATGAAATACAAAAACTAAGACACTTTTCAGCCTTGGTCTTTAGAAAGAGACATTGTTATATGCCTTATTCAACAACATTAACAACAATACCCTTCTGCTTCATAAAGAGCACAGGTTTTCAACAAATTCATGCCAAGCCTTGTCCTATTTGGTGCCATCTGTTCAATGTTTTCTTTATCCCTTTAGTGTCTGTCTCCAGTTCCTTTCTCCGTGTGCCTTGATGTCTCCATCTACCTCTCTTACCCTGGGGTTTCATAAGAACTGCCTTGTAATGCTGTTAAAATACACAGATACACACTGAGGA
Source organism: Oreohelix idahoensis (assembly GCA_024509875.1). Taxonomy (NCBI): domain Eukaryota; kingdom Metazoa; phylum Mollusca; class Gastropoda; order Stylommatophora; family Oreohelicidae; genus Oreohelix; species Oreohelix idahoensis. The sequence goes on from JAMPIV010008705.1 coordinate 240,426, forward strand.
GCATGTGTCATGTCTCACTAGTGAGTATGTGTCAAGTCTCACTAGTGAGTATGTGTCAAGTCTCACTAGTGAGTATGTGTCAAGTCTCACTAGTGAGTATGTGTCAAGTCTCACTAGTGAGTATGTGTCAAGTCTCAATAGTGAGTATGTGTCAAGTCTCACTAGGGAGTATGTGCTAAGCCACTAAATATGTATCTGGACACAATGTGGATGAGTATGTGTCAAGTCTCACTAGGGAGTATGTGTATCTGGACACAATGTGAATGAGTATGTGTCAAGTCTCACTAGGGAGTATGTGTTAGTCACTGTAAATATGTATCTGGACTCAATGGGGATGAGTATGTGTCAAGTCTCACTAGGGAGTATGTGTTAGGTAAAGGTACAGGATCCCGTTACATGCCCATTGAGGCATATTGGGAATATGGTGTTAGGCCCATATTTTCTCAACCATTGGCACACTAGGGGTGTTCATTCTTTGCATCTCTGCTTCCACAGTTCTCCGCCAAGTTGTTTTTGGTCAGCCTCTCTTTTGCTTTCCCTCGGGGGTCCATAGCATAGCTGTTCTTGTGATGGTATCAGGTTCCCTTCTAAAGACGATGCCAATCCAACTCCAGCATCTGCCAGCTATGATGGTGTGCATGTCCTCCTGATTACTCCGAATAAGTGGTTCTTGGTTGCTGATGGTGTTTGGCCAAAAGATTCGGAGGTTTTTCCTTAGGCAGATTGTGTGGAAGGAGGACAGTTTCGACATTTCCTTCTCTGTTACTCTCCAGCATTCCGCACCATTGAGAAGCACAGAAAGTACACAGCTCTCATACAGTCTTAATTTGGTGTTTGTGCTGTACTGGGAAGACTTACAAATGTTGTTGAGACTAGCAAAGGCTGTTCTCGCTTTATTCATTCTGTTGTTAATGTCCTTGCTTGTTCCGCCGTCAGGAGTTACTATGCATCCTAGGTAAGTAAATGTGTCTGTCTGTTCTAACTTCTGGTTCCTTACTGTTATTGGCTCAGGATTGCCCACATTTAGTGTCATGACCTCTGTCTTCTCCAGATTGATGTTCAGGCCAACCTGCTGGCCATACTTATTCAGTCTATCGGTTTTTTCTTGGATGTGTTGATGTGAATGCGCGAGTAGTGCAATGTCATCTGCATATTCCAGGTCTTGCAGTGTAGAAAACGTTGTCCATCTAATTGCTCTTGGACTGCCCTCTGTTGTCTGGCGCATCACACAATCTATGGCTGTCAAAAATAATGTTGTTGATAAGGGGCATCCCTGTCGTACTCATGTTTTCACTGCGAAAGTTACATTACTCAATCCAACACTGCATGTAAAGTTAGAATAGAGGCTTTTTATGATGGAAACAATGCAGCTGGGAATTCCATAAGCCCTCAGTATTTTCCATAAGCTGTCTCTGTGTATGCTGTCGAAAGCCTTTTCAAAATCAACAAAGTTAATGTATAACTGTCTCTGCCATTCTGAGCACTGCTCTATAATGTTCCTGAGGGTAAATATATGATCTGCACATCTTCTGTTCTTTCTAAAACCCGCTTGTCCTTTCCTCAGTTTATGGTCAACTGCTGTTGAAATTCTCTGGATAATTATCCTGCCTAGTATTTTGCTGGGAACTGAGAGGAGAGTACTCATCCATAAAAAAAAAAGCGAGTTGTGTGATACTGTGATTTCCGGTGCGCCTTCTGGCCCAGTATCTACGACTTTAGCACCTCTTCAACGGGAGAGTGGGCTCATTCCTAATCTGTTTATGTTCCCAGTAGTAGACTATTTGCAAGCAGCCTGGGGGTGTCACTGCTCTGCACGGACCTTGTTTACCGAGGCGGCGTCCGAGCTCGTATGGTGAAAATATGGTTGTGTTATCTTCAAAATAGCCCTGTCTTTCCCGTAAATTAATATTAGACAAACATAAAGGTATGTTTTCAGGCACTCGTAAGAAATAAAGAAGTAGAACACTTGGACAACAGAAAAACAACAGACGTGAGTGGCTTACCCAGGGTTCGAACCCCGTACCTTCCGTACGACAACTCCGCCTAGCTATCAAGCGAATCACACTGACCCCACGGCCTGCTAGGCATCCCAAAAAAGATGCTTTGCTGGCTATTTATCAGTACGAAACACACAAGATAACACCGGAAGTATACAGTGGGCTAAAAAAAATGCTTTGCTGGCTATTTATCAGTACGAAACACACAAGATAACACCAGAAGTATACAGTGGGCTAAAAAAGATGCTTTGCTGGCTATTTATCAGTACGAAACACACAAGATAACACCGGAAGTATACAGTGGGCCCACTGTATACTTCCGGTGTTATCTTGTGTGTTTCGTACTGATAAATAGCCAGCAAAGCATCTTTTTTGGGATGCCTAGCTGGCCGTGGGGTCAGTGTGATTCGCTTATAGGATGCCTAGCTGGCCGTGGGGTCAGTGTGATTCGCTGGATGCCTAGCTGGCCGTGGGGTCAGTGTGATTCGCTTGATAGCTAGGCGGAGTTGTCGTACGGAAGGTACGGGGTTCGAACCCTGGGTAAGCCACTCACGTCTGTTGTTTTTCTGTTGTCCAAGTGTTCTACTTCTTTATTTCTTACGAGTGCTTGAAAACATACCTTTATGTTTGTCTAATATTAATTTACTGTTTACAGGCCTCGGGTTTCCCTTCCTTATGTGTTATTTCTGTCTTTCCCGTGGCTTTTCTGCCATCCTGCAACTTTGAGTTAGGGAGTTCTGAGCTCCAGTCTCTTTCCCAGGCATTTTATCCTGGCCTGGCATGCATACAGAGGACCCCACTTCTGGTTCTAAGTTAGCAGTTGGGGATAGGTGGGGTGGCACACTGTGCATTCCCCGTCATCCAGGGGGGCTCTCCAACTATGCAGAGCTTGCACAATGCTGTGCTCTGGTTCTGGGCTCTCCCAAGGAATCCTCACGTCCTGCACAGAGCCACTTCCAGATACCCACCACCTGCCATCTCTCCATTGTAGAAATCTCCTGCATGCGGCCATCCAGTCAAGAGCCAGTATTACGTCTGGTGCCCAAGTGATCCCCCCAAGCTCAGTGTGCAATACTGGGTTCTCATCATGCTGCAATACAGGGGGGATTGTGATGCTCAGCCATCTCTCTCAACTCTGCACCGATAAGTGACATCGGGGACTTAACTGTGCCTCAGTACTGGGAGGCCCTGTTTCTGGGTACACCACACACAGCCAATTGAGGCAATGGTCATCGTGGGCGTGTCTTCAGTGGGGAAGTTGTGGAGTCTTCCTGTCCATGTTCTTGCACATCCTAACACTGCCCGCAAGACATCGGAGGTTTGGAGAGTGGCCTTCTCTGCTTTTTTGAGCCGGGGTGGGCTCCCCGGGCAAGTCTCAATGGGGATCGGGACGTGTCCACGCACCAGTGGGCCCAGCATCGGCCGCATCTGATGGAGGACTTGCTCTGCCAGGTTTGAGTTAGTAAATTCCAACTTTGTCATCTTCATGGCATTGTGATGCTGGGGTGCCTGTGGATTTCCTACCGCCCCGGGTAGGAGCCAGAAGTGTACTGTGCCAGCTCTGGGGGAGATAAAGGGGGTGTTTCTGCATCTCCTTGTGATACGTAGCCAAGGTAGGGCTCACAGTGCTCTTTCTCCGCCACCAAATTGCCTGCTGGTTACGCCGAGTTCTCCGAGGCTCTAGGCATGTGACCAAGAGTTGAAGACAATAGGATCGTTGTGATACTACACTGTAATTCGGTCTTTCAACCGGCCCGATTCTGTCGTCTATTTTGTATTTCTGTCATCTAATTTGTATTTCCGGGCCGATCCTGTTCTTTTATTTTGAATTTTCACCATTTTTTTCTTCTCATTTGAATATATATCGTGTTTGGTAATTTTGAGTAGGAAAATTAAACGGGTTCGTTTTATGATGGTAGGTTTATTTTATTCTAGCATCAGTTTTACCCTCTCCTGTATTTTTCGCGATTCCCGTAGATTTCCTTGTTTACGAAAATCGATATTTTCGGGCACTCCTGTATGACGCGTCAGTAGCACGAGGTTATCACGTAATGTGACGCAATTTTGCGGACACGCGGTATTTGATTTTCCTAGCGCTGCCATTGGTCCGCGATTTGCGTAGGAAGGGAAATCCGCGTGGGCGGTTTCTCTTGTATATAATGAGAGAGGAAACTGCGGGCAATTGTCTCTGAAGAAATAATTGCCGCCGGTCGACGTCGATTTATCATCGTTCTCCATTGCGGGAAGAAAAAAACAATATTTGGTATGTAACATTTTATTAATTCGTTTTACTTATTAGTGGGTTTTTCAGAAATTCGCCCGTAGATAAAGTTTAACTTTTCAGTTTTAAATAAACGATAGTGCCATCCATTATCATTTTTAAAGAACGACGTAACTGCAACAGTGTGCTTATTCTTTCTATGATTTTGGCAATAGATAGGAGTGTGTGAAGTTGTGAGGAACACGTGTGCCCATATTTGTAGAATGTTATGTAAAACCACCATTTATTTCTGTGTATTTACTAATGTAATTTATGGGGAAATCCCTGGTGTGTTCGTTAATTTTTCTGAGCGTCGGAGGGTTCAGATTTACGTTGTAAGTGAATTATACGGCTTGGGGAAATAAATCATTCCTACAGCGAGGTTTACCTTAAATTGGAGTAAACCAGGAAACCTGTGTTAATGTTAAAAGGAATTCCCTAGTTGTAAAGGTGGGGACACGTGATCGGCCATGCGTAACGGCCATGTAACGTGTCAGACGGTGTCGGGAGGTTTTGTTTATTTTACCTGGCAGATTTTAGTAGAAGGAGGGGGATGAAGAGGCCACGTGGGATAGTGGTATTTTATGTATTGTGTGAAAATCGAGAGAAGTGAGAATGAAGAGACACGTGTATAGAATTATTTTCTGTATCGTATATGTTAGAGATAAGCGATTTTAGAGTGGGTGTACATGAGTCGCTGTTTCTTTTAATTTCAGCGAGTCCTGGCGAAACAGTGGGGAGCATAATTTTGTCAAATAAAATTATCCACGGCAAAAGACATCTCAGGGTCAGAGTACTCGAGTATCGTCAGGAGCAAAAGAAAATTACCCTATGGTCTCTGGCAGTGAAGTCCCTATGCTTCAGCTGGACCGAGGTTTATTTATCATACAGCCGAGAGCATCGCTATTATAGTCTCTAACAACGGCAGGTGGCCGGGAGACTGGTTTCATTTTTGTACAGCCTGAAATCAAGGCTGTGTCTTCCTCTAACTCCGGAGCGGGTTAAAAGAGGGAAGCTATTCAGCAGCAGAGAAGTTTTGTCGACAGTTAATCAAGTCCCTCATGCTTGATATCCGAACATCGTCATCACCAAAATCAGGAACAGGTGACAGGGTTACCATACCTAGGTCCTGATAGAAATCAAGAGAAGAGCGTAACGGAGATGCCGCATCATCAGCCCTCGAGTGTTAGAGAGACACTGAGCTCAAGAGAGAAAGATAGAGAAGGAGGGAGAAAATAGACAGGACCAGTAGGGTCTGTTCAGTATCCATTTGATGGATAGACACTGAGTCTGCGTTCGAAAAAAACCAAGTCTATTATTTTAGCATTTCTTGTGGTGCAGTTATCGGCGCCTATCGCCTAACTAGTAAAAAGCTGTGTAGCCGTTCGTTGAGGAAGAGTCACCAGGACTAAGACAGTAGAAATTTATTAGTGTTAGAGAGTGGAGGCTAAAAGTTGACAGCCCCACCAAATTAGATTTGGTTTAAATCACTAACCATTTTTATTGTTCCTCAGCAGGGTGACAGAAAGAGTGAATGTGATTTGGGGTTTTTTTATTGTCTCTCGAGTCTCTCAATTTAATTGTTACTTGTTTTCCAGGCCGTGCAACAGTGCACGCTATTGACTGACTTGATGACGTAATATGCCATTTTATGTTTTCCTTGTATGTAAATAAATATATACATGTATTATTTACTGGATCAGCTTCTATTCTTTACTATACTTACTCTATGTTGTCTGTATAGTAGTGTTTGTGGTCGTATTTATACACCTTATCTCCTTGTATTTAAAGGAAGTCAGAGGAGGGCGAGACTATAGCCAGTCTAAAGTCACGAAGCGGCAAGGGGAGATTCAAATCCTGGTTCTATCCCTTGAGCCAATAGTCGCGTCTGTCCACAGGCATGTCATTTTCCATCTAAATTCTATTTTCTCAGACTTTCTCATACTAGGGTCTTGCTTTCATTCAGGCACACTCTATAAAATTAAAACCACTTCGTGACAATCGTCACGTCCTGAGTCTCTGTGCCTGTACGATGGGTTCCGATCTTCAGGGAGCAGTCCACACTCGTTCCCACTCCTAAGACTTGTTCAGTATCCATCTGGCTCCTTTCCACCCACAGAGGGCGTGTACGGTGTAGTGCACCGGTTTTATTATCGAGGTTTGCTCCTCTAGATCCGTTGTGTTTAGCCTGAGGATTCGCACCTCAATTACCAGGACTACCTCGAGGAGGGTGTGGCTCTTCACCACGCACAACGATCTTGGGGTATGAGAGGTTTTGCTAGGCCAAGAGACTAACACTGCAATGGTCGCTCCTTTCATGAACAAGAATTCACTAGGCCTAGGGTGAAGCAAGGGGGGAAACCCACTACCCACAACACCAACACATCATACCCCCTGTCTGTAAAAGACTTTGCCCCAGAGGAGAGTAATTCCTCTCCAGTTGTTGCAGTCTGCAAGGTCGCCCTTCTTGGGCAATTTGACAATTATTCCTTTACTCCACTGTGTTGGTGTTGTCTCAGTTTCCCAGACTTGTGCAAATAGTGGTTCTAATAGTTCTGCTGCTAGTTCAGGGTCTGCCTTGAATAACTCAGCATTTAGATTGTCGTGACCAGGCGCTTTTCCATTTTTTAACCCTTTGATAGCTGTAATGATTTCTTCTTTTCGTGGAATGTCTGTATTTACGTCTAAGTCACTTTCAGCCTCAGGAACATTCAGCTGAGTCTCTGGTGGTTCCTTATTCAGTGTTTCTCTGAAGTGCTCTGCCCATCTTGTTTCCCGCCATTGTGCTGTGGTGATGAGATTTCCTTGCTTGTCTCTTACTAATGTTATGTTGTTTGCACCTCGTTTTCCACAGATAGTTTTAGTTATTTTATGAACTGTGCTTTGTTTATTTCTCAGAGCTGCCTCTTCTGCCTGTCTTGCAAGGTCATCCAGAAATGTTCTTTTGTTAGCACGGGTTTGATGTTTTACTTCCTTGTCCAGCTGACTGTACTGTTCACTATATATTGCCTTTAACCTGGGAGACTTAGCTTCTGTTTTCTTTCTTTTCATTTCCTTTCTCTTCGCTATGATGTGTAGCGTTTCTGGTGTTATCCAGTCTTGGCTCTTTCTTTCCTGGAATCCCAAGCATGACTTGCTGCTTTCCTTGTATATTGTTGAGATGGTGTTGAATTTCTGGTCGACATCATCGGTCTCTGTTCTTTCCTGGCTTTTGGCAATCTGATATCGTCTCTTTACGTCGACCATGAAAGCTTTTCTTGTGAGGGGGTCCTTAAGTTTCGTGATGTTATACCTTTTCTGTTTGACTGCAACTGGTCCAGCAGCTCTGAGTTTCACCTTCAGTCTTGCTACTACTAGGTGATGATCACTTCCCACATCTGCACCTCTTCTTACTTTCACGTCTTGTAATGCATGTCTCCATCTGCCATTGATCATTATGTGATCTATCTGGTTTCTGTCCCGTCCGTTTGGTGATTCCCACTTTAACTTGTGCACTTCTTTGTGTTGAAAAAGTGTTCCCCCAATGACCAGGTTGTTAATACTGCAGAAGCTTATTAATTTGTCCCCATTCTCATTTACTGTTCCACTGCCGCATTTCCTCATTACTCTTTCGTTATAATTAGTGTGTGTTCCAACTTTCGCATTGAGGTCTCCCATTACTGTAATAAGATCATACCTGGGTGCAGTTTCCATTTCCTTTTGTACCTGTTGATAGAACTCGTCCTTGATCTCTTCATCGCTGTCGTTTGTCGGTGCATAACATTGTATAAATGTGGTGTTGGTGAATCTCCCTCTCAGTCTTGTTCTTATCAGTCTGCTGTTGATGGGTTTCCATTCCAGTAAAGACCTGTCCATTCCTTTCTTCAGGATAATGGCTACACCTTTGTTGTGCTGACCATCCTCTCTATCAGAATAAAGTAATGTTTCCCTTGTAGCTGTTTTTATTCTCCCAGTCCCTGTCCATCTGCTCTCGCTTATTCCCAGGATATGTAATTTGTAGTTCCTCATCTCTGCTGTGATCTGTCTCAGCTTTCCTGCCTCATTCATGGTTCTGATGTTCCAAAATCCAATTCTAGTTTCGTGTTTTGTGGTCAGGGCATCCGTTTTCATGCCAATGGCTTCCTTTCGGCTTTCACCACTGTCAGTCATACGAGCCTGAGACTCCGGATGTCCATCCTGCTGCAAAGTTTTTCCATTTGTTGCCGTTTTCGTAACATGTTTTTTTACATAGACAGGGGTGTTGGCCCTTGCTAAAACCCCCAACCTGGAGGACCAGGGTACCAGCTTTTGTCTGACCCCTACCATGCAGACCAGTCCAGCTTGGTTGAACCTACCAGGAGTAAAACTCCCACTGGCATAGCTCTGGGGATTGTCAGGGTACACAAGCTGCCATACTGCTACAAGGTATAGGTACCATTGATGGCAGTTAAGGGAGTATGTGTCAGGGATGATTGGAAAGCCTAAAGTATCAAGTATTTCTGCCAATAGATCCCACATTGCATATATGTGTCTGCATGTGCGTATGAAACTTACTTGTTCTCGAAATAAATCTCTGGAGTCAACATTGATGCTGCACAATTTGAGCAAGCTGGAATATGTCTGGTGTTCATGGACTGTGCCATCACCATGGGAATATCTGTCAACACTGTATCTCCTTTGGAAATGTCCTCTGGGAAGGAAGAAGTGCATGTATTACAATAGATATTATGAAACTCCACTTTACAAAATGTCACAGAATGTGTAGCCTGAAAGAACCAAACAATGAAAAACAATAGATGTAATATACTACATAAAATAAAGAGAGCTGCATATCCATATTATAACCCATGTGGGATTGAACTGGGGATTCCATCCACAGGTCAAAACCACATTTCTTGTACATGGGCCAAAAAAATCAATTTTAAAAGTGCACGTACCTTGTATTACATTTTAAAATGATGTTTACTTACTTAGTCATTCCTTTTCTACCCTGGGGTGTAGAGGTTAGCCAGAGAGAGCACCTTGCTATCCTATCAGCTGTCTTTTTTTTGGCCCGTTTCCAGTCTTCGATCCTTCAGGGATTGTCTGATGTCCTCCCAGCGAACTCTGGGTCATCCTGGAGGTTTGGATCCCTGGCTTTTGGTTTCCCATATCTGATGTGGTAGCAGATCTTCTCCAATTCTGCAGAAATGGCCAAACCATCGTAACTCGGACTGTTCCACTCAGGTCTACAGGCATTTTAAAAAGGTACAGATATATATTCCTAAGAACATGGACTAAAATTATGATCGCCATAATGAAGTGTTAAATCCAGCAGTGGTAATGATGATATTGTCAATGAGAAGGGTACTGTAATAATCATATCAAGGAGGAGGAGGAAGGTATTGTTGTGATGTCAAGGAGGAGGAAGGTACTGTTATGGTGACGCTAAGGTGGAGGAGGACAAGGTATTGTTATGGTGATGCTAAGGTGAAGGAAAATGAGGTACTGTTATGGTGATGCTAAGGTGGAGGAGGCCAAGGTATGTTATGGTGATGCCAAGGTGGAGGAGGACAAGGTATGTTATGGTGATGCCAAGGTGGAGGAGGACAAGGTACTGTTATGGTGATGCTAAGGTGGAGGAGGACAAGGTATGTTATGGTGATGCTAAGGTGGAGGAGGACAAGGTATGTTATGGTGATGCTAAGGTGGAGGAGGACAAGGTATGTTATGGTGATGCTAAGGTGGAGGAAAGACGTGCTCATTGAATCAGCAACAGAAATACTTGGTAAAAGAAAGAAAATAAACAAACCATGGGTTACAGATGACATTCTGAAGTTATGTGATACACGGCGGGAAATGAAAAAGGTTAAGAAAGAGGTTCCTGAAGCAGCATGGCAATACAGTATGGTGAATAAAAATATTAGGAAGAAAATGAAACAGGCCAAAGAAAAATGGGTAGCTGATCAATGTGAGTCCATTAATACGGGGCTAATAAAAGGTAACAGCAAGGCAGCTTTTGACACATTAAGAAAACTATCAAAACCCCAACAGCCCAGGGTAACTGTCATAGAAGATAGCAATGGGGCTCTGCTCAATGAAAAAACAGCTGTAATGAGAAGGTGGACAGAATATTGTAAAGAATTATATAACTGTAAACTTGATACTGACTTAGGCATATTAAACAACATTAAGTGCGAAAACAGGGAACTCGGAAATGCAGCAATATTACGGGAAGAAGTGGAAGAGGCTATATGTTCGATGAAAGGAGGGAAGTCACCGGGTGTGGATAATATCCCAGCAGAGCTCTTGAAATATGGAGGACCAGATATAGTAAAAATCATGACAACAATTTGCCAGAAGATATGGAGTACAAAAAAATGGCCAAAAGAATGGACGCAGTCATTAGTAATACCGCTTCCAAAGAAAGGAAATCTAAAAATGTGCAAGAACTACAGAACCATTAGCCTTATTAGTCATCCAAGTAAGGTGATGTTAAGGATACTTTTGAACAGAATAAAACAGAAATCAGAAGAAATCTTGTCAGAGGAACAGGCTGGCTTTAGACCAAAAAGAAGTACCTCAGAACAAATCTTCAATATTAGAGTACTTATCGAAAAACATCTCCAACATCAACACGATTTATACCATAACTTCATCGATTTCACAAAAGCCTTCGATCGAGTCTGGCATGAAGGCTTATGGCAAGTAATGAGAAAATTCAATTTTGATACCAACATCATAGATATCATTGAAGCACTATACAAGGACGCAAGCAGTGCTGTTTTTGCAAGCAACGACATTGGAGAATTTTTCAAAACAACTGTAGGAGTTCGGCAGGGATGTATCCTGTCCCCAGTGCTCTTTAATATTTATCTAGAACATATTATGCAGGAGGCTCTCTACGATTATAAATCAACCATATCGATTGGAGGCCGACCTCTGTGCAACCTACGTTTTGCTGATGATATTGATCTGATAGCTGGATCAGAATCAGAACTTCAAGACCTTACCTCTAGACTGGAGAAAGTAACAAGAACGTATGGGATGGAAATTAATATAGAAAAAAGCAAGATATTGGTGAATAGCCATAAGAAACATGTTCCGACCAACATTACGTTAAATGGGCAAACGTTAGAAGAAGTTAACACCTTTAAATATCTCGGGTCCACTATATGTAGTGATGGAAGATCAAGTAAAGAAATCAAGACAAGACTTGAGATGGCCTCAGCTGCCATGACAAAGTTGAATGTGATCTGGAAAAGTAACATCAGTTTTCCTGTGAAGATCAAATTATACAAATCACTTGTATTATCTATTCTCTTGTATGGGTGTGAGAGCTGGACACTCACTGCAGATACGGAGCGAAGGATTCAGGCTTTCGAGCATAAATGTTATAGAAGAATTTTGCGCATTTGCTATAAAGAGCACAAAACAAATGTCTATGTTAGAGAGAAGATAAACACCTATGCAGGCCACCAAGAACCACTTTTGTCAATAGTGAAACATCGAAAGCTTGCCTGGTTTGGGCATGTAACTCGTCATGACTCCCTTTCGAAAACGATCCTTCAGGGGACAGTCGAAGGTAAACGGAGAAGAGGAAGGCAAAGAAAATCCTGGGCTGATAACATCAAAGAATGGGCAGGACACGGTTTTTTCCACACTTGTACGCATTGCTGAGGATAGAGAGCAGTGGAGGACCCTGTCTGCTGATGCTTCCACCATGGCACCCCTACGACCCATGACGGGTTACGGGCTGAGATGATGATGAAGGTGGAGGAGGCCAAGGTATGTTATGGTGATGCTAAGGTGGAGAAGGACAAGGTATGTTATGGTGATGCTAAGGTGGAGGAGGACAAGGTGTGTTATGGTGATGCTAAGGTGGAGGAGGACAAGGTATGTTATGGTGATGCTAAGGTGGAGGAGGCCAAGGTATGTTATGGTGATGCTAAGGTGGAGAAGGACAAGGTATTGTTATGATGTCAAGATGGAGAAGGAAGGTACTGTAATATCAAGATATAGGAGTAAGGGTACTGTCATGAAGATGTCAAGGTGGAAGATGAACAGGCTGTCATGATGAGGTAAAAGTGGAGTAGAAAGGTGCTGTCATGATGCAGTCAAAGTGGAGGAGGAAAGCACTGTCACAAAATGCTGCAGTGAATGAGGTATATATATCTCAGGATCATGTCAAAATGAAGGAGGTATGCACTATCATAATGGTTTTAAAGTGAGGGAAGAAAGTACTATCATAATGATGTTAGAGCAGAGAAGGACATTACTGTCATGATTATGTCAGAGTGCTGGAGGAAGATACTGACACCACTGTCATCATCATCACCATATGTGAGATCCTCCTGCATGCAGTCAACCAGGGCAATGCCAAAAAATCACGTCTGGGGCTCAAACGACTTCTCCAAGCTTAGTGTGCAATGCTGGGTTCTCAACAAGTTTCACGCTCCCAATGGAGCACATACCCTTAAAAACCTTCATGTTCTGTGCCATTAGCTTAAGGCCTGTCCGTGTCTTCCAAATCCCTTTCAGGTCTGCCACCAGTTCTTTTCTCTGTTTGTTTTTCCCCCTTTATTTGCCTTACTCTGGGGATGCCAGAACAGGGACTACCTTGTGGTGCTATCAACTAGTGTTCTCAATGGGTGTCCTACTGTTATGGTGATGCCAAGGTGGAGAAGGTCAAGGTATTGTGCCATTAGCTTCTCTTCACATCTAATTCAATTGATATTTGACTGTATTTTTTTCCCCTCATTTGCCATTGGTTATCTTGTCATCCTGTTTAAATCCTGCTATTCTAAAAATACTGACATAATGATGTTGATATGGAGAAGTAAGGTACTCTCACAAACACTTTGTATTTTAATAAAATTTTTATTAACAATATACAAAAAAAATCATTGTGTATAGGGTTCTTATTTACAGAAATGCAAAAAGTAACACATTTTTATCATATAAGAGTTTGTTGAAGTAAAAGTTATTAATGATATTTGAAATATAATGTATATGAATAAGCAGTAAATAATGTATCACCTTTTGCGAAGAGAGCTCTTCCATATTTTGTGAAATCCACTGTCACTGGCTGATCTTCTGTGAGTGGGTCATATAACCTTTTGACCCTGACCTTCTGAAACAAGATGGCTGTTTCTTCATCTTTTCCTCCTGACAGCTGAGTGGCCTTGCGAAACCAGAATTCTGCCAGTACTGGCAGCCAGAGTTCCATTAATGCTTTCCCTGGATATATGAAAAAATTAGTTACTGGATGAGGATATGCATCTATATGAATTACAATGAACAATAAATAGGACCCAAATTTGCAATATTCATGTCAACAACAAAAAATAATGAGGACTTCATTTCTGATAAACATTGCTGTGAATGACTACAGATACAGGAAATTATGATAAGTAAACAGTAAACAATCCAAAACAAAAATAAAAACCTCTTCAACTGTAATGTCAAGTCAGTCCTATTGTAACAGGAAGAACAGCAACCAAGGAGTTACAGACTTTCATAAATGGGTGCCTTCATAGAACAGAAGAATTGAAATGGTATGACAAGGTCAGCAATGTAAGGGACCGAAGATGCATTAAAAGTGAGGAATGCAGTAAGCGACCCATAGGTTGACTGCTTGCATCAGGGTCAGTGAACCAGAGCTGACCAAGGCCCTACTCCACCTCCAAGTGGTGGTCCTGGAAACAGGCTGCATCACTGCAGTCTGGCTGAGAGAGTAGGGATCGAAGAGGGAAGGCTAACCCGGTCCCAAAAATGCTGTGCCAAAAATGGATGTGGCGGGCCGAAAGGCACAGATATCGCAGCTTTGCGATAAATGGCGACACAACTTAACAAACGTCCTTTTTAGGACGAACGCAGAAGAAGAAGAAGAAATGTAAAACTGATGACAAGAAACAGGCAAGTGCCAGTGAAACAAGGGATGAAAAGAAGATGCTGGTGATGGATAGGGCACACATTGAGGAAACATTTTGATAGCATTACAAGGCAGTCCTTGTTCTGGAATCTCCAAGGTAAGAGCAGTAGAGGTTGACTGAAAAAATACATGGAGAAGAAAACTTTTGATGGAAATGAAAATAATGAGGAAGACATGGAAAGATCTTGAACTGATGGCACGTGACTGGCCAACTTGTGATATTAAAGGACATCATTATCATCATCATGTTTCTTTATGCTCCTTACAGAGCATGGAGCCACTACAGCAACTGGCCAACTTGTGATATTAAAGGACATCATTATCATCATCATGTTTCTTTTTGCTCCTTACAGAGCATGGAGCCACTACAGCAACTGGCCAATTTGCAGGAAGCCTGCACCAAGCAGTTACATGAACTAGCAGCCGTGGTTTCTGTGGAAATTTGTTTTACATGATGAGATTTATGATGAAGATGAAAAATCTTCATCATCTTTAACAGTAACTCCTACGTTGTTACTGTGAAATATTCACAAGTCGTTATCAGCAAGGTTTATGAGATAAGGATACAGAACATTCAAATAAAAAAAAATAGTTTTTAATAACAGCTGGTGAATGCTTTACTTTTACTGCATATAAAATTAGATAGAGATCTTCAATCTCTAGTTAAACATGACGTTATCCCAACTAACATAATTACCGATGTATGTTACGTCGGTCGGTCACACTCAAAATAGTAACTCGCGCCAGAAAAAAAAGTGCGCAATGCACAGTGTGCAACTTGCACGGCGTGGGTGTTATATAAAACAAATACTTTGATTTTTTATTCTTTCACAAAATTAGTAGCTCTCGACAAAGAAAAAGTGCATAAAAATTGGTGTGCATGAGCCCTCACCCGATGTACAAATCATGAAATCTTGAAAGTTTTTGTTAAAACCACTTATTATCAGGAAACACTCTTTGAAAACAATCCACGCACTTTCACACGAAATGTTGTCATCAAAGAACTTTTAAATTGAATCTAAAATAACATAATTCTTGCCGTGTGTACGTTGGTCACAGCTGAGGAATGCAACCGTGTTGAAAAATTGTATTGTTTCTATTATATATACTCTCCCGAAAATAGTTACAATCAACAAAGAAAAGCGTTCAAATGACGGTGTTCATGAACAGTTTGATTACACTGTATAATGGAAAGAAACCAAAAACACTCTAAGAATGTACCGTACTTCTATCTGCTCATTCGGGAACGGAAACAGCACACTATAATTAAAAACTCGTCACGTTTGACGGGTTATTGCTAGTTTAGACATAAACTCAAATATGACAAGAAACATCAAACTATGTATTCAAGTAAAGATTTTATTATGCCATATTCACATGAAAAGTCTTCAACAGTATTCAATTAATCCAAACTTTATGAACACTAATTTTAAATGACTAAAATATCACAATCGTAAGTTCAAAATTTAAATGGTCAGCAAGTTCAGGAATACAACTGACCTCCTTGTTTCCAAACATCTGGTTTCCTTTGTGGTTTTGGGATTACCCAATAGTCTTGTACCACTTTGGCCCACTGCCGCAAGTTAAAATATACCTACAATAACAATGACAATAATAATACTTGCTGTAATATAATAATATATCCATAATGATACTGGAATGTTAAAGAAGACAATTATTTTTTAGTTAGCCAGTCAGACTTTCAATTTTCTAGCATCATTTATGTTCAGCTAAGCTTTTTCATTAAGACTAAATACATGTTGAATTTTGCAGATGGGGGTCGTCCACATATGAAGCCAGCAGTGAGGGAGGGATTAAAATGTTGTGATGATGGGGGAAGTTTAAAAAAAATAGGAATGATGCTCACTTCTTTCATAAATAATATCGGAACAAATTAGATTTTGTAACCAACATACTTATAGTCTACTTTTATCAACAACTCCCTTGTGAATGAATTATATTAAAATTTGAATCTCAGCTGAAATATCAGATAATTATTATAACCTTTAACTGGCTTAAATTGTTTTTAACTTACACATTTAAAAAAAAATATATATAATGTACTGTGCACCTTTCCAATACAAGATGTTTATTTTTCTTCTTCTTCTTCGTACACTCTCAGACGTCCACTTGAATGTTCTCAAAGAAAGCAGTACTCAGTTTGAGGCTATTTGAATCCCCGTAAAGCTTTTCCACGAAAGGAGCTGGCGTCGGCCATATGTAATTTCTCTGTACCACATATAAGAGGCAACTTTGAAGCAGATGTTCAGCAGTCATTTTATCAGTGCCACAGTTCCACTGATCGGTAGTTTCTTTCTTTAGTTTGTTGAATAGATGGTATCTCAATCTGTTGTGGCCAGTGCGGAGTCTGAAGATTACCACTTGTTCTCTTCTGTTGAGCTGGTAGTAAGCATCATTCTGTGTGTGACCTGGATGTTTAGTAAGCATCATTCTGTGTGTGACCTGGATGTTCTACATTCCATCTGTTTCTGTATCTGAGGGCTCAGCAACAGGCCGAAAAATTCAAAAGACTAACAGACCACCCAATGTGCCATAGAATGAATGCTCTTAGAAAGCAAAGACTCAAACGAAGCAACTATGTAGAATCAACCAAACCACAGATGAGAGCAGTTTCCATAAATGAAATATCTACTATTAAACACATCTACACTGCACACAAGCTTCTAGTCTGGAAACAAAATCGTTTCCCTGAAATGATAGAAAACATTCCTGAAATTGAAAGAAAAAAGAGTCAAACTGCAACAGATAGAAAATCCATAGCGACAAAATACATAGAGAAACATTACCCATGCAACACCTGGACCCATGCATACACAGACGGATCAGCAACAAATGCAACAGAAAATGGAGGTGAGGGTGTCTTTCTGACCTTAAGCACTGGTGCAGAAAAAAGGCTGTCAGTGGCAACAGGACAATTCTCAAGTAACTTCAGAGCAGAGGCCTTGAAAACTGCAGCAGAGGTTATATTGACAGAAGAAAGCACAGAGAGACAAGTTGCTTTCTTTACTGATGCACAGTCAGTAATTGCAACATTGAAAAGCCAAAATAATACAGACCTGGATGACCTCAGAATAGTGCTCCACAAACTTTGTCAACGATTCAAAAGTGTTGTGATCCAATGGATTCCATCTCATTGTAACATCACCGGCAATGAAGAGGCTGACAGAATGGCAAAAGAAGGTTCACATCTACTTCAGCCTGATGCAAGCATAACTTTTGAGGAGGCAAAGAGTTTTTTCAGATGTTAATTTGAAAGCTAATGGATTTCTCGTTCGTTCGATGAAACAAGCATCTTACTGTGTGCTGGGATAATGATAATGAAGAGAAATCATTCATTGGTAACATCTTCAGTTTTTAAACCCTTGAATCATGCATGTCAACTCCCTGAGATGAAAAACCTTTAAAAAAAATCTGAAAAATCTGTACAAAAAATTCGAAAAACATCTACAAAAATTTTAAAAAAAAACATACAAAGGCAGAAAAAACAAACCATTCAAAGACTGTTTTGTTCATTGAGAAAACAAGGTAAAAATTTACTCTAGAATTCTGGAGCAGAGACTTAGACGCCTAGCTGAGCCACAAATGGATGAGGTC
This sequence comes from Oreohelix idahoensis, assembly GCA_024509875.1. Classification (NCBI taxonomy): domain Eukaryota; kingdom Metazoa; phylum Mollusca; class Gastropoda; order Stylommatophora; family Oreohelicidae; genus Oreohelix; species Oreohelix idahoensis. The sequence goes on from JAMPIV010008705.1 coordinate 258,190, forward strand.
CAATGTGGCTTCCAAGCAAACAGAAGCACTCAAGACCTTATCTTCACACTCAGACAGCTGTGTGAAAAGGCCCTTGAGGATAAAGGTGAGATGCATCTTTTTTTTCTTGGATCTGGAGAAGGCATTTGACAAGGTCCCCTGGTGCAACCTTTGGGACTGCTTGGCAAAAAAACAAACATTCCAGTACTTCTGATCCATGCTATACATAACTTCTCCAAGAGTTGCAGAAATTTTGTGAGGACAGCAAGCAAACCATAAGTCAGAAGAGTTCAGGACCACCACTGGTGAAAGACAAAGTGATATTCTTTCACCTTATCTTTTCATACTCGTCATGGATGATGTCATCAAAGCATGTAAGGAGAGGACAAGAAATTATTCAGTAGGGAACAGGAAGATGAGACAGGTTTGTATTTCAGAGCTGGCATTTGCCAATGATGTTGCCCTGATTGCTAAATCAGATGCACATCTTCAATCCAACCTGCAAGTATGGAAGGAAGAGCTGGAGAAGAAAGGGATGGTCATCGGTAGCTCCAAAACAAAAATCATTGTGATATCATGAGAGGGAAGAAGGCATCAGATTATGCTGGAAGAACAGGTCCTGGAGCAGGTCAACCAGTTTAAATACCTCGGAGCTGTCATAGTCTGGAAATGAAGAATTGTCTACCCAGCAGACTTTTTCAGGCCATAAATTGGGGATTCTTCAGTAAAAGAGAAGTTGGCAAGAAGACAAAGATGGCCGTATACCACTCCACCTATGGTGCAGTTTTGACTTATGGATGCGAGTCATGGGCAATGACTAGGACTCACAAAAGCCAGCTCTAAACCTCAGAAATAAGGTATCTGAGGAAGATGGTTGGAGTAATATGAAGAGATATGGTCCACAATCAAACAATATGGCAAGGTCTCAAAACCCAGCCCCTGCAGACTCAAGTAGAACAATCCCAACTATGATGGTTTGGCCATGTTTGCGGAATGGGAGAAGATTATCTACCACGACAAGTATGAGAAACTAAGAGACAGGGATCCAGACCTCCAGGACAATCCAGAGTCTGCTAGGAGAACAACATTGGACAATCTCTGGGGGAACGGGGACTGGATCAGAGCCTGGCCAGGAGGAAAACAGTTGATGGTATAGTATGATGCTCTCTCTGGCAAACTTCTACACCCCAGGATAGAAGACAAATGACTAAGTAAGTAAGAGAAAACAACAGAGCATTTTTGTCATCCACGCTTTCACATAAGTTACATTTACTGCTTTTTCCTTGTTGGTAGTGAGCACATTTGGTACAATTTCTTCATGTAGGATATCATAGGAGCTCAATATGGAGCACTACAATAGGCGACAATCTGATCATCATAAGGATTCCTCCTGTCGGTTTAGCATTTAGCCCCTTTAATAATTTTTACACCTGGAAATGGTAGGGGCTAAATCAGGCCTGTATTCAATATCCACATCTGTTTCGGCCACCTCTCCATCGTCCTGATCTAATACTGAGTCACCTCTCAGCTCCCAAAGTAAAAACTCCACCACCCGGAAAACTGTGACTAAAAAAAAAATCACGAAAAATAAAAATTTTGATCTTTTCAGTAGTACAAAACAACTGGGGAAAGGGGGGTGGTGGTGGTAAGATATTTGTGACATCACATAAAAGGGGAGCCTGGATTTTTATGATGAAGTGACAATGGGGGGAGGGGGGGTTCTAAGACAGCAAAAATTGTATGCCGTCATATATGGACAACACAATAGCACAATAAAACCCATCACAAAATTTTCTAACTATAAATTTAAGTATACTGAAACTTTTGAAAAATTGAAAATAAGTATCAAATACATTTTATGAGACAAAATATACTTGTGAAGATATTGTTTAACTGTTAATGAAAGTGAAGCCATCAGTAATAAAACTATGTTCAAGTGTTTATTTTAAAACATGACAAATACGTTTGAAAGAAAATGAAATAATTTTACTACATTAAAAAAAACGTTACAGCAAACTAGCATCTGAATTGAAAAAAAAGCAAATGTGGCAACAAACATTACAATCTGCTAAAACAAGTTTATTTCAACACCTGAAAGAATCAAATCAATCTTAAAGGAAAAACAGGAAAACATATATAATAATGACAAGTAGTGGAGAATAAAAACAGAACACTAGTAAACCGAACATATATCCAACAATGCTTTCATTGCATTGGGAAGTATATGGAGATCAAGAGAAATTGAATCCAACACGAAAATAAGAATCTTCAACTCAAATGTGAAGTCAGTCCTATTATATGGCTCTGAAACATGGAGAACAACAAAGACAACAACCAAAAAGCTACAGACTTTCATAAATGGGTGCTTGCGTAGAATAGAAGGATTAAAATGGTATGACAAGGTTACCAACGTGGAACTGATGACAAGAACCAGACAAGTGCCAGCGGAACAAGAGATGAGAAGAAGACAATGGGGATGGATAGGACACACACTGAGGAAACCTGTTGATAGCATTACAAGGCAGTCCCAGAGCAAGAGAGGCAGAGGTAGACCAAGAAGCACATGGAGAAGAGAGCTGTGAAAATGATGAGGAGAACATGGAAAGAGCTTGAGATGATGGCACGTGACAGGAGGACTTGGGATGTGTTTGTTGAAGGCCTATGCTCCTTTGGGAATGGAGGGTTATGAATGAATGAATATCCAACAATACATCTTTCATTTCTCCTGAAAAATCAAGACACTGAAGTTACTTGATACAGATGAACTAGCGCTGTTTCCTGGAATGGCATAAACTCATTGTTAAATATTTTGATATCTGTTCACTTATCCATTTCATGACATTCCCAAACCTGAGCCCTGAAGGTCCGATAGAAGATGTTTCCAGGGTCTATGGATACTGCTTTGGATATCAGAGTCAGAGACTCATCCAGTCTTTCCATTGTAAGACACTCGTATGCTGCTTGTACCAACTGAGTTTCTAACAGAGGGTCTCTCTGCAAAAACATACAAGTGTAAACTGTCATTAAAATCATCATTATCATCATCACATTTCAGCTCCTTGAGGAGAGCATAGGCCTTCAACAAATGTATGCCAAGTCTTCCTGTCCCATTCTATCAGCTCAAGGTTCAAGGTCGTTCTATGCTTTCTTCATTTCTGTCCCCAGCTCTCTTCTCCGGGTGTTCTTTGGTCTCCCTTTATCGCTCTTACCTTGGGGAGTTCAGAACAATTGAGAATTATCACTAAAATAATATTGGATACAAAGGCCAATTTCTTCTGAACTGATTATTTTTTGTGAAGCCCAAGGTGTCTTTAAATGCTTGTTATAATGGTTTTTATTTTACAAATAAAATTAAGGGAGGAGATTGGAGCACTGATGGAGTTGTCCATGTGCAATGAAGATAGTCCACCAAAACCAAACAAATTAAATTAAAAGAAGACACTGGTGATGGATAGGCCACACACTGAAGAAACCTGTTGACAGCATTATAATGCAGTCCTTATTCAGGAATCCCCAAGGTAAGAGAGGGTTATTGAAATAAAAAATATGGAGAAGAGAACTGGAGATAGAAATGAAAGGGAAAATGAAGACACTAAAAGACCCTGAGCAGACGGCACCAGTCGCTGAAGGCATATGCTCCCTCCCAGAGGGCTTGTAGGGTAATAAATGAATGAATATGACAAAAATATGTTACTTGGTCCCTCGTAGTTTCTGTGGTCTCTGAAGTGACGAAGAAAGAATGCTGCATTGTCAGACATGTCATACAAGGGACCTAATATGAGATTATGCATGGGGCTGGCCACTTCATCATGTCAAAAAATCTGCTACAGAACCATCACTGCAAGAGAATGTGAATGCTTGGTGCAGGATTCCTGTAAAGGGACCAGTTACAAAGGCCATTCCATGCTCCACAAGAAGCACAAAGAAAAATGAAGATGTTACTTGGTCAAAAGAAATCTCAATCTCCAGACAAGAAGATATATTTTTAATAATAAATTCTCACCCAAGTTTCTCTGACATAGTCTTCTTCTTCTTTTGGCATCCTTAGCCCCAGACTGTCAAAGCAGTCAATGGCCATCACGCCTGGTGGAATCTTGTAGGGCAGCAACAAACTGTCCCCATTTTGCTCGGTTGGTGGCCATCCTTCGTGCCAAGCCCCAACTCTGATTCATACTTTGCATCTCAGCCTCCACTGTTCTCTGCCAGGTTGTCTTTGGTCTGCCCCTCTTTCACCATCCTTCTGGGGTCCATAGCATAGCAATTCTGGTGATGGTGTCAGGGTCCCTTCTGAGGACATGGCCAACCCAGTTCCAGCGTCTGCCTGCAATGATGGTGTGTATGCCTTTTTGAATGCACCATACCACTTCAAAATTCTCCATACTTTGTTTCTTACCTTCACCTGTGGTTTGTTATCCTCATAAAATTCATCCTCTAAAATTTTGTATTTGACCACTAAGATTTCCTTCTCCATATTCAGTAGCTGGTCATCACCAGGATAAATGCTCTGAGAGCAGAGGGTCACGGCTGAGTAACTGGCATCTTCTTTGTCTGAATACTCTTTCTGTTCCTGCACACACACAGTAGAGATAGACAAATAAATAAACAGAACAGAAATATGCACAGATAATCAAATGCAAGTCAGGAAGAGCAGTTATTCCTTGCTGTTATTTTTACTTATGGTTCATCCTTATGATGGTGTGACAGTGGAATATTGTATTATTTTGATACACTGAACATTTTTCAACATTTATACACAGCAAATCTGTAATATTAATTTTTCCACACTTATGTTTTTAAAATAACTTCAAATATTAGTGAGATAAAGACAACTTTCTCAATTTAGTATATAAAACAGGTCTAAATAATTTATCAGGGCACCTAGATTTTTAACAGTTTATACAAAATAAATTTTTAACATGAATTAAATGGCATAAACTTTATTTCTGTTAAAATTGTAAATACCCAAAAGCGAAAATGTATTATCTGCTAAAGCTTTCCATGGTTCTTACATAAATCTGCTTTATATCTGAACTTAACTGTTTTAGTAATTATTTCTGTTGCATTTGCATTTGATTCTAGTTTCTCATTGTCAAATACCTTGAGAATTAAGACTTGTAACTTCTTTAACTCATCAGTGATGATTTTATTGCCAGTGTCAATTTTTAGGCCATCCTTAAAGTGTTGCAGAGAATCCATGAACATCTCCAGCTGACCACAGGCCTGAAATGTATTAAAGTAGTCAGTATGATTGTTGTGATGTCACCATTGTTACTGATGACAATGGATGGAGCAATGCTGATAATGATGTTGTTTGTGATGGTAATGAAGCTGCTGGTACTAAAGATGATCATTTTTAACTGTTAATGTGACAAGACTAAAGATAGAGATGAACTCTAACCTTTCCACATAAAATGGAAGCTTCAACAGATCTCTGGTCAAGTGTCTTTGCCTTCTTTCCATCTTCAAGTGCCACGTTTGGATTACCAAGTTTCAGAAAGCACTCTCCCCTGGCACATAGCCATCTGAAAAACAAATCTTATGTGTTTCTTATTGCAGTTTAACCTTTTTGTTGTCCATGAAATAAAATCATGATCTTATTGGTTCGCATGTATTGGATAAAGTTTCACACACATACATCTGATTATTTTCTAACTCACTGGTGTATTTAAACATCATGAATATTCTTTACTAACATTTTGAATGATATTTCTCTGACATCCTTACATGAGGAATATTTATGCACTAAGATCACACATGTATTTTCTTTAACATCATGAATGTTATTCTTCTAATTTATTGAAAGTTCATGTTCTGAAGTTGTAATTGTTCTTCCTCTAGCCTATTTAATGTTTATGCTCCAACACCATGAATGTTCATGTTCTAGAATCATGAATTTTCTTTTGTAAAGTCATGAGTGTTTATTTTCTAACATTATGAGTGTTATTTTCTGACAGTTGTGAGAATGTTTTTTCACATTCAAAATGTTCATTTTCTAACAACCATTAGTGTTTATTTTCTAACATTATGAATGTTATTTTCTGACAGTCGTGAGATTGTTTTTATTTTTTCACATTCAAAATTTTCATTTTCTAACAGTTGTGTGTGTTTATTTGCTAACATTATAGATGCTCATTTTCTAACAGCAATTAGCATTTAATTTTCTAACATTATGAATGCTCATTTCCTAACAGTCAAGAATGTTTATTTTCTAAAATTATGAAAGTTCATTTCCTAACTGTCATTAGTGTTTATTTTCCAATATTCTGAGTGTTCACTTTTCTAATATCAGGATGTTTTTCCTCTAACATTGTAAAAGTTCATGTTCTATGTTTTTCCTCTAACATTGTAAAAGTTCATGTTCTAAAACAACATACATGCCAGGCCATCATGAAAACAAGCAGCAGCTGTGGCTTTTTAAAACTTACCTGACAGTTTCATTAGGCAAAAGTTCAAGCAGCTGTGTATATTTGCTCACAGCGTCTGAGAATTTTCCAGTTCTGACATTCTCCTCAGCCTGTGACTCAAGCTGATTAGATCTACTGGTCATCTTAGCTGTCAGTTCTTGGGCAGAATATCAATAGTTATAAAATAATAATGAAATGCCTTGAACCACTTACAAACATGTGTTTTATTAGATGGATGATGAAAATAAAGCTCACAAATATGTGGTTTATCCTATGGATGATGAAAGTAACACTCACAAACATGTGATTTCTAAGAGAGATGATGAAAATATCACTCATAAATATGTGATTTCTTATACTGATAATGAAAATATCACTCACAAACATGTGATTTCTTAGATGGATTAAGAAAGTGTCACTCACAAACATGCAGTGTATTAGCTGGATGGTGAAAATACCACTCAGAAACATGTGATTTCTTTGATGGATGATGAAAATCATATATATATATATTGAGAACATAAATGTGCTGAAAATGAAAAATCTGCTAAATTACCGTACTTTGTGCAAATGGACAGTGAGTGTTAACATTTACACATCATTACCATAGATAATGTTTGCATTAACAATGTAATTTAAAAAGTACATACTGTTGCCCTACATAGATAATACACATAAAGACAATAACACTGTCACATATTTCATCTCTCTCACATACATGCAAGCCCCGTGTTATCCCCGGGGGTAAAAGATAACGAAAGAATGTGTCTACTGCACCCGCATGCATGTTGTACAAAGTGATTAATATGAGGTTATTCACGGAGTTGACAACCTCATCATATAAAACAAATTGCCAAAGAAATCACCACTGCAAGTGTTTGTGTCTGCTTGGTGCATGCTTCCTGCAAGTAGTAGTGGCTCCGTGCTCCGTAATGAGTGCAAAGAAAAATGATGATGTTAACAAACATGCAAGCAGGGAACATCGTTAGCACAACAATTTTTTTTCCTTTCTGTATATAGGTTTGACTTTGCGAGGATATCTTGAAGCGTAGTAAGCACAAAGGCATTCATATTAACAATAACATTACATTATTTGATTCAAAAGCAATACTTAGTGGCTGTTAATAAATCGTTACGGTGTGACATAATACAACTATAATTATTAATATTACTAACGAGAGTACGCAGTAGGTACTTGCTAGATCCCAAGCTGTTCTTCTCTGCTTCTGTGCGTACCAATGGCCAGAAACACGACCTTCCGTGCCGTGTCTTGCTAAAGAGTGTTGCAGGAGCACAAGGTAAATTTCTCGTGAGTACCTTCTTACGTCTATTTTTAGTTCCTGATAGCACACAGGCGGGTTACAAACGTCAGCTTGTAGTAAACGATGTGTTGTTTTCCTTTCTGTGAGAGTTTACAAAAGTTTCCCGTATTACTACGAAGTATTGGAGACCGTTTCATTGAATAAGCTATCAGACTGTTTGTCGTTGTTGTTTAACAAAGGCTGCTGACCTGTCACTATTATTATATTTAATTTTATTTAGACTTATTTGTCCTATTTAGCTGTCACTTTCTTTCCTTTCCCTGACGAAGGCCTTGTGGCCGCAACGTTGGTTAATTTCTTTGTCTTTTGTCCTCGTAATCATCTTTTTTCGATTCTTTTTTTCATACCCATCCATCACTCTTTTGCAGCCAGTGCTAAGGTGAAGAATCCTTGGCATTACGTACATTGTAAAACTAGGCGTTTTCTGCGCCTTTTCTGCTATTGTTATTGTGATAAAATTGTTTTGGCCAAAGTGGTTGCAACATAATACCAGCCAACGTTAAAAAGGCTGGCCCCTGCATCCAACATCCACTATATGGTTGTTCTGTGCTGGACTACAAAACGCCCGAAAATTGTTAGCATTTTTACATCTTGAGTATGCCAGTCTTATGCAAACATCATAATAGTCGTCTTGTACGACATGCCTTAAAAAGCAGTAGTCCTGGTCAGTGGCGGATCTACATTTTGGGGGCCCTGAAGCTTAAGCTTCATTAGTTTCATAGTAGATCCGCCACTGGTCCTGGTCTATTTGCCTCCTCAGACCCCCAGGGAACTACACGGGGCGGCCTGATATAGGTAAACAAATAATTGGCAAAATTAAGATCCCAGCGCCCCAGCATGTAAAGAAGGTTATAGTAGTCCCATAGCAGAGACTGCCGTAGGGGTGTGAAGTGTTAGAGACTTCACCATACAAGGTCCAGCTTTATGAGGTAGGGTAACCAGCCCCCTTCCTGTCTGCATTTACCTTACCTAACTCAAGAGCAAAGTCAGGAACCCATTTACAACTGCGCAGACTGGAGCATGAAGCAACAAGTCGAAACCTGTAACTGTACCGAGAGAGGAAAGCGCTCTTACCACTGAGCCAGTCGGACGCTTGACCATGTATTTCTTTAAAAAACAATAATAACAAATGAGGGTTATTTATGGGTCCATCAACATCATCGTGAATATTTTTTTTTAATGATGAGGAAATATATCCCGATCAGCTTCTGGAGGTTTATATTAGGACATAATGTGTCTCTGTGCTCGTATAATGTGTTAAGTTGCCGATATGCGAAACTGGCATCATAATTATCTCATGTCCAATTAGTATAAATAGAGTAAGTACTGTAAAATATTCCAAATTGTATGTGTAATTTGTAACAAATTGCTACCACTACAAGTGCACATTACAGTGCTTTGGCACAAGCTTCCCGCAAAGAAGTCACATGTAATGATGATAACACGAGTAAATTACGAAAATTCTAGATAATTTTGATTTCCGAAATCTGAACATGGCATCATTTCACCCCCTCCAGTTAGTTCAGGCAGAGTAAATCTAAACAGTTTTCGGTCCTTCGTGGATGATCTGATGTCGTTCTCGCAGCGAACTCTGGGAGGTCTGGCTCCCTGATTTCCCATATTTGGCGTTGTAGTCGATCTTCTTCTATTCTGCAGACATGGCCAGACCATCATAACTTGGATAGGATACATATTGAGTAACTCTACTGACATCTTTACCCAGCAGTCATCATTCTGGAATCCCCAGGGTAAGAGAAGTAGACCAAAGAACATACGGAGAAGAGAACTGGAGTCAGACATGAAGGACTTCAAGAAGGCATGGAAACACCTTGAGCTGGTGACACGGAACAGGGTATATATATAATATATGTATGTGTGTGTGTGTACTCTTACACACATACACACTCAGACTACGGTACCTTAAAACATTCGGCGTCCGGGATGAAGGGTTTGACAAGTCCCCCCACCCCCCCCCCCTACCTTTTCCCCCCTTCTAGCCACGAAATTTAAGTTCTGCTGGAAAATTAAAATTCGTGAATACAACTGTAAATCTGTTTGTAATAGTGATTACTTATAGAACATAAATGACTGTTTTTTGGGGGTCGAAGTAGCTAAGAGATATAGCGTCCTCCTCGAATTCTAGAGGTACCGAGTTCGATTCCCAGTTATTGTTATTGTTAATCAGAATCGACCTCACTGCACTTCGGGCAAACCCATAGGTGCTCAGTCTCCCTCGGCAAATGTTGAAGGGTATGAATGCTAATTGTACCTGTAGCACGCTGGTTGTACATACGACGGATGCATCCTCTCTCACGTCCATTTCTGCTAGTCCCATGTTTGATGCCAAACTCCAACAGCCGCAGCCTTGTTGATTCATCCATTGCAGTGTCATTATCCAGCAGGCGATCATTAATAGCCCTTAGTATCTCTCCCTTACCCATGTCCAGTGTCCCCACTATGGGTGCTCTCGAGGCCAGTCTGTCAGCTCTCTCATTGCCACGTACCCCTGCATGACCAGGACAGCAGATCCACACCAGTTCTTGAAGACTTGAGGATTCTATTGATGTTTTCCATTCCTGCCGCAGCCATCCGTTCGGAACTTCCCGAAGCTTAGCTTGAGAGTCTGACAATATAACTGCCCTGGTTGATTGCGTTTCAGACAGCCACCTCAGTGCTGCAGTAACTGCCTCTACCTCCATTCTCATGCTGGAGGTTGTTGTCATGTAGGCTCCACTCTGTTCAGTGACGACCCTGCCCTTTATTCTCACAGAGAAGCCCCATCCTGATTTCTCACCACGAACAAGAAACCCATCAGCTGATTAATCTCCAGCTCTGCTTTTCCATTGCCTAAAGATCTGCACTCTCTGTCAAGGCTAATGATGACCTGCTGGTAGTTTATTCAGTTCTCCCCTGACTTACTCCACTCTTCCCCTTTGGATACATTTTTAACCCTGGTCACCTGATCAGTCGTAGCCTCTGCCTGTGCCATCCATGTCACACTCTCTTGATTCTTGCTCCTTTGATGTCAGCTACATTTTCATGTAGGGGGTGTCTTTTGTCGGTGGTTACCCGCATATACGCTTTTGCCTGGGCAAACCGAGCATGTATCTCATTGTCACCATGGGGGTATCACGCGTACAGCCCAAAACTAGTCGCATCCCTTCATTTTGAATGCGTTCCAGTCGTTCACATTGTGACACTGACAGCGTGAGTATTCCTAGCCCGTACTCGATTACTGAAATCACGAGCTGATGATACAGGAGAAACAATAGTCTCTGTTCCAAGCGCGCAGCAGCCATTGTTTTTAAGGCTGCCAGTCCTCGCTTGCACTTCTGTATGATCAGTTCGACATGATACTTGAATGATAGCCCACGATCAAACGTTACTCCTAGATACTTCAGCTTGTCTTGCCTTTCAATGTTCTGCCCATTGAAAGTGATGACTGAAAGGTCTGCTTTCACTATGGAGTTGTTCAAAGAGCACCACATCACATAGGCCTTGTTGGGATTGACCTTTGATCCGCTTTCCTCACACCATTTCGAAACTGCCTGTAGTGTCTCTTGTATGCCTTGGACCATTTCCTGTCTATCTGAGCCAGTTCTGTACATGAGTATATCATCTGCGAAAGTTAATGTTCGTCCCAGTCCTGCTGGTTGAAAGGTTGCTACTTTTGCTGTGTAGATGTTAAACAGCACTGGTGATAGTGGAAAACCTTGGAGTAGTCCCGGGCAAATGCGCATTGGTTCTGATGTCCAAGTTCGATTCCCAGTTGAGGAATTTTTTTTTTCAGAAGCAGTGGTCCAAATGATGGCATACTCCCCCCTGATCTCCTGTGTAATGAGATCGGATGCCTAGCCCTCTCTGATAAGGGCAAAAAAAAAAAAAAAAAAAAATAGGAGGTCCCGTGTGCAAGTTGCGCACGTTAAAAATCCCTCGGCATGTGGAAATCGTAAAGAGTAAGCCTGTCAGGCCGCTGCCTTGGCAACATTTAAAGATTAGAAACCTAACCACCAAAAAAAAAATTTATGGACTGTGTGATTCCTATATACACACATTGGGATTTTTGCCGGTGCTACGGAGCTCGTGCACTGTGCTGAGATCCTCCTTGTATGATCTAAGGGAGGAGATCCGAGCAATGGTGGAGTTGTTCGTGTGCAATGAAGATAGTCCTTAAAAACCAAACCAAACAAACCAAATCACAGTTACAAGTGTAGATCTGTTTGTGATAGTTATTACTTACAGAACACAAAACACGGTTACAAGTATAGATCTGTTTGTGATAGTTATTGCTTACAGAACATAAAACACGGTTACAAGTGTAGATCTGTTTGTGATAGTTATTACTTACAGAACACAAAACACGGTTACAAGTGTAGATCTGTTTGTGATAGTTTTTACTTACATAACATAAAGCACGGTTACAAATGTAGATCTGTTTGTGATAGTTATTACTTACAGAACATAAATCACGGTTACAACTGTAAATCTGTTTGTGATAGTTATTACTTACAGAACATAAAACACAGTTACAGCTGTAGATCTGTTTGTGATAGTTATTACCAATAGAACATAATCACGGTTACAATTGAAACAAGAACGTTAACAAATGTGTCATACTTTAGTTTTAGTGTTTTCTTATTACAGATTTACACTGCTTGCTATGGACGTGGTAAATTGTATCATAGCTAATGCGAAGTGCATATTGACAAAAATATACATATTTTTCTTCCCTGCTCAGGCGCCCATTGCCCTTAGCGCCTCGGGCCCCTGCCCTAAGGCCGGTTCACGCCAATCTATCCGCTCAAGGTTTTTTCATGTATTTTAACCTTTTAATTGTGTTCAAACATTCCAGTCGTCCATTCTGAATGTACTTTTTTTTTAAGACAAAGTATTCCGTGCAACCCTTATGGGCTTTATTTAGGGTACATAATGTAGTACATTCAAGATAATAAAATCTGATTTCCGGTATCTAAATATAGCATCCCTCCTCTTCCACTCAATCCAAATACTGTAAATTAAAACTGTAAAACTGTGTGAATGTGTGTGTGTGCATTGCCCTTTATAAAAATAAAAACCATACAAAGAAGAAAAAAAAACCAAGTAAAGTCTTTCATAACTGCCCGGTTGTGAACAAGGTGAGAAAGCCAAGGAATGTCCGGGATAACACCCAATCCACCAGTTATCTGCCATCATCCATATGAGCACCCCATCATACTACCCCTTATCCTCACACCACGGTTGCTCCTTATATATCTGGAGATTTTCGTACAAGAAAATAAGTGAACTAGCCACCCAGACTCCTGTTTTGCTTTCTTTGCGCTGCATAATACGCCTTCTTAATAATAGATTACATTCTTTCGACTTGGATGGCTGAGTTGAATTTTTGAATTACTTGCTTTGGGTGACTTATTCAGGTTGTTTAAACTTTTTAGAGGACAGGGTAGCGGGCATATGCACATCTGTCCTTAGTCGCATTCTGCTACAGGCCACACTGTTAATATTCTTTGCTCCCCTTTCGGGCCCCTGTAATCATGTTAGGGCATTATTATTTAATTTGCCCACCGTTAGGTTTGAATTTGAAAATTTGTTGCCCTCTCCTTATAGAATAGTTAAGACTTACTTCCCGATACTTCGCATCACTTCCCGGAACTGAAATTAATTTGGGAGAACATTTGTTGGGCTACATAATTTTATTACTTTACTAGTGTAAATCAGAAGAGACAGGCTTTAGTATGGAACAGACAATTCTAAGATAAACAATGCTACATATTTACAAATTTATTAACATAATAACGTTTCCTTATTTATGTTTTACAACTTTAACTACAAGTGACCTCAAACACACCACTCCACATGACTTCTTTTGCACCTAGTCCAAGAAAGAAAAAAAATGCAATTAAATTGATTTCCAGGAAGGCAGATGTTTATGCGCATGATAACTATGACCTGTATGTTCATGCGCATTATAATTATGACTTGGTTAAAATTAGTATTATTATTTATCTAAATATATTCGCAAAGGATCCTTGTTTGTTGACAACAAGAGTTGTAAACAGTGAGGTCACGTGATCGATCGCTTCTAAACATTACATTTATTGAGCCGGCCAAAAGGGGGGAATCTAGCGCGTTGGCCAATCAAATGACGAACACATCTCTGCACTTCATGCGGAGTTAACGTGATCAAATTAATACGCTTGGACTGACCTTAATAATTTTGAAACAAATACAGTATTTGGATTTTTATCTATTTTTATATTTATTTTATTTTAAAACTGTTTGATTTTATTTAGGAAAGCGTTTTCTGAAAAACATTAATTAACATGTTATTTATTTACATTACTTTTTATGCGCAGCATGACACAAGTGCTTGGTAGTGATGTGGCTGCAGTGAAAAATAAACACAACAGTTCATTCAAGCTCTGTGCTTGATAACAGTAAGGAAGTTGTCCACTGTGGTTCGTGATAACTATTTTTGTGCTAACTGTAAACAAAATGCCTGTACTGTTGAAAAGTGAGAACTGCGCAGTGTATCCAGCCGTGGACGTTGAAACACTAGTCAATGAAGTGAGAGAACGTTTATGTATTAAAAGTCGAGCGAAGTTGTGCTCACACCAACGAAGTGCACCATACCACATCAGTCGCCATTCTTCCGCTTTGGAGCAATACAGCACGAAACATTATTCATCCCCGGAGCTGTGCGTCTATCGTTGCAAACAAAGATGCCAGTGTTCTTGTGGCAAGAGCCTGTCTTCCAAACTTAAAGGCAACCAGACTTGTGAAAACCCGCGTGATCTGTTGGAAAAACTAATATCAGAACAATCGCTCATACAAGAAGCAGTTCGGCGCCTACAATCTCAAAGGACACCAGCAGCCAAGAAGTTCTTTTCGTTTGTCGACGATGATTCCTGCGACAATTTAAGCAGTCAGACCCCGATATACTCTGAAGATGACTGTTTATCAACATTCAGTTGACTTCTAGAAGACTCACCAAGTAGCGGACTGTTTCTCAATCCTGGAGTACGTTAGATGCAGCGGAAGTTGGTCTGCCCTGTTTACATACCATAACTAGCTGTGTGGCCTATCTGTATGTATCGAGAAAGGCCGTGCTTTATTAGATCTGGACATTTTTGGACTTTCCAATGGAGTGGTGGTTAGATTTGTCGTGTGCTTCCTTTCTTGCTGTTTGCACGTGGGGATGTCTTTACCACAAGAGCGTGAATCAAGTTTGACATCAACGGACTGAATGAAGTTGTTATTTTTTCACTTAATGACATTGAAGTGAATTCTAATTTTCATGGTTGAATCACCCTACTCATCTTTTTACTTTAAAAAAAAACAAAAACTACTTTATAACATTGATGTTGAACATAACACCAATTATAACAAATTATGTGATACCGTCTTCACATTTCATGTAAATGTCTTCATCTTAAAGACTCACTTTCTTTATTAATTTTTGTGCGCTTAATTAATTACTTGTATTTTCAAGCCAGTTACATATGTTAATAAATCTGGCTATATTGAGTTGAATGGGACCTTTTGCATTGTGTGCTGAGATGTGGTGTGATGAAATTCTGATTAGACATGTTTTAACTGATAATTTCATGGATTTCTGTAACAATGTTGTAATTTTCAAAACTTGAATCTCTCAGTTTTTTCCCATGCATTCTGTTGTTCTTGTATTATAGATTTCATCCCATTTATCAACTTTCTACAGTCATGAACACTTTGTACACACAGAAAAGCCTAGCACGTACAAAGTTCATATCATAATTTTCATTGTAATTATTTTTTTTCATATTTGATAATCAAACAGGATTGTAGCACAAATATTATTTATATGAATGTTTTAATAGTTCTTGCAGCATTTGTAATAACGTTTTTATTGTTATAAACTGTGAAACTAACAACTTCAATTCTGTTGTTTGCTTTCTGCTGTATGTTCTATTTGTCTGTTTATCGTGGTGATTAACATATTTGTATAAATTATACTCGCCCTTCGTTCTCCATGATTGTGTGCTGACAGTTTGTCCTCTGTTCTGCTTACCATTTGTACTCTATGTTGTACTGACCAACTCTTTAGTCTTTTTTAATGTTAAATGACTTTAACGAAATGAAGAGAAGAGAAAAGCCATGCCTGAAAATTATTTTCTTTGCTTGCTCACTAAATGCTGAGTGTAGAGTGTGCAAGAATGTATCATACATATATCAAGGGTAAAATTATAGTGATTGGATGACTACATAATGTGTTGTTGATTGGCCATACAGAATAGTACGGTGAAAGTGGTATGTTACAGAATCACCATAGCATAACTGAGGTAAAGAATAATTAAAATACCAGCGAAGCAAGAAATGTGGCAGTGTAGGGATATAGGATGCATGTTGCAGAAGATGTTGACTGGCAAGAGGGAGTACTTCTGTTTATGGAATGGTCAGGTTACAAGAATACAAGGATGACGAAATAAACTCATGTGCACTATCCAAGATACTACAACTTGGAGAGATGAGCCTGAAGTGCTTATGTTGCTTATGAAACTGCAAGGTGAAGGAGAACATTAGCAGGTTCAGGCTGTGTGAAGATTCAACATTTTATAATAACGTAAATCTGAACTCTTATTTATTTATTCCTATAAGAAGAGTGGCACATTTGAAAAAAAAACTCTGAAAATATTCTTGGGAAATTGAGAAAAATACAGACCATGGAACTTCATATACTCAAATTGCAAACATCTAGAACATGCAGTAGTGGAAACACAACCAAGAAAAAATAAAGTGTGCATATCACAAGATACAAAGACAAAAGAAACTTGACATTTTAAGAAAAGGAAGAAAAAAGCCTTAATGCAAACTAATAATCTTCACTAACTTGTGAGAGAACACGTGTATCAGCAGTTGGTCTTCTAGGTACAGCTTCCATGTTACCTTTTCTGCTGTTTCACAGAGATTCTAATATGCTGCACTTTGCATGCTCTATGATTTCTACAAGTATTTAGTTATATAAGCCAAAGGCTCGAGGCAGCTTATCTCTAGCTCCTGGTACTTCTGTGAAAAGATACAGTTCCTGCCTCACTCTTAATTGCCTGACATCTTTGGAATATGAATGACTGATCTATGTACAGTTAGGAAATTATTTTCTACTGACATCTCTAGAGCAGGGGTCGGCAACCCAAGAGCTGTGGGCATCCCCTTTAGAAACACTGAATTCTCTAAAGATTTACCTTGATAAAATAACACATGTTTTCAGGATACAGAGTATCTGGAAATGGGAATAAGTTGCAGCATAATGTAACTTGTGTCTTTGCTGAACGATCTGCTTCCTGCGATCTCAGTGACACAGTGCTAGAAATTTAAAACTAAATATTTTCCTGAATGTTGTCTTCACTTCAAAGAAAAGATCACTTTCTATGTTATGTAATTCATCAGTAATGTGAAATTTAGTAGACTAGCTTGTGGATTTTCACTGTGAAAGTGCCTTAAACCTGGGAGACACCGCACATTAAATTGGCGGCAGTAGAGAGCTGGTCTAAAATTTACCTAGGGTAAAAATTCCCACTCCAACACCAGAAGATCTACCAAATGATCCCTTGATATCTACCGGTAGATCAAGATCGACCGGCTGCCAACCCCAGCTCTTTAACTATCCTATTACATTATGTCAAGTCTTTCCTGTTTCTATTTTATTCCCTCCCATTCATTACTCTGCAACGAACATAAGAAGGTAAGGTAAAGGATCGCGTTACACGCCCATTGAGGCATATTGGGAATATGGTGTTAGGCCCATATTTTCTTGACCATTGGCACACTAGGGGTGATGTGGTCAGCATCACGCCGGCCGCCTTAACCTTCCCAGAAGTTGCTCTGGTACTCAATTGGGGCTGGGTCGACCGTTTGTGGCCTAAAAAAATCCCACCTCATCTGGGGATCGAACCATGGACCGCTAGGAAGCCAGTTCACTAACCACTATGCTACTGCGAACATAATGTACGAACATAAGGCCTTTATTTCCTACTCCAGTTCTCTGTGTGTTGTGGTCTCCTTCTGGTTCTCTTACGCTGGGGGTTCCAGACCAAGGACTGCCATGTAATGCTATCAAACAATTTCCTGAATGTGTATCCTATTCATCACCAGCATCTTATCTCTGGTTCCACTGGTTTGGTTCTTGTCATCAGTTCCACATTCGTGCTCTTGTCATATTATTTTAATCTTCCTACAGCAATCATCCGTTTAAAAAAGTCTGCCTCTATTTGTTTTTGTCATTCTCCATGCCTCAGAGCCATACAGTATGACTGACTGTACATATGACTGGCTGTACATTTGACTGGCTGTACATATGACTGACTGTACGGTACATATAACTGACTGTACTTTTGAGTTGAAGATTCAGATTTTCCTGTTAATTTTGATTTCTGTCACCATATATTTTCCAGTGCAATGAAGGCATCTCTTGCCTTTTGTGTTATTATCATTAGCTCCATTTATATTGCTGCCAAGATAAGTGTATGATTCTACATATAGGGATGTTTCTTATATGTGTATGATTCTACATGTAGGGATGTTTATTATATGTGTAATTCTACATGTAGGGATGTTTCTTATATGTGTATGATTCTACATGTAGGGATGTTTCTTATATGTGTATGATTCTACATGTAGGGATGTTTCTTATATGTGTATGAATCTACATGTAGGGATGTTTCTTATATGTGTATGAATCTACATGTAGGGATGTTTCTTCAGGTGCAGTCCTGTGATTTGCCACAGTAATTCTTTTTATCTTTCCCCTGCATGTTTTCATACCTAGCATATGGCACTTATAAATTGTGTCCAATAGGTTTGATCGTGTATTACTTCCTCTCAAAAGACTATAGATTTATACTATAGTCTCTGATATTTAACATAAATTGTATGTAGGCTGCTGTATAAGTGCACATGAAAATTGCTTATGAATGTAGGAAGAAACGAAGTGAAATCGCTATTCCATCTGGGCGAAGAAATGGACATGAAGGTCTTTTTAAAAATATTTATTTTAAAATAAATTAAATGTACGGAAGATATATACTGTATAGTGAAAGTATAAGCTCTGATGAAAATGTGGATAAAGTAGGTAACATTTATCATCGTCTTTTCCCTTTACGGCCGGCGTGATACTGACCATATTGGGTGTGTAACGGGATCCTTTGCGCTCCTTACGTAGCATGAAGCCAACACTACAGCTGGACCCCTCACATGGAACCTGCACCATTCATATGTTCTTGTAGCGGTGGTTTATGGGGTAATTTGTTTTACATGATGAGGTTGTCAGCACCTTGCACAGCCGTTTATTTGTTGCCTTGTACGACATGCCTGAGCGTGCAGTAGGCTTATTCATTCTTTGTCTCTACCAAGACACCAGGAACTAAACGCGCAGGTAACATTTAGCCAGCATTATGATAATTGTTATTGCTTTTTCAATTTTTGTTTGTGTTAGCTGGGGGAAAAAACACGCAGGTTGGTGAAAGTATCTGCTGGAAATTGCTTTCAATTGACTTCCCATTTACACAGCCTAGATTTAGTATTCAGCACACTAGCGCTTGGGTCGCCCACGGATACTAGCACTCGTTATCGACTCGATCGATAATCATGCGACATTCATGGAGGTCAAGGACGTGAGATTTGTTTTTTGTTTTAAAGAGAGTCGGTTCATACGAGAATGAACTCGCATCAGACAAGGAAATATTGTATTTGTTTTTGACACGCGGTGTATCATGTCTCGGGTTGAGAACAATAATTTCTATTTCTGTCTGAAACGTCGTTTACTGCTTTCTTCAAGGCATAGTGGCGAGGGGGGATATGAAGTATCTGGTCTTCTGGCAAGATGTTTACCCTGGCCAACATCAGTTTTGTATTTCCTCAGGATTTCTTTATTGATATTTCGCATGCCACGTTCAGTGCTTTTTGGTGGAGAGAACGGGGAGTTTTTTTTTAAAGTTAAAAGAACGAAATATAGCATGTTTTTAAAAAGTGGAACAAATTAACGTGTCGACAAAATTTCTTCAGCATTTAACACAACCATAGCATTACACGCCACGTGTTCTTTCCGAAGTCTCTGATGAGACAAAGAAAGAATATGGCTACTGCTGACCCATGCATGTCGTAAGAGCTAGCGAACTCATCGTATACAAAAATAAGAGCACATAAAATTGTTTTTGACGGCTTCCTGCAAGGGGGTGGAGCGTCTGCAGCACTGGCTCCACAGGGAGGAAAAAAGACCATGGTTTTGTTTATACAGCATAACACGTGACCATTGTTTATTGACGATTTTGAGATGATGGCATGGGACAAGAAATATTGGCATAAGTTTGTTTATAAGATAACACAGGACGCGAAAGGTTACTACTGTACACACGTCAGGAAGATAACACAGGACGCGAAAGGTTACTACTGTACACACGTCAGGAAGATAACACAGGACGCGAAAGGTTACTACTGTACACACGTCAGGAAGATAACACAGGACGCGAAAGGTTACTACTGTACACACGTCAGGAAGATAACACAGGACGCGAAAGGTTACTACTGTACACACGTCAGGAAGATAACACAGGACGCGAAAGGTTACTACTGTACATACGTCAGGAAGATAACACAGGACGCGAAAGGTTACTACTGTACACACGTCAGGAAGATAACACAGGACGCGAAAGGTTACTACTGTACACACGTCAGGAATCTATACTTCTGGCCTGGCACTGACTAAATTTTGAACGTTACAAGAGCGTCCTTCTAATGTAGGGAGCAACCATTACAGATGGCCTTCTTGCATCAAAGCCTTTATGTGCTCCGACTCCCTGCAACGTATGGCGCGAGAAGAGAAGACAAGTACGTGCGCCCAGCAGAGTTAATTTACAGTATAGCACTTTTGGTTCCTGCATGATAATAACAATTCATTGACCCAGATGACAGCGACAAAATCACATCTAAGCGTCAGAATTTATGTATTACCTTGTTAAGACTAAATGGGGGGTTTTTTTTTAAATCGTGCGTATGTCAGCCTTTTTTTTTATTCAGTCTTGCCCACCAATTAATGCAAACATGGCGTATTCATCAATTTTGAATGGATGGGTATGAAAAAAAAATCTATCATTTTTGAGCATCATTTACTTAAAATAATTCAAATCACTTGCAGTTTTTGCTTTACTTATTGTTCTGTAATTTTATTTAATTGTTTAACATCTTTCTTGAGCTGGTAATATTGGACACACTTTTGAACCAGTGTCTGAAACTCTTACTTACTTACTTAGTCGTTCCCCTTCTACCGTGAGGTGTAGAGGTTTGGAAGAGAGAGCGCCAGACTATCCTATCGGCTGTCTTCCTCCTGGCCTGGTTCCATTCTAGTCCTCGATCCTTCAAAGATTGTCTAACGTTGTCCTCCCAGCGGACTCTGGGTCGTCCTCGGGGTCTGGATCCTTGGCTCTTTGTTTCCCATGCTTGTCGTGGTATCCGATCTTCTCCCATTCTGCAGACATGGCCAAACCATCTTAATTGGGACTGTTCTACTTGGGTCTGCAGGGGGTAGGATTTAAGGCCTTGATGTATCGTCTGGTTGCGTACCATGTCTCTTCTTGTTACTTCAATCACCTTCCTCAGATACCTCATTTCTGAGGTTTGGATCTGGCTTTTATGGGTTGTAGTCATTGCCCATGACTCGCATCCGTATGTCAAGACTGGGACATAGGTGGAGCGGTATACAGCCATCTTCGTTTTCTTACCAACCTCTCTCTTGCTGAGGAATCCTCGATTTATGGCCTGAAAAAGTCTCCCAGCTGCTGCTTTTCGAGTGGCCAACTCTTCTTTGATGCCTCCCTTTCGGTCTATAATAGCTCCGAGGTATTTAAAGTGGTCGACCTGCTCCAGGACCTGTTCTCCCAGCTTAATCTGATGTTTTCTTTCTTCTCGTGATATCACCATGGATTTTGTTTTTAGAGCTGCTTATGACCATCCCTCTCTTCTCCAGCTCTTCCTTCCAGACTTGCAGGTTGGATTGGAGATGTGCCTCTGATTTAGCAATCAGGGCAACATCATCAGCAAATGCCAGCTCCGAAATATAGACCTGTCTCATCTTCCAGTACCCCACTGAATACTTTCTTGTTCTCTCCTTACATGCCTTGATGACATCGTCCATAAGGAGTATGAAGAGGTAAGGTGATAGGATATCACCTTGTCTTACACCAGTGGTGGTCCTGAACTCTTCCGACTTATGGTTTGCTGTCCTCACATAATTTCTGCAAGACTTGTAGAAGCTCTGTATAGCATGAATCAGGGGTGCTGGAATATTCTTCCTTGCCAAACAGTCCCAAAGTTTGCTCCAGGGGACCCTGTCAAACGCCTTTTCCAGATCTATGAAACAAAGATGCATCTCACTCTTATACTCAGGGGCCTTTTCACTCAGCTGTCTGAGTGTGAAGATTAGGTCTTGAGTACTTCGGTTTGCTCGGAATCCGCACTGGACCTCATCCAATTGTGGCTCAGCTAGGCGTCGGAGTCTCTGCTCTAGGATTCTAGAGTAGATTTTACCAGGGACACTGAGAAGGGATATGCCTCTATGGTTTCCACACTGTCGATTGTCACCCTTTTTGAAAATTGGTGTTATGATGGCAATCTCCCAATCCTTTGGTATGGTCTTGTTGTACCACGCTGCCTGTAAAACCCTTAAGAGTAATAGGTCGCCTGATGCTCCCATGAACTTAACCATTTCTGGTGTTATACCATCATGCCCTGCTGCTTTGCCCATCTTGATTTTCTCCAGTGCTGCCTTCAGTTCTTCCATCTTTATGTCATCTTCACCATCATTGGTTTTCTCCTCTGTGCTAGTGTTTATCATTTCTGATGCTTCACCATGCTCACCATCCAGGAGTTCTGAGAAATATTCTTTCCATCTTCCCATTACTTCCTTCGGGGCAGTAAGCAATTTGCCTTGCTTGTCCTTTATAAATTTGAGAGGGCATTGTTTTTTTCCTTCCTCATGTTCTTTAGGGTCTTATAGAACAATTTCTGGTTTTCTTGTGCATTTTTTTCTAGCTTTTCTCCAAATTCTTCCCAGGACTTCTGTTTTGCTGCTAGCACTTTGTTCTTTGCTTCTGTTCTGAGTGTCACATATTCTCTATATTTTTCCATTTGTCCTGTTGTGTTTTTAGCTCCTAAGTATTGTTTCCATGCCATTTTCTTCTCTCTTATTTTCTCTTTGACTTCCTCTGTCCACCAAGGTGTCCTCTTTCTCTTGTTCCCAAGTCGGACTTCACCG
Organism: Oreohelix idahoensis; assembly: GCA_024509875.1. NCBI lineage: Eukaryota > Metazoa > Mollusca > Gastropoda > Stylommatophora > Oreohelicidae > Oreohelix > Oreohelix idahoensis. Next base: position 281,175 of record JAMPIV010008705.1, read on the forward strand.
CATGCTTCTGCAGCAGCTGTCTTTATGATATCCTTGAATTTAATCCAGAGGGTTTCCAAGTCATCAGGTCGTTCTTCTGTGTTGCTCACCGCTGCAGCAATAAGCCCCTGATATCTGGTCTTAATTTCTGGCTCTCTCAGCTTGTAGGTCCTAATGCTCATTTGTCCTGCTCGTTTACTTGGTTTCTTGCGTGATGTTGGACAGTTCCTAGGCTGAGCAACTCTTTCAGTTGTTCTTTTGATTGTTAGCAGGTAGTGATCACTTCCAATCTCTGGCCCCCTCCAGACTCTAGCATCTCGGACATATTTGAATGAGCTTCTCCGAACAATGGCATAGTCGATCACTGACTTCTCATTCTTTGTTGGTTCACATCTAGTGTATACATGTATGCGCTTATGGGGGAACTTTGTGTTTGTAATGATCAGATTCTGCTCACTGCAGAATCTAAGGAGTCGCTTTCCTTTGTCATTGAGAGTATCTTCTCCATATCTTCCGATAACTCCACCCCATCTAGCATGGTCATTTCCAACTCTGGCATTAAAATCTCCGAGCATGATAACTTCATATAGGCAGTCATCCACTGTCCTTTGAAGCAGCTCGAAGAATTCCTCCTTGACCTCTGTTCTCTCATCCTCATTTGGCCCATACACTATGACCAGGTTGACTATGGTTTCTCCTTCTTTTAGTTTAACAACCATAATGCGCTCCGAGACAAAGTTCCATCCCTTGATACTATCTTTTTGATTTTGGGCCACAATGCAACCCACGCCCCCTTTAGCTCTTTCAGACATGGGTACACCACTGTAGAGCAGCGTGTTGCCATCGAGATCCATGACTCCTTGTCCTTTTTTCTTTGTTTCCGTTATAGCCAGGATTTCTAGTTTTGCTTTCCTCATCTCTTCCACCAGCTCCTCTTCCTTCCCATTTATACTTCTTGTGTTCCAAGTTCCATAAGTCGTAGTCCGTTCCAGTTCGTCGCCTTTAGAATCAGTCCAGTTTTCTCTCTTGTGTTGCTAGTAATCGTGATTTAAAGCAAACAGGTGATTGGCCTGTTGTGCCTTTGCATGGTGGAGGGGCTGCCTCCTTACGGCCTCCATGCAGGCCACCCTCCTCCTTTTTCATCCGGGCTTGGGACCGGCATTGGCGGAGTTCTGAAACTCACGGTCGCAAATTTTATTTCAAGTTTTTTTTTTTAATTTGAAAAATATCCCATTCAACCTCTGATGGGTTATAATTAGGATATATATATTGTTTTCAATTCCAAATAATATGAACAACTGTCGATATGGGAAAGTGGCATCACACTTCGGTCGCAAGTCTTATTGAGGTCGTGAAGGTCTTCATTAGGGTCGCACAGGGAGGTCTCGGAAATGTATGCGAAAAGTAAGAAATGATATTCTCTAAGCGTCGCGACAAGTGACAGAATAAAACAGTCACCAGCAAAAAACTTTGCAGCCCACCGGCTTAGGCACAACCGGAAATAAAAATATCGTGATAGATTAATGTCATCCGGTGTTCTTGTTTAAATACCTAGGTCAATGAGTACATCTTGTTCGTTCACTTTCGGACATTAACTTAAATATATTCAAAGAAAGTAATGGTCAGCTGGAGGCTGTTGGAATCTCTGTAGAGTTTTTCCAGGAATGGTACTGGTGAAGGCCATATGCGCTTCCTCTGTTCCTCGTATGTTGGGCACCTTTGAAGTAGATGTTCAGCAGTCATTTAATCGGCGCCACAGTTACACTCATCGGTAGTTCCTATCTGTAGCTAGTTAAATAGATGATATCCCAATCTGTTGTGACCTGTGCGAATTCTGAAGATTACCACTTGTTCACTTCTGCTGAGCCGGTAATATGTATCATCTTTTTTATAGCCTGTGCACCCTGCTTGCTACTTGCCCCTGTATCTGCCGTTGAGAAATTCGAACTGAAACATTAGCAAGGGCAGCCCTAACATAACTTAATATCAATAAATACCCTTTAGCTTCCTAAGGAGCATAGGCCTTCAACAAACACTTACCAAGTCCTCCTGTCACATGCCGTCCTACTCATCATATTCATTTATGTCTTCAGTTCTCTTCTCCGTGTGTGTTTCGGTCTACCCCTCTTACAATGGGGATTGCAGACCAAGGACTACCTTGTAATGCTACAAACAATCTCCTCACGTTGTGTCCATTCATCGCCAAAATCTTCTTTTAACTTCTTTGAATTATTCTTCTCTTATTAGCTCCATTTGTACTCTGTAGTGGACTTCTTCAGAACACACAATCAAAGTAAATGAAATAAATCAATAGATTCAAATACCTAAGCACGTTAATAATATCAGATGGAAGATGCATCTCAGTGATGAAGAGTAGACGAGTCCAGGCAAAAGCACGCGCAACACAGCGAAAAGTATTGTAATCAACAACAAACCTTGGTCAGTGAAAGAAAGAGTTCTCCAGTGCTATATACGAGAATGGATGTGAGTCATAAACAATGAGGGAAAACCTTGGAGGCTACAGAGATGGGGTTTTACTTAAGGATATTAAGAAAAAATCATAATCTAGGCTCATAACAGATACTACCGTAGGGGTGTGGATTGTTAGAGACATCACAATGTCTCATATTTTATGAGGCAGAGTGACCGGCGCCCTTCCTCGCTGCTTTGCTTTCCCTAACTCAAGAGCAGAGCCAGCTACCCATTAACAACTGAACAAAGTGGAGCGAGACATTATCTGGCTTCGAACCTGGTATCTTTGATTCGAGAAGCAAGCGCTGTAACCACTGGGCGCTCAAGAATGCCTAGATGGCCCGAGGGTGTAGAGACGGCCCGAGGGTGTAATGAGGATGCCCTGAAAGAAGTCAGTGCTTAAAGAAAGCTTATTGCTTATATTGGAAATCAAGGTATTCCCATAAAATACACTGCCGTAGGTGAGAGAAGTGATATAGACTTTACTAAATTTAGCTTTATGAGGTGGGGAGAGCATTTCTTTCCCAGCTGTCTTTGCCTTCCTTAATTCAAGAACAGAATCAGATATCCATTTACAGCAACGTAAGTAGTCCATTTTCTTTGGACATGTTATGAGAAGCAAAAAGATGAAATACATTGTGACAACATACAATACTGAAGGAAAAAAGAGATAAATGACGACAAAGAGGGAAGAAATTGAACAGTCTTACATCGTGTCGAGGAAGAAGTCAACAACAGTATTGGTACACTGGGGCCTGGAAGTTGGGAAGAATCATGATCACCTACACCAGGAGAATACATCTACATTAATCTGATGAGACATTCTAACTTAGTTTATTTGAGTGTGCCGGTTTGGAGATAAACGTTGTACAACAAAAACTAACCTCCTTTTCGCGTCTCATATATCACAATATGTCATTTTACTTCCGTGAATTACGACAATGTGTGTTGGTTATGGTCCGTGTACATACAGAGTTAATCGTCGTAGTCGAAATATTATCACGTTGTTAATGGTGCTTCATCATCACTGCCCCTTTTGCTCCCTTTTGGAGTATGGAGCCACCACAACAACTGTTCCCATTGCAGGAAGGCTATACCAAAGCTAGCCCTATGCTCTTGCAGCAATGGTTTTTAAAGCGATTTGTTTTACATGTTGAGGCTGCCAGTTCCTTATACAACCTCGTATTTATAGCCTCATGCAAAACATGCTATTTGTTACCTGTTTTTATGTCTTTGAAGTGTTTGTCTTCCTGTTGCGAGTCACGTATCTTTCAGCCTAGACAAATGTTCTTCCGTTATATCAGAGTGCAACTGCCAGTTTTAAAAAAAAATACTAACGTCGGAACTTTAGTGCACCGCTGATAAATACTTGTACTAAGCCCCGAAAAGGACAATTAGTATCTTCTCACCTAGCATAATAAATACCCGGATATAGGCTATTACCCAAAAGGACTTGAACAATTACTTCTGTCCACCGAAAAGGACAATTAGTATCTTCTCACCTAGCATAATAAATACCCGGATATAGGCTATTACCCAAAAGGACTTGAACAATTACTTCTGTCCACCAAAAAACACAGCGAGGCCCAGAATCTATACCTAAACACCAAGAAGACCAAAGTATTGACAACAGACAAAGTAAAGACCAAACCAGAAATTGAAATTGATAACGAAGAACTGGAAAGTGTCAATGAATTCGAATACTTAGGATCAATCATTAACAGCTCTGGCGACTGTGCAGTAGAAATTAAAAGAAGACTTGCAATTGCTTCACATAAGCTAATACAGATGAAAAACCTATGGCAAGGCACAAGCAAAGAAACAAAGTTACAACTGATCAGAGCATGTATATTCCCAGTAGCAACATACGGCTGCGAGACTTGGACACTCAATAAAACAGTTGCAAAAAAGATTACATCATTCGAAATGAAATGCTACAGAAGGATGTTGAGAATACCCTGGACAGAAAAAAAGACCAACAGAGAAGTACTGCACTCACTAAACGTACAGGAACATTGGCTCCTAAATACCATCGCAATAAGGAAGCTGAAATTTTTCGGTCATATAAAAAGACATAATAGTCTGGAAAAAACAGTGATGGAAGGCATGGTCCCTGGAAAAAGGGGAAGGGGTCGACCTAGACGACGGTGGACCCAGGACATCACAGAGAGTCTGAACTTGTCTTTGGCTGATGCAGGTCGACTTGCCCAGAATCGTGATGCGTTCAGAGCAGCTGTAATGGAGACAACGTTCTGGAAAGAATATGTCACATGATGATGATGATTATTATTTAGTCCTAAAACGTCTGTAAGCATGCGTCCGGCATTGGCCGGAATTTAGTATGTGTTACTACGCGCTAACAAAACAATATGCATGTGTAAATATAACTAAGGCACCTTACGTCTACGTTGAAAAGTCTGTGTCTCGCCACAACGAGGAAAAAATCCCTGTTTTAAAAATATCTTTGTTAATTGTGTAGGATTCTCTAGTTAAGTAAGGAGAGACAACAGGAAACATGAAAGTTTATTAGAAAAATAGAATTGGAGTGAAACTCGCATCTTAGAGAAAGATGTAGTTGAAAAAGATATAGAACCACTTTGAGACTGATGAATGAAGCAAAGAGATAAAGACCTAGGCAGAGGCACGTGTTTACAGAAAGGAAGCAGAGAAAGATATAGACACAGTACAGAAAAAGAACTTGAACCTATCTATAAAAAGAATGTCCCGCAAAGAATCAGCTTATGCTTGCCGGTCATGTCTTCTTGACACCGGCCCATTCACCTCGTCTGCATATGTTGACCTGATTCGCTAGTTTAGTGGGTTAGTAGGTCACCAGACGAATAAGCTCAGTAGTCGAAGCGGCTGGCAAGGAAGGTATAACCTTCACAATATTTTTGGCAAGTGGGGAACGAGAGTGCAATGCGGTCTTGGAACGAGAGTGCAATGCGGTCTTGGACCGTGGTGAATTTTATGGTGAGAGAAAACAAAGCACCTTAGCAACGGTATGTTGTGTTGTTGTTACGAAATTTATGGTTGTGTTATATAGGTCTAATTGTAGAACACGGAAAAGCTAGAAGATGACGTACGGGTTAGAAGAAGGGATGATAATAGCAAGTTACGGTGTCTAGTAGACCAGTAGTCTACAGTGGTAGATTCCCCACCCCCACAAATACTGATTGACTATAAATAAACCTCCAATCAACATTAAATGCATACCAGTATAGACACTACCATTTTTCTGTACAATAAAACAATATGAACTATAATTAAAAAAATATCTACTAGAGAAATAATAGAGCACACAACAAATACAAACAATAAAATATTACAATAAATGGAACGTGTCCTGTTATAACCAACATATCCATGTATTTTTTTTTTTTTTTTTAACCAGCGGCACTTGGGCTTTCACCCCTTCGGCCCAATGACATGTCATTGCGAGGCTGGGGAACCTGAGGACTTTCCTTCCAACCCGGTCAGGAGCTTCGCTCCTTCCCATCCACAGAGGGTTTATCACAGGAGCCGTTCAGGCTATTCAGTCAAATTTCCGGCCGTAAACATTTCTTCAAACGCCGACGCCCGGGTTTGAACCATGAACACCTGGTCGCCAGTACAACGCCGAAGCCATTACACCAGCGCGGCTCCAACATACATATCCATGTATATGGTAGATGGTTGAAAGGAGCGTGCTAAAAAAAAGAAAACAAGTAACTACCTTAATTTTATTTAAAAGTGTACTAGTGACAGTGCATGTATTATTAATAGTTTTCCTTTTTACTGCTTGTATACCCCAAGTTAGATCTTGACTGGCTTAAAGTCCGCCAGAGGTATATTGTTGAAGTTCCGACTACTGTAGAAGTTTGGTTATTATCTTGGAGAATGATATGGTTAGCTGTAGAAGTACTGTTGTTGTGCTGTAATATGTGCGCTGATGTAAATAACCAGCAGGTCGGGCTTACCAGGTGGCCGACATGGTGTGTGGGCGTATAAATTTCAATGGAAGGATGTGAAGTTCGAGAGTACAGCCATGATAACACACAACCAATCCACGTATATAAGTCAGAAAAGGTTGTAACGACTGTGGTACAGTTATTCACAGTTTATTACCACAGTAACAAGGACATCATCAAATTCAAGACACACTGTCAATAGCACAAGATTGCACTTCATGTAAGTAACATTGATCTACTACCAAGTAGGGTAGGGTAAATAATATCTCTGTGACTTCTCTTCAACGAGCTGCAAGTAGTGCAGTGTAAATAATATCTCTATGACTTCTTTATCACATCTGACCAAACTAGTCAAGTATATCTCTGGCAAAACAGGCCGCATATATGGCGGGCTTCCTTATATAAATAATGTTAATCTTCTGCATCACATCTGACCAAACTAGTCAGGTATATCTCTGGCAAAAATAGGCCGCATAGATGGCGGGCTTCCTTATATAAATAATGTTAATCTTCTGCATCACATCTGACCAAACTAGTCAGGTATATCTCTGGCAAAAATAGGCCGCATAGATGGCGGGCTTCCTTATATAAATAATGTTAATCTTCTCTAACACTACTTCCCGCACCGGGAGTAAGTCAACTCAAAATGCAAAGTTCTTAGCTACAACGAATAGCTTCAAAAGTATTGTTACCTGCTCTGCACTCCAGGAATCAAACACAAAAGAAACACTGGCCATTTCCTAGGCTTTACCGAACTATGCCAGAATCACAATCAAGGGGAATCTTAAACATATTCAATACACAAAGAACTCTGATCCCCTTTCACACAGCCAGAAAAACATGGCGGGACACCTTCTCCGCTCAACCGCCCAGCCAGACTCCGAAAAAATAACCAGTCTTCCGGACCCGCGCAAATCATCGCGCATGCGTGGATACGCTAGCCCTGAGTAGAGCTCACATAGGATCAGTCCAGAACTTTTCCTGGAAAATGATCTACAAAACTCCTTAAATGGTCAACTTGACAAGTCAAGGGAAGATAACAACTAAATCTAACTTATTCCAGAAAATATTACAACTGGTTAACTCCCTTAGACCACACATATAAAAAAGAAGTATAAAAAAGGTCACATTCCTAACTTAAAACAAACTGACTCTTAACATATTTCTTTCTTGGTTTTAATCTATTCGGAACCAGGTTGGTTCGTTCCTCTTTTGAGATGTTTTGATAGGAGACAATAGTAGTGATGATGTATCAAACTTGTACATAACATTTAATTTATCCAACTGTTAAGCAATCCATCAACAGCCTTGACAATTAAAATGAAGTTTATTTGAAGCAGAACTGTTCAAAATCAACAAGCAAATATGGCAACAATGTTTCATCTATTTACATTATATGCATCCATTTCATCATGTACGATAAATCTTCCCTCCTTAATTTCAATACAAGGTGGTTTGTATAATTCCTCAACAGTTTCAAACTTCTCTAAGTCCTTAGTGTTTATTATATCATTGTTGGGCACTTTGTATGTAGGAATCTCTATAGTGCTTATTTCTTCTTTTAGCAGCTTCATCTCTCCACATGTAAGCCTACCTTGCCGTGGTTGGAGATCTTGAGCGCCTCAATGATCCCGGGAGCTATGCCGGCGGGAGTTTTACTCCTGGCAGGGTCACCCAAGCCGGACAGGTCCTGGGTGAGGGGCCAGACTAAATGGGCTGAGGAGTGGGTGGAACCCTATAGGTGTAGATGCAGAACCCACCGGCGAGTGGTACATGCTCTGGTCTGCACCAATCCACCCCCACTTCATGGGTTAAATGCTTTCTTGCCTCATTCTTCACTGTTTGTCGTCTATCACGCCCATGGCGACCGTTGCCTCAATTGGCTGTGTGTGGTGTACCCGGAAACGGGGCCTCCCAGTACTGAGGCAAAGTTAAGTCCCCGATGTCACTTATCGGTGCAGAATTGAGAGAGATGGCTGAGCATCACAATCCCTCCTGTGTTGCAGCATGATGAGAACCCAGCATTGCACACTGAGCTTGGGGGGATCACTTGGGCACCAGACTTAATACTGGCTCTTGACTGGATGGCCGCATGCAGGAGATTTCTACAATGGAGGGTTGGCAGGTGGTGGGTATCGGGAAGTGGCTCTGTGCAGGACGTGAGGATTCCTTGGGAGAGCCCAGAACCAGAGCACAGCATTGTGCAAGCTCTGCATAGTTGGAGAGCCCCCTGGATGACGGGGAATGCACAGTGTGCTACCCCACCTATCCCCCAACTGCTAACTTAGAACCAGAAGTGGGGTCCTCTGTATGCGTGCCAGGCCAGGATAAAATGCCTGGGAAAGAGACTGGAGCTCAGAACTCCCTAACTCAAAGTTGCAGGATGGCAGAAAAGCCACGGGAAAGACAGGGCTATTTTGAAGATAACGCAACCATATTTTCACCATACGAGCTCGGACGCCGCCTCGGTAAACAAGGTCCGCGCAGAGCAGTGACACCCCCAGGCTGCTTGCGAATAGTCTACTACTGGGAACATAAACAGATTAGGGATGAGCCCACTCTCCCGTTGAACAGGTGCTAAAGTCGTAGATACTGGGCCAGAAGGCGCACCGGAAACCACAGTATCATGCAACTCGCTTTTTTTTTTCTATGGAGAGTACACCGTCAAATAAATCTCGTTCTGGTGCTCGCCCTGTGGAGCTCCACCAGGCAGGTGCAGTGCCGGGCTCTGAGCCTCGACAGAGCCCACCCTCAGCTACTGGAGGACCCTCTAGACCGTCTTGTGGAGTCAACAGACGGCGGAGGAGAACTACTGACCAAAACAAAACAGAAAAAGAGAAACCCAGAGTGCCACTTGTCATGATGCACTGGAATGCAGAGGGAGTGAACAGCAAGCAGGCTGGATACAGCAAAAAGACAGAGCTGGAAAACATCTTGTATGAGAAGCAAGTCAGTGTTTGCTGTATCCAAGAGACTCACTTGAAAGCAGATCAAACCTTTAAAATAAGGGGATATCAATGCTTCAGATCCGACAGACAAGATAGACGAAAAGGAGGAGTACTTACTCTTGTAAGGAATAACATTCCTGCACACGAAAGGAAAACCTTCATGGATGGAGCAGAATATCAGCTGCTGCAGATAAAGGTAGACAAGATGGAAATAGAACTCCTGAACTATTACTGTCCGAACAACAAACCCCTGAGTCTCAGCTCTATACAGGTACCAGCCACCAACTTTATAGCAGTTGGAGACTTTAATAGCCACTCCCAGAGCTGGGGCTATAACCATCTGGATCACAGAGGTGAAGAGGTTGAAACTTGGCAAGATGATCACTCCCTAATCCTAGTCAATAATGCCACAGATACTCCTACCTTCTACTCCAGAGGATGGCACACAACCTCAACACCAGATCTTGCCTTCTCCACACCAGATATAGCTGGATCTATTAGTAGAGAAGTAGGAGACCAACTAGGGGGAAGCGACCATCGCCCAATCTTTCTTACTGTCCAGAGTGCAACTCTCAGTACAGGCCCAGCCATTACAAGATGGAACTACAAAAAAGCCAACTGGGGTTTATTCAGGCATCAGGTGAACACGCTGCTGTCTACCCTCAAGGTACAGAACAGAGACATTAATGAAGTGGTAAAAGACTTCAACAGATGCATACTACAAGCTGCAAAAGAAACCATTCCCAAAGGATGCCGGCGTAACTACATACCATACTGGTCCAGCACACTCCAAGAACGTCAGGAAGCTATGGACAAGGCTAGAAAGGACGCAGAGTCTCAGCCTTCACTTGAAACTCACAACAAATGGAAAAAGGCTGTAGCAGAGTTTCAGAGAACAAAGCTAGAAGAAAAGCGGAAAAGCTGGAGAACTAAAACGGCATCGCTGAACCTTGAGAAAGACGGCAGGAAACTTTGGAGATTAGTCAAGTCTCTAAATGAAGAGCATTCCTCACCAAGGCAGACTATCACATTGGATGAAGGTGGCAAACTTTTCAGAGGAAAACAAGCTGCAGACTTGTTTGCTAGAAGATACAGTTCAGAAAGCAACTTACCCATTAACATAGACCATCAGAGAGAGATAAGAAAAGAAATACTGGCAACCATGGGACAGACAGATACTCCTGCCCCAATGAGGGAACCCATCACACTAGGAGAACTACAGAAGGCTATTTCCAAGCTTAAGTTTCAAAAGTCACCCGGCCCAGACAAAATCAGCAACGAAATGCTAGTAAATCTGAGCTCAGCAGCAAAGACAAAACTGCTTGAAATATTCAACCACAGCTGGTTGAAAGGAACGGTACCCCAAGTATGGAGAGAAGCCATCACAATACCCATACTAAAGAAAGGGAAATGTAAGACCGAGGCTGCAAGTTACCGGCCAATCAGTCTCACAAGCTGTGTTGGGAAGACTATGGAGCGAATAGTCAACCACAGATTGAAATGGTATTTAGAGTCTGAGCAGATCCTGGTGCCGGAACAAGCTGGATTTAGAGAATGCTACAGTATAGAAGACCAAGTTACTTACTTGTCTCAAGCAATAAAAGATGCCTTCCAGGAGAAGAAAAAGGTCCTAACGATCTGGGTCGACTTCAAGCAGGCCTTTGACAAGGTGTGGAAAGATGGCCTCATTGCAAAACTTAGGAGAAGTGGAATCCAAGGCAACATGATGAAATGGATCCAGTCATACTTGCATAACAGGAGAACTAGAGTCACTCTGGACGGTCTGCAGAGCAGAAAAGTGTTGCTCCATCAGGGGGTACCTCAAGGAGGAGTAATTTCCCCAACACTCTTCCTTGTTTACATCAATGACCTGGTGAAAGATCTCCCTGCAGGAGTGAAAGCTGCCTTATATGCAGATGACCTAGTACTCTGGTGCGCTGATGAAAATGTCACCACAGCAAATTATAGAATGCAGCGGGCAGCAGACATGCTAGTGTCATGGGCAGAGAAATGGCTTATCACAATAAACACAGACAAAACCTCCACAACACTGTTCTCCCTCGCCCCCAAGGACAAATCAGCTAACATACACCTAGGGACAACCGTGATCAAGGAAGAAAGCTACCCCACCTATCTTGGGGTGACATTTGACCAAAGGCTTACATGGAATAAGCATATTGAAAATGCAGAAGGAAAGGCCCGAAGACGACTAGGCATACTCAGAAAATTAGCAGGTACCAACTGGGGAGCAAATGAACGAAATCTAAAGAAGATTTATAATGGAGTAATAAGACCACACTTAGAGTTTAGCTCAGCAGCATGGTCATCAGCTGCTAACTCACATCTGCAGTCTTTGGACAAGGTGCAAAATCAAGCTCTCAGGCTCATTACAGGAGCCATGAAAACTACACCAATAACAGAGATGCAGAAGGTTGCTGGATTACAGACATTGTCCCATAGAAGAGACACAAAAACCATGATCCAGATGGAAAAGTACAACAGTATGCCAATGCACCCAATGAAAGCAAGACTAGATGATCTGGCATTGGGACGTCTAAAGCGTAGCAGCTTTGTGCATCGGGGGAAAAGACTTATAAGACAGCATCAAGAAGACCTATCCATGAAGACAACACCACTGAAGCCCACCCTATACCCTGTACCATGGGAGCAGGCCAGCAGTGCCCTCCAAATTAATACATCAGTCAGTGGTCTCACAAGTGGATGTGAGTATAATGATCTGCAAAAACGAACTGCTACATTGAGTATGATCCAAGAAAGCTATCCCGATCAATCATGGATACATGCCTATACAGATGGATCAGCAACTAATGCTGTTAGGAATGGAGGTGCCGGTATCTTTATCTCATATCCTGACAACCACTATGAGACTAGGCACATTCCCACTGGTAAATTCTGTTCCAACTATACAGCTGAGGTTCAAGCTCTAGAGCAAGCTGCAAATATGATTTATAACACCAACTCTGACTGCCACCAGGTAGTCATCCTCACAGATGCACTGTCTGTCCTGCAAGCTCTCAAGGGTGGTAAACTCCCGCATCTGAGAAATGAACTAAACAAGGTAGCTGCCAAAAAGAGAACCATACTTCAGTGGGTACCATCTCATTGTGGTGTACCCGGAAATGAAAAGGCAGATAAACTTGCAAAAAAGGGAGGAGAATGTGAACAAGAAGATAATGAAGTCACATACTTTGAGAAAAAGAGAGCTATCCAGACTATCAGAAGAGAACAGAACCAACCCAAAGACGACTATCACACTCTCGACCGGCAGGGACAGACAACTATTTTTCGACTCAGGACAGGGCATAACAAACTGAATAAACACATGCACAAGCTACGATTGTCTGCTTCACCACTGTGCACATGTGGATTAAACGAACAAACTGCTGAGCATGTCTACAGGACTGTCCTCTGTATGACCAGTTAAGAAAGATATACTGGCCCAATGACTCAACACTAAACTCAAAGCTATATGGAGTTAAAGAGGAACTTCAAACAACAGTCGAATTCATCATGAGAACTCGTCTGACGGTGTAATCATCAAAGATGCGATCGCAAGAAGAAGAAGAAGAAGCAGCTTCATTAGTTTCAAATATCAGAGATTTATCACGCAAATCGAGCTGAAAAAGAAATACAGTTCCTTGGAACGTACTTACGTGGATGAACCACAAAAATATAATCTGTATGCACAGATTTTCACAATAAAGGAAATCTCTTTTTGCAAACTGCAAAAATATTGAAGAGTATCATCATCATCAGTTGCCATCTCCACAACGGAGGTTGGCTGTAATGGATCTCCAACGTCTTCTGTCTCTTGTCTTGGTGGTACACTCTGATAGACTCTTTCCCGTCCATCTCTTGATGTTATCTTCCCACTTATAGCGCTGTCTTCCCCTTGCACGTTTACCTTCAACTCTCCCTTCTGTTATGGTCTTCTGCAAGGTGTTATGCCTTTTTATGTGGCCAAAGTATTTTAGCTGCCGAACTTTGACCTCTCTCATTAGTTCTCTTTTCATACCTAGATTTTCTAGGACCTCCTTATTTGTTTTCATCTCTTTCCATGAGATACGCCCCATTCTTCTATATATCCACATTTCAAGAGCCTCAATTCTTTCTTCCAAATGCTTATTCATCGTCCATGTTTCTGCACCATACAGAAATGCAGAATATATATAACACTTTATGATTCTCAGTTTTAATTTATGAGATAACTGTTTGGATGTCAGTATATGTTTCATGTTGTTGAATGTAGCTTTGGCCATTCCTATTCTCTTCTTGATTTCTGTTTCACATCTGCCATCTTCTGTTATTATATGACCAAGATATACGTAGCTCTTGACTTGTTCCAGGATTTTCCCATTTACGCTTATCTTTAATGTGGGTTTATCGTCTGTTTTGCTAATTATCATAGTTTTAGTCTTCTCAATATTAATGTCGAGTCCATATTCATGACTTATACTGTTCACTTGCTTCACTAGTTCTTGTAACTCCTGTTCGCTTTCAGCTAACAACACGGTATCATCTGCATATCTAAGGTTGTTTATTGATCTTCCACTGATGTTCAGTCCTGGTATTTCCTGTATCTGTTTGAAAATTTTTTCGGTGTATAAATTAAATAGGCAGGGGGACAGCACACAACCTTGTCTGACACCTCTTTTTATGTCTATGTATGGTGAATAATTCCTTCCCGATCTTACTGTGGCAGTTTGCTCCCAATAAAGGTTACTGAGTATTCTTATATCTTTTCCATCAATACCTATGTCTTTGAGGCATTCAATTATTTTCTCATGATGGATTCTGTCAAAAGCCTTCTTATAGTCAATGAAGCACATATACATACTTTTTTGGACCTCTGTATATTTTTCTGCTAATCTTCTTAGGCAAAATATTGCCTCTCTTGTTCCACTGTTCCTTCTAAAACCAAACTGTTCTTCTTGGATTTCGCTGTCTACTTTACTTTTTATTCTTTCCTGTATGATTTTGAGCAGTATCTTAATTGCATGACTCATCAGGCTGATTGTTCTGAAGTCTGAACATTCTGTTGCATTTGGTTTTTTGGGCAATGTTATAAAAACTGATGTCTTCATGTCGTGTGGTAAATATCCTGTATTGTATATATCATTGCATATTTCTGTGATTGTATCTATACCAAAGCTCTCCAGAGCTTCTATCATTTCAATGTTTATGTTATCCATGCCTGCTGATCTTCCTTTTTGTATCATATGAATGGCATTCTCTACTTCTGATCTGAGAATGTGTGGGCCTTCATTAGAATCTGGTGATGGTTTTTTACCTCTGTTGTCCTCGAATAGTTCTTTTACGTATTCTGCCCATCTGTTTGATATGTCTTTCTCATCAAGTAATATTACACCATTTTTGTTCTTGATACAGCTTCCTCCTTGTGCAAACCGCGACCGAAGAGAGAAGAGGATTTAGATGAGAAGAGAAGACAGGAAGAATTAGCCCTTGAGGAAAAAAAATTGGCCTATGCTCAAGCAGAAATAAAGGCACAACAGGAACTTGAGGAAAAAAAATTGGCACATGCACATGCTCAAGCGGAAATAAAGGCACAACAAGAACTTAAGGAGAAGAAATTGGCACATGCTCAAGCAGAAATAAAGGCACAACAAGAACTTGAGGAGAAGAAATTGGCCCATGCTCAAGCAGAAATAAAGGCACAACAAGAACTTGAGGAGAAAAAAATTAGCCTATGCTCAAAGAATGGCAGAAATTGAGTTGGAAAAATTAAGATTTCAACATAAACAGGCTAATCCAGCAGGTGAGGAGGCTGGTAAGAAAGACCATGCATCTACTTTAAAATTAAATTTGCCCAAATTTACTCCTAATATAGATATTTCATGCTTTTTAAATAGATATGAGACATGTTGTCAAGAGTTTAAGATTGATAGAGCTACATGGCCTAGTAGGTTGATGAGTTTGTTAGTGGGTGAGGCTCTTACTTCAGTCTGCAACATGGATAATCATACTAGAAATGATTATGATGCTGTGAAATGCTTTGTTGCTAAAACAGTATCAACTGGAGGAAAATGGTTACTGATTGAAACTGAAATCATTGTTGCCTCATTCAGCTAAGGATTTTGCTGAATTTGTTTCATCAATTAAGCTTTGCCGTTCTAGATGGGTTGATTTGTCAAAAATTGATAAAACTTATGATGGGCTGGCTAACTTACTTTTAAGAGACAAAGTGCTGTCTTCAGTCAGTGGTGACTTTTTGTCCTTCTTGCAGGAGAGAAAGCCTGAAACGTTGGCTGCTGTAGAAAATCTTGGACGACAATACCAAATTGCACATCATGGAAGAAATCTTAGCAGGAATAACATAAATGATTCATTGCCAGTGGCATCAGCTAGAATTATGAATTCCAATCCACCCAGACAAAGATAATAATATAGCATGGACAGAAATTTTCGATTAAATCGAGATAATAATACTGGATCTTTCAGAGGGAGGTATAATTTTAATAATAGGTCACAACAACCTCAAAGAAATTTTCATTCATATGATGAGGGATATATACCCCAACAATAATCTTTCAGACCTAACAGGGATTGGAACAGAGGTGGATATAATTTCCAGTCAAACAGAGGCAAAAGGTCATTTTATGGAAATAATGTAAATAATTACAACAACAGAAGTTCTCAACAGAACAATAACTTTCGACGTTCTAGAAATCCTGAACGTTCCAATGCAGTTGTGCATCAAAGTGACAATAATACAGTCCAAAATACCAATGTTGTTTCTCATGCAAAAGCATGTAGTGTGGACTTATCCAAAAGTACTAATTGTTCTGAATGTAATTCTTTATTTCAGCTACAGGGAGTTCCTAGGCTCCTGTGTGGACATCCTTTGCCAGTCATGTCCTCTTATGATGGGACAGGTTCACTAGTGTTTGATAGGGGTTTTGTTAACAACCAACTTGTTTCATTGCTCAGGGACACTGGTGCACTACTGTTGGGGTGCGTAGGTCATTAGTGGACCAATCTGATTACACAGGCAAAGCAGTCAAGTGCATTACATTCAGGGGCACAGCTGAATATTATCCGACTGCTGAAGTATTCTTAGATACCCCTTATTTTACTGGAAGGACTCTCGTGTGCCTGTTGGACAAACCAATTGCTGGGATAACCCTGGGGAATATTCCTGTACTTCTATAATGCACTAACGATGATATTTTAAAACGGGAACAGCAACATTTGCTTATGGCAAATGCTGTCACGACTAGAGCTCAGTCTCGTGCAAAGGTGAATGAACAGGTCCAAATTGAAAATGTTGCAGATGAGGTGCCCTGGTAAAATCTACTCTAGAATCCTAGAGCAGAGACTCCGACGCCTAGCTGAGCCACAATTGGATGAGGTCCAGTGCGGATTCCGAGCAAACCGAAGTTCTCAAGACCTAATCTTCACACTCAGACAGCTGAGTGAAAAGGCCCTTGAGTATAAGAGTGAGATGCATCTTTGTTTCATAGATCTGGAAAAGGCGTTTGACAGGGTCCCCTGGAGCAAACTTTGGGACTGTTTGGCAAGGAAGAATATTCCAGCACCTCTGATTCATGCTATACAGAGCTTCTACAAGTCTTGCAGAAATTATGTGAGGACAGCAAACCATAAGTCGGAAGAGTTCAGGACCACCACTGGTGTAAGACAAGGTGATATCCTATCACCTTACCTCTTCATACTCCTTATGGACGATGTCATCAAGGCATGTAAGGAGAGAACAAGAAAGTATTCAGTGGGGTACTGGAAGATGAGACAGGTCTATAATTCGGAGCTGGCATTTGCTGATGATGTTGCCCTGATTGCTAAATCAGAGGCACATCTCCAATCCAACCTGCAAGTCTGGAAGGAAGAGCTGGAGAAGAGAGGGATGGTCATAAGCAGCTCTAAAACAAAATCCATGGTGATATCACGAGAAGAAAGAAAACATCAGATTTAGTTGGGATTTCATGTCCTGGAGCAGGTCGACCACTTTAAATATCTCGGAGCTATTATAGACCGAAAGGGAGGCATCAAAGAAGAGTTGGCCACTCGAAAAGCAGCAGCTGGGAGACTTTTTCAGGCCATAAATCGAGGATTCCTCAGCAAGAGAGAGGTTGGTAAGAAAACGAAGATGGCTGTATACCGCTCCACCTATGTCCCAGTCTTGACATACGGATGCGAGTCATGGGCAATGACTACAACCCATAAAAGCCAGATCCAAACCTCAGAAATGAGGTATCTGAGGAAGGTGGTTGAAGTAACAAGAAGAGACATGGTACGCAACCAGACGATGCGTCAAGGCCTTAAATCCTACCCCCTGCAGACCCAAGTAGAACAGTCCCAATTAAGATGGTTTGGCCATGTCTGCAGAATGGGAGAAGATCGGATACCACGACAAGCATGGGAAACAAAGAGCCAAGGATCCAGACCCCGAGGACGACCCAGAGTCCGCTGGGAGGACAACATTAGACAATCTTTGAAGGATCGAGGACTAGAATGGAACCAGGCCAGGAGGAAGACAGCCGATAGGATAGTCTGGCGCTCTCTCTTCCAAACCTCTACACCTCACGGTAGAAGGGGAACGACTAAGTAAGTAAGTAAGTAAGTAAGCAGATGAGGTGATGATTGATGAGGTGGTGACTAAAGAGGTGGTGATTGATGAGGTTATGAATGATAAGGTGGGGGTAGATGAGGATGATTTACATGTTGAACTTATTGACAAAGAATCATTCATACAGATGCAGAATGATGATGATTCATTAAAATAAATTTTTCATGTTGCCAAGTCTGATGATGTGGTATTTAATGATAATTCTGTATACTGGTACACAATAAAGAATTGGATCTTGATTCGGGATTTCCAAGATTCCGCGTCAGTAAAACAACACGCCCTCGGCGACCGTTGCCTCAATTGGCTGTGTGTGGTGTACCCGGAAACGGGGCCTCCCAGTACTGAGGCACAGTTAAGTCCCCGATGTCACTTATCAGTGCAGAGTTGAGAGAGATGGCTGAGCATCACAATCCCCCCTGTGTTGCAGCATGATGAGAACCCAGCATTGCACACTGAGCTTGGGGGGATCACTTGGGCACCAGACTTAATACTGGCTCTTGACTGGATGACCGCATGCAGGAGATTTCTACAATGGAGGGTTGGCAGGTGGTGGGTATCTGGAAGTGGCTTTGTGCAGGAAGTGGGGATTCCTTGGGAGAACCCAGAACTAGAGCACAGCATTGTGCAAGCTCTGCATAGTTGGAGAGCCCCCTGGATGACGGGGAATGCACAGTGTGCTACCCCACCTATCCCCAACTGCTAACTTAGAACCAGAAGTGGGGTCCTCTGACGGTCTGCAGAGCAGAAAAGTGTTGCTCCATCAGGGGGTACCTCAAGGAGGAGTAATTTCCCCAACACTCTTCCTTGTTTACATCAATGACCTGGTGAAAGATCTCCCTGCAGGAGTGAAAGCTGCCTTATATGCAGATGACCTAGTACTCTGGTGCGCTGATGAAAATGTCACCACAGCAAATTATAGAATGCAGCGGGCAGCAGACATGCTAGTGTCATGGGCAGAGAAATGGCTTATCACAATAAACACAGACAAAACCTCCACAACACTGTTCTCCCTCGCCCCCAAGGACAAATCAGCTAACATACACCTAGGGACAACCGTGATCAAGGAAGAAAGCTACCCCACCTATCTTGGGGTGACATTTGACCAAAGGCTTACATGGAATAAGCATATTGAAAATGCAGAAGGAAAGGCCCGAAGACGACTAGGCATACTCAGAAAATTAGCAGGTACCAACTGGGGAGCAAATGAACGAAATCTAAAGAAGATTTATAATGGAGTAATAAGACCACACTTAGAGTTTAGCTCAGCAGCACGCCCACGGCGACCGTTGCCTCAATTGGCTGTGTGTGGTGTACCCGGAAACGGGGCCTCCCAGCACTGAGGCACAGTTAAGTCCCCGATGTCACTTATCGGTGCAGAATTGAGAGAGATGGCTGAGCATCACAATCCCCCCTGTGTTGCAGCATGATGAGAACCCAGCATTGCACACTGAGCTTGGGGGGATCACTTGGGCACCAGACTTAATACTGGCTCTTGACTGGATGGCCGCATGCAGGAGATTTCTACAATGGAGGGTTGGCAGGTGGTGGGTATCTGGAAGTGGCTCTGTGCAGGACGTGAGGATTCCTTGGGAGAGCCCAAAACCAGAGCACAGCATTGTGCAAGCTCTGCATAGTTGGAGAGCCCCCTGGATGACGGGGAATGCACAGTGTGCTACCCCACCTATCCCCAACTGCTAACTTAGAACCAGAAGTGGGGTCCTCTGTATGCGTGCCAGGCCAGGATAAAACGCCTGGGAAAGAGACTGGAGCTCAGAACTCCCTAACTCAAAGTTGCAGGATGGCAGAAAAGCCACGGGAAAGACAGGGCTATTTTGAAGATAACGCAACCATATTTTCACCATACGAGCTCGGACGCCGCCTCGGTAAACAAGGTCCGCGCAGAGCAGTGACACCCCCAGGCTGCTTGCGAATAGTCTACTACTGGGAACATAAACAGATTAGGGATGAGCCCACTCTCCCGTTGAACAGGTGCTAAAGTCGTAGATACTGGGCCAGAAGGCGCACCGGAAACCACAGTATCATGCAACTCGCTTTTTTTTTTCTATGGAGAGTACACCGTCAAATAAATCTCGTTCTGGTGCTCGCCCTGTGGAGCTCCACCAGGCAGGTGCAGTGCCGGGCTCTGAGCCTCGACAGAGCCCACCCTCAGCTACTGGAGGACCCTCTAGACCGTCTTGTGGAGTCAGCAGACGGCGGAGGAGAACTACTGACCAAAACAAAACAGAAAAAGAGAAACCCAGCCACGGGAAAGACAGGGCTATTTTGAAGATAACGCAACCATATTTTCACCATACGAGCTCGGACGCCGCCTCGGTAAACAAGGTCCGCGCAGAGCAGTGACACCCCCAGGCTGCTTGCGAATAGTCTACTACTGGGAACATAAACAGATTAGGGATGAGCCCACTCTCCCGTTGAACAGGTGCTAAAGTCGTAGATACTGGGCCAGAAGGCGCACCGGAAACCACAGTATCATGCAACTCGCTTTTTTTTTTCTATGGAGAGTACACCGTCAAATAAATCTCGTTCTGGTGCTCGCCCTGTGGAGCTCCACCAGGCAGGTGCAGTGCCGGGCTCTGAGCCTCGACAGAGCCCACCCTCAGCTACTGGAGGACCCTCTAGACCGTCTTGTGGAGTCAGCAGACGGCGGAGGAGAACTACTGACCAAAACAAAACAGAAAAAGAGAAACCCAGAGTGCCACTTGTCATGATGCACTGGAATGCAGAGGGAGTGAACAGCAAGCAGGCTGGATACAGCAAAAAGACAGAGCTGGAAAACATCTTGTATGAGAAGCAAGTCAGTGTTTGCTGTATCCAAGAGACTCACTTGAAAGCAGATCAAACCTTTAAAATAAGGGGATATCAATGCTTCAGATCCGACAGAAAAGATAGACGAAAAGGAGGAGTACTTACTCTTGTAAGGAATAACATTCCTGCACACGAAAGGAAAACCTTCATGGATGGAGCAGAATATCAGCTGCTGCAGATAAAGGTAGACAAGATGGAAATAGAACTCCTGAACTATTACTGTCCGAACAACAAACCTCTGAGTCTCAGCTCTATACAGGTACCAGCCACCAACTTTATAGCAGTTGGAGACTTTAATAGCCACTCCCAGAGCTGGGGCTATAACCATCTGGATCACAGAGGTGAGAGGTTGAAACTTGGCAAGATGATCACTCCCTAATCCTAGTCAATAATGCCACAGATACTCCTACCTTCTACTCCAGAGGATGGCACACAACTTCAACACCAGATCTTGCCTTCTCCACACCAGATATAGCTGGATCTATTAGTAGAGAAGTAGGAGATCAACTAGGGGGAAGCGACCATCGCCCAATCTTTCTTACTGTCCAGAGTGCAACTCTCAGTACAGGCCCAGCCATTACAAGATGGAACTACAAAAAAGCCAACTGGGGTTTATTCAGGCATCAGGTGAACACGCTGCTGTCTACCCTCAAGGTACAGAACCGAGATATTAATGAAGTGGTAAAAGACTTCAACAGATGCATACTACAAGCTGCAAAAGAAACCATTCCCAAAGGATGCCGGCGTAACTACATACCATACTGGTCCAGCACACTCCAAGAACGTCAGGAAGCTATGGACAAGGCTAGAAAGAACGCAGAGTCTCAGCCTTCACTTGAAACTCACAACAAATGGAAAAAGGCTGTAGCAGAGTTTCAGAGAACAAAGCTAGAAGAAAAACGGAAAAGCTGGAGAACTAAAACGGCATCGCTGAACCTTGAGAAAGACGGCAGGAAACTTTGGAGATTAGTCAAGTCTCTAAATGAAGAGTGTTCCTCACCAAGGCAGACTATCACATTGGATGAAGGTGGCAAACTTTTCAGAGGAAAACAAGCTGCAGACTTGTTTGCTAGAAGATACAGTTCAGAAAGCAACTTACCCATTAACATAGACCATCAGAGAGAGATAAGAAAAGAAATACTGGCAACCATGGGACAGACAGATACTCCTGCCCCAATGAGGGAACCCATCACACTAGGAGAACTACAGAAGGCTATTTCCAAGCTTAAGTTTCAAAAGTCACCCGGCCCAGACAAAATCAGCAACGAAATGCTAGTAAATCTGAGCTCAGCAGCAAAGACAAAACTGCTTGAGATATTCAACCACAGCTGGTTGAAAGGAACGGTACCCCAAGTATGGAGAGAAGCCATCACAATACCCATACTAAAGAAAGGGAAATGTAAGACCGAGGCTGCAAGTTACCGGCCAATCAGTCTCACAAGCTGTGTTGGGAAGACTATGGAGCGAATAGTCAACCACAGATTGAAATGGTATTTAGAGTCTGAGCAGATCCTGGTGCCGGAACAAGCTGGATTTAGAGAATGCTACAGTATAGAAGACCAAGTTACTTACTTGTCTCAAGCAATAGAAGATGCCTTTCAGGAGAAGAAAAAGGTCCTAACGATCTGGGTCGACTTCAAGCAGGCCTTTGACAGGGTGTGGAAAGATGGCCTCATTGCAAAACTTGGGAGAGGTGGAATCCAAGGCAACATGATGAAATGGATCCAGTCATACTTGCATAACAGGAGAACTAGAGTCACTCTTGACGGTCTGCAGAGCAGAAAAGTGTTGCTCCATCAGGGGGTACCTGAAGGAGGAGTAATTTCCCCAACACTCTTCCTTGTTTACATCAATGACCTGGTGAAAGATCTCCCTGCAGGAGTGAAAGCTGCCTTATATGCAGATGACCTAGTACTCTGGTGCGCTGATGAAAATGTCACCACAGCAAATTATAGAATGCAGCGGGCAGCAGACATGCTAGTGTCATGGGCAGAGAAATGGCTTATCACAATAAACACAGACAAAACCTCCACAACACTGTTCTCCCTCGCCCCCAAGGACAAATCAGCTAACATACACCTAGGGACAACCGTTATCAAGGAAGGAAGCTACCCCACCTATCTTGGGGTGACATTTGACCAAAGGCTTACATGGAATAAGCATATTGAAAATGCAGAAGGAAAGGCCCGAAGACGACTAGGCATACTCAGAAAATTGGCAGGTACCAACTGGGGAGCAAATGAACGAAATCTAAAGAAGATTTATAGTGGAGTAATAAGACCACACTTAGAGTTTAGCTCAGCAGCATGGTCATCAGCTGCTAATCACACATCTGCAGTCCTTGGACAAGGTGCAAAATCAAGCTCTCAGGCTCATTACAGGAGCCATGAAAACTACACCAATAACAGAGATGCAGAAGGTTGCTGGATTACAGACATTGTCCCATAGAAGAGACACAAAGACCATGATCCAGATGGAAAAGTACAACAGTATGCCAACGCACCCAATGAAGGCAAGACTAGATGATCTGGCATTGGGACGTCTAAAGCGTAGCAGCTTTGTGCATCGGGGAAAAAGACTTATAAGACAGCATCAAGAAGACCTATCTATGAAGACAACACCACTGAAGCCCACCCTATACCCTGTACCATGGGAGCAGGCCAGCAGTGCCCTCCAAATTAATACGTCGGTCAGTGGTCTCACAAGTGGATGTGAGTATAATGATCTGCAAAAACGAACTGCTACATTGAGTATGATCCAAGAAAGCTATCCCGATCAATCATGGATACATGCCTATACAGATGGATCAGCAACTAATGCTGTTAGGAATGGAGGTGCCGGTATCTTTATCTCATATCCTGACAACCACTATGAGACTAGGCACATTCCCACTGGTAAATTCTGTTCCAACTATACAGCTGAGGTTCAAGCTCTAGAGCAAGCTGCAAATATGATTTATAACACCAACTCTGACTGCCACCAGGTAGTCATCCTCACAGATGCACTGTCTGTCCTGCAAGCTCTCAAGGGTGGTAAACTCCCGCATCTGAGAAATGAACTAAACAAGGTAGCTGCCAAAAAGAGAACCATACTTCAGTGGGTACCATCTCATTGTGGTGTACCCGGAAATGAAAAGGCAGATAAACTTGCAAAAAAGGGAGGAGAATGTGAACAAGAAGATAATGAAGTCACATACTTTGAGAAAAAGAGAGCTATCCAGACTATAAGAAGAGAACAGAACCAACCCAAAGACGACTATCACACTCTCGACCGGCAGGGACAGATAACTATTTTTCGACTCAGGACAGGGCATAACAAACTGAATAAACACATGCACAAGTTACGATTGTCTGCTTCACCACTGTGCACATGTGGATTAAACGAACAAACTGCTGAGCATGTTCTACAGGACTGTCCTCTGTATGACCAGTTAAGAAAGATATACTGGCCCAATGACTCAACACTAAATTCAAAGCTATATGGAGTTAAAGAGGAACTTCAAACAAGCATTGGGACGTCTAAAGCGTAGCAGCTTTGTGCATCGGGGGAAAAGACTTATAAGACAGCATCAAGAAGACCTATCCATGAAGACAACACCACTGAAGCCCACCCTATACCCTGTACCATGGGAGCAGGCCAGCAGTGCCCTCCAATTTAATACATCAGTCAGTGGTCTCACAAGTGGATGTGAGTATAATGATCTGCAAAAACGAACTGCTACATTGAGTATGATCCAAGAAAGCTATCCCGATCAATCATGGATACATGCCTATACAGATGGATCAGCAACTAATGCTGTTAGGAATGGAGGTGCCGGTATCTTTATCTCATATCCTGACAACCACTATGAGACTAGGCACATTCCCACTGGTAAATTCTGTTCCAACTATACAGCTGAGGTTCAAGCTCTAGAGCAAGCTGCAAATATGATTTATAACACCAACTCTGACTGCCACCAGGTAGTCATCCTCACAGATGCACTGTCTGTCCTGCAAGCTCTCAAGTGTGGTAAACTCCCGCATCTGAGAAATGAACTAAACAAGGTAGCTGCCAAAAAGAGAACCATACTTCAGTGCGTACCATCTCATTGTGGTGTACCCGGAAATGAAAAGGCAGATAAACTTGCAAAAAAGGGAGGAGAATGTGAACAAGAAGATAATGAAGTCACATACTTTGAGAAAAAGAGAGCTATTCAGACTATCAGAAGAGAACAGAACCAACCCAAAGACGACTATCACACTCTCGACCGGCAGGGACAGATAACTATTTTTTGACTCAGGACAGGGCATAACAAACTGAATAAACACATGCACAAGCTACGATTGTCTGCTTCACCACTGTGCACATGTGGATTAAACGAACAAACTGCTGAGCATGTTCTACAGGACTGTCCTCTGTATGACCAGTTAAGAAAGATATACTGGCCCAATGACTCAACACTAAACTCAAAGCTATATGGAGTTAAAGAGGAACTTCAAACAACAGTCGAATTCATCATGAGAACTCTTCTGACGGTGTAATCATCAAAGATGCGATCGCAAGAAGAAGAAGAAGAAGTAAAACAACAAATTATGGTACCTACTAGTTTCCACCCATTTGTTTTACGGCATGCTCATGATGTTAATTGTGCAGGAAATTTAGTGATTGCCAGGACAAAACAGAGGGTTTTGTCTCATTTCTTTTGGCCTGGGGTGACAAGAGATGTGAAAATCTTCTGTCGCACGTGCAAAACTTGCCAAGATGTGGCAGCTAAACGCCTCAAGCATAATGCGCCTATCCAGGCGTCAGACATATCATTGCGTCCTTTCGCAAAAATGACAATCGACCTTATTGGTCCACTACCAGTCACGTCAGCTAGAGGTCATCGTTAGGTACAAACATGCATTGATATGTACACGCGCTGACCAGAGGCTATTCCTATGAATACAATATCCACTACAGATGTTGCTGACGCACTATTTTTAATTTTCAGTTGATTGGGTTTTCCCGAAAACATATTATCGGATCGGGGAACTCAGTTTATTTCTGACGTTATGACTCAGGTTATGAGAGAGTTTGAGATAAATAGATCTCTTAGAAGCATATATCACCCCATTGCAAACGGGAAAATAGAGAGGCTCAACCGCTGTCTTAAACAAATGCTGGGCAAGGTAACTGCGAAATACCCGCAGGATTGGGATAGAGTACTCCCAGCGGTCTTGTTCGCTTATCGGGAAATACCTAACGAACATACTGGATTTGCGCCGTTTGAATTAGTCTTCGGTGCCAAGCCAAGAGGACCTAAGTCCATTCTAAAACAGTTATTGGTTGGAGCTGACATGCATGAGGATGTTCAAACCTTGTGAAAGAAAATTATCGACGTATGCCAGATAGCTGTAGAAGCATCAGAAAAAGCTAAACTTAAGGCAAGATTGTTTGATAATCAAAACAGAAAACCGCCAATTATGGCCGGGTGAGGAGGCCTATGTATTGTTACCAAATAAGAACAATAAATTACTTGTATCTTGGAGAGTACCATATACTGTACTTGAAAGATTGTCAGATGTTGACTACATTATATCTATTACATGAAAGGAAAAACCTTTCACATTAACATGCTGCAACATCTCGTCCTCCACATCTTAAACCAGTCTTTGAGGCTATCGTCGAGCCAATTGATCTTAGCTGTCATACAGGAGGAGTTGTCTGAATTACCTGATATTTCTGATTCTCTTTTATCTCTACCTACTTTACCACTTTCGTCTACTGAGAATTGGAGGGATATTTCTATTTCGCCAACTCTTGCTTCATATCAGAAAGATCACATTTCGTTGTTACTACAATCTTTTCCTGGCGTGCTCACGGATATTCCTGGGCTTTCAAATATCATTGAGCGTGATATTCTTCTTACTGATTTCAGACCAATCAAGCTGAAACCTTATCCTATCCCTGTACATTTTCTATCACAAGTACAAGAAGAAATAAAGGATATGATAAAATTGAACATAATTTCTCCTTCTCAATCTCCATACAGTTTTCCTATGGTGTTGATTAGAAAGAAAGACAAATCCATTCGGATTTGCATTGATTTCAGGCGTTTAAATGCTTTGACAATCTCTGACGCCGAACCTCTACCTTTGTTAGATTCTCTATTGGATAGACTATCTACAGCTTTTTTTCAGTAAATTTGATTTGTCTAAAGGTTATTGGCAAGTCCCCTTGTCGGACAGAGCAAAACCTTATACTGCTTTCGCTACACCTTTGGGATTGTTCCAATTTAATTTTATGTCTTTTGGTCTCGTCAACGCTCCTGCGACTTTTGTTAGTATGATGCAAAAAATGTTCTCTAATCGTGATGACATAATTACCTATAGTGATGATATTTGCCTTTTCCATCAATCTTGGGAAGAACATGTTTTTGGAATTCAGTCTTTGTTGGCTACTCTTCGTCTCCATCATCTTATTGCTAGACCTTCGAAAACTAAAATAGGATTCACAGAAATTTCTTTTCTTGGTCATAAAGTAGGAGGCGGTTTTCTTAAGCCTGAGGATTCCACTATCTCCAGGATCTTGAATCTAGAAATTCCTAAGACAAAAAAACAGGTTCGCAGTCTTTTAGTCTTGTCAGATTCTATAGGGCATTCTTGCCTAATATTTCAGAAATTACTTCAGTTCTGTCTTCGTTATTAAGAAAGAACTGTCCAAATGAGATTGTTTGGTCACATTCATGTGATGTATCATTTAATTTACTTAAGGCATATTTTTTCAAAATCACCAATTTTAAGATTGCCTGATACTCGATTTCCTTTTATCTTTAGAGTTGATGCCTCTGGTTCGGGAATCGGCGGTAAACTTATGCAGGAATTCAATGATTGTCTACATCCAATTCTGCATGTCAGTCGGAAATTGACACCCACTGAGAAAAAATACCCCATCGTAGAGCGAGAGTTGCTCGCTGTGGTATATTGTTTTTCTAAACTACAGCGCTACCTCATTGGTGCAAAATATGTCTTGGAGACAGATCATAGGGTCTTGTCCTATCTGGAAACGGCAAAATTTCGTAATGAGAAGGCTGCCAGTGCATCACTTGCGCTCCAACCCTAAGAATATGACATTCGTGCCATCAAGGGCAGTCAAAACGTGGTCGCGGATGTGTTATCACGTTGTGTAAAAGACTCACTGTCAGCTAACAACACGGCAAATGCAGGTACCGTATGAGGTTACAGCAAACCTATTAACTGACTTCTTCACGTGTTGACCAATGGAACATTGCACTATATATGAAAGTATTTTGCCGACAATGCTGATGGTGACAGGAATTTCCTGATTTATTACTGCTGTGCAAAGATAAAATATACAAAGACTCTGTGATGAATACCAAGGCTGAGAACTATCGTAATTTTTTCATCGGAAATTGAAGGAAATCGCTCAATGACTCTTTTGACAGTACTTACAGGTATTGATCGGTTCACTCGACACCTGATGATGATGAATGCTGATATCGCCAATTTCAAGTTGTACTTCATTTTACACAGCGCATTACATGGATGTCTGGGACCTTCTTAACAGTTTACATACTCGGTTTATGTGCAAAAACACATACATTCATTGATGGTCTCAGAATAACGTGACATGTGGATGTTTAAATGCAAAAACGTGATGTATTCTACAAACGAAATGACGGAGTCTAAAGATTAAGGGACTTAACTCAATGATGCTTTGCATGGTCAAGGGGACATTACTAGAAAAATCCGATCGTGCCTTTTGTATTCTCTATCCGGTTGGACTTTGAACATTGTTACTAAACGTGAACTTATAAAGGAACATACGATAATATAGCAGAGAATCATGGGCATGAACTTTGTGTTTGTTTATAAATATTTTTGCTGGACTTTAGTTGTTTGTTATTCCACTAGTGTATATAATACTATAACACTATGACTTTAGATACAGTGCTTTAGTTAGCTGTTAATTAGTTTTAATTTGCGGGATAAGATTCGGTCTTTGACACAAGGGTGCTTTACTAGTTCTTACTTACAGTACAATTTGATGTTACTATATTTCACTCTGGTGATATTATACTCACACCACGGAAATAATGAAAACTTTGTTTCCATTATTTTTGCGGGAAGGGGGGGGGGGGGGAAGGGAGTAATGTTATGATTAAAATTCATAACGATTGTGTCGGTATAATAGGTAGCTCAACAGGGCTCCTTGTTTGTTTATTTTATACGGAGTCACTTATTAATACAGGAAGTGACGCCATGCCGATATGGTTTATTGGCAGACGTGAAACTAAAAAAGCAGAAGTGAGGATATTGTCTGCTGTCGTCTTCTACCATTGTGTGTCATGGCGAGTGGACGCATGTGTTTGAGCTCCTGAATTTCAGTATAAATCCCTGTGTTATTCCATCACTTATACATCAAGATCTTCTGTGAGGTGTATCTAGTTATCAGCATTTACAGGGAGTATAGCTTCTCGGTGTCGAGTGTGAATATATATTAAAAATGTTGAGAATGAAAAGGACAGCGTTCAAGACATGAACGGACTGCCTAGCGTTATATCGACGACTGCATATTATATGCAATTTGTATATTGGCCTGAACCGTATTGAATTTGGAGCAGCGTTGAAGTATTAATAAAAATGTATACCGTCCACTTCGTCCGTTGTGGCTCAACTAAGTATGATTGATGTTGGCCTGTTTCGGTGTCTGATACATTGTGATAAACGAGCGCAAAGGCCTTATAGCTCTATCTTTTCCTACATCTCCCGTATTGTTTTTTCTCCCACATGTGTGCTCTTTCATCCCACATTTTCTATCCCACATTTGCTATTTCATCGTTGTGATTACTCGCGACCGGTATCTAGAGAACCGCATTTGTTCTTTCATCGGTGGTAAAATAAAGTCTTTTGATTGAGTCCCCATACCTGACATCATCGTGTGAAGCCCACATTGCATCGTGATAAATCTGGTGAAAACACATCTGGTCATCCAAATCAGACATCTGGGCATTATATAATTTCTGTGGACTGTTGTTATCTTTGTTGCTCGGCCAGGTCACCACATTGGACGCCCAGCTTGGCCAGGTGAAAACGTCTCATGCTGATTAAACCAACCGGCATGTAAATCAATAGGCGGCGCCACAAAGAGGACATGTTAGCATGCTGGCGACAATGGGCGGAGGTAACAAAGAATTCCGCCAACACATGAAACAAAAAACAACCAGAGAGCAATGTGACAGCACTTTTGCATTGGCCAGCCAATTATCTCCATACCTGTTTGTCAAACAAGCCAGGCAACGAAAGTTGGTCGCGAATTACCACGCCCACGTTTGGACTGACAGGGGACAAGAGCGATCATGTGAATGAGTGACCAGATGGGCTATTAAGGATTGGTTGTATGGGCGGAGCTGTACGTCACGGATCCAAGAAACCCACATTGGACTTCTGATATAATACCGCGTAGCTCGCTAGAGAGAAGAGTCCAGTTGTTACATTGTGAGGAAGAGATACAATCCCTAAAACGCCTAGCCTAGATACACGTGTTTATTCAGAGTGGATAATAATTCAGTTCTGTGGTGAATTGTGTTCGTAAAGGATTTTGCGAAGGGAAAAGAAGGTTAGTAGATCTTATACAGATTATTAATACATTTTCTTATTCTTTGTTTATTTTAACCTCACAGCTAAATGTGCGAAAGATAGAGTTTCAATTAATTCTTTTCATAACTGATTAATAAAATCAGAAGATTTTCCTAGAAGATGATAGGAAGTAATTAATAGCTCATACTTCACCTTCATCATCATCACAGTCTCTCATGCACAAGTCAGAAGGTGGACGCAGCATATTTCGTTTACCTCACAGTTTAGTCATCACAAATTCAAAATCGAACTCAGAGAGGCATACATGTGAATCATCATATCAATGAGAAGCATTTAGAGACCCATGGACTGTATAGATTACTCACCATTTTGGTAACACGTATCATATCACATCATCATCATTTCGCTTTGCACCAGTTCATTCTTAATTAACTACTACTTAATTAACTGCAAGTTTACTATCTCATCTGTGTGTTTTGTGTGAATCGTCTGTCAACATCATCACGTTCTAACCATTACTAACCCTATATGTGTGGATATTTCATTAATAAATCCAACGATCGTTTGATCATTATATAGTTTGTTAATGTATCACTCGTGCTGTCGGTGTTACATATTCACCTATAGGAACCTTTCTCTACTCAGATGAGGTTGGGGGCTTTTTCTGTTACGGGATCTAAGGGCAGAAGCTAAGGTCGTGGGGAAACAGAACTCTTTCCATAATTAATTAGAAAACACTGTCCAGTGGAAAGCATTCGCATTCCCGTCTTCTTGTCCCTATCTCGAATAGGTCTTTATTCTTTCTTAACGAGCCAATTTCTAGAGACCTTCTACCTAATATCTCATAGGCTATTCCTGGCAAAAACTACTATCGTAGTTGCCCCAG
Source organism: Oreohelix idahoensis (assembly GCA_024509875.1). Classification (NCBI taxonomy): domain Eukaryota; kingdom Metazoa; phylum Mollusca; class Gastropoda; order Stylommatophora; family Oreohelicidae; genus Oreohelix; species Oreohelix idahoensis. Next base: position 312,440 of record JAMPIV010008705.1, read on the forward strand.
TACACACCACACGACATACATTTACTACCCTAGAAGTGAACTTGGCCACAGGAACAATCCTGTCACTACATATTAATATTAACAATATAAAAGACACGTAACAGCTGTTATAGCATATATTCCTGATATATATATTTTGAAATCAATTTCGTTATTTATTATGTTTTTCTAAAGCTGGATGTAAGAACCCGGGTGCTGGGCCCCCTGTGAGCGCGGGGTCAGATTGGATCAAATAGGTTAAATCGACCTAATGCGACATTATGTGAAGTTATCAAAGTTTTGTCCTTGTGTTACTGGAGCCCGAATGTTAAGCAAATAATATCATAACTGCGCTCAAGAATGCACGTCGTAAAAGACGATCAAGGAAAGTTGGGCATCAAGCCTGCTTCCCCAGTCCAGTAAAAAAATGGATGTCATAGAATAGAAAGATTGAAAACTACGTAAATATCACCCCAGTGGTACCGATGATAAGAACATAAAAAAGGTATAGGTGGAACAAGAGATGAGAAGAAGACATGGCGATGGACACATTGAGGAAACCCGTTGACAGCCATTACAGTGCAGTCCGTGTTTTGAAATCCCCAAGAGTAAGAGAGATAGAAGAGGAGTGAAAACAAAGACAGAGAAGAGAACTGGAATTAGAAATGAAAGGGGTTTTGTTATTGTGTTTAACTAGCGCTGCTGAGTTTCTCGCTCGTCTGCAGCCAATATCAAGTTGAAGACTCCTTGGTATTATCTTCACTGTAGATCTAGACTTTTATGTGGCTTTTCTGTCATTCCGAGTCGAGTTGTCATGAGCTCCAGTTTCTCCAGCTTGGCTTGCATTTAAAGGATAATCACATCTGGTCCCAAGCTAGGAGGAAAGAGCATGTGACATACTGTGTATTTCCCGTCATCCAAGGGGCTGTCCAAATATGCAGAGCTAAAATACTGTGCATTGTTTCTGGGCTCTCCCAAGGAATCGTCACATCCTACACAGAGCTTTCCCTGCCTATCATTGGTCAATAGTGAGATCCTACTGCATGCGTCCAGGTAAAGGCCAGAGTTACATATGGGGGCTCAAGTGACACCTCCATGCTTAGAGTGCAATGCTGGTTTCTCAACATGTTTCACCACGAGGGGAATCGCTGGAAATTTGTGGATGATGTCAAGAGTCCATGAGGCTATGATTAGCCTCACAGTCAGAGGTTTACATCCACATCTGTATTTTGTAGCATTGTGCTTATCTGTTGGTCATATAAGGATGACACCAGATACGCCTCTATGCATAAATGAAAGGGGTGAAGAAGACATAGAAAGATTTTGAGCTGATGGCACATAACAGAAGGAGCTTGTCACAGAAATATTGGGTCGATCTCTTTTCCCCTCCGGCAGTATTTAGTTACATTTTGTGAGTGAACTAAATTGCGTGCTTTTCTGTGGTCGGCACATTTTCTTTCCTTGCTATCAAGCAGATATTAATACTTTCAAATCATCTTACACTCTTCTCTGTGATAATTCATCATGTCTGTTTACCCGTTCATCCCTGCTGGATAATAGACAGATGATATAATATTAACCGACAATCATGTTGGAAAATTTCTGGTGTGCCCGACATCAGGCTACGGATTAGCACTAAAATCGCCCGGCAAATTTGTTTAATCGCTGATAATCGCCTTCCTCGAACAGATGGGTAAACGAAGAATTTTCTTTGCGCAAGCGACGAGTAGTTAGATTACTCGCCTGCGAGACACATTCCTGGACAGAAAATAATGACATAATCGTTTCCGGTACACCTTGTTGTGACAAAACGGGTCGGCCCCTATCGATCTTTGTTTCTCTCCAGCAGTATCGGAACATTTGTGGTACTGATTTTTATTATTTGCTCTCAATTGTCGCACTTTTCTTTCTTTCTTTCTTTCTTTGCTTGTGTGGCAAATATTTTGTAGGTGCAAGCATTTGTTGACACTCCTCTCTGTGATGTCACCTGTTTGTTACCCGGTCATCCTAGATTGCGGTGAGCAACTGAGATAAGATAGTCGCCGGCGTGTTTAGATTGAAACTGATAAGACGACTCGTTTGGTAACCCAGATGGGCAGACACGGAGTTTTTGCGTACTCATACGACAGATAACGAAATTACTGTCTGTGTGACACATGTGGGCAAACAAGTGTGACATAATCGCTTCCTACTTGTTATGACAACATTACTTTCTAATAAAGTAATAAGTATTACATCTTATACATGTTGTTAGTGAGTTCCCCGATCTGTCTGTAAGTTTGTACACAAGGGCATCAGACATCATATTACCATATATATATATAGCTCTGTTTAGAGTGTATGTTTAGTAACTTTGACTGAGACAAACATGTAGTACATTTAAAAGATTAAATCGAAGTTAAATTTGTAACATTACAAAATAACAAAATTTAACAATCACTTTAGTTTTAAATAAAGAAAGCCATGAAGCTTCTGAAAGATGGAAAAGCAGCTGGTCCAGATTGCATTCCAGCAGAGGCCATCAAAACAGATATTGATACCTCTACAGAGATATTAGTCTGTTAAGTCATATTTTTGTATTTGGGAGTTAAGTGTTAAAGATTTGTATGTATAGGTCGGATTTTTGTACACACGCTAGTAAGCACGCTTTTAGTGATGACATGAGTTGTTTAGTTGGGGGCTTTTGCTCAGTAATTTTTGAACATAGCTCAACCGTCTAGTTGCTAGTTTGTTTTTAAAAATATGATAAAGAAACTGTCCGAATGTTCCTAGCGAAAGTTTGGGGGGGGGGGGGGGGGGGTGGGGCGGGGGGGGGGTGGGGGTTACGGTTAAGCTCAGCGGTAGTCTCTCGCGGTTAGCCCACGCATGTATTATTTTTTACTGAGTTGTACTGAGATGGAAATCTCGGGACAGTACGTTTCTGGCAGAGCTTCGGAATGGACGTTATCCATTTCGTTAGTGTGTACCAGAGTTTTTGTGAAAGGGAATATTTGATAATTGCAGAATTTACTTTAATGAAGCTTAAGAGGTATTGTACCTGCTATTCAAAGCCTTGGATATAACGGCTTGCTAATGTACTGTTTACTTTAATGAAGATTGAGAGATATTGTATCTGCTATTCAAAGCCTTGGATATAACGGCTTGCTAATGTACTGTTTACTTTAATGAAGATTGAGAGATATTGTATCTGCTATTCAAAGCCTTGGATATAACGGCTTGCTAATGTACCGTTTATTGAAGTGAATGTGCTATGGATATCTTACACCTGATGCTGTATGAGTATATTGTGAATTGTTGATACTCCATGACTTGTTATGAAATGTCGTCCCATGATGTTTACGTGAGTTGGTCGTATTAAACTGTATAACGTTTCCAGGAGTTCCAACATTCCCTGACTCCTACGTTTTTGCTGTGGTGTGTGATTTCAGTCTGTCTAGATGAAAGAACCCTTAACATTCGCGTATGCAGAGATACATATCTACACACTTGTCGGCCGTCCGTAAGCCCGACCACAAGCTGATTGCCTTTATCAGCGTAACATCAACATTACCTTCTTCCACCACTCACATATATTTAACAGTTTCTCCCTCACGGGCCATTAACGGAACTTTAACATATACAAACTTCTTGGCAAAGTCTGGGAGAGAGAGGAAATACCGGCAGAATGGAAGGAATGTTATGTGGTCAAGTTTCATAAGAAGGGAAATTTACAAGAGTGCAAAAATTATAGAGGAATAATGTTACTATCAGTGCCAGCAAAAGTATTAAACAGAATCATCCTTGAGAGATTAAAAGAATCCATAGACAAGCAACTGAGAGAATCGCTTTGGCTATTGAAATAGGCATTATGGTTTCCCATGAAAATCATTAATTTAATAAAGAAGACCTATGAAGACATGACATGTAGACTAGCAATGTGTTTATGAAAACATCGACATCACACAACAGAAATGGAATTCAGTGGAATCTGACTAAACAGCATGATGATATTGTAGTGGTTTTGATGGTATTGTATGGTTGTTATATTACCTAGTGTAATGTATGAGGTCAGCTGTGAAGGCTCCTGAGATAAATGTAGATGTGAATTACAGAAGGCCCTTCTTGCTACCACTTACGACCTCAAACATATCTCTTTTATTATTATGAATGTAGCTACGTTAAAAAGTCTAGGGTACTGAAATGTAATGTGTTGTAGTAGAATATACAAACACACACAGATAATTAATAAGTCTAATAATATTACTAAGACCTGTAACACACTGAACTAACTCAGACTGTTTTAGTTTCAATATTAAAATTTTTTCTAAATTTATTTGTTCTGAACCAATGTTTTATTTTGGTCAGAACATATGAAATGTTATGGAGTTATAAATGGAATGCATAAATATATGGCATAATAAAATGGAATGTGTGTACATAAGTAATTTATAAGACTTGGTTAATATTAATTATATTTTTAATGTCTCTGGGAAACTATTACTGGATGTGCTGTTGGGGTGGTGTCATCACACCCACTCTGTGACTAGAACAAGCTTTGTCCATTGTCTTATAAACTGTAATAAATGTATCTTTCCCAAATTCAGTATAATTGTGATGGGGAAATATTTATAAATCTTTAGGAGTATGGTGAATCCTCAGCAGGCCACTAATCACTCATCTTGTCTGTGAAGATCTGATGCTGGATTCCGGTGGCCCACTCCTCTCGGTAGCTAGAATACAATGCTAGACTGCACCGACACACTGTTTGGCTGCACACACATCTGCTTGTGTAATCTTGATTACTTATGTGGCACTACCCTAGTGCCACAACAGAAACTCACAATTCTGAAACAAAATTTGTGCGCTGTGTCAGTAATCTATTTACTGCACCACTCTTACCCACAGCACAACACATCAACAATATACAGAATGGGTCAGATCTCTCTGACCACACAGCACATCTTACCCAGTTGTTTTCATATAGTACTAGTTCCCCAAGACTGCATTGCATCTGAGATATGTTCAATAGTTTCCTTTTATTCAATAAGATAGGTGATATGTTCCCACTGATCTCAATAATAGATCCGCCTTCCATAGTCTTAGTTAGGCGTCCATATATTTTGTTTGTCTCTAGACCCTGAACTTGGGCTGGGGACCTAGAGCGAGCACTTACTTGTCGTAATCATTTTATATGATATGGCAGTATCAATCACTCGAAATATTAAAATATACAAAATAAATGCTTTCATTCTTACCAGAATTCAGAATTGAGAACACAGTTAATTGCTAGCAAAACTCAGCTGAGCTGCTGGCTATATGATGGCGTCCCACTAAATGTATGTAATATCTTCTGGGAAAAACACCACAGGCAATAACCGACTGTGTCCCTGGACAGAATTGTATCAAATGGCAAAAAATGTGCGTCTCTGTCCCGCTAATATGATTACATTTGTCCAATCACAGACTTCCCCCCTAACTTTTTCAAATCTACAACCAAAAGTCAAATTTCAGTCAGATCTCAGTCAAGTATGTATTATTGTCTGTTGGTCCGTCTGTCTCTACTTGGTTTTTCACAAAAACACACTTGGTTCTACATGCAATACCCTACACAAATCTGCCTCCTAAGTTATTTTTAGCCACAATTCTCCACCTTCCCCCTCTCTTTCATTACAGCTTGATTTTTGCATTTGCGTGTCTCAAGGACGAAAATTTGAAACTTTAGTGAAAGTATGAACAGTACAGTCGCTAGTCTGATATGAACAATACAGTCTTTTGTCAATATCTTCCTTGTTATCTATCCGTCTGTATAATTTAAAGTATATTAGTTCTCTGCTTAAGATGGGCTATCAAACTAGCTAGGTTTTATATTCATAACTCTATTATTAAGAAAAAACATATTTTTTCTCAAGGGTATTTTTTTTTAAATTTGTTCGCGAACCTTCTCTACGGCGTTTGCCGCTGAATTCAAATAAAACGACCAAGTATCGAAAAACGTCCAAGAAATGACTGTTTCGAATAAGAGCCAAGGTCTTTTTTGTCCATTTCCTTACATTGTGTCAACTAGTGACGTGAATTTTTTTTTTCTTTTACTACCAATTGCGTCTTTTTTAGCCTTTCTAGATTCAAACACGTGTTCAGTCATATTTTTCCTTTTTTGATATCTCCGTTTTCCCTCCCGTCTACAAAGGGTAGGAAACCGCATTTCGTCTGCACGTGGAGATATTTTTAACGTTGTATCACGGTAAACTAGTTAGTTTAAATGGCGGTAGGAAATGCGGGCATGGGCAGGGAGCATGTCTCCTAGTAACAGGGCTGAACTTACGCATTATTTTTATCCCTACATTTCATATCTTTATATTTGGAGATCAAGTCCAACACGAAAATAAGAATCTTCAACTCAAATGTGAAGTCAGTCCTATTGTATGGCTCTGAGACATGGAGAACAACAAAAACAACAACCAAAAGGCTACAGACTTGCATAAACGGGTGCTTGCGTAGAATAGAAGGACTGAATTGGGAAGACAAATTCACAGATGTGGAATTGATGACAAGAACCAGATAAGTGCCAGAGGAACAAGAGTTGAGAAGAAGACACTGGCGATGGATAGAACACACATTGAGGAAACTTGTTGATAGCATTACAAGGCAATCCTTGTTCTGGAATCCACAGGGAAAGAGAGGCAGAGGTAGACAAAAAAACACACGGAGAAGAGAACTGGAAACAGAGGTGAAATTGATGACGAAAACATGGAAATAACTGGAGCGGATGGCACAGGACAGGAAGACTTGGCATGTGTTTGTTGAAGGCCTATGCTCCTTGGGGAGCTAAAGAGTATTGATTGATTGATTAGTTGTAACAGTTTGAAAATAATTTGAATAGTTATGGCTAAAGAAAAGCTATCATCCTCGTATTTGGGGATTGCGAAAAGGGTTAAGAAGTTCAGGTGGCAGCATATGTTTGAACTTAGCTGCCAATGACGGTTCTGTCTTTTCACACTGATCACTCGTCTGTTGTCAAGGTTGTCGGGTGTAGCTCGTCTCCAAGAAACTTCAAGGAAAGTCTACACAGTGCGTCCTTTGTCTTAAAGCGTAGGCCACTGATCTTGTCTTGCTCCAGAAATAGTAAGTTCTGCTGGTACCACCAATAAGTCAATCCTGGCTACAGACTTGTCGCACAGATGAATAGAAGAGACTGTAGCGAAATCTGGGAAAACAATCGCTAAATTCAGTAAGATTTTACTCCTATGATAATAAATAAACCCGCCCTCGGTTGTTTGCCTATCTGCTTCCTCAACGCCAGTAGAGTGCTGTATTTTATATCGTAGTAACGCGTAGACAATGACCCTGCAGTTAAATATTACACGCTTTCCAAGTTTTGTCCTTGAGACTAACAATTAACGATCTGCCAGAACTGTGACACCAAAACGCCGTCTGAATTAACGTAATTTTTTAACTTTAAAGCCACTAATTGTAGCAATCCGGACAATTTCCCAATCTGCGGCACGAAACTGCGGCAAGTATTAACGCAAAGGTTAACACCGTCTTGCAAAACCCCTCTTCGCTCAACACACGGGTCTCGTACTATATCAACACTGTTGAACACGCCATATATATATATATACACACACAGTGTATTTCAGGCTAAAAAATTAACTGTAATAGAACATGCGGAAAACGCGTGTCGAAATTTTGTGACGTACTACAAAAGCGCTGTTTCGTTCTGAATGAGAACGGCAGTTAAGAAAAAGAAAAAAATTACGATGTAACGTGGAAATTTAAAAAAATATATATATATATAGTAAGAGAGAGGGGGAATGGAACATTGGTGGTCGTGTCACTAGTTCATTGTTTACAGAAATTTGAATTTGAACCAAAAGCAAAGCATACAAGGTTAGATAGTAAGAAAACGATAATAGTAAATACAATGAATAAACTTATAAAAATGTAACCACTGTGTGACAGACAGCAAACAGGATCACAAATTACTTGTCAGAATTATAATTTAGCAGTAAATAAAGGAGATATTGACAGAAGACAGATGGACGAACAGACTACTTCTTTCTCAGCTTGATAGATAGTGGGGGGAAGGTAGTCCAAGATTTGAAAATTTGAGTTCAGTTTGAAAATAAGACGCTAGAATGCCAAACAGGTCCTGATTGGCTGGAGTCAAATATACTATGAGGGTGATAAAAATCATTGGGGAAAGGCGTTCGTCGCCACTTTAGAAAATTGTTTCTACAATAAAGTTGTGTTAAAAGCAAGATCATAGTACGTTCTTGGATTTGCTGATCTGCACCAGCAAGCGATCTGGATTTGACCATATATTTCGCAATTAACCTTATTAGTAGGAAATTTTCATTTGATGCGGTAAGAAATAAAACCTTTGTATCATTATTATGATTATTAATATGTATGTATTATTGAATATGTATGAACATTATGTGGGGAAAAGATTATCTAGAGTGAAGCCAACTTCAAACTTTGTGTTGTTTCACAGAGTTGTTAAGAAATATAGTAATAGGTTGTAGAAAAGCCCGACAGGTTTTCTGACACTTTGGGAGAAAATAAAATTAAATAGTAATGGGGAAATTGTTGAACAGTATTGTGACATAAGACCAGGAAAACCACTGGCCGTCTTCTTCAGCAAGTCACCGTCTTTGTACATGACTTGATATTATTAACTTAAAAGGTTTCCTTTGCCAAGGAAAGTGTCAAACTGGAGTTTGAAGTTTATTTGACCAAGAATGGGGTAACAAACCAATTAAGAACGTTAACTAATTGTGTAGTTACCATGCTGAATCTGAATGAGTTGAAAATGTTTAGTTAGGGAAAGAGAGAGTATATCAGAGGGTGATGTAGGCCGCATTTATATTGTTCCAGGGTTTCATCAAGAACTCGAAGTGAGCCCAGGTCAACTGAGATCTGTATATTTCTGCATCTAAAGAAGTGAGGCAGTATCAATTGTGTGCCTCCTTGTTATTTCAAGATCAGAAGCCTGACTTTTTATTGGAAGCTGGTGGTGTGACTATACTTCATCCTGCACATCAGATGCCACAAAGTTAAGCCAGTGTCTGCAGGCATTTGATAGATCAAACCAAAAATTACTCTCATTTCCCAAGTGTTTAAAAAATATTCAGATTGTGATGAACTCAGACGTTCTTCCTAACAGTACCCATTCATAGGAGCTATAGTACAGTGACATTGTCCCAGATTGACACATGTAATTAAATTTGTGAACAATAATATATACAGTTATAAATTGAATCATTTTGATGTAAATATTTTGATTGATCATTTTGAATTTCAATTCCAGTATACACAAAATTGTGATACTGGAACAATAAATTGTAAAAAATTAATTCACATTTAAACTTAACTCTGGGTGTTGTCAATTACTTTTCCTATAGTCATGTCATGTCATAACCCTCCACTCCCAAAGGAGCATAGGCCTTCAACAAACACATGCCAAGTCCTCCTGTCACGTGCCATCATCTCAAGTTCTTTCCATGTTCTCCTCATCATTTTCACCTCTGTTTCCAACTCTCTTCTCCATGTACTTCTTGGTCTTCCTCTGCCTCTCTTGCCCTGGGGGTTCCAGAACAAGGACTGCCTTGTAATGCTATCAACAGGTTTCCTCAGTGTGTGTCCTATTCATCGCCATCGTCTTCTTCTCATCTCTTGTTCCACTGGCACTTGTCCAGTTCTTGTCATCAGTTCCACATTGGTAACCTTGTCATACCATTTTAATCCCTCTATTCTACGCAAGCACCCATTTATGAAAGTCTGTAGCTTTTTGGTTGTTGTCTTTGTTGTTCTCCATGTCTCCGAGCCATACAATAGGACTGACTTCACATTTGAGTTGAAGATTCTTATTTTCGTGTTGGATCCTATTTCTCTTGATCTCCATATATTTCCCAATGCAATGAAAGCTCCTCTTGCTTTTTGTATTCTTATTTTGATATCGCTGTCTGTCCCTCCAACTTTGTCTATATTACTGCCAAGATATGTGTATGATTCTACATCTTGTATTGGCGTTTCTTCAAGTTCAACCCTGTTTTCATTACCTGCATTTATTCGCATTATTTTTGTCTTTTCCCTGTGTATTTTCAGACCCAATTGCTGTGACCTCTCATCGAGTGTTTTCAATTTGTCCTGCATCTGATTACGGTTATGGGACAGGAGAGCCAAATCATCAGCAAAATCCAGATCATCCAACTGCTTAGTCAGAGTCCACTGGATTCCATTTCTGTTGTGTGTTGTCGATGATCTCATAACCCAATCTATTGCCAGCAAGAAAAGAAATGGAGACAAGAGGCATCCCTGTCGCACTCCTGTTCTTATCCCAAATGGTTCTGTAAGCTGTCCTTCATGAAGAACTCTGCACGTCATGTCTTCATAGGTTTTCTTTATTAAATTAATGATTTTCAGGGGAACTCCATAATGCCTCATCAATTTCCAAAGTGATTCTCTGTCCACACTGTCAAATGCTTTTTCGTAGTCCACAAATCCGATGTATAGTGGTGAATTCCATTCCAGACTTTGTTCAACTATTATTCTCAAAGTGGCTATCTGGTCTGTACATGATCTGTTTTGTCGAAAACCTGCTTGTTCATCTCTCAATTTCTTGTCTATGGACTTCTTTAATCTCTCAAGGATAATCCTGTTCAATACCTTTCCTGGCACTGATAGTAACATTATTCCTCTATAATTTGTGCACTCTTGTAGATTTCCCTTCTTAGGCAACTTAACCAGATATCCTTCCTTCCATTCTGCTGGTATCTCTTCTTTTTCCCAGACTTTACCAAGTAATTTATATAACATATCTGTAGCCGTGTCGATATCTGCTTTGATGGCCTCTGCTGGAATGCCATCAGGTCCAGACGCTTTTCCATCTCTTAGAAGCTTTATGGCTTTCTTTATTTCTTCCTTCGTTGGTCTTTCACCGTTAATTTGTAGCTCTTCTTCTGCTGGCTGGATGTCCGGCGGGTTTTGTGGAGCTGGTCTATTGAGAAGGTCCCCAAAATATTCTGTCCACCTCTTCATTTGCTCTTGTATATTGCTGAGCAGTTTCCCATTCTTATCTTTTATGAGGCAACTTGTTTGCTTGTATTTCCCTGTTAGCTTCTTTGTGCTGCTATACAGTTCTCTCATATTTCCTTTGGCTGCAGCATCTTCTGCCTCTCTTGCCAACTCCTCAATATACTTCCTCTTGTTTTTTCTATCTTTTATCTTATTGATGGTTTCTGTTGTTATCCATGCTTTTTGTTGTCTTTCCCTTTTCCCCAGTATTTCTTCATATGTCTCCTTCCATACCGTTTTGACCTGCTGCCAATAGTCTTCTGTATTCTCTACATCTTCCAACTGTTGGAGCACTTGGAATTTGTTGGATACTGTGACCGCAAATTTGTCTCTTGTTTCTTGATTTCTTAGCTGTCCTACATTAAACTGTTGTCTATAATTTTGCATTGTTGCATATCTCTTGAGTTTCATTTTTACTTTGGCTATCAGAAGATGGTGATCTGATGCCACATCTGCTCCTCTATATACCTTTACATCCTGCAATGATGATCTAAACTTCTTCTTTATGCATATATGATCGATCTGATTTTCTGTTCTATGGTCTGGTGATATCCATGTTGCCTTGTGTATTCTCTTATGTGGAAACATGCTTCCTCCTATAGCCAGTTGATTTGAAGCACAGAAGTTTGCGAATAGTTCTCCATTTTCATTCATTACTCCTAGCCCATGTTTTCCCATGACTTCTTCAAATCCAGTATTGACTGTACCTATCTTTGCATTCATGTCACCCATCAAAATTGTGATGTCTCTTCTTTTTACTTTATCCATAATTTCCTGTAGTTTAGTATAAAATGCTTCTTTCACAGACTCTTCTTTGTCATTAGTTGGTGCATAACATTGGATGACATTGACATGAATTTTCTTTTTAGCTGTTTTGAAAATAGCTGTTATTATTCTGGGTCCCACAGCTTCCCATTCAATGAGTGCTTTCTGTGCTTCTTTAGATAACATAAGAGCTACCCCTTCACTGTGGTGTGAACTTTCGTCTTCGTGTCCTGAGGACAGCACCAATTCACCTGTGATGAGTTTCTTCCTGTCTACCCCCTTCCACTTTATTTCACACATTCCCAGAACCTCGATTTTGTATTCCCTCATTTCTGCTGCTACTTGTGCCACTTTCCCTTGTTCGTTCAATGTCCGAACATTCCAGGTGCCAAATCTGGAAGTTCTCCTAGAAGAAAGAAGGTTAGTCAGCAACACAGACTCCTTTCGGCTTTCTCTGTGTTGCATCATACGCCTCCCCGCGAGAGGACCTTCCCCTGTCTTGGATGGCTGTGTTTTATTTTCTTTATTTGACTTGTCCATATTTGTTGAAGTTTTTTGTGGTTTAAATTTTTTTTACAGGATGGGGTAACCGGCCCCATGCCCAACCCTCCTTAGTCGCCTTCTACGACATGCTTGGCAGGGGACAGTGTTACTATTCTTTGCTCCCCTTTCGGGCCCCGGTAACACACGGGTGTTTTCCTATAGTATTAGGTGTATTTGTTGTCACGTTATTACATCACATTTTACATTACCCTAGACACTAGCCAGATAACATACATGCACCTTTTTTTTACTTAGGAGAAAATACATCGCAGGTTGAGGTCGTAGGGTGGTAGCAGCAAGGTTCCCTGATTATACAAACCTATTATTTATTAGACTCAGGGGCCTTCACAGCTTGACCTCACATCTGCATAAATTCACATTCTAGCTATTTAACATCAAAACCCACCACAGAGACGAATCGTTCTCTTGCAACACGTGTCTGGGATTTCTTTTAATTTTACAATAGATTTCCCCTTCTGACTCCGTGTTTCTTCAGTTTCATAGTTCCAGTGTTTCTTATTAAAATTTGAAAGAGATTTCCTGTGCTTTATAAGTCTTATCTGGTTCTCCAATAAAAGGTTCGGATAACAATTAGGAATTATGAATCTAGTTCTTTCTCTGGCTAAGGTCTGATGTTGTCTTGGCGAGCGTGCAAATTACGGAGAAATAAAACTGTGAAATTGTCAGCCTATATTCCCTCCAGTGATGTTATGAATCTAATCAGAAAGATCCAATCATTTCAAATAGGTCGGGTGTGGCACTTTCAAAATAGTTCCTACACGGAAAATTTTCTCAAAAGGTCACGTCTCCCATATATAGTAATGTGATGTCTTGCATACACTCTCACCAACACATTTGTAGACTCATATTGTCTAAAATGTAATAAATACATGATTACTTTTTAACCAAGGACCGGAAGTGATTATATCATAACTTCCGCCTCGTGCACGGGTTATCGTGTTTCGCCAGACAAACAAATCTGGTTTTATTTATCACTCTTTCCCAACGTAGACGCGTGCAGGGTATTGACACAGACATGAATAAACCGGTTTGCACCGCGTGAGAACTGGGTCTAGCAATAACAGGAGCTAGCCGGGTGCTGATGCAATCAAGTCATGCTGTGGTTTGTGCTGTGACCTGTTTAGTAGTTAGCCTCTTCCTGAATTGTTTTCTACCCCTACACGTTCTCTATCTTCCGGTCCCTATTCCATTATGTTGTCACAAGTCTCACACATTTTCCCTCACTTCCTGTCACACAATCTGACATATTCACCTTCTCACACATTCTTTCCCACTCACTTCTCACATACTTTCTCACCATCTTCTCCGACTCATTCTCACCCACCTTCCCTCATACTATTTCCCACTCACATTCTCTCACACTCTTTCCCCACTAACTTTCTCACACACTCTTTCCCACTCGTCTTCTCACACACTCTTTCCCACTATGTTGTACTCTTTCTACTGCATGTCCTGATGACGGAACACGTTCTCCTGTGGTTATTTAATTAATTTTCGACTTCGTTGGATCTTTGTAGTCAAACTTATTATTGGATCTTTGTAGTCAAACTTATTATTGGATCTTTGTAGTCAAACTTATTATTGGATCTTTGTAGTCAAACTTATTATTGGATCTCTGTAGTCAACCTTAATATTGGATCTTTGTAGTCAAACTTATTATTTGATCTTTGTAGTCAAACTTATTATTGGATCTTTGTAGTCAAACTTATTATTGGATCTTTGTAGTCAAACTTATTATGATTTACAGAGTCAATGGTCAATGCTGCGGAAAAAAAAAATATGGCTTGCGTGATCTAATGTGTGTTGAACTTCACTTTTCACGGTGGAAATACTCGCATTGTCCGTACTTTCCCGAAAAATCGGAGGGATTTTGTTATTGTTCTTTACAGTATTTAAGATATAATAGTAATATGGCAATTTTAAAAAATTCATTTCTCACGTCTTTCTATCCCTCTTGATCTATATTGTTGTTTGCTTACTTACCTTTGCTCCCCCTTCACTCTATATCTCTTCTTGTGTGTGTGTATGTCAGTAGTAGAGTATGAGGTAAACAGGTAGTATTCTGCAGGCGCGCTGCAGGCGCGCTGCAGGCGCGTGACTTTTATATAGCAAAAATTCTGTTGTTGTTGTTGTTATTTTGATGAAATGATGGGTGGAGATCGGGCACTCAACCTCTGATCATTGTTGCCTCTTCTCTTTCCATCTTGGTCTACCCTGTTCAACCTGAAAGTTGGTTATAATTGGGGTATTTAGTGTCATTTTCTTTACTAATTTTGTTTCAATTTAAATAACTGTTGTCTTTTGCAGTTGCTGATTTTTATTTATATTAGTATTTGTCAATTTTATTGTCTCTTTTGTATTGTTTCTAGATAACTATTGTCCTTTACACTTGGTTTTAATTTGTATTAGTATTTGTTCTTTTTGAGTTGTTGTCCCTTTTTTTTTTTTTTTTTTTTATACCTTGTCTTTCCTTGTCCTATGAGTAGTTATTTTTTTTTTTTTGTTAATGCTTTGTTAGTTCTTGCTGCTTAATTTCTATTTAGTTGGATGATTTTCCTGAAGTTCTAACCTTATATTTTTTCCTTTGTTTTATGTATATATCTTTTAAGTATTGATTGGGCATCTCTTGGGGCATCTATACTTAAAACCTTATCACCTGTTAAGTCTATATTGTGATTTCTATAGTAAGTTTTTAATTCAAGCCTTTGTTGTTCATACTTTTTACAGTGGATCAGGTAGTGGTCTATGTCATTCTCTTCCTGACATTCTTGGCAGTGTGGTTCTTCTACCATGAAGTATGCTGCACCGAGTCGGAGACGCCACAGTTTTTTGTTCGATGGTATCTTTAATTCTTCTCTGACCTGGCATGTCCTTGTTGGTTCTTTCAGCAGTTTGAACGCGTGTCTGCCTTTTCTACTTTCCTTCCATGTTGTCTTCCATTCCTCGTTTATAGTTTCCTTCACTTGGCTCTTGATCTCTGACCTTCCCAGTCCTGCTTTTATATTGTTTTTACTTGTTCTTCCCTTCTTGGCATTCTGGTCTGCCAACTCGTTGCCAGCTATACCTATGTGTGCTGGAACCCACACTAGCCTCACACTACATCCTCTGTTCTCTAGTGATGTATTAATTGCTAGAATTTCTTCCTTTATGTCTGGCCGGCTACATTTACCTGGGTGTTCTAGTGCTTGTAGTGATGATAGTGAGTCTGTAAATATCGTAACAGCTTCTGGTGGGTTATCTTCGATTATTTCTAGACTTTTAAGAATTGCTACCATCTCTGCAGTAAAAATCGATGCCCCTTCCGTTATACTGTAGCTCTTTTTTATTCCCCATTGTGGTATTACAACTCCGGCACCTAGTTGCCCACTATCACCCTTGGATCCATCAGTGTAGACGGCCAGACTTTGTTTAGTTAGTTGCTCTATGAACTTTCTACTTATCATTTTGGCTTCCTTATCTTCTATGTTTTGTTTGATCTTTTCAGTAAGTGAGTAGTCTATGATTGGTGATTTTAGTTCCCAGGGTGGTATTTTGCTTCTGTATTTATTACTATTTTCAATTGTGTTTGATAGTTCTTTGAACTGCATTAGGTCTTCTATAGTTCTCCATCCTGTTGGATATCTATCTTTATTTAAGGGGACGTCCCATACACTTGGTTGGTTTTTGACAAATGCTTTATGTGCTGGGTGGGTCACTTCTTGTGCTACTTTACTCCAATAATTTAATCTCAGTTCTTTCCGTCTTAGACCAAGGGGAGGTATGCCGAGAGCTACTTCTAGAGCTTCTACTGGTGTCGATATAAATGCACCTGTAATAGTTCTCATGGCTGCATTTTGAATCCTGTCCAGTTTTGCTTTGTTAGAAGCTGCAGCTGAGTCATAGACTATGCTGGCATAATCCAGTTTCCCCCTGATGAAGGACTTGTAGAACATAAGCATTATTTTATTGCTGGCCCCCCATCCATTACCTTTTACAATCCTTAGTATATTTAGGGGTCCCCTACAGCTTTCTACCAAATTGTCTATATGTTTATTATAATTTAGTTGTTTATCTAAAGTTACGCCCAGAAATCTAGTTGTTGAGGAGGTACATATTTTCTGTCCTTTAATGGTTATATTGATTTTGTTATTTTTTTTTAAATTTCCTTTGCTGAAAATCATACCTACTGTTTTGTTTACATTAATTTGGAAGCCCCAACTTTTCATCCACTCTGAAACTTTGTCTATTTGATTTTGAAGTTTTTTGTAAACATGGTCCAAGTTTTTTCCAGATCGCCAAATGGCACAGTCATCTGCAAATTGTGATACTGCATTCTTTATGTCATTAAATTCATCTGCTAAATCATTTACAGCTATAGTGAAAATTGAAGGAGAGATCACTGATCCTTGAGGAATCCCATTCTGTTGTTCATATATTTCTGACCTATCATTATTCACCTGTACAGCAAAATACCTGTCCTGTAAAAAGTTTTCTAGATACCTATAGGTTTTACCAGTAATGCCAATCTTTTTCATTTTGTAAAGAGCTCCATCTCGCCAGCATTCATCATATGCTCTAGCTACATCTAGAAAGACTGCCACTGTTTTCTCTTTCCTCTTGAATCCTAGCTTTACATCATGTTCTAATCTTACAAGCTGGTCTACTGTACTTCTGTCTGCTCTAAACCCTGACTGGTTTGGGCTATATAACTGGTTTTTTTCTAGGTAGAATTTAACTCTTTTATTCACAACAGTTTCCAGTATTTTACCTAGTTGTGATGTTAAGGAGATAGGCCTATATGAACTTACATCATGGGCTTCCTTATTGGGTTTTAGAATGGGTACTATCATAGCTACTTTCCATGCTTTTGGTATCTTTCCTAAGTTCCAGATTTTGTTATAAAGTGAAGTTATTATGTTTATAGTTCTTTTGGGTACTTTCTTAAGGATTTCATAACTAAGTATATCTTGCCCTGAGGCAGTATTAGATTTATCTTTTATTGCATTAGTTACTTCTTCCTCTGTTATATCAGCATCTAAATAGTTTGTTTCATCTATCTGGTCTGGTAGTTCTTTTAAAAACTGTATCCTAAGTCTTTCTCTTCTCTCATTTTCTTCCTGTCCAAGGCTACTTTTTGCACTGACTTTATAGAAATACTCGGCAAGGGCATTAGCTTTTTCTTTATCTGTTTCTGCTCTCTTTCGTAGTTTGATTGTTGGCATTATTGTTTTCTTATTGTTTCCTTTGATTGCCTTAAGCTTTTTCCATACTTCTCTAATTTGAGTGCTAGGTTTAAGTGACTGACAAAACTCCTTCCAGTTAGTTTCTTTGGCTTTGAATATTATTCTGTTAGATTCATTCCTAATAAGTTTATACTTATCATAGTTTTCTTCTGTTCTGTTATTTCTATATTTTTGTAAGGCCCTTTTTCTTCTCTCATGAATTTCTGCACAGCTTTTATTCCACCAGGCAACTGGTTCTTTATTCCATTGAGTTTTCTCTTTTCTTCTTAATGTTATTTATTGGTTTAAGGTGTTGTGGCATATTTTTATTTGGTATATACTTTATTATAGTTACCGAAGAAAGGTGATCTATCAGACTGTAATAACTGGCGTGGTATATCTCTAGTATCAGTACCTGGAAAATTATTATGTTGCATGATGTTAGAAAGACTTAAATTGCATGCTGACGAAAAGATCAGAGAAGAACAAGCGGGTTTCAGGCCGAAACGATCATGTATTGATCAAATATTCACACTAAGAACAATTATAGAAGAATCAGTGGAAAGGCAATCGCCACTTATTATCACCTTCGTCGATTTTCAAAAAGCCTTTGATAGTCTACACCGCCCATCATTGTGGAAGATACTTACAATCTATGGTTTTCCAACAAAATATGTGAATATAATCAAAGCGCTATATGACAATGCAAGATGTTGTGTTAGAACAAATAAAGGGAATACAGAATGGTTTACAGTAGAAACAGGGGTGAAACAAGGCTGTATTATGTCACCACTACTTTTTGGAATAGCTATTGATTGGGTTATGAGAAACTATACCCACAATGAACAATTGGGTATAAAATGGACAAATGGAAAATTCCTGGGGGACCTGGATTTCGCAGATGATGTAGCATTCTTAAGTTCAACACCAAGACAATCCCAAGAAGCAATAAATAATTTGTGTCATCTCTCGGTTAAAATTGGTCTCCAAATAAATGCCTCTAAAACTAAAGCTATGAACTTTTCTAACGAGACCTTTGATATCGTCTTGAACGGGGAAAAACTACAGAAAGTTGAAAGTTTCAATTATTTAGGCAGTAAAATGACTCAGGATGGTGACACAACAAGAGAAATCCATACTAGAATTGCTTTGGCAGCTAGCGCCTTCAATAGATTATCTAACATTTGGAAATTACGATCATTGAATATACATACCAGGCTTCGTCTGTTTAATTCAAATGTTATCTCAGTGTTAACATACGGCTGTGAGAGTTGGAAAATAACAAAATCATTGGAGAACAAGCTGAATACATTCGAGAACAAATGTCTTAGAAAACTCATGAACATCAGTTGGAAAGAATTCAAGACTAATCGACAAATAAGAGAAGACTCTAGGCAGAAATATGTCTCCGACTATATAAGGAAAAGACGATGGTCATATATCGGTCATGTCCTACGAATGCAAAACAACAGAATACCACTACAGGCGCTCACTTGGGTTCCTGAGGGTAAGCGGAAAAAAGGAAGACCAAAAGAAACACTCAGAAGAACAATAATAAGAGAAGGAAGAACGTTGGGCCTAAATAATGTGTGATGCACGTGTTGTTAAGTCAGCCGGCCCGATGCTGTAATCAGCATCGGGTTGGCCTCCTTAACCGTTCCAGAGTTCCTCTGGTGCCCAGTTAAAACTGGGTCTGCCCTCCCGGGTTGTGTGCGGTGCATCACACATACCTTGTGTATACTTCTTTTGTTACCTATATCGTCTAATTGTTTGTCTAAATATATCGTCTTCTTGTTATCTATAAATATATCGTCTTCTTGTTATCTATAAATATATCGTCTTCCTATTAACCTCTTCCTATTCTCATCTTCCTATTGTCTCAAAGTCTTCTTATTGTCTAAATATATCTTCCTATTATATGAATATATCGTCTTCTTGTTAACTAAAATCGCGAGCGCCGACCATCGATCGAGTTTAACAACGCGTGGTAAAAAAAAACACGTGCGTGTTGGTTTTTCTTAAAATGATTGAAACTAACCTCGGCATTGTCTCGATTGTAACCTGTAACACTAATGAATATGTAGTTGGCGTCATATTTTAGTCTGGTTATGACATATATCCGATTTTTATATTTTCCTCTTTAACACAAGTATTCTTTTAAAAGAGACCATTAACTATATACTTCTATCAAACATTGCACTCCCACTTCTCGACGAGATCAGCCTTTGTTACACGTGCGAAAAAAAACTTTGGTGATTGTGAGACTATATAAAACCTATCACCAGATGTCGCACTTGTAAAATAAAAAAATAAAAAAGTGAAACCTTAAAAAAAAAAAAAATCGGGGAGGGGGGTTCGCGTACACGAGCGAGGGAACGTTTTTTTTAAATAAATTTCTACTATTGAGCTCTTGTGTTTTGAGGTTGTCTGCAATGACGTGAACAGAAATAAGTAACAGTGTTAGTCTTACACATATAAATCTCGTTGTAGATAAGTTTTTTCGTCTACCAATACTAAAGAAAACTCTGCCTGTTAGCTATTTTATTACGTTTTTCTAGCTAGCTATATTTAGTCCTAACGGCACCCTCTATGTTACGAGGATTTTAAAACGAGTCAAGTTTTACGCGCGCTGTTTCACACTGGCCATCACGCCTGTTTCTTTCTAGTGAGGTTACAAACATGTGGTTGTTGCGTTTTCTTAAAATGTTTGAAAATGGTCTCGAAAATGAATCAGTTATAGAGTGTAACACTAAAGCCGTATCTAGTTGGTGTCATACTCTCGTCTACCCGGTGAAATCCCTTTTGGGTAGTGTATCTAAACTTTGAGATACACAAAAACCTCCTGTTATTGCTTACGAATACACACACTATTATAGAAATAATGACTTAACACTGAATATTTGGATACGAATGAGAAACAGATCTAATGTAAAATAACTCATATTTTCGACAAGGGCTCGATTTAGCAAACATAGCTGTTTGAAACATCCTCCGTAATGAAATTGTCTATCGACCTCGTACGCGCAGATCTCTGAAACACACACGCGTGCGTCTCTCACTCGATCTTTCTGAATGCAGTCGGCTTTGTTTAATTGTTTTTTCCAAACACACCTGTAGTGTAATTAAACATTGGCGTAACACGGATAGTCGGTTTCACCGTCGAACCGTTAGCTTTCGGTTTTTCGCAGAAACACATTTGTACTAAAATTTTTTATAAAAGAAATAGATTTTCATGTCATACACATCCATACAGAGAGTATGTAAGACCGTGGTAGGTATTTTTCTACATCATACTATTATTCTTCTTCTTCTTCCATCCTTACCCGTCGACCGACCAAGCAGTCTGTGGCCATTACGCCTTGCGGCGTCTTAGGGCAACAAGAAATTATCCGATGTTCCGTTACAACAGACTATATATGCTATTACAACTGGTAGATAACGTTTGTCGTAGCTTTTATCGGGTAGGTAATAGATGTTTATAGTCCTGTCTGAGCCGAGATGATAGTGATGACAATGTGAAAGTAAGGGGTAAGAAATATTTTTATCACAAGGTGATCGTGTGAGAGAAAGGAAAGTGTCTGGATAGAATAATTTATAACATGATAAGAAGTGATGAAGTGCTTAAACCGTTGGGGCGCGTGTTGAAGACCGCAACTGTAAGTATTTACCAAGGGGAAGTAAAGGGGAGAAATTTAATTGTCACGGGGTGACATTTTTTTGACAATAGGAAGAACTTTGATTACGAAGAGGGCGACATTTTTTTTGACAAGGGGCAGTATTTTTATGAGAAGGGGTATTATTTTTTACCAAGGGAAAGTGTTTTTTAAAGAAGTATTTGACGGTTGATCTATTTATCTATAGGTTGAATAAAAAAATTGATGCAAGCTGGCGGTGATTCGAACACACGAACGTAGGAATATTTCTTTTATAAGTTTTCTACTATTGATGGTTTGTATTTTACCGTAGTGACGTGAACAGAAATTCACGATCGCTGATTTGCACGGGTCATCGATCCGATTTCTTTCTTTCTAGTGAGGGTACAAATACGTGGTTGTTGGGTTTTTCTTAAAATGTATGAAACTGGTCTCGACCATGAATCAGTTACAGATTGTAACGCTAAGTACGTGTTTAGTTGCCGCCATACTTTAGTCTACCTGCAAGATATATCTCTACGGGTGTGTTCAATAAATTGTCTATTTGTTTTTGTTCAGTGTGGTCTTTCCCAATATTTTTTATGTTGGAGACTGCGAGTGTTTACGGTTCATTCATACATAACATTAACTGAACATTGGGGTAAGTAGATTTTATTACTCATGCTATAATATAAATAATAAAGAAAACTACCCCGTGACCCACTACACACACACAACACAACACAAAACCAAAACCGCCTCCATCATACCGAACCTTACTCATCTGCCTCTATAACAGGTAATACTTTTAAAAATATATTTTCCTCTTTATTCTATAGCGGATAGGAAAAAATGGGAATTCACTCAAGAGTGTTTATAAAAAGACCTTCTTCTCAAGTCAAGTAGTAACCTAATTGTGTGAAAGTTTTGGAGCAATCAAATTTGTTACAAAACATGTAAACGATAAAAAAACACAATTTTCTTCCAATAAAAATGATAAAGTTACTTCTAAACCACCTTGCTGTTTGTAACTAGACTACGACACATCTACATAGATAACAAAGTTCTGGTGAGATCACTTTTGCGTAGTGTATCTATACCTAATAAAAAACACTCACAAAATCTCCTGTTATTGCTTACGCATACGCAATATTATAGAGATAATACCTTAACAAGACTATTTAAAACATTACAGATAATTTATAGTTAAAGCCTCTATCAAACCAAGAAAGCTAACACTGAATATTTGTTCAACAGCACGTTGAGTATCGCTTAGGTTTCTGAGTATGTAACCATCTGTCACCACGAATCGTGTCTCAAACCGTTTCACAACCTAGCTTAAAGCCGCTATAACACAATCGATTAGCTTTTCATTAAGCAAGTTGCTGTTAGTGAGCAAATAAGGCTGGGCAGGTGTCAAGCGACCTACAATGCGTTTGAGACTAGTGTTTTAGCTTGACTATTTAGCGTATAACTGCTGTAACATCTTGTATATGTATACCTGTCTATATGTAAAATAAACAACACACACACTACCAGGACGCAAGTTCGATGGTAGAACTAGTACTGGTTTCTAAAACTTCACTCTGATCTATACATATTGTAGATACAACAATTAAAATACCGACACACAAAAAAACCCATACCCCAGCACACCCCACGATTCGACAGCCCCACAAACTACACCACACAATTAAGATACCTACAACCAAACACACTACCGGTACAATACATCACACAAAAAACCTCCCGACCTCACCCACACCACTACAAAAGAAAACACAAAACCTCAACTCGCTTCAAAACTCCCTTCTAAGCTGTGATATCTCCACCTCTCGATCGACACAACCGACTACAACCCGATATTGTTTAGGGACCGCTTTTGCCTTCCCATTGCGAGCCGCACTCGATCAGCCAGACTGCACTGCTACAGACTGTTTCCAGGACCACCCCTTGCAGGTGGGGTCATACCTCTTTGTAGGTGACGGCTCCCACTAACTAGGTGAACATGCCAAGAAGTGATGCAATACTTAAACCTTTGGAGAGCTGAGTGAAGGTCGAGAGAGTAAATTTTATCGAGACCCCCCTTTATTACACGTGCGAAAATCCTTTGGTGGGTGATATCTAAAGTTTTCTCCCAAAACCAGTGGTCACATTTCTATCATCTCGGGGGTATATTTCTGTCGTCTCGAGGTCATATTTTCTATCATTACACATACATATTTCTGTCGTGTCGAGGGCATATTTCTGTTGTGTCGAGGGTATATTTCTGTCGTGTCGAGGGCATATTTTCTATCATTACACATACATATTTCTGTCGTGTCGAGGGCATATTTCTGTCGTGTCGAGGTCATATTTTCTATCATTACACATACATATTTCTGTCGTGTCGAGGGTATATTTCTGTCGTGTCGAGGGTATATTTATATCATCTCGAGGGCATATTTCTATCGTGTCGAGGGGGTATTTCTACCACCTCACGGGCATTTCCTAGTGAGTAGTTGTCTACGACCAAACTTCACCTCTCAGCGTCTTATATTCTCATCACTAGCCACACACAGCGTTAGAACAACACGTTAGTTTTTACGCGGACCTAGGGGTAGATATGTTCAAAGATGTGATTTCCGTACCTGGTGTCACGTTAAAACACCTCTGCAAAAAACCCGCCCATCCAACGTCTCTTTTTCGTTATGCTGCGAGCGGGAGGCAGATTTGCACCACACGTTGCGCCAAAAAAAGTTTGACAAAAGTCAACCCAGCAGTGACAAACTTAGAAGCCTAAAAGGGAAATCTTCCCATTTGACCCCCTCGTTGAACGAACAAGACAAAACGTGCATTGACAGACTCGCCAAGTAAACCGAACCACCTGTGTTCTGAGAGCTCCAAGGGGTATACGAAAAGAAGTGCGGTTATATGTCACCCATAGATCAACTAACTTTGTCAATAAATATATAAAATGTATCTAGTGTTTTCTCTTTTATATTTCTATATATGTATAACTAAATAGCATCTAACTGTTGTAATATCGGCTACCTATCTGTAATATGTACGTATAACTGTTTGTAAAATAATCATCACACAACACGCCCGCCATTAATGAACTTATATATTACTATATTCCAAGACCTCTCCTCCTCCACGTTCCTCCAACACATTTTCGTTATATAAAAGTCACGCGGATGTAGACATAACACACCAACACACATAACAAAACAATTCCACAACACACACCCTACTACTCCGCCCTAACCTAACCCCACCTCCTACATTACAGATTAAAATATCTCTCTTCCACCTCCAAAACTATACCACATCACACAAAAATATCCCCCCTAACCTAACCCCACCTGCTACATTACACCTGTACCTCGTCACCGACGCCTCTTCACTCCCACCTCTCAATGCTGGTCCACTCGCCTGCTACACCCCAAAAATGTACACAGCTGCATCCTGACAACGTCACCACATCTCCCCTCAACATCTAAAATATCTCTCTTCCACCTCCAAAACCATACCACATCACACAAAAATATCCCCCCTAACCTAACCCCACCTGCTACATTACACCCGTACCTCGTCACCAATGTCTCTTCACTCCCACCTCTCAATGCTGGTCCACTCGCCTGCTACACCCCCAAAAATGTACACAGATGCATCCTGACAACGTCACCACATCTCCCCTCAACATCTAAAATATCTCTCTTCCACCCCCAAAACCATACCACATCACACAAAAATATCATCCCTGCCCCTGCATCACTCCTGCAGAATTAATATATGTCTATAAATAACGTCTTCTCGTTATCTAAACATATCTCTATATAAAAAATTCATGGGTCTCCTCCTCGCCTCCTCCTCAATTCCTTATATAAAAAAAAGCACCCCGCCATCTTGCGCCATATACCACCTTCTTGTTATCTCAAGTCCGCCCTCTTGCCCTTGTACATTTTCCCTATATAAAAAGTCATCCCGCCATCTTGCGCCTGCAGCGCGCCGCCATTTTTCTCCTTATATAAAAAGTCACCCCGCCATCTTACCCCTGTATCACGCCTGCAGAATTAATATATGTCTATAAATAACGTCTTCTTGTTATCTAAAAATCTCAAAGTCTAACTATTATCCTCTTCCTATTATCGTCTTCTTGTTATCTCAATAAACACATATTACTATATTAAAAAGTTATCCACTTCTCCTGCTGCTCCACCTCCACACTGCGTATTTCCTTATATAAAAAGTCATCCCGCCTGGTGCTACCTGCACACTGAGTATTTTCTTATATAAAAAGTCATCCCGCCTGATGCTCCACCTACGCAATGAGTATTTTCTTATATAAAAAGTCATCCCGCCATCTTGCCCCTGCACATTTTCCTTATATAAAAAGTCACCCCACCTGATGCTCCACCTGCACACTGAGTATTTTCTTATATAAAAAGTCATCACCCTCCGCCTGATGCTCCACCTGCACACTGAGTATTTCCTTATATAAAAAGTCACCCCGCCATCTTGCCCCTGCACATTTTTCCTATATAAAAAGTCATCCCGCCTGCTGCTCCACCTGCTCAATGAGTATTTTCTTATATAAAAAGTCATCCCACCTGCTGCTCCTCCTCAATTCCTTATATAAAAGTCATGTACCAACCCCCGCTGTTCCATCTGTACAATGAGTATTTCCTTATATAAAAAGTCATCACCCTCCGCCTGATGCTCCACCTGCACAATGAGTATTTCCTTATATAAAAAGTCATCCCGCCTGCTGCTCCACCTGCGTAATGAGTATTTCCTTATATAAAAAGTCACCCCGCCTGATGCTCCACCTGCGCAATGAGTATTTCCTTATATAAAAAGTCATCCCACCTGCTGCTCCACCTGCGTAATGAGTATTTCCTTATATAAAAAGTCATCCCGCCCTCTTGTTATCTCCCCCTTGTTATCTCAAATCCGCCATCTTGCCCCAAATAACCTCCCCTTGTTAGCTCAAATCCGCCATCTTGCCCCAAATTATCTCCCCCTTGTTAGCTCAAATCCGCCATCTTTTTTATCTCCCCCTTGTTAGCTCAAGTCCGCCATCTTATCCCCTTGTTAGCTCAAGTCCACCATCTTGACCCAAATAACCTCCCCTTGTTAGCTCAAATCCGCCATCTTGACCCAAATAACCCCCCCTTGTTAGCTCAAATCCGCCATCTTGACCCAAATAACCTCCCCTTGTTAGCTCAAGTCCGCCATCTTGCGCCGCGCGCCTGCAGATTGCGCCTATATAAAAGTCACGCGCCTGCAGAATTTTTGCTATATAAAAGTCACGCGCCTGCAGCGCGCCTGCAGCGCGCCTGCAGAATACTACCGGCCTAGTGATGACGTCATTAACTCTAATGTCGCCATTTCAGTCCTGTCCGTTCTATTTCAACTTCATTGGATCTTTGTAGACCGTAGTCATACTTATCATAATTTATGGTCAATGCACCACAAAACGACGGAAAGGCCTGTTCTTTCATATTTTAAATGCGTGCATTTCCGGTATTTTCCAGAAAAGCCTTTGGGGTTGTTTCATTGTTCGTTACAAACGTGTCGCTTAAACAATCAATACTATGGGGATAAGAGCAATCCTGTGATGACTATGTCAGCAATTCAAAAGTGTTGCAACACAGTGGATCCCATCTTACCCTTTTACTCATCCTCCCATTCAACCACCCATCCGCTCGCTCACACACCCTACTTGTTACTCACACTACCACTGACTCACACCGTCCTCGACCACTCACTCTCCGTGCCTGCTTGTCTGTCGTCTACCTAATCTACATGCCTATCTAACTGTATCTGCATATATTTATACATGAGACTTACAAACATGCTCGCACAAACTCGTAACCTCCAAACGTGAGCACGTGTTGCTATGTTTAATCTTCTAATATTTGTTGTGACAGGAACAACGCTCACCCATTTTACATTTGAGAGCAGTGGTTTCCAACTTTTTACAGTCTCCGTACTCCTTAGCTTTTAGTCAACGTTCACGTACCCCTTATTCTGTATGGGGGAAGCCGTTACACGCCTATTGAGGCATATTGGGAATACGGTGTTATGCCCGTATTTTCGTGACCATCGTAACACTAGGGGTGATGTGGTCAGCATCACGCCGGCCGCCTTAACCTTTCCAGAGTTATTCTGGTACCTAATTCATGAGGCTGTGTCGATCCCGGAGCCGTTTACGGTTTAAAAAATCCCACCTCAACTGGGGATCGAACCATGGACCTCCTACCTAGGAACCCAGTGCACCAACCATTGCGCCACCGCGGCTCCCTTATGCGCATGAGAGTAAGTAAATTCTCTAGAATGTACCATGTATATGCACATAACAAAATAAATAAATAGTTAAATTAATTTGTCGTAAAGAAAACTATATTAGGTTTCCTAACATTTGTAGTGTCATGAAGTAGTTAATTTTTTTAAATACTAACACAGTCAAATAAGTTAGTGAGACTCTTGATTCTGTTTCTTGTCAACTAACACTTTTATTCTTGGTACAGTTGTTGAAAGATGTACCCGCATATCATGTTTAGCCGCCAGTCTGTTTCTTGCTTTGGATTAAACAAAAGGGCTCGCTATTCTCTCTGTAATCCATAACTATTTATCACGAACACTCCCTACATTTCGAATAGTTCAATAGGATAATTTAGTCACTTATCACGTATTCTCCGTAATTAAGTTAATGAAGGAAAAGGCAGCGAGGAAGGGAACTAGTCACCTCACCTCTAGATGTTGGACCTAGTATAGTGAAGTCTCTAACACATCACTCCCCTACGGCAGTATATGTTATGGGGGGCAACCTTTACCCCTTGACTGGCGCGTGGGCATTCCCTGGGTTACGTACCCTATGCTGGGAACCACTGTTATAGAATGTCTGTAGCCACAGCCCTCCATCGCATTCCTGCGCTGTTGAAATCAGTGCATGCAGGTTAACCTTCATTCCATTACTATGACCCCTACCGCACGCGTTTATTCCGTGTGTTCGTACTGGCGCCCTTCCCCACCACACACAACTATTTCAGCTTGGGCGTCTAGCTACACACATCATCTTGTATTATGCACTGGAAGGGTTGGCTATCAATTCCCGCCATAACTGTTTATCGTTTGAACATTCTAGTACAGGCGTCTGCATAAGGCAGCTCCCGACGACCGTTAGATCACAGATTATTTAATAATCTCAAGGTGACGGGGAAAAGGGGGTGGGGGGGGGGGGGGGGGGAAGAGAAGGGAAGAGAGAGAATTAATCTTGAGATAAGAAAATGTCGACAGAATTTTCCAGACTGGACTGAACGTATTTTCCTCATTCCCCAGCCTTCTTCTTTTTCTTGCCGGACAAGGGAAAACACGTTCGCGCCGGGACGCACAATGCACAGTTTGACACATGATTTACCCCAATTGAACTAATTGGAGAGGCGGGATATTTTTTCTTCCTCCCCCACAAATACTTAATAGATCCAACATATGAGATATATATATATATATAATACTGGACAAAAGTTAAGCGCCACCATTCAGTTTAGACAAGGTTTATATAATTGATTGGCAAACTGTAAAGACAAGTGAAATTGTCATTAAAACTGAGCTCAGAGAAATGTGTATACATTTCTGTGTGCACTAGGTTAATTTTTTTTAAATGTCCAAAAACTGGGTCACTTTAACCCGCACGTGAAAATTGCCATTGTTGCTGCAAAAACTCGTGGTTTTTGCAACACGCCCCACTAGTTCAAAAGGTGAAAAAGTGAGTTGAATTTGAATGCACGTGGAAAATGATCATCGGTAAAGAGTGTTCACCGTTGGTATGCAATAAATAAGTATGACAAGTGGTCGAAATGATAACTACATTAGCCATGCCACCAAGGAGAAGTCTCAGCACTGTAGACCGTGGTCGAGCCATGGCGTGGATTCAGGATGGTCAATCTGTTCGTCATGTTGCAAGACGTTTAGCAGTGTCCCACTCTACCATTCAGAGACTTCTTGAGAGATTTCAAGCTACCGGACATTTGGAAAATCGACCCTACTCACGAAGAATTATATAAACCTTGTCTAAACTGAATGGCGGCCCTTAACTTTTGTCCAGTAGTATATATATAGTATATGCAATTAATAAACAGTACACACTGTCATCCACCAATTATGCCATGGACATTGATTGATTAAAAAGTTTATGCCTACTGGCCTTGTATATCAAGATTCAAATATTTGAAAGTCAGTTATTAGTCCATGTGTACTGATATGAGGTAAGCAAATACTTTCTGTTTATTTTTCTTACGCGTATGTATACTATTCAGGAATGTATACCAACACGAAGGCGCGCGGAATACGAAGCTGCGCATTATAATATTAATGGTGGTTTTATTTCGGAGCAAGTCGGTCAACTATTCACTAAGAAACAGGATGATTTCAGCGCGAACTTTATCTGGGTCAAAGTTTGAAGTTGAAGGAGTGTCACTGTCAACATCAACAGTAGACTGTATCGTAAACGTCAGCGTAACAAGACGGGGGATAAGCGATAGCTTGTCAACCAGGATTTTATTTTGGCTTGTTCCTATAAATAGGCATAATCGTACAAAGAACAGTAACGACCAATCAGGTCCAGTTTCCGTTTGCTAGACATGGCTACCCTTACCAACCATGTAAACAAACACATGTTCACGCCAGAATGTTTACACCGTGTAGTTAACAGGCGTATCTTTAGGACAAAGAGAGATTAGGACTACTTCTTCCCCAGGTATGTCGTTAAGGGGTTCCTTACACGAAGTTGTGCATGGGGCTAGCAACTTCATGATATAAATAAAACGAATTTCTAGAGAACACGTGAGTGCTTCCTGCAAGGGGACCAACTCCAGTGATGACTCCTTGCTCTACAAGGGGCGACAAAAAGTGATGATGACGATACTGTTTGCTCAACATCATTTTCCTTTGCGCTTCTTACAGAGCCACTGTACCTGGTCCCCTTGAATGAAGCCTTTATTAAGTAGTCACATTCTCTTGATAGTTTCCAAGGCAATTTGTTTTACATGCAGAGGTTGCCAGCCCCGCGCACAATCTTATAAGAATGGCCTTGTGTGACATGCCTGAGAGTTTAGTTGTCATATTCTTTCTTTCTCTCTTGAGAGACGCCCGGTAATTACACGGCGCGATGTTTATTTAATATCGTTTGCAAATTGATATCGTTTCTTTATGTCCCCCAGGTTAAAGCAACTATATAGCGAACTGTACAGTCAGCTGGACAAGGAAGTTAAACGCCAAACCAGACCAACAAAAGGAATTTCCTTGACGATCTTGCAAGACAGGCAGAAGAGGCAGCACTGAGAAATGAACAAAGCACAGTATACAAAATAACTAAATTCATCAGCGGAAAACGAGGTTCAAACAATATTACGAGGAGATAAGCAAGGAAATCGCATCACGACAGCAGAGGGACAGGAAACAAGATGGGCAAACTCTGAACAAAGGAACCACCAAAGACGCAATTGAATGTTCCTGAGGCTGAAAACGATCTAGATGTTAAAACAGACATTCCACGAAAAGAAGAAATCATCACAGCAATCAAAGGGTTAAAGAATGGAAAAGCTCCTGGCCATGATAACTTAAATGCAGAGCTATTTAAGACAGACCCTGAGCTAGCAGCAGAACTATTAGAACCACTATTTGCACGAGTCTGGAAAACAGGGACAGCACCAACAGAGTTCAACAAAGTAATAATTGTCAAATTGCCCAAGAAGGGTGATCTTGCATACTGCAATAATTGGAGAGGAATCACTCTTCTCTCAGTTCCCGGCGAAATGCTGGGCAGGATGGTTGTACAGAGAATTTCAAGGGCGGTGGACCGCAGGCTGGGGAGGGGGCAGGCGGGATTTGGAGGGAGCGGAGGATGTGTAGATCATATTTTTACCCTCGGGGGCATTGTGGAGTGGCGGGGACAGCTGTACATTGATTTTGAGGGGGCTTTTGGCGGTATGCATAGGGCCAGTTTATGGAAGGTGCTGAGGGCTTGTGGAGTTCCAGGCTGCATGGTGTCAGTCGTAAATAGCCGCTGTGCCGGCTTTGCGTGTAGCGTTGGGCAGAGCGACCTGACCTTTGGGGTGGAGGCGGGGGTGCGGCAGGGATGCCCCTTGTCGGCCACTCTATTTTTAGCGGTCATGGACTGGGTGGTGCGCCGGACGGCAGAGGGCGGTCCAAGAGGAATGGGATGGACTGCGTTTTCTACATTGGAGGATCTGGGGTGTGCAGATGGCATTGCGCTGCTGGCACGTTCACATCAACACATCCAGGAGAGGGCGGATAGACTTAATAAGTATAGCCAGCAGGTGGGCTTGAACATCAACCTAAAGAAGTCAGAGGTCATGACGCTCGGTGTGAGCAACCCTGGGCCCATGTCAGTAGGGAATCAGCAGCTGGTACAGACAGATACCTTCACATACCTGGGATGCGTGGTGGCACCGGACGGCGGAGCGGGCGAAGGCGTCAACAGCGGAGTGAAAGGAGCAAGAACAGCCTTTTTTAGCCTGAACAGCATCTGGAGGTACTCTCGGTGCAGCACAGGCACAAAATTGGGATTATATCAGAGCTGTGTGCTTTCTGTGCTTCTTTATTGTGCGGGGTGCTGGGGAGTTGCAGAGAGGGAGATGTCGGGATTGTCCTCTTTTCACACAACATGCCTAAGAAAAATTCACCGAATCTTTTGGCCGAATGGCGTCGCCGGCCGAGATCTGCTTGCTCGGGGCGGGCAGGGGGACGTGCGCGCTATCGTAGCTGGCGGGAACTGGGGCTGGGTTGGTAATGTCCTCAGAAGAGACCCCGATGCCATCACGGGAACAGCTGTGCTATGGACCCCTGAAGGAAGACGAAAGAGAGGCCGACCGAAAACAACTTGGCGGAGGACTGTGGAGGCTAAAATGCAAAGAATGAACCAGAGTTGGGGCACTGCACGAAGGATGGCCACCGACCGAGCAAAGTGGAATCAATTTGTTGTTGCCCTACAAGTCGCCACTAGGCGTGATGGCCAATGACTGCTTTGACGGTTGGCGGCTAAGGATCAAAGAAGAAGGAGATGTTTATTTGGTCACTGTATAATGTTGCTACACTCTCACCAAGCCTCTATATAAACAAATCGGTCGTTAGGGTCAATGACCCTTATAGCCCGGGGGCCCAGATAACTGTCAGTCGCTCCCTTCTGTCCATAAAAGCAAGCCATTTTGCAGACGTGGACTATCCCAAAAAAGTGTGAATGAACAGCGGAAACGACTTTTGCCTGCTTTACACATGTTGAAATAAATATATATAAACTTATTAAAATGTTAATATAACACTGGTATACACACATTTTGGTGCCTTAAATTTTATAGCTGTTCTTGGGTAATTTTGGGTTGCTGATTCCAAAAATGTAATCACATTTTTTCTATCAGCTCTAGTTTTTGAGATAACTAAGAATGACCATATCTGTAGGGCAATTGTTATGTACAATCCTAGAGTTAGGTGCTATCAGTGGCATTTTAACTTTAGTCTGCATTCATATTATATGTAATTACTGTGCATATATTACCAAAAATGTAATAAAACTTTATCACTAGCCCTTGTTTAGTCAACACGCAAAAAGGATCTTTCCGAGGACTTCCTGGAATGTGATATGCCCGGACAGTCACGCTTAATGGTCCAACAGTAATCTGCCATCATGTGGGCATCCCAAAGTCCCTGGTATCTCTCTTCCATTGTTTTTATATCTTGGTGAAATCTTTCACCTTGCTCCTCACTAAAGTCGCCAAGATTCTCCGGAAATAAATGTAAATGGTTATGGAGGTAGTGCAATTTTATGCTCATGTTGCATCCAAGTTCACAAAAACTCGACAGCATGTTTCCAACTAATTCAGAATAATTGTCTGCTTTAAAGTTACCCAGAAAGTTTTGCACAACTAAAACAAATGATGACCAGGCTGTGGACTCTGTTTTGTTCATGGAATCAATAAAATTTGGATCGTTTATTAACTTTCTAATTTGAGGTCCATAAAAAATTATAGCTTTAAGTTTGTCTATGCTCAATTCTGGAAACTTTCTGCATAAGTAATTAAAACAGGTACTATCTTTGTTCAGTGCCTTAACAAATTGCTTCATCAAGCCAAGCTTTATATGTAATGGTGGCAGCAGAACTCTTTTTCGATCAATGAGAGGCTTATTGACAATATTTTTTTCTCCAACTTTAAATTCATCCCTCAACGGCCACTGTTTCTTTGTCCAGTGCATATCTTTTGCCCTGCTATCCCACAAACATATAAAGCATGGATATTTGGTGAATCCCATTTGCTTGCCAAGCAAAAAGTTCATCATTTTAAGATCTACACAAACCATCCAGTTATGTTCTAAATACTTCAATTTTTGCAGAACTGTGCTTATTGTAGCATACTCCTCCTTCATTGTAGTAGAATGAGCAATTGGAATTGAGCCATATTTGTTACCATTGTGTAAGAGAACACCCTTCAAACTTCTTTTAGAGCTGTCAATGAAAAGTCGCCACTCATCTGGTGTATAACTTCCACCCATTTTGTTAACAAGACCTCCTACATTAGTACAAAACTCAAGGTTATTTTCTTTACAAAAGAATGGAATAAAACCTTGCTCTCTGCTGCGATAAAATGTAACCTTTGTTTCAGCAGTCAGTAATTTTTTTTCTTTCAATCTTGAAGCCAAAAGTTCTGAAGATTCCTTGGAGAGATATAGATCTCGGATTAGATCATTTAGTTCAAGCTGGTCGAAGCGTTGAGCATCTGAACAATCATCTTCGAAATCACTATCACTTCAGTGGGTACCATCTCATTGTGGTGTACCCGGAAATGAAAAGGCAGATAAACTTGCAAAAAAGGGAGGAGAATGTGAACAAGAAGATAATGAAGTCACATACTTTGAGAAAAAGAGAGCTATCCAGACTATCAGAAGAGAACAGAACCAACCCAAAGACGACTATCACACTCTCGACCGGCAGGGACAGATAACTATTTTTCGACTCAGGACAGGGCATAACAAACTGAATAAACACATGCACAAGCTACGATTGTCTGCTTCACCACTGTGCACATGTGGATTAAACGAACAAACTGCTGAGCATGTTCTACAGGACTGTCCTCTGTATGACCAGTTAAGAAAGATATACTGGCCCAATGACTCAACACTAAACTCAAAGCTATATGGAGTTAAAGAGGAACTTCAAACAACAGTCGAATTCATCATGAGAACTCGTCTGACGGTGTAATCATCAAAGATGCGATCGCAAGAAGAAGAAGAAGAAGACTATCACTGTCACTTGTCGTTCCACATGCCACTGCTGTCTCATCTTCTAGCAGGGAATCCGAAATCTGACTGAAAGTTGGAATTGGTATGTCATCTCCGTATGGAACAGGTCGCCTAGCAGAATCTAAATCTGGATATTTCCACTTTTTGTGATTTTTTTCCCATTAATTCCCTTAATATTCACAACACAGAAATAACAGTCATCATAGTGGTTCTTGGGCTCTCTCCAAACCATTGGAATTCCAAATTTTAAACATTTTCTTTTCCCACAAGTCCACTGTCGCAGGTGTTCAACACATGTTTTGCAAACAATATGAGGAGCCCAAGACTTGTCCTGGTCACCTAGTTTTACTTTAAAGTAAGCAAAGTATGCCTTTTTCACAAAAACAGCAATATGCTTCCTATGTTCTTCTTTGAAATCAAGAAACAAGAGACAAATTTGCGGTCACAGTATCCAACAAATTCCAAGTGCTCCAACAGCTGGAAGATGTAGAGAATACAGAAGACTATTGGCAGCAGGTCAAAACTGTATGGAACGAGACATGTGAAGAAATACTGGGGAAAAGGGAAAGACAACAAAAAGCATGGATAACAACAGAAACCATCAATAAGATAAAAGACAGAAAAAACAAGAAAGCAGAGGTAAACACAAGCAAAACCAGAAGTTCCAAAGCCAAGGCTCAAGAAGTGTACACAGAAGCAAACAAAGAAGTAAAAAGAAGTATCAAAAGAGACAAGAGGAAGTATATTGAGGAGTTGGCAAGAGAGGCAGAAGATGCTGCAGCCAAAGGAAATATGAGAGAACTGTATAGCAGCACAAAGAAGCTAACAGGGAAATACAAGCAAACAAGTTGCCTCATAAAAGACAAGAATGGGAAACTGCTCAGCAATATACAAGAGCAAATGAAGAGGTGGACAGAATATTTTGGGGACCTTCTCAATAGACCAGCTCCACAAAACCCGCCGGACATCCAGCCAGCAGAAGAAGAGCTACAAATTAACAGTGAAAGACCAACGAAGGAAGAAATAAAGAAAGCCATAAAGCTTCTAAGAGATGGAAAAGCGTCTGGACCTGATGGCATTCCAGCAGAGGCCATCAAAGCAGATATCGACACGGCTACAGATATGTTATATAAATTACTTGGTAAAGTCTGGGAAAAGGAAGAGATACCAGCAGAATGGAAGGAAGGATATCTGGTTAAGTTGCCTAAGAAGGGAAATTACAAGAGTGCACAAATTATAGAGGAATAATGTTACTATCAGTGCCAGGAAAAGTATTAAACAGGATTATCCTTGAGAGATTAAAAGAGTCCATAGACAAGAAACTGAGAGATGAACAAGCAGGTTTTCGACAAAACAGATCATGTACAGACCAGATAGCCACTTTGAGAATAATAGTTGAACAAAGTCTGGAATGGAATTCACCACTATACATCGGATTTGTGGACTACGAAAAGGCATTTGACAGTGTAGACAGAGAATCACTTTGGAAATTGTTGAGGCATTATGGAGTTCCCCTGAAGATCATTAATTTAATAAAGAAAACATATGAAGACATGACATGCAGAGTTCTTCACGAAGGACAGCTTACAGAACCGTTTGGGATAAGAACAGGAGTGCGACAGGGATGCCTCTTGTCTCCATTTCTTTTCTTGCTGGCAATAGATTGGGTTATGAGATCATCGGCAACACACAGCAGAAATGGAATCCAGTGGACTCTGACTAAACAGTTGGATGATCTGGATTTTGCTGATGACTTGGCTCTTTTGTCCCATAGCCGTAATCAGATGCAGGACAAATTGAAAACACTCGATGAGAGGTCACAGCAATTGGGTCTGAAAATACACAGGGAAAAGACAAAAATAATGCGAATAAATGCAGGTAATGATAACAGGGTTGAACTTGAAGAAACACCTATACAAGATGTAGAATCATACACATATCTTGGCAGTAATATAGACAAAGTTGGAGGGACAGACAGCGATATCAAAATAAGAATACAAAAGGCAAGAGGAGCTTTCATTGCATTGGGAAATATATGGAGATCAAGAGAAATAGGATCCAACACGAAAATAAGAATCTTCAACTCAAATGTGAAGTCAGTCCTATTGTATGGCTCAGAGACATGGAGAACAACAAAGACAACAACCAAAAAGCTACAGACTTTCATAAATGGGTGCTTGCGTAGAATAGAGGGATTAAAATGGTATGACAAGGTTACCAACGTGGAACTGATGACAAGAACTAGACAAGTGCCAGTGGAACAAGAAATGAGAAGAAGACGATGGCGATGGATAGGACACACACTGAGGAAACCTGTTGATAGCATTACAAGGCAGTCCTTGTTCTGGAACCCCCAGGGCAAGAGAGGCAGAGGAAGACCAAGAAGTACATGGAGAAGAGAGTTGGAAACAGAGGTGAAAATGATGAGGAGAACGTGGAAAGAACTTGAGATGATGGCACGTGAC
Source organism: Oreohelix idahoensis (assembly GCA_024509875.1). Classification (NCBI taxonomy): domain Eukaryota; kingdom Metazoa; phylum Mollusca; class Gastropoda; order Stylommatophora; family Oreohelicidae; genus Oreohelix; species Oreohelix idahoensis. Next base: position 349,406 of record JAMPIV010008705.1, read on the forward strand.
AGGAGGACTTGGCATGTGTTTGTTGAAGGCCTATGCTCCTTTGGGAGTGGAGGGTTATGAATGAATGAACAAGTCCACTGTCGCAGGTGTTCAACACATGTTTTGCAAACAATATGAGGAGCCCAAGACTCGTCCTTGTCACCTAGTTTTACTTTAAAGTAAGCAAAGTATGCCTTTTTCACAAAAACAGTAATATGCTTCCCATGTTCTTATTTGAAAGTGTACTCTCCACAAATATAACAAAATAAATGCGGTGAAAGAAAACATGCTCTTCTTGAAGATGATGCCATTCTCTGTTAAAAGTGTAATAAAATAAGTAGCATACTAACATGCATGCAGTGGCTTAAAATCTAAAAAAGGCAATTCTGGGAAGATTCTAGGAAAACTGAAACTGAGAGTAAACAAGCAGTTTTCTTTTGTAAAGGACTAGACAGCAATAGTTTTTTTTTTTTTTACTTAGCCTTATATAGAAAATATTGTAATAATATAGGGTTACCCAAAAAAAAACCGGGCCCGCTCGCGCACAATAAGTGCGCGCGCGGGCCCGTTTTATTTTTTTTTTGGGGGGGGGGGGTCACCCTGTATTAATGAAATACAAAAATGCCTGTATCGCAAAACCTAGAGCTGCTACAGACAAGTAAATGTGATATTTGGATTGAGCAGGCCTCATCTATGTACAATCAAGAGTAAAATGTTTGGCACCATGTCGTAGATTTTTGATAGGGAAATTAAGACTTGGGTTGGTCCCTTCTGAATAGGTTAGAATGTGTGATAGCCACAGTGAGATGTGATAATAGAAATAGAGTTCCACGAGTGAGATGGTAGAAATTTATAGAGGCTGTCCCGGAAATCGAGAATCTCTCTCTCTTTCCGCCTATCTTCTACAACAGATCCAAAGGAGTCAGACAGTCTATAAAAAATAAGTATATTCATATATATCTATCCACTCACGTGCCCGCACATACGAGTGACGACAGTTAGACACACAGACGTGGGAACAACTATAACAATGATTATATAGATATTATGGGAACGAACTGGCCACCACACTGAAATAAATGTAGGTATAGTTTATTTATCATAGTAAACTTACATCACAACATATAAATACATCAAAAGCATACACATAGTCATAAAAATCAAGGATTGCTACAATAGTGATAGACCCGTTTGGATGGTCCTCCCCTGGATATATAGCTCACAGTCCCGTTAGAAGGAAGTGATAACCCCAAAGAGTTACAGATACATATGATTGAGTCTATGGTTTCCCCCTTTTAAGGTATGGACAGACTTGATACTCTGCTTTATTATAAGGGAAAATATAGTTAGCAATAACTTGCATAAAGAAAGTTACAACGTGGGTGACTCAACAAAGAACATCCTTCAGTCTACTTTCACTCGGTTCTTTCATCAGGGCCCTGATATATTACAATCGTGCTGTGGTTCGCCGTCTGGCGCAAACTTTGGGACACTCACACACTTTTTATCTGTTACTGTCGTTAAACGAAGCGGATCCCAGCTCTGCAGATTTGTTTGTTGGTTTCATCAAAATGGATCCGGGGAGCGTCTGCTTCATGCGATAGTTATTTCAGACTAAAGTTAGTGTCACTTGACTCACGAGGTAAGAATTAGGCTTAAACGAGCACACAATGTCAGAACATGAGGTTTCCCTCAATTAGGAAGATGACCGGTAGACAACTTCTCTCAACAGATAATCTTGGTTCCCCACACACTTGGTCAAATAATGTCGGAAAGTTAATGTTTTAGATTTCTGTAATTTTTCTCGCCACAAGGCAGCATGTACATTAGAGTTAGCGTAGAAATATGCACTGGCTCAAAGACCCAGTATAAGCATTTATTAGGTATGTCTCTGTACAAAACGCCGGCAAAGTTTGGGTTACCCCAGTATTCACTGAATAAAGAAAAACCACATATGAAATATGTTACAACTTATGTACTCAATATAACTTACGTTTTTAAAATGCAAGCGTACAGCTTGACTTATCATTTAAAACTTCCCGTGCAATAAGTTATATATTTAAAAATCATCAATCCTCATGAATTAGGAATACATACGTATTCCGTCAACACTCATGAGGCATCTAGCATTTATAAGTTAGTTTAGAAAAATTGTTCCCGTCTGATTATTTAGCAGTTAAATTAAACTCGTTATAGCTACATTGTTGTTTAAGCTAGAAATTATAATTTATTCTGCTTTCCACTGAAACACGTCACTAGAAAATAATACAGACTATATAATTAAGCACTCTGCACCAAATCTAACTAGTGAAATATGAAATAAGCGATTATCACTTTAAACACTTCACAAAATATTCGATAATTATTATAATATATGCCTCAACACACAGAACTACAGGTAATCGCACACTTTAGAATTATACGCTGATATATTTATTTGAAGTCTAGAGCTCGGTAAATTTCCGAACAAACTAGGGCTTCGCTATACAGCTTATTCTATTCACGAACAACCTGTCTACTGCGAATTCTGAGGACTGAATGAAAATAAAGTTTAACATTCTGGTTATATCTATTACCAGACAAAGGGGTCCCAACTTTATTTCGCCAAACGAAATAATCTCCCCTTTCCGTCTAAAACACCTTACATCAACTAGAAGACTACCATGAACTGACACTCGTGCGTTTTCACACCTCACGCTGACCAGGCCAACAGTGAGTGCCTTGTCAGCTGGGATTTCCAGACAAATGTCTCAAACTGCGCCGAGGAGATGTCGGCTATCGCGCCTCACCTAAGCGCTCAGCCGATGCAACTCGTTGTGGCAGGAGAAAATGCAGACAAATTTGTCGCCTATAGGTCTGGCGAAAGCGAATATTCACAGTGTATTTCGTCTGGTGCAGGGAATGCTGTAGACATATGTCTGCTCCTATGTCTGGCCAGACGAATATATTCACAGTTTCGTCCACTGACACCTAATGCAATAGAATGCATTTTAACGCTCTCTCTCTGACACGTTATGTCATAAATACGTTTACCAGTATGAGAAAGAAAACGGTAAAGTTGAGAATGGGGAAAAAATATTTTTCGCAAACGAATGGATGCGAAAAATACAGGAAAAGGGTAAAGAGTGATAATAAAATAGAGGATACGAGTGAAAGAAAAAGAAGAGGATATAGGCAATTTATGATCAATAAACTCTCTGTGACACACCAAAATTTTTTTTTTTGGTAGGGCTGTGTAATAAATATTTACACCATGATGTCATCATCATCCACTACCTGCTCCACTTGGAGCCTAGGGCTACCTCTGCTTTTCCCTGTGAGAGAACCGACATGAAGCAGTCATCAGCGTTTGCTGTAGTGGTTTATGACTATCATTTTCATATGATGAGGTTTCCAGCCTCGTAGAAACTTGTACAACCACCAGCGGGTTAAACACGTAAAATATAAAATGATACAGTTGTATATGTTACAACTCACCCCGTATCGGATTATTTACAGATGTCTGGCACAGGTAGACTTCTGAATAATGTCAGGCCACAGGTTTTGATGCCGCCTTACAGGTAGTCGAGTATTACCTTAATTATAATCCCACTATTATCCCGTTTATAGGTTCCGAGGACTTTGTAGTTTCCAGTATTATAAAGTCGAGTTTTCTTGCTGGTTAATTTCAGAAGATCTTCAATACTTGGTCCAATCTTCTTTATTGAAATAATGTATTTCTTCGGTCCTGTTTAGTCTGGAGGTGTTCTCTTGACTCAATGGAACACAGTACTGGAGTCTGAAAATGTGCTACATTATATGGGACCTTTCGCCCACGTTCCCCCAGCTTTTTACGTGGTGAAAGTCACCAATCAAACGTCGTCTAGTTTAATATATGTTGGCTAAAAATTCAAATGTTAGACTTTAGTATATTTATTCTCTCTCTCCCCTCCCCCCCCCCCCCCCCCCCCCCCCCCCCCCCCCCCCCCACCCCCCCCCCCCTCCCTCCCCCCCCCCCCCCCCCCCCCGAAATTCCGCTTGACACAGGGAATTTCAAATTCCTCCCATATAAGGTATTGGCACTACCGCTTTTTAAATGACTCATGTCTGTAATTCATAACAAACATTCAGTTTAATTTGTTATTGTAAATTCTAACAACCATGGGTCCACCCACTGTAATGTGACCTAATATGCTGCCACACCCAAAGTGATTTTGCAGTGTATCTGCGGACTGTCAATACAAGAAGTATGGGCTCCCAGATTGGTGTAAGCAAGATACTCGCCTGGGTTTGTTTAAACATAGGTAAGGCAGATTTATCTATCTGATCCCAGCTGGGCTTTAACGTTATCTATCGCCATGGTAGATCAGGCAAAATAAAATGAAACCTGAGTCATGCGTTCACTATGAGATAAAATACGGGTTCGGAAGAAATAAAAGGAAGTCACACTATGAGAGAAAAAGACAGGCAGAACACGATAAAGTGAAGAGCACGATCATTTTGTGACAGATACCCTCGGACTTTCAGAATATTTATGAAATATTCACAGACCTGTGCGCTCATTTTTGCTGTGTCTGTACCTTCCTCTAGTGCCGTTCTGGGTGAGAGAGTTTTCATCTTCCCATCCGCTATGGGCTTGACGAGTGACTGAGTTTCAGGGTTGGCAATGGGTGCAATTTTAAACGAACTTACGAACATCTGTCCACCGCCTTGGCCAGAAGTAATTCCCATTAAGGTTACTCTTGGTCTCACTGGAACATGTTCACGTGAGGGAAACACATGTCCTGCTTTCATAATATGAGATCTTAATGGGAATGGCACGACTAATTGTCGGTTCACATGTCTCGTTCGTCTATATAGCATTCCATCTTACTTGTGGAATGTTCTAGCCGAATTATGGGTGGGCGTTATATGACCTTGTTCAGAGCAAGGCGCCAAAGTTATATCTTCAGCCTGCGCTTTTCTCAGCTCTGCTGTGCTAAGAAGAAGTGACTTCTTCTTCTTCTTGCGATCGCATCTTTGATGATTACACCGTCAGACGAGTTCTAATGATGAATTCGACTGTTGTTTGAAGTTTCTCTTTAACTCCATATAGCTTTGAGTTTAGTGTTGAGTCATTGGGCCAGTATATCTTTCTTAACTGGTCATACAGAGGACAGTCCTGTAGAACATGCTCAGCAGTTTGTTCGTTTAATCCACATGTGCACAGTGGTGAAGCAGACAATCGTAGCTTGTGCATGTGTTTATTCAGTTTGTTATGCCCTGTCCTGAGTCGAAAAATAATTATCTGTCCCTGCCGGTCGAGAGTGTGATAGTCGTCTTTGGGTTGGTTCTGTTCTCTTCTGATAGTCTGGATAGCTCTCTTTTTCTCAAAGTATGTGACTTCATTATCTTCTTGTTCACATTCTCCTCCCTTTTTTGCAAGTTTATCTGCCTTTTCATTTCCGGGTACACCACAATGAGATGTTACCCACTGAAGTATGGTTCTCTTTTTGGCAGCTACCTTGTTTAGTTCATTTCTCAGATGCGGGAGTTTACCACCCTTGAGAGCTTGCAGGACAGACAGTGCATCTGTGAGGATGACTACCCGGTGGCAGTCAGAGTTGGTGTTATAAATCATATTTGCAGCTTGCTCTAGAGCTTGAACCTCAGCTGTATAGTTGGAACAGAATTTACCAGTGGGAATGTGCCTAGTCTCATAGTGGTTGTCAGGATATGAGATAAAGATACCGGCACCTCCATTCCTAACAGCATTAGTTGCTGATCCATCTGTATAGGCATGTATCCATGATTGATCGGGATAGCTTTCTTGGATCATACTCAATGTAGCAGTTCGTTTTTGCAGATCATTATACTCACATCCACTTGTGAGACCACTGACTGATGTATTAATTTGGAGGGCACTGCTGGCCTGCTCCCATGGTACAGGGTATAGGGTGGGCTTCAGTGGTGTTGTCTTCATGGATAGGTCTTCTTGATGCTGTCTTATAAGTCTTTTCCCCCGATGCACAAAGCTGCTACGCTTTAGACGTCCCAATGCCAGATCATCTAGTCTTGTCTTCATTGGGTGCATTGGCATACTGTTGTACTTCTCCGTCTGGATCATGGTTTTTGTGTCTCTTCTATGGGACAATGTCTGTAATCCAGCAACCTTCTGCATCTCTGTTATTGGTGTAGTTTTCATGGCTCCTGTAATGAGCCTGAGAGCTTGATTTTGCACCTTGTCCAAAGACTGCAGATGTGAGTTAGCAGCTGATGACCATGCTGCTGAGCTAAACTCTAAGTGTGGTCTTATTACTCCATTATAAATCTTCTTTAGATTTCGTTCATTTCCTCCCCAGTTGGTACCTGCTAATTTTCTGAGTATGCCTAGTCGTCTTCGGGCCTTTCCTTCTGCATTTTCAATATGCTTATTCCATGTAAGCCTTTGGTCAAATGTCACCCCAAGATAGGTGGGGTAGCTTTCTTCCTTGATCACGGTTGTCCCTAGGTGTATGTTAGCTGATTTGTCCTTGGGGGCGAGGGAGAACAGTGTTGTAGAGGTTTTGTCTGTGTTTATTGTGATAAGCCATTTCTCTGCCCATGACACTAGCATGTCTGCTGCCCGCTGCATTCTATAATTTGCTGTGGTGACATTTTCATCAGCGCACCAGAGTACTAGGTCATCTGCATATAAGGCAGCTTTCACTCCTGCAGGGAGATCTTTCACCAGGTCATTGATGTAAACAAGGAAGAGTGTTGGGGAAATTACTCCTCCTTGAGGTACCCCCTGATGGAGCAACACTTTTCTGCTCTGCAGACCGTCAAGAGTGACTCTAGTTCTCCTGTTATGCAAGTATGACTGGATCCATTTCATCATGTTGCCTTGGATTCCACTTCTCCTAAGTTTTGCAATGAGGCCATCTTTCCACACCTTGTCAAAGGCCTGCTTGAAGTCGACCCAGATCGTTAGGACCTTTTTCTTCTCCTGGAAGGCATCTTCTATTGCTTGAGACAAGTAAGTAACTTGGTCTTCTATACTGTAGCATTCTCTAAATCCAGCTTGTTCCGGCACCAGGATCTGCTCAGACTCTAAATACCATTTCAATCTGTGGTTGACTATTCGCTCCATAGTCTTCCCAACACAGCTTGTGAGACTGATTGGCCGGTAACTTGCAGCCTCGGTCTTACATTTCCCTTTCTTTAGTATGGGTATTGTGATGGCTTCTCTCCATACTTGGGGTACCGTTCCTTTCAACCAGCTGTGGTTGAATATCTCAAGCAGTTTTGTCTTTGCTGCTGAGCTCAGATTTACTAGCATTTCGTTGCTGATTTTGTCTGGGCCGAGTGACTTTTGAAACTTAAGCTTGGAAATAGCCTTCTGTAGTTCTCCTAGTGTGATGGGTTCCCTCATTGGGGCAGGCGTATCTGTCTGTCCCATGGTTGCCATTATTTCTTTTCTTATCTCTCTCTGATGATATATGTTAATGGGTAAGTTGCTTTCTGAACTGTATCTTCTAGCAAACAAGTCTGCAGCTTGTTTTCCTCTGAAAAGTTTGCCACCTTCATCCAATGTGATAGTCTGCCTAGGTGAGGAACGCTCTTCATTTAGAGACTTGACTAATCTCCAAAGTTTCCTGCCGTCTTTCTCAAGGTTCAGCGATGCCGTTTTAGTTCTCCAGCTTTTCCTTCTTTCTTCTAGCTTTGTTCTCTGAAACTCTGCTACAGCCTTTTTCCATTTGTTGTGAGTTTCAAGTGAAGGCTGAGACTCTGCGTCCTTTCTAGCCCTGTCCATAGCTTCCTGACGTTCTTGGAGTGTGCTGGACCAGTATGGTATGTAGTTACGCCGGCATCCTTTGGGAATGGTTTCTTTTGCAGCTTGTAGTATGCATCTGTTGAAGTCTTTTACCACTTCATTAATGTCTCTGTTCTGTACCTTGAGGGTAGACAGCAGCGTGTTCACCTGCTGCCTGAATAAACCCCAGTTGGCTTTTTTGTAGTTCCATCTTGTAATGGCTGGGCCTGTACTGAGAGTTGCACTCTGGACAGTAAGAAAGATTGGGCGATGGTCGCTTCCCCCTAGTTGGTCTCCTACTTCTCTGCTAATAGATCCAGCTATATCTGGTGTGGAGAAGGCAAGATCTGGTGTTGAAGTTGTGTGCCATCCTCTGGAGTAGAAGGTAGGAGTATCTGTGGCATTATTGACTAGGATTAGGGAGTGATCATCTTGCCAAGTTTCAACCTCTTCACCTCTGTGATCCAGATGGTTATAGCCCCAGCTCTGGGAGTGGCTATTAAAGTCTCCAACTGCTATAAAGTTGGTGGCTGGTACCTGTATAGAGCTGAGACTCAGGGGTTTGTTGTTCGGACAGTAATAGTTCAGGAGTTATATTTCCATCTTGTCTACCTTTATCTGCAACAGCTGATATTCTGCTCCATCCATGAAGGTTTTCCTTTCGTGTGCAGGAATGTTATTCCTTACAAGAGTAAGTACTCCTCCTTTTCGTCTATCTTTTCTGTCGGATCTGAAGCATTGATATCCCCTTATTTTAAAGGTTTGATCTGCTTTCAGGTGAGTCTCTTGGATACAGCAAACACCGACTTGCTTCTCATACAAGATGTTTTCCAGCTCTGTCTTTTTGCTGTATCCAGCCTGCTTGCTGTTCACTCCCTCTGCATTCCAGTGCATCATGACAAGTGGCACTCTGGGTTTCTCTTTTTCTGTTTTGTTTTGGTCAGTAGTTCTCCTCCGCCGTCTGCTGACTCCACAAGACGGTCTAGAGGGTCCTCCAGTAGCTGAGGGTGGGCTCTGTCGAGGCTCAGAGCCCGGCACTGCACCTGCCTGGTGGAGCTCCACAGGGCGAGCACCAGTACGAGATTTATTTGACGGTGTACTCTCCATAGAAAAAAAAAGCAAGTTGCGTGATACTGTGGTTTCCGGTGCGCCTTCTGGCCCAGTATCTACGACTTTAGCACCTGTTCAACGGGAGAGTGGGCTCATCCCTAATCTGTTTATGTTCCCAGTAGTAGACTATTCGCAAGCAGCCTGGGGGGTGTCACTGCTCTGCGCGGACCTTGTTTACCGAGGCGGCGTCCAAGCTCGTATGGTAAAAATATGGTTGCGTTATCTTCAAAATAGCCCTGTCTTTCCCATGGCTTTTCTGCCATCCTGCAACTTTGAGTTAGGGAGTTCTGAGCTCCAGTCTCTTTCCCATGCATTTTATCCTGGCCTGGCACGCATACAGAGGACCCCACTTCTGGTTCTAAGTTAGCAGTTGGGGATAGGTGGGGTAGCACACTGTGCATTCCCCGTCATCCAGGGGGCTCTCCAACTATGCAGAGCTTGCACAATGCTGTGCTCTGGTTCTGGGCTCTCCCAAGGAATCCTCACGTCCTGCACAGAGCCATTTCCAGATACCCACCACCTGCCAACCCTCCATTGTAGAAATCTCCTGCATGCGGCCATCCAGTCAAGAGCCAGTATTAAGTCTGGTGCCCAAGTGATCCCCCCAAGCTCAGTGTGCAATGCTGGGTTCTCATCATGCTGCAACACAGGGGGGATTGTGATGCTCAGCCATCTCTCTCAACTCTGCACCGATAAGTGACATCGGGGACTTAACTGTGCCTCAGTACTGGGAGGCCCCGTTTCCGGGTACACCACACACAGCCAATTGAGGCAACGGTCGCCGTGGGCGTATCTTCAGTGGGGAAGTTGTGGAGTCTTCCTGTCAATGTTCTTGCACATCCTAACACTGCCCGCAAGACATCGGAGGTTTGGAGAGTGGCCTTCTCTGCTTTTTTTTGAGCCGGGGTGGGCTCCCCGGGCAAGTCTCGATGGGGATCGGGACGTGTCCACGCGCCAGTGGGCCCAGCATCGGCCGCATCTGATGGAGGACTTGCTCTGCCAGGTTTGAGTTAGTAAATTCCAACTTTGTCATCTTCATGGCATTGTGATGCTGGGGTGCCTGTGGATTTCCTACCGCCCCGGGTAGAAGCCAGAAGTGTACTGTGCCAGCTCTGGGGGAGATAAAGGGGGTGTTTCTGCGTCTCCTTGTGATACGTAGCCAAGGTAGGGCTCACAGTGCTCTTTCCCCGCCACCAAATTGCCTGCTGGTTACGCCGAGTTCTCCGAGGCTCTAGGCATGTGACCAAGAGTTGAAGGCAATAGGATCGTCACGTCCTGAGTCTCTGTGCCTGTACGATGGGTTCCGATCTTCAGGGAGCAGTCCACACTCGTTCCCACTCCCAAGACTTGTTCAGTATCCATCTGGCTCCTTCCCACCCACAGAGGGCGTGTACGGTGTAGTGCACCGGTTTTATTATCGAGGTTTGCTCCTCTAGATCCGTTGTGTTTAGCCTGAGGATTCGCACCCTCAGTTACCAGGACTACCTCGAGGAGGGTGTGGCTCTTCACCACGCACAACGATCTTGGGGTATGAGAGGTTTTGCTAGGCCAAGAGACTAACACCGCAATGGTCGCTCCTTTCATGAACAAGAATTCACTAGGCCTAGGGTGAAGCAAGTGGGGAAACCCATTACCCACAACACCAGCACATCATACCCCCTGTCTGTAAAAGACTTTGCCCCGAAGAAGTGACGAGTAGAGGTAAGAGCTCCTGGCAATTTGTTCCATCCATGTTCATGAACCAAACGGTTGTTATGTATCTTCCCCGACCAAAAGTCTGGGTTAACACCCTATGCCGTCTGGGGCAAAAAAGATTATCCTGTTATCACCCAATACTGTGTCTGGTGTTAGTAATAAGAATGTCGCTAAATGTAGAATCTTAATCAGTATGGTTAGCGATTAGTCAATCAATCAAACACAGTGACGTGGCTGCAAAACAGGTCAAGCGGTCAAGTACCATAAGGTGAGCGACGAAGTAGGACAAGATAACCTTGAACGAGGAAAGTGTTAGCATCAAATAACAAAAGAATGGGCATTTAGAAGGAATGGACGAGTAACCTGCCGTAGAGGAGAGGGAACAAAGAAAAAGAGAACGGATAAATTTCGTCACAAAGGGTAACTAATGAATCACTTTCAATGAAGCTAACTGTTTACGAAGAAGAAGATAAAGAACTGTTTAAAACATCTACTAACATCGCCTTGTTCTCATTGTTTCTTTTTTTTTTTTTTCATTCCACTCGTGCCGCGAAGTGTAAAAGGGTGCTGGAGTTTGCGTTCTTGAGCCAAGCATGTTACATTGTCTGCGGTGAGCACGTGCTGCTGTAAAATGTCTGTCCATCTGGCTCTTGGTCTTCCCCGTCCCCTGAAACCGGATTTTTTACACTTGTAGGCGCGTGTGGTAACTTATCGTGCTCCAATCTCATGAGATGGCCAAACCGCTTAATTTTCTGTCTTATTGCCTGGTCATTATGCTCTAAATTAAAATAATAATAATGATGAAAATAAAAATAAAACCGCCTCAAGAAATCAAACAACACGGGGCTAACTTTTGTCTTCATAGAGTTAAACAGGGCTGAGCGTTTGTCTTTACATAAATAAACATGGCTAATTTTGTCTTCATAGAGTTAAACAGGACCGAGAGTAGTCTTTACAGAGTTATAGGGCCAGGACTTATCTTATAAATAACTAAACAGGGTCAAGTTGTGTCTTCTCTTAGCTAAACCGTTCCAACATTTTGTAGTCTGAAGTCACAAGATTTTCGCACACGCATAGACACATACACTAACATACCCAAACATTCACCGCGAAACATAAGTCACATAAACACATTCAAGGACATACACACACACATTTCGTCTTTTTCTTCCTTTCTAATGCTTTTAGCTCTATATGGAGAATGGAGCGGCCACTGCAGCTGGGCTCTTTGCACAACGCCTGCATCAAAGCCTGCATATGCTCTGGCAGTGGCGTTTTCTGTAGCAACTTGTTTGACGTGATGAGGTTGCCAACCCCATGTACAACCTCATATTAGTGGCTTCTTATGACATTCCAGAGGGAGTAGTGGTCATATTCTTCCTTTGTCTTCTCAGAGACCCCCGGGAACTACACGGGGCTACACACACACATTACTGTACTTGTGTGTAAGGATGGATCGATAATGAGGGCAACGTGAATCGGAAATATGACGCATTGTTGTGATAGCTGTTTACAGTTTTTTTTAATTTTTAAAGCTTTTCAGCCAGTGGCGTACTAAGTAGGTGCGACAAGGTAGGGTGAGCGGTTCGTCCTGGGTGACAGTTAGGATGAAGATGCTATCGGACACTATTACGACAGTACTGTACCGTTTTAAAATCTGCTTGCAAGCAAAATGTATTTTTCTCTGGGTTTAAGCGATGGGTGCTAAAGCAAGGGTCCGCCCCATGTGACGAATACTATAAGTACGCCTCTGTTTCCAGCAGTGTATTTATGTAACGTCGACTATTAGTTCGTTGATCTGTATTTGCTGACGTGTAACTTCTCCATCAAAATAGGCCTAAACGCGTGCTGGCTTTGTATTGATTGATGTATATCTAATAAGACTGTTATGAGCATTGTCTAACGATCTCTTCTCTGACTCAGGGTCGATGTTTTCGCCACGTTGACTTCTTTAAGAGAAAGAACAGCCATCAATATATTTTAATATGCAGTTAGATGCAAACCACGAAAATACAGAAAACAGTTAAAAATATAACACTCACGACGCTATAGGTTGTTGGGAAGGTGAGGTCAAACTATAACATTTTTGGCTGCACGTTTTGATGTTGCAGGGATGCGTCAATCGGATTTGTGTTTTTAAAGATAAAACTACATTTTAAAAGTAGAAATCACAGATTGTATGAAGATGTCCTCCTTCTCCCGAGCGCGTAAATTTACATTCTCTTGAGAGAGACATCAGTTCCCGCAAAATTGGCTGTCACAATGAATGAAAATATACTGCCAACGTTTTGGTATGTTTTGTTTTTAAATTGATGAGTTTTTGTATGCAGAGTTTGATGAATAACATGCTTGGGGACTTTAACATCTCAATTTATTTTGTTGTAGTTTAATTTTGTAGTTTTTGACACATGGAACAACGCGTGTATGTTACTATCAACAACTGCTAATGTTGTAATGAAGACAGTAAGAAAAGCTGAAGTCCAACAATCCAGAAACTCCGAATGGGTACATTCATAGCCACGTGTTTTCCAACGAACGAATAAGAATATCGTATTAGACCGCTGAGATTTGTAATTAGGATTTGTAGTGCCTATAACTGTAGCTAATATTGTCAATTGCTGCCATTCGCCTAATGAGAAATTATAACTGTATATGTTATTTTAATCAATATCTTAAATAATCATACTTATTGCATTACGTGTTTTTAAAAAAATTGTACAATTTAAAGATTACCTGCGCGCGCTCGCACGGTGTCAGAATATGCGCCTTTCTATTTAAGACATGTTTTAAATTTATATCTTCAAATGTTGAGCGTCCGAATGTCTAAGCGGTTAGAGCGCTTGTTTCTCGCAGCAAAGTTACAGGGCTGCAAGGATCAAAACCTGGTAGCGCGAAGCTACAGTCTACCCAGCTGTAAACAGGTACCTATCCTTCTATCATAACATTTTCTGTTCATTTGTTTAATATGAGCAGCGTCTTAAGATTTCTCTAGTTACTTTACTGTTCTTGTCGGAGCTTTGAATAGCTTATATCAATGATTGGTAATCGGTCGATCGCTATATCTACCGGTAGATCACAAACTAGGCTCTCCCACCGGCATTTATAAGCGCGGTTTTCCAATATTAAAGATACATTTTCCGCGCTCCCGGCGAAAACCCGATAGCTAGGTTACTAAAATTCACTCCATTCGTTAACTATATACGATAGGAGGAACACGATCGCTCCTTTGAAGAGAAGTGAAAAATCATTTTTTTCTTCTTCTTACATTTCCACCGCTCTATTGGGTGAACTGCAGGAGATAGATCGTACGGTAGAGATAAAAGCATACTTGGTCTACATTCTAAATAATCTTAAACCAGACACAATTTTATCAAGGTAAATCTTTGGAGAGGTCACTGTTTCCAGAGTAGATCCATCCATCTCCCGGATTACCTAGCTTATTGCAAGTCTTCATTTTAAAATTTGATAGCAAGCTACTGCCTATACTTCTACTATTAACGAAATGTTCTACTTTCCAAGCATCCATCTGGCAATGGGGTTAGAGCCTGGTCTGTCGCAGCAAACGTACTGGGTTCGAAACACAAACGTACTGGGGTCGAAACACGGTGGCGTAACTCTCCAGTCTACTCAGCTGCTCTTGAGTTAGGGATGGCAAAGGCAGCGAGGCAGGGAACTAGTCACCCCAACTCATAAAGCTGGACCTAGTATAGTGAAGTCTATAACGCTACTCTCCCCTACGGCAATATCAGATTTGGGACGACCTTTACATTTTTAATGAGTAGATGGAAATAACATATCAGGGTTTTATATGAAAACGAAAGGATAGAAGCCGACACAATAGACAATAACGAAGAGTCACCTATATTAGCTAAATTTTCAACCCAACTGACATTCTCACTCTCTTTTTTTTTCCCCTTCCCCCCCCCCCCCCCTTCCCCCTCCCCAAATAAAAATTAACGAATTAATTCAAATGTCACAAGGATGTATCATATACTTCAAATAGTAGATGAAGGCACACTAATATGTTTCCGTCAGTTGCAACCGATAATTAAATTTTAACCTTGACATGTCAAAACATGTTTACGATGCCACGGTGAGAAAGCCGACAATGGAATAATCAGTGATAACATGTGGATTCTTTATACTGGAATTTTGAACCAGACGACCAGCTAAATATAGTAACCCGCATCAAAACATGTCGTTAACAGACGTGCGCTGTGGCGGAGACTTACCGTCAGATGATGCCTGTTCGCGCACAATCCTTTCATTCTTTTTGTCTGCCACTTATTACCTCAATCTTGCAGATGAAGGCTCCCCCCCTTGTTTTCCGTAGAGCCTGGACGTCTTGAAGATATTAATAGTGATAAAGAAAAAAAAATAAAATAAAACTGCGTCTCTCACATCGACTGAAACATCAATATTGCCCTTATATCGAATATGGCTCATTCGTCGTTCGACATCAGATTCTCAAAAATCATGTTAATAGCCAAACACAGTAAGTTACACTTACCACATAAATAATATTCGTGTACCCCGGAGTAGTCTTGGCTCTTTATTGTGTTTTATCCTCGAATAAAACAATAGTCGTGTAAGGTAAAGCTAGTCCAATAGCAGTGTCATAAGAGGTTTTGATGTTAATAAAAGTATAGGCTATCCTGGACAAATAGGTGTATCAGAGGATACCAGGATAGTGCCAGATAAGAGACTGGTCTTATAAGTAATACCCCCTTCTCTGAAAAGAGCAAGGGTGTGTAGACATCAAGGTGGGGTCAAGCTATGTAAGTTCTCAGAGAAGATGATGATGATGATGTACTCTGAGTCCCTAACTGCTACCTCTTTAGATCCCAACTTGAGTAAAGATTATCTGTGTTGTTTTATTTGGCAAATTGTCTAGGGTAATTTATTTAATATAACAGGTATTGATTTCAAACAGAACTTTAACTTTAATAAAATTATTAAGCAAGGCTGGATGAAATTTTATGTACAATTTAATTGTCCTGAACCTCAATCTTTTCAGGTCAGGAATACTCAAAAGCAATATAAGGATATTTACACATCAAAATAAAGATATTGGAAAAACTGTTCCATTTTTGTAGAGTGTTCACTTGAATAACTACACATACAGTTTCTGTTCATATGAGTGATAACGTCTGCTATTACTATGCTGTAGGTTCTCTTTATTATTTTGATGGTCTTATTCATCCTAAAAAGGGTTGTAATCGTAGTTTGATTACAATTGGGTGAATGATTGGATGTTCTGACACCGGCCTTTATAAAGGACTTATCTTCGAATGTTGTTGCTGCTATTCATATACCACTGCAGGACCACAAACTTAGTAGCTCCTGACTGAGAAGATGGGGTCTGGCTCCAGTTGTAGGAGGAGCTCTCATCACCCACACACTTCCTCTCAAGTGAATACAGCCACGAGGTAATTTCGTGATATAACCTGGAATAAAAGGACAACCACATTCCATGTAGAAGTCTGCCTCAATTCACTCACCCACAAACAACACTAAGTCTTACCCTTTTTCAGTTATTGTGCTAACAAGTTGCACAAGACCTAGAATTTCTTTGCCTACAGTCAGTTCCAGGTGATCATTCTTTCTCTGTATTGATTCCATGTTAGCGTCCTTAGTCCATGCTTGGCTTCCGTACGATAATCAGGTTAAGTACAAACCAGCATGTGACCTATTGATTACTTCATTCTAACTTCTCCTGTACGTTTATCACATGATCTTTGAACAGTGGGTCACTCCCGAAGAAATACTAATTTTAAATCGCTACTAACACTTACTGTTGTAATTTGTTACCATATTTGCAAACACTATACACATTTTTTTCATTTCGAACATGTCTGCAAAACTACACACATTCATAAATGGGTCAGTATGACACAACACATTAGTTTCACTTTCTACTAGCACTCGAACAAATAGGCTGTTTACTCACAGGTTAATAATTAACAAAATAAGAAAATAAATATATCTTTCTTACCCTCATGTAAATATAGTCACACACACAAGCTGAACTGGCCTTCTAAGGGATCTAGAACTGCTTTCAGATCAGAAGGCAAAGACTCGATCTTTCTATCTTTCCAATGCTGTCAGCTCGGTGTAGATTTTTGAATCTAATGGCCCCGATAGTACCACCTTGTTACTATTTATAGAACTACATCCACCCAATCGGAGGCAACGTCAAAAAGTTAATTTTTGAGACTTGTGACTTATGCGGTTCTAAGCGTGTTTGTATAATCTGACTAATTTTAAATATTTTATATTATAGTTATTAGCGGACCGATTTTAATTATCAAAAGTGATAATTAAACGGCCCATTGTTCTCTATCGTTCTATATGGTTTTCCTTTAGTTATTTCTTTGCATTTCAATCTGGGTAATTTTTAAGTAATTGTACCCTGATGTGAAAATATCACTAAAATAAATTTTTCTACTACAATAAAATTGTATCATGCGTGAATATTTATGCTTATGTGTTAAGCAATATCAGCGCTATAATTTGAGACATTTCCAACTGTTTAACTATCTTTAGTTGTTAAGGAATAAAATATCTTCGTTCGGTCAAAAACACAAAATAGGCATTGTTACCAAGTTAAAAGGTTTCTGTATCCTTACCCAAAAAAAAAGAAGCACTTTGATTGGTTGTTAAATTTGTACTAGGCTCTTAGATAATTTTGGTGGGCGGTAGATTTTGACTTGTTTTCTAGACAAATTCAAATACCCTAGATAAATTTTTGGCAGTAAATTTGACTGGGTTCTTAGACTGCTTCAAATACTATAGTTAATTTGGGTTCAACTATTATAGCTAGTCTTTGAGCGGGGAATTTGAGCGTGGTGTAAGACAGATTCGAATTTTTACGACAAGTAGATACTGCCCGTGTAGTTCCCAGATGTCTCTTAGGAGACAAAGAAAGAATAGGACTACTGCTCAGTAAGACATATCGTAGAAGGCGATTAATATGAGGTTGTAAATGTGGCTGGCAACGGCATCATGTGAAACAAACAGCAAATGAAACCCCTGCTGCAATAGCATGTGGATGCTTGTTGTTGTTGTTGTTGTTGTTTTGAAAAGGTGATGGGTGGAGAGCGGGCACTTAACAGCTGACCATTAATGCCTCTTTTCGTTCCATCTTGGTCTACCCTGTTCAACCTGAAAATTGGTTATAATTGGGGTATTTAGTGTCATTTTATTTACTAATTTTGTATTAAATTAAATAAGTATTGTCTTTTGCAGTTGCTGGTTTTAATTAATATTAGTATTTGTCATTTCATTTTCTCTTTTGTATTGTATATAGATAACTATTGTCCTTTACACTAGGTTTTAATTTGTATTAGTATTTGTTCTTTTTGAGTTGGTGTTTTTTGTTTAAACCTCGTTGGCTTTCCTTGTCCTATGAGTAGTTAGTAAGTTTGCTAATTTTTCTGTTTTTTATTATTAATGATTTGTTAGTTTTTGTTGCTTAATCCCTATTTGGTAGAATGTCTTTTCTGAAGTATTATTTTTGTTATTATTACCAATATTGTCACTGTTATTAACCTTATAAATTTTCCGTTGTTTTATGTATATATCGTTTAAGTATTGTTTGGGCTTCCCCTGGGGCATCTATACTTAAAACTGTATCACCTGTCATGTCTATATTGGGATTTCTAAAGTATGTTTTTAATTCTAGCCTCTGTTGATCGTATTTTCTACAGTGGATCAGGTAGTAGTCTATGTCATTTTCTTCCTGACATTCTTGGCAGTGTGGTTCCTCTATCATAAAGTACGCTGCACCGAGACGGAGACGCCACAGCTTTTTGTTCGAGGGTACCTTTAGTTCTTCTCTGACCTGGCACGTCCTTGTTGGTTCTTTCAGCAGTTTGAACGCGTGTCTGCCTTTTCTACTGTTCTTCCATGTTGTCTTCCATTCCTCGTTTATAGTTAGCTTCACTTGGCTCTTGATCTCCGACCTTCCCAGTCCTGCTCTTATATTGTTTTTACTTATTCTTCCATACTTGGCGTTCTGGTCTGCCAACTCGTTACCAGCTATACCTATGTGTGCTGGAACCCACACTAGCCTCACACTACATCCTCTGTTCCCTAGTGATGTATTAATTGCAAGAATTTTTTCCTTTATGTCTGGCCGGTTACATTTACCTGGGTGTTCTAGTGCTTGTAGTGATGAAAGTGAGTCTGTAAATATCGTAACAGCTTCTGGTGGGTTATCTTCGATTATTTCTAAACTTTTTAGAATTGCTACCATCTCTGCGGTAAAAATCGAAGCCCCTTCAGTTACACTGTAGCTCTTCTTAATTCCACACTGTGGTATTACTACTCCTGCACCTAGTTGCCCACTATCACCCTTGGATCCATCAATGTAGACGGCCAGACTTTGTTTAATAAGTTGATTCATGAACTTTCTACTTATCGTTTTTGCTTCCTTATCTTCTTTGTTTTGTTTGATCTTTTCAGTAAGGTGAGTAGTCTATGATTGGTGTTTTTAGTTCCCAGGGTGGTATTGTGCTTCCATATTTATTACTATTATTAAATGTGTTTGACAGTTCTTTGAACTGTGTTAGATCTTCTATAGTTCTCCACCCTGTTGGATATCTTTCTTTATTTTAAGGGGATGTCCCATACACTTGGTCATTTCTTGTGCTACTTTACTCCAATAATTTAATCTTAGTTCTTTCCGTCTTAGACCAAGGGGCGGTATGCCAAGAGCTACTTCTAGTGCTTCTACTGGTGTTGATATAAATGCACCTGCAATGGTTCTCATGGCTGCATTTTGAAATCTGTCTAGTTTTGCTTTGTTAGAAGCTGCAGCTGAGTCATAGACTATGCTGGCATAATCTAGTTTCCCCCTGATGAAAGACTTGTAGAACATAAGCATTATTTTATTGCTGGCCCCCCATCCATTACCTTTTACTATCCTTAGTATATTTAGGGGTCCCCTACAGCTTTCTACTAAATTGTCTATATGTTTATTCCAATTTAGTTGTTTATCTAAAGTTATGCCCAGAAATCTAATTGTCGAGGAGGTACATATTTTCTGTCCTTTAATGGTTATATTGATTTTGTAATTTTTTTAAAAATTTCCTTTGCTGAATATCATACCTACAATTTTGTTTACATTAATTTGGAAGCCCCAACTTTTCATCCACTATGAAACTTTGTCTATTTGTTTTTGAAGTTTTTTGGTAAACATGGTCCAAGTTTTTTCCAGATCGCCAAATGGCACAGTCATCTGCAAATTGTGATAATGCATTCTTAATGTCGTTAAATTCATCTGCTAAATCATTAACAGCTATAGTGAAAATTGAAGGTGAAATCACTGATCCCTGAGGAATCCCATTCTGCTGTTCATATATTTCTGACTTATCATTGTTCACCTGTACAGCAAAATACCTGTCCTGTAAAAAGTTTTCTAGATACCTATAGGTTTTACCAGTAATGCCAATCTTTTTCATTTTGTAAAGAGTTCCATCTCTCCAGCATTCATCATATGCTCAAGCGACATCCAAAAAGACTGCCACTGTTTTCTCTTTCCTCTTGAACCCTAGCTTTACATCGTGTTCTAATCTTACAAGCTGGTCTACTGTACTTCTGTCTGCTCTAAACCCTGACTGGGTTGGGCTATATAACTTATATTTTTTTCCAGGTAGAATTTAACTCTTTTGTTAACAACAGTTTCCAGTATTTTGCCTAGTTGTGATGTTAAAGAGATAGGCCTATATGAACTTACATCATGGGCTTCATTATTGGGTTTTAGGATGGGTAGTATCATAGCTACTTTCCATGCTTTTGGCATCTTTCCTAAGCTCCAGATTTTGTTATAGAGGGAGGTTATTACGTTTATTGTTTTTTTTTTTTGGGTACTTTCTTAAGGATTTCATAACTAAGTACATCATGCCCTGAGGCAGTATTAGATTTCTCTTTTAATACACTAGTTACTTCTTCCTCTGTTATATCAGCATCTAAATAGTTTGTTTCATCTATCTGGTCTGGTAGTTCCTTTAAAAACTGTATCCTAAGTCTTTCTCTTCTCTCATTTTCTTCCTGTCCAAGATTACTTTATAGAAATACTCAGCAAGGGCATTAGCTTTTTCGTTATCTGTTTGTGCTCTCTTTGATAGTCTGATTGTTGGCATTATTGTTTTCTTATTGTTCCCTTTGATTGCCTTAAGTTTTTTTTCATACTTCTTTAATTTGTGTGCTAGGACTAAGTGACTGACAAAACTCTTTCCAGTTGGTTTCTTTGGCTTTGAATATTATTCTGTTAGATTCATTCCTAATATGTTTATATTCATCATAGTTTTCCTCTGTTCTGTTATTTCTATATTTTTGTAAGGCTTTTTTTTTTCTTCTCTCATGAATTTCTGAACATGTTTTATTCCACCAAGCAACTGATTCTTTATTATAGTGAGTCTTTCTTTCCTTTTTAATGTTATTTATTGGTTTTAGGTGCTGTGGCATATTTTTATTTGGTATGATCCTGGTTTTGGAATGACGTTTTCATGCATGATTATTACAATGGGCAGATGAGCAAAGTCGACACAGGGTCAACGTCTATTGCTGAGCTCTGTTAGCTGGATTAACAGTTCCATAAGAATTATAGATTGATTTTCTTGCAATACTGTAACAATGATGTTATTTGTTATGAAACCAAGAGGTTAACTGTCTGAAATCAAGGGTAACTAAATACCATGTAAGAATATCAGACAAGTTGTTCTCCCACGTGACTTTGTTCCACAACTAACATACACCACACGATGTTGACAATTCGACAGTAAAAAAAGGACAGTAAACAAGAAAGGGAAGTAATCACAAAAAGAGAGCTCTGGACAGGCTTATGATATTTTATCAAATTGACTCAGACGTGTAGTAAGTAAATAAACAATATGCTATTTATTAAGGGAATCACATTTACAAAGGGTTATTTTACATCTGATGAAAAAAAGAAATATGGACGTTTAAATCTGAAAAATAAACAGGAATCTAGGTCCCAGTGGGGTGCCTTATTTTCTTCCCTGACTAAGTCTGAGCGTTTGATGGCTATGGGTGTATGTGGTCTTCCTTCGCTTTATTATACTTATCGTAGTGTTCTTGTAGGATGTAGGCTGAGAGGACACTCTGCTGTGACTTCTTGATGAGAGCACGTGGTGGTGACTGACTGCCCTGTGTGGCACTAGTGTCTTTAAGGATGTCTGGTTCACACTCAGGGGTGAAGATTCAGTCCCTGTCCCTTCTTGATTTTTGGGCTCAGCAAAATTGAGGGAGGTCGAAGCCAGGTCCTATGTTACTGACACTCTGCACACACAAAATCACTTCAGGTTCACACAATCAGAACTTGAATATTTGAATATATTCATAAGCACGTTATTGACTTTACACACAGTTGTGTACAATCTGTGTATATTCTTTAAAAGTCTTATGTACTTAAAATTTAGTTTAGGCTGCTTTCACGGTGTTCATCAAGAGAGTAAAGTAAAGTTACATTTTCCTCTGATAAATACAGTTTAAGACCGGAAATAGGTGGTCGTCTATGGGTCACGGGTTAATTGATGTCACCCAGAAAAACCCACCATTACCATCGCGTCTTCGCAAAACCCTACCTGCGGAATCTAAATGGCCTGTTAACGAAATTTAATACAAGAACTTCACCTGATCTCGCGTTCTCGTAGGAAAAAAAAAAAGAAGGGGGTCATAGGGAAGACTAGAAAACAGTGACAGGATGGACTGAGTAAAGGAATGTGGAAGATTTAGGAAGAGAAAGGATAGACTGCTCCATGACAGATAGCCCCCCATTTAAGTTAGTGGTCAGACTAACAACGCGAGTCTAACTTTCTCTGTGCATTCTATCACGTATGATTCTAACGTCACGTCTAAACTTCACTCTCTTCATTTACTTTTACGATCCTCTCGGACAGCGATGCTGAATCCGATGGTGTTTCTTCGATTGTGTCTAATTCTGCCAGCGTATGCCTGCTCAGAAAGTCTGCTCCCACGTTGATCTTCCCTGGGATGTATTCCACCTTGAAGGAATAGGGCTGAAGTAGTAAAGCCCAACGCATGAGTCGTGCATTAAGTTTCTTTGACGCCGCTAGAAACATAAGTGGGGCATGGTCACTTTGTACTGTAAATTTTACTCCATAGAGATATGGCTGATGTTTTTTTTGTACCGCCCATACCAAGGCAAGACACTCCTTTTCAATTGTTGAATAATTCCTCTCTGCTGAGTTTAACCTACGACTGGCATAGGCTACAGGAAACAACAAGTCAGGATTGTTATCATCTGTCTGCATCAGTGAAGACCCAATTCCAATGTTACATGCGTCTACGCGCAGCACAAACGGCTTTGCTAGGTCCGGTAGTCTCAGTATAGGTCGTGATGTCAGCTTATGTTTAAGTGTAGCATACACTTCTTCACAATCCGGAGTCCAAACTACTTTCTCTGGCTGGCCTTTCCTGGTCAGATCCGTCAGCGGGGCGGTCAGTGTGTTAAAACCCTGAATAAAGCGCTGGTAATATGCACAAAGGGACAGAAATGAACGGGTGTCTTTCTTGGTAATAGGACGCGGTGCTTGTTTTATTTTCTCAACGTTTTTATCCACAGGCCACATACAGCCATGAGTGATCGTGTGTCCCAGAAATTCTAACTCCTTGAAACCAATTAAACATTTACTGGGTCGCGCCGTAAGTCCCGTCTCTTTCAGTCGCTGGAGCAGCTGGGCGAGGGCTTCCAAATGTTCCTCAAATGTGCTCGTTGATATTAATATGTCATCCATAAAGTTGTGGATGGCATTATTTTGCAATGGGGTGAGTAATTTCCTCATCATTCTGGTGAAGATACCCGGAGCGTTGCTCAACCCAAATGGCAGAACATTAAACTGATAATGTCCTTCAGACGTACTGAAAGCAAGCAACGGCCTAATTTCTTTCTTGACCGGGATTTGATAATAACCCTTGCTCAGGTCAATTTTTGTGAAGAATTTGGCCTTACTTAATTTGGTGAAGAGTCCATTGGGGTCAGGTAAGGGTTCTGGTTGGAACTCTGTCACAGCATTAAGTCGTCTATAGTCGATGCAGAGACGAGCTTCTCCACTAGGTTTTTGGAGGAGCACAACACTCGCACTATAGGGTGATTCAGATTTGGATATTATATTGGCGTTTAGTAATTGCTCAATTTCCTCTTGCAATGCACTTGCTTTTGCATACGGTATTGGGTATGTTTTCACCCTGACAGGAGTTGGATCTGTCACTTTCATCTCAAACTCGACGAGATTTGTCAGACCCGGCCTATCTGTGAGCACTTCTGAGTGTTCTTCTAAAAGTTGTTTGACTTGTTCACCTTCTGCACTCCCTAAAGTTGAGCTTATTTGCACATCCTTGTGCGATTCTTGTGGACGAAGCGGATACTCAACATATATTTTGTCTTCATTATCCACTTCTGTGGCAACCGCCAGGGTCATAAGATGAGCTGGTTCGGGGTTTGGGCGTTCAACGTACTTTTTAAGAAGATTTACATGATAAATCTTATGTTTCCCCTTCTTGGAGATTTTATAATTAGTACGAGAAATCTTCTGTACCACTTCAAATGGTCCCTGCCAACCGATTTGAAGTTTATTGTTGCCACTGGGCAACAACAAAAGTACTTTCTCCCCAATATGCAATTCCCTGTCCTTGGCTGATTTGTTGTAATGTTTGGCATACTTACTACGCGCTCGTCGCAAGTTTGTTGATGCCATCTCCCAACCAACCTTTAAGCGTTCCTTGAGTTCCTGGACATATTTTGACGCCGTAACAATACTGTCGTCTGCACTTTCATCTGTCATAGCCCGAAGAAGAGCTTCAAGCGGTCCTTTGATTGGACGCCCGAACAATAAGGTGGCGGGAGAGAGACCTGTCGAAGAGTGTGGCACTTCTCGGTAGGCAAATAGTGCTGCAGGCAGAAACAAATCCCAGGTTTCTGGTTTTTCCTGAGCCAATTTGCGCAACATAGTGATGAGAGTTCCATTGAACCTCTCAACTTGTCCATTGGACTGAGGATGATAGGGCGAGGTGTGAATATGCTGTGTACGAAATACTCGGAAAACCTCTTCCGCTAACTTTCCCTTGAACTGTGACCCATTATCCGTAAGTATTTGTCGAGGAAAACCTAGCCTGGTGAATATACTCACTAATGCTTCTGCTACATGCACTGAGTCTGATGAGGGTAGTGCAATGGCTTCACCCCACATTGTACATGTGTCGACTAGTGTTAAAATGCAGCGGTTCCTCCTTTTAGTTCTCAGAAGAGGTCCTATGATATCCACAGCTACTCTCTCGAAGGGAGTTCCTATTATTGGCATCTCTCCTAACGTCGCTGGGGATGTCCAATGTTTAGGTGCCACTCTTTGACACTGGGCACAGGACTTAACAAATCGGATGATATCTGCATTCATCCCCGGCCAATAGTAATGGGCTGATATGCGTTGCATGGTGGCATTTTGACCCATGTGACCACTGAATGGAAGTGCATGACCCATCTCCAAGATTTGGTTCCTGTACGTAGATGGAACGACTAGTTGCCCATGTTCTAGTCCTATGTTTCCTGCTCTACGATATATTAATCCCAATTTCATATAAAAGTTTCCTTTCTGCAGGGGAGTATTGGCAAATGGCAGTTTCTTGAAGCAGGAGGCCAGAGTTGTATCCTGTGTTTGAGCATTCTTTAACTCCTGAGGGAGGGGATTCTGCACAGGTGCTGGCTCCTGTTCACTCGCAGCTTTACTTCTGGTTGTCACTGCCGCAATAACAAGAGGTTCTTTTGGTTCACCTAGGAATACGTATCTACAACCCAAGATCAGGTCATAGATTGGGTCATCCATGACTGCTGCTCTGATCTGTCCTGACACAAAGCGGGATTCCACCTGGATATTTGCTATTTGCAGAGTCATTGTCTTGTCACCTTTTGTGGCTCCACGAAGTTCCACAGTGTCTGGTGTTACCTGGCCAGGGTCTACCAGTGATGAGGCGACAACTGCATCAAATTCCAGTCCCGTGTCATAGAGGCATAATACGTGCTGTCCATTTACCTTCACTGTGTCGGTAACGGACGGTCGATTGAGGCTATTCGTTTGCCTCATTGAATTCTTCTTTGGCGATTTTGTCTGTATGAATGCAGCATGTTGAGGAGCGGGTTTAATTTTACATTCTTGAGTGTGGTGTGTGTTTGTCTTACACACCTTACACCACTTCCTCCCCGTCTCCTGGTTAGTAGAGGTCCTCTCCTGTTTTATCCTATTATAAGTTTGTGATGTGTTCTGTGCTTTATGGGAAAATCCACTAGATTTAGGGTGATTGTCGGAACAGGGGTGTGTAGATGCTTTTGCAGGCATATCAGTATATTTCCGTCTTGTAGACTGAGCTTCTGCCAAAGCTCCCTGAAACCTTTCAGCCAGAGTGAGTAACGACTCAAGGTTTTCGGCCCCATGCTCTGCTAGGAACCTTCTCATATCTGGTGTCATTGTGTCCTTGAGTTGTTCCATAATAATCATTTCCTGAATCCCTTCCAGAGACTCAGGAAAGTTTCCTAACGTGCGCCATTTTTGCAGATAGGATTCGAGGCGAGATGCAAACTGTGCAAATGTTTCCCCTATGTCTCTTCTGGCCCGACGAAACTGCTTCCTGTAAGCTTCTGAATTAAGTTCAAATCTTTGTAAAAGGGCCTTCTTTAGAGTATCATATTTATTTTGCTCAGTAATTGGCAACTTCATGTACACCTCATATGCTGTTCCACGCAATCCTTGTGAGAGTTTGAGCGCCCATTTATCTTTGTCCAGACCATACGACGAGGCAAATCGTTCGAATCTATCAAGGTACGTGTCGATTTTCTCGGCGCTGTTGGAGAAAATTTCTAAAGGAAATGACATAGCATTAGTTCCTGTAGCATGACTGGTAATTGTGTTACCATCTGCTGAAGGAGAGGCACCAGAAGATTCTAATGTACTGGGACTAGCCTCTA
This sequence comes from Oreohelix idahoensis, assembly GCA_024509875.1. Taxonomy (NCBI): domain Eukaryota; kingdom Metazoa; phylum Mollusca; class Gastropoda; order Stylommatophora; family Oreohelicidae; genus Oreohelix; species Oreohelix idahoensis. The sequence continues at coordinate 375,943 of JAMPIV010008705.1, forward strand.
CTTCAACTCTTCTAGCTTCTACGTCTAATTCCTTTAATCTAGTTTCATGCTGCCTTTCTTTTTCTCTCTCCTCTGCTTGTCGAATTTCTCTCCTCTCCTGTGCTTCTCTCTCTGCTCGCTCCTTTTCTAATCTCTCTTCTCTGTCAAGATGTTTATCGATTTCGGCGCTAATGAAACTCGTTAACTCATTACCTACCATCCCCATGTCCTTAGCGAATTCCATTAAACTAGATCTTACTTTGGCTAATTCAGCCATTGTTGGTGCTGAATAAATCTTGTGGGTAAATTATCTCCCAATATACAAGAACAATTTTTTACCAAAGCAATAATGTTAGTCAGTGAATAGAATATGACTAATAGCACATTAACTCCATACACTCACTCACTCCTTAACTAAAATTAACTTCTTAGAAAGTTATTTGAAAAAGGAAAACCACCACACTACTAGCTTCAATTAATTCTTAATATCCTGTCCAGATGCTACAACGATAAAGTCTAGGGGATAGAAAAAGATTCTCACTCTAGAAGGTGAAGAAAAGCAATATTTTTGAGCAAAGGCAATGGTTTATGCCTCAGCTCTTTGCTATTCGTATCACCAGCGAGAGCTACTGTGCGCTAGGATACTTAAATCTCGAGGCGAGCCCCCACTTGTCACGCGTAGGGAGAGAGCAAGGTCGACACAGGTCAACTGCTCTAGATAACAGTAAGAATATAGATTGATTTTCTTGCAATACTGTAATAATGATGTTATTTGTTATGAAACCAAGAGGTTAACTGTCTGAAATCAAGGGTAACTAAATACCATGTAAGAATATCAGACAAGTTGTTCTCCCACGTGACTTTGTTCCACAACTAACATACACCACACGATGTTGACAATTCGACAGTAAAAAAAAGGACAGTAAACAAGAAAGGGAAGTAATCACAAAAAGAGAGCTCTGGACAGGCTTATGATATTTTATCAAATTGACTCAGACGTGTAGTAAGTAAATAAACAATATGCTATTTATTAAGGGAATCACATTTACAAAGGGTTATTTTACATCTGATGAAAAAAAAAATATGGACGTTTAAATCTGAAAAATAAACAGGAATCTAGGTCCCAGTGGGGTGCCTTATTTTCTTCACTGACTAAGTCTGAGCGTTTGGTGGCTATGGGTGTATGTGGTCTTCCTTCGCTTTATTATACTTATCGTAGTGTTCTTGTAGGATGTAGGCTGAGAGGACACTCTGCTGTGACTTCTTGATGAGAGCACGTGGTGGTGACTGACTGCCCTGTGTGGCACTAGTGTCTTTAAGGATGTCTGGTTCACACTCAGGGGTGAAGATTCAGTCCCTGTCCCTTCTTGATTTTTGGGCTCAGCAAAATTGAGGGAGGTCGAAGCCAGGTCCTATGTTACTGACACTCTGCACACACAAAATCACTTCAGGTTCACACAATCAGAACTTGAATATTTGAATATATTCATAAGCACGTTATTGACGTTACACACAGTTGTGTACAATCTGTGTATATTCTTTAAAAGTCTTATGTACTTAAAATTTAGTTTAGGCTGCTTTCACGGTGTTCATCAAGAGAGTAAAGTAAAGTTACATTTTCCTCTGATAAATACAGTTTAAGACCGGAAATAGGTGGTCGTCTATGGGTCACGGGTTAATTGATGTCACCCAGAAAAACCCACCATTACCATCGCGTCTTCGCAAAACCCTACCTGCGGAATCTAAATGGCCTGTTAACGAAATTTAATACAAGAACTTCACCTGATCTCGCGTTCTCGTAGGAAAAAAAAAAAAAAAAAGAAGAAAACAGGGGATCATAGGGAAGGATACTATTGTCCAAAACAGAATTAAAATGACAGGCTTATGGACTGAGTAAATTGGAATTTTTGGTTGTGCTGAGTGAGATTCTATGTTGGTTGTATCAAATACTTCCCAGTCTATAATTTTAAATGTTTCGTTAACTAAGACTGCGACACCCCCTCCTCTACCTTCTTTCCTATCGTGCCTAAGTATCTTAAAGCCCTTACAACTATGTCTACTATTTGGGTTTAAAAGTGTCGCTTGAAGAGCGTATATAGGATTAGTTCATCCTGTCTCTGCAAGAAGTGGTGCAAAATTATTTTTGATACCCCTACAATTCCACTATAATTCTAAATCCTTCTAAGTTTAACTTTAATATCATCTAGTATCCCTTTTATTTTTTGTTTAAACTATCAAATTTGCTCTTATTCTGTATTTCCTGTACTCATGAGCCCATTATATACCATGTTCTCAAGGAATTCCTCATTCAGGCTTGTCATTTTGTCCCAAACTTTTTCCACTAAGTATGGTAAAAGTACCTCAACTTGTTCTTTGATAGATTTTTTCTAGGTTGCTTTTGTTTTCCTGTTGTATTATGTTCTTTTTGCCCACTTTCCTATTTTCACCCAATACTACATTCGCTTCTCTGTCTATGTTTATCTCATGTCTTTCACTTTCCATTCTTTTTAGTATAATTTCATTTTCCTCTTTTAGTTCAGGCAGTTTAACTATTATTATTTCATTTTCTTCTTTCAGTACAGTCAGTTCAGGTACATACTGGGCAATTTGGACATTCGCCTTTTTGTAGTCGGTATCTGCCTTTGCCTTTTCACACTGCGCAGAGGGGTGAGTACCGGCGCAGTATCTGCAAACTGTTTTCCCTTACAGTTGTTTCTTCCGTGGCCGAATTTCAAACAGTTGGAGCATTGTAGCACAGGGGGAATGTAAGCTTCTGTATTCTTCTTCGTTTTCCCAAATAGTAGTGTTTTAGGGGTTTCCCTCCCTTCCGTCGTTAAGACTACCACTGGTGTTACAACACTCCCTTTCACTGTTATTCTGTCCACGTGTACCAGCTTTATGTCTGGGTTCTGTTTTGCGAGGTTGTTCATAACTTCCTCACTTGACAGGGTGGTGTTTATCCCCTTTATCACACATCTATTGGTCTCTTTTGCTAGCTCTATCTTCACTTTTATGTCGTGTGCAAGAGTCACTGTTTTTGCTTCTACTTTTAGTTCATCTAACATCTCTTTTATTCTGTCACGCTGATTTAGGGTAATGATTATGCCAAAATAGGTTTTTGAAATTTTGGCTATCGTCTTTTTGCCTAACACCGGTTCAAGGATGGTTATAATTGTGTCTTCATCTAGTGCCTTGATCTTGACAGCCTCACCAGCTACTTGCGTTAACTTTAAACGACATCTGTTTACTACATGCTCATCTTTGTTTTTGGAAACTGCATGGGTTGCTTTATGTCTTGAGTTTTCTTTGGTACTTTCTGTGCTTTCATTGCTATTTTTTTGGTTAGTATTTTCTTCTATGAGGTCCTGATTATTCTCTTCTAGTTTATCGTGCCTGGTGTCCCTAGCTTTGGTTTTAACTGCTTCTGCCCACGTTTTGCCTTCACCTGACTGTGCTCTAGTTATAGGTGGCATGTTTGGTTATGAGCTATGTCCTAATTTCCTATTTGAATTTATTTATTTATTGTTCTTTCCTATTTCTTTTAGCTCCCTTTCTTTTATTTTGTTATTACTACTTTACTTATTTTATTGGACTATCTTGTTCTTAGTTTTTATTCTTAGAAGTTTTGTCTATTTTGGTTCACTCTTTTTGATCGGGCAACTCTAAATTTTTTCCTTATCCACTAATATTTATTATTAATAGTTGATTAACAATACTAGAATATATGATTACAGTTTAGGAAGATTCAACTTATTGCTATTTCTTAGTGAGTTAAGTAAAACAAAAATGGCTGCTGTACCACGCGAAATATAGCACGTGGCGCCTGGGCCTATTAAAATTTATTTTTCTTATTTATTTATTACTATTCCTAATTTATATTATCACTCCTAGCTAGTATTATTAAGCAGTAAACAAATACTAATTATAATCAACTGCTTAAATTGTGTACAGAATAGAAATAGAAAATAAATTCAACTTATCTCTGGTCAACGTTGTGGCACGTCTGATCGCTCTAGAAGTCAAAAGTGAAGTGTGATGTGGATGCTTGGTGCAGGCTTCCTACAAAGGGACCAGCTGTAATTGTGCCTCCATGCTCTGTAAGAAGCAAAAGGGAAAATGATAATAGCAGATACTGTCGTAGGGAAGTTGAAGTGTCAGTGGAAGCTGCATACTTCATGTCATCATCACCATTTTCCTTATTTGTTCCATATGGAGTGTAGAGGCATCCATACAGTTCGTCCTATTGTAGGAAATTTACTCCATTGCATTCATATGTTCTTGCAGCGGGTGTTTTCTGTAGCAATTTTAAAAACCCGATGAGGTTGCCAGCCCTATGCACAACCTCATATTAGTTGCATCTTACAATATACCTAAGGGAGCTGTAGTACTGTTCTATCTTAACCTTTTCACAGACCCCTGAGAACTAGAGGGGTGATAATAGGGATATGAATATTCAGTTCTTCTTCTTCCTCGTTCGCACTCAGACTTGTACATTAATTAATTTATTAAAGACAGTAGTCAGCTCAAGTTCCTCATTCGCCCTCAGACTTCTACATTAATGAATCTAATAAAGACAATAGTCAGCTCAAGGTCCTCGTTCACCGTCAGAATTCCACTCTCTTCCAGACTCTAATAAAGGCAGTAGTCAGCTCAAGGTCCTCGTTCACCTTCAGACTTCCACTCTCTTCCAGACTCTAATAAAGACAGTAGTCAGCTCAAGATCCTCGTTCGCCTTCAGACTTCCACTCTCTTCCAGACTCTAATAAAGACAGTAGTCAGCTCAAGGTCCTCGTTCGCCTTCAGACTTCCACTTAACGTAGCACAGTAATATGCGCTTCTGAGTTTGTTTAAAAATTACAATGTACGTAAATAAATAAGATGACTGTTGTAAAACTGGTAGGGGAAGTAATATATAAATTAAAAAAGATAAGGGCATGGAATCATTTTTTTTAAAACAAATTAAAAGTACGCAGGAAACATGGGTATATAGTCAGTGGCAGTACAAGATATGTCAGAAGACATGAGAGAAAATGTTTGAGCGATGAAGGGAGGAAATCAAATCTTGCTGACAAAGCATCATAAACAAACATAAAAATAGGAGACATGCACACAATACAATAATGACCGAAACGAAAACAGCGTAGCAGAAGAGGCGTCACTAGGGTTTGTGGGAAAAATCCTATTTTAGAGGTTTCTTCTTAGAGTTACTTCCCTTGGAGCTTTAGGGAGAATGCACAAATGACCTCGACCGGCGACGGACACCTATTCTGATGCAGTCGGCTCGGAATTATGTGCTATATATATATATATATATATATATATATATATATATATATATATATATAATATAAAGTTATAAATATATATATATATATAATATATATATTAAAACGCTCCGGGGGGAAGAATGGTTAAATGTGTATTCCCGGAAAAGGGAGAAAAACAAATACATAATAACAATGAACGGTCATTCCTAAGGGAAGTAACTCTAAGCAAGACACCTCTAAAATAGGATTTTACCGGTTTGTGTCACCGGTGCGGTAACTCATGGTGTCACCCCCATGGACCTCCTCCCGTACCAGACCATACAGAATCCTTAGTAATGTTTTTTGTACTAATGTTACTCGTAAATGCATATGGAAATATACTCATAAATGAAATAATAAAAAAATAAATAAATAAACAGGAACAAATACACAAGCACTTCAGCGCTTAGTGAACATCTCGACTAAATCATAACTTTCCTTTCCTGGCCCTCAAAGCTGCGATCGTGTGAAATCAATGCGCATGCGCATTAGAAGGTTCAAAAAGTAAACTAGCATAGAGTTTTAGCCTTGTAGGTATATTGATACAGTACATGTAAGCTGGGCTTACGAAAAATGTTTTTGTGGTTTTAACTAACTACAGGGATATTTTTATAAAAAATAATAAATTTCTGCTGAAACACTGCGCAAAATTTTTTATAGACAGTCATTTTGGTGTCACCCCCTCAGCTGATCACCCCCTCTGATGGTGTCACCCGGGTACGGTCCGCACCCCATGCACCCCCTAGTGACCCGCCTCTGCGTAGCAGCAATCCGTGTTTCTAGTGTACCGTTAATTTATAAACCTGATTCTATAAAATTTTCTTTTTTAATTTATTAAAAGTTACAACCTTAAGGCGACGTACTTGAGACAAGTATTGTTCACTTACGTGAGGCAGTCGTTATGTCAATCAAGATGTCTAGATGATTCATGCTTGTCCGTCAGATGATTGAAAGGATAGAAATATACGAGTGTGATCTAAGGGAGGAGATCGGCGCACTTGGGTAGTGAGATGGGCGGACTTGAAAGTTGTGTGACACGTTTCACACGCACGTGAGATGAGCGGACTTGAAAGTTGTGTGACACGTTTCACACGCACTGAGTTGTCCGTTTGTTTGGTTTGGTTTTTTAAGGACTATCTTCAATGCACACGGACAACACCATCAGTGTTCGGATCTCCTCCCTTAGATCACACAAGGAGGATCTCAGCGCAGTGCACGAACTCTGTAGCACCGGCGAGAATCCCAATGTATATAATGTATAGGAATCACCCATTCTATAAATATTTGTGTGGTGTGTAGGTTTCCTAATTTTTAAATTTTGCGATTTCCCAACTGCCGTGAGATTTTTAACGTGCGCAACTTGCACTCGGGACCTCCTATTTTTGTCGCCCTTTGTATGACATAATTAGGACCACTGGTTCTGAAAAAAATATTTCCATAAATTATAATCCCTCAACTGGGATTCGGACCCAGTACCTCTTGAATACGAGGCGGACGCCATACCTCTTAGCCACTCCGACTGGTAAGGGAAGTAATATATAAATTAAAAAAGATAAGGTTGTCCCTAAGTTGTCCGTAGAACAATGAAGCAATACAAAAAATGAGAACAACAGGGTTGGGGGAAGAGAGCGAAACACACATTGAGAGAAAGAAAGAAAAAAAAAGAGAGAGAGAGACAGAGAGAGAGAGAGAGTTAGAGATAGAGAATGATGAAGCATCGCCAATTAATAAATAAAGTGGATATTTGCAAAATTTAATTTCACGGAAAGAATTATAGCTCTGGAGAAACACAGAAATTAATATTGGAATGGGATTATAGCCCCTAGAGCAGGGGTCGGGAACCCGCGGCTCGCGAGCCGCATGCGGCTCTTTGAGCCATCTCGTACGGCTCTCGGCTCTCTACTACTTAACTTTTAGTGAATGAGGGTTACCATGTGATTTTTTTTCATGCGGCTCTTCAATTTGTTAAAATGGAGACAAAATTAAATATTTGGCTCTTTGTCAGGGAAAGGTTCCCTACCCCTGCCCTAGAGCATCCTTCATGCCCAATGAATAACAACTTCTGTTCATGATAGGGTGATCGATCATATCGTTTTTCACACACAAAAAAACGATATTTTCTGACTTTTTGGTTTAAAAATAGAAGATAATACGACAAAAAATGGAACAAAAAAGAGGACTTATTAATTTCAATCTATTAATGCATGATTGTAAGGACTTGAGCTAGTTCTAGTGTTATAAAAGTTATAAAAATTGAAATAAAATGTCCTTTAAAATTTTACATTTTAATTAATTTTAACAACAAAAATGATCTTTACGCCCATTAATTACAATTGATCAAGCAATTATTATTAGTAATTTATTTAATTAATATTGTGTGGATATTTTCTTCTTTAACCATTCTTTATTTTCTTTTAAATATTCATGAAATTGAACGTGCGACGTTTCTTTTAAATTATATTGCAGAAGCTAAATTCTGTTGATGAAATCCACATTGCACATGTTTCTATCTTTTGTTCAGTGACTTTCCTTCAATAAAAAAAAAAAAACCTGTCCACGTTTGCATTGTGTTCAGGTACCGCAAACAAATATTGCGCGAGTTGTTTTTCACGAGGCGAGAAGGATGCTCTAAGGGCTATAATCCCTTACAATTATTAACTGCTTTGTTTCTCCAGAGTTGTAGTTCTTTCCGTGAGATATAACTTTGCAAAAATTCACTTTTGTCATAAATTGCCGACGTTTCCTCTCTCTCTCTATCTCTTTCTCTGTCTGTCTGTCTGTCTGTCTGTCTGTCTGTCTGTCTGTCTGTCTGTCTGTCTGTCTGTCTCTCTCTCTCTCTCTCTCTCTCTCTCTCTCTCTCTCTCTCTCTCTCAACGTGCGTTTCGTTCTCCCAGTTTTTGGACATTTAAAAAAAATTAACCTAGTGCACACGGAAATGTATTCTGTGTGCACTAGGTTAATTTTTTTTAATGTCCAAAAACTTTAACCCGCACGTGAAAATTGCCATTGTTACTACAAAAACTCGTGGTTTTTGCAACACGCCCCACTAGTTCAAAAGGTTAAAAAGTAAGTTGAATTTCTTTTTGTTAGTAAGTCATACATTATTAAAAAAACTTGACTGATCTTTTCCACGGATGAATCAACTCTATTTTGTAATAAATTGTTTACACCTGGTTGCATTTAATTGGTCCATAGAGGGGTTTTTCTTGGTGGCCCTTAACTTTTGTCCAGTAGTAAACATCATATCTATCTAAAACAACGTGTGAGGAATTCATCAATCTGATTGGATCCAGCATACTGGACCACATTCTCTGTGAAGTGAAGAAATACAAGTATTATTCCGTTTCATTGGATTCTACTCCAGATATATCTAATATGGACCAGCTGACTTTGACTCTGCGCTATGTTTTGCCATCTGGACCAGTTGAAAGATTTGTGGCATTTTTGGATATGGAAGGTCATAGTGCTGAACAGCTTACTAAAAGTCTACTTAATTTTTTAAAGGCAAATGACATTGATATTAAAGACTGCCGTGGTCAAAGTTATGACAACGCCAGCAACATGAGTGGCAAGTTTATAGGATTACAAGCACGAATTAAAGAGATGAATAAGTTTGCGCATTACATTCCGTGTTTTGCACATTCACTAAATTTGGTTGGAAAATGTGCTGCTGAAGGTTACTTGATCGACTTGTTGAATCTCAAACGCCTTCTCCGCAGTTTAAAAGCCGAACATTTCTTGTCCTTATTGATAGCTTGCTCTCTGCCTTGTCGAAACGCCAGAAAGCTTATCAAAAGTTGAATGATGTATTTGGATTTCTTCGTCAGTTACAGTCGTTTACACCTGAAGAGGTGGTAACGAAATCATCGAATCTTATTAAATCATATCCGGAAGATCTGGAAGAAAGTCTTTGTGAAAAACTTGTGCAGTTTACAGAACTGCTGAAAACTGATCTTGCTTCTCATATTGGCACTACTCTAGACCTTGTAGAGTTACAGTTTTACCGTTTGATAATTGACAATTCTTTGGAGTCTTGTTTTGCAAATGTAGAAATCGCCTTGCGCATCTATTTGTCACTAATGGTAACCAACTGCAGTGGAGAACGATCATTTTCAAAACTGAAACTTATTAAAAATGAACTAAGGAGCACCATGGGTCAAAAGAGATTGAACAGTCTCACACTAATGAGCATTGAACAAAAACTTCTGCGTGAAATTGATACATCCTATATCATCAACAAATTTGCTCATGCTAAATGTAGAAACATTAATATTTAAACAATAATGTTGACTGTGTTGTTACTTTTGATAATGATAATTACTATGCAAATTAAAAATGTATGTGTTCAAATATATTTGTGTTGTTTTACTGTTTTTTTTTTTTTTTAAATATAGGGCCCCTTTCTTAACATATGCTACAGGCCCCGTACTAGCTTAATCCGGCCCTGAGTCTACTACGATTCTTATTTTATCTTTTACTCTGGCTCAGAGACATGGCGTGTCTCAAAGAGTCTCACCTCCAAGCTACAGATATTTGTAAATAGATGTCTCCGACGGATCCTCCGTATAAGATGGCCAGATGTAATAACAAATGTAGAGCTAAGGAAAAGATGCGGACAACAGGAAATACAAACAGAAATTAAGGTAAGAAAGTGGGGATGGGTAGGACATACACTCAGAAGAGAAAAATCAAGCATAGCCAGAGTTGCCCTTGACTGGAACCCACAGGGGAGAAGAAGAGTTGGGGGTGGAGACCAAAGAGAACTTGGAGAAGAACTGTTGAAGAGGAGGCTAGGGGAATTGGAATGACTTGGGCACAGATGAAAAAGACAGCCCAGAATAGAAATCGATGGAGAGCAACTGTTTCTGTCCTATGTTCCACAGGGAACGACAAGGAATGATGATGATCTTTTACTCTATATTTAATATTGTTTCGTGTTCAAATTCTACTTTTCTCAATTTTATTTAGCCCATCATTTCCTTACATTTTATTTCTTACACAATTATTCTTACATTGCTTCCTGCCTTCTATTTTCATTCTTTTATCTTTAATATTGTTTCGTCTTTAAATTCTACTTGTCTCTATTTTATTTAGCCCTTCGTAATTCTTGTTAATACATAGTTTTTTCAAGAACTTACTCGCCGATCTACCTTCTTATTTGAAGGACAGTACTCATGCTATCACTACATTTGATTCGATCAGATTTACGCCTGACCATACTTACCGTCTTTTCCATCTAGATGTTTGTTCACTTTTATTATCACCACATTTTGATGGGCTCAAGGCACTCCAATTTTTTTCTCGACCAGCGTACTGATCTTACTATTAGTACGGGTCCTCTTCTTCGCTGTGCTGAGTTAGTTCATAATCTTAACTCTTCTGAGTTTAATAGCCAATTCTTTAACCACATCAGTGGCGTAGCTATGGGTACTAAAATGGGCCATAGTTACGCGTGCCTGTTTATGGGCCACTTTGAATATTTGGTCTTTCTAAGTTACGATGGACCAATACCTGAGTTTTACCGCCGCTATATTGATGATGGTATTGGCATTACAGACATGTATGAGGTAGACCTCCGTAGACTTATTGACTATGTTGGTAATTTCAATCCTGCCATCAAATTCACTTCTCAAATTTCTACGACTTCAGTGAACTTTCTTGACCTCACTGTGACAATTAGCCCTACTGGTCTTAAAACTTCTGTCTGTTATAAGCCTACTGACGCTCATGGTTTCATTCTTTATTCATTCATTCATTCATAACCCTCCACTCACAAATGAGCATAGGCCTTCAACAAACACATGCCAAGTCCTCCTGTCACGTGCTATCATCTCAAGTTCTTTCCACGTTCTCCTCATCATTTTCACCTTTGTTTCCAGCTCTCTTCTCCATGTGTTTCTTGGTCTACCTCTGCCTCTCTTGCCCAGGGGGTTCCAGAACAAGGACTGCCTTGTAATGCTATCAACAGGTTTCCTCAGTGTGTGTGTCCTATCCATCGCCATCGTCTTCTTCTCATCTCTTGTTCCACTGGTACTTGTTTGGTTCTTGATCACAGTTCCACGTTGGTAACCTTGTCATACCATTTCAATCCCTCTATTCTACGCAAGCACCCATTTATGAAAGTCTGTAGCTTTTTGGTTGTTGTCTTTGTTGTTCTCCATGTCTTAGAGCCATACAATAGGACTGACTTCACATTTGAGTTGAAGATTCTTATTTTCGTGTTGGACCCAATTTCTCTTGATCTCCATATATTTCCCAATGCAATGAAAGCTCCTCTTGCTTTTTGTATTCTTAGTTTGATATCACTGTCTGTCCCTCCAACTTTGTCTATATTGCTGCCAAGATATGTGTACGATTCTACATCTTGTATTGGTGTTTCTTCAAGTTCAACCCTGTTATCATTACCTGCATTTATTCTCATTATTTTTGTCTTTTCCCTGTGTATTTTCAGACCCAATTGCTGTGACCTCTCATCAAGTGTTTTCAATTTGTCCTGCATCTGATTACGGTTATGGGACAGAAGAGCCAAGTCATCAGCAAAATCCAGATCATCCAACTGCTTAGTCAGAGTCCATTGGATTCCATTTCTGTTGTGTGTTGTCGATGATCTCATAACCCAGTCTATTGCTAGTAAGAAAAGAAATGGAGACAAGAGGCATCCCTGTCGCACTCCTTTTCTTATCCCAAACGGTTCTGTAAGCTGTCCTTCGTGAAGAACTCTGCATGTCATGTCTTCATATGTTTTCTTTATTAAATTAATGATCTTCAGTTCCTTCTTTATACTTCATCTCAACCTCTTAGTTGTGAAAATTCAATTACCTTTTCTCAACTTCTACGCTTGTGTCGGTTATGTCACGATGACGATGATCTCCATGAGCGAGCTCAAGAGATGTATACGTTTTTTCGCCTACGTCTTTATCCTGAACGTGTTTAATCTGATGCTCTTAATCGCATGACACACGTCACTCGTCAGATGACACCAGGACCGTCTTAACAGCATTGTAGGCCCTGAACAAAGCAATGCACTGGGCCCCCACCATCCCCACCCACCCACGGGAATAAAAATGTAAACGGTCAATAAAATTAAACCTATAGATTTATAATTTAACTAGCAATAACCCGTCAATAATGACGGAAGTAAATCAAATGATAGATCTGTCCATGCACTCTGAACACATATGGTCCACGTCCAACGAAGCGATCGATTTGGGCACCCATGGATGCAAAGCCCAAGACTGAATATTAGGAACGGATATTTTCCTTAAAATGTCGATGTTGTGGATGCGCTGGGTTGCTCAAAAGATCCTTGAAATACGGAGGAAAAGGACGTCTCTGCTCTCCTTCTTGCTCCAACAGCACTGTACCTTTATGGCAGCAATATTTGAGTGTACCATCGGTTGATCTTTCCACTTGAAAATTGAGAGAGTGACAGAATTGACATTCCTGATTCATTGGGCCGCATTTGTGTACAGCAACTGCATTCTCATCAAAGGCATCATGATTTGGAATTGTTGGACTACGTGCAGCTCTTGATAGTCTCACTTGTTGTGCAGCAGCTGCTCTACGTTCGGTTGCTTCTTCTGAAGTCTCCTTTGCTCGTTGTGATGCTCTCTACTGACGAATGCGAAAAGCTTCTGCAGCGCGTTGAGATTAATGCTCTTCTGCAGACTGATTTTCTCGATGTGAGTGACGCTGTGCTTGTCTTTGTGCCGCTTCATGTTGTCGTCGTATTGCTGCTTTTTCTAGAGTCTCTCTTGCTCGTTGTGATTGACGCGATCGTCTCTTCCTCTTAGCATCTGCAGCTCGTTTTGGAGCCATCTTATCACTTTGATTCATAATAATAAGTCTGCAATACTTTAAATTAAAATTTTGTCTTGAAGAAGCAATCAAAAACTTACATTTTAAGGTTATTTTTAACAAAATGATGAGTTATATCCGTTTCCGGAATGAAATTGGGTTCTACACCGACTTTTCTTCGTTGAGTGTTACTATTTTCGGGAGAGTACATATAAGGGAAACAATACAATTAATGTCTAACTTTCAACCACAGTTGCATCCCTTAGATGTGACCGACGTACAAACGGCGAGAATTATGGATTGTGATGATGGTACTTTCAACAACAATTTCGTCAACTTACCCACGTCATGTTTGATTTGAATCGCTGGCCTTTTCAGCGAGAGATCGAGTAATTATCCACTCTGCCAAGAGATGTCTTATGAACAATATGGCAGCATCCCAGCATGGGGCCCCTAGAATCGTGGGGCTCCTGGGCACTGCCCGGTGTGCCCATGCTTTAAGACGGCACTGGATGGCACTCACTACTAAACCTTCTGCTAAATCTGACAGATTCAAACTTGTTCTAACTTTCCATCCTCACTGTTTGGTGGTGAAAAGAATTCTATTTCTTCATCTGCCTATTCTCAACTCTGATCCTGTTACCAGTGAGTTGTTCCGGGATCCCCCGCTAGTGGCATATCGTAAGGATTTGAATTTCAAGGACATTCTTGTACACAGCCGCTTGATGAATACTAGCCCTGCATATTTTGGTACAGAGACTTGCCACCGCCCCCAGATGTCGTACGTGTGCGCATGTGCTCCAGACTATGACTGTCTTATTTCCGAAGGGCAATTTTATTATTAGAGAGTCATTTACATGTAAATTTAGGAATCTTATTTATGCTATTATCTGTAAAAGAGGCAACATTACCTATATTGGTGAAACTGGCAGACGTTTAGCAGATAGATTCCGCGAGCACTTAAATGACATTTATCACAGGGAACCTAACCCTGTGGCCCTTCATTTCAATAGCCCTTACCATTCCGGTTCCTTTGGTATCCAGGTAACCGGTATACGCTGCTGCTTTTCTGATGACCGTACTCGCTTTTCTCTAGAAAATCGTCTCATTTTCGAAATGGGTTGCCATTCTCCTCATGGTTTAAAGGTCCAACATCATTTTGCTTAACTCTGTTATTCATTGGCTTTCCTCTATTTCAGACTTCTTTATTTCATCCCTCATTTATAACATATAAGGAAGGGAAACCCGAGGCCTGTAAAAAGTAAATAATATTAGACAAACATAAAGGTATGTTTTCAGGCACTCGTAAGAAATAAAGAAGTAGAACACTAGACAACAGTAAGCCACTCACGTCTGTTGTTTTTCTGTTGTCTAGTGTTCTACTTCTTTATTTCTTACGAGTGCCCGAAAACATACCTTTATGTTTGTCTAATATTATATTATATAAATGCCTCTAAAACTAAAGCTATGAACTTTTCTAACGAGACCTTTGATATCATCTTGAACGGGGAAAAACTACAGAAAGTTGAAAGTTTCAATTATTTAGGCAGTAAAATGACTCAGGATGGTGACACAACAAGAGAAATCCATACTAGAATTGCTTTGGCAGCTAGCGCCTTCAATAGATTATCTAACATTTGGAAATTACGATCATTGAATATACATACCAAGCTTCGTCTGTTTAATTCAAATGTTATCTCAGTGTTAACATACGGCTGTGAGAGTTGGAAAATAACAAAATCATTGGAGAACAAGCTGAATACATTCGAGAACAAATGTCTTAGAAAACTCATGAACATCAGTTGGAAAGAATTCAAGACTAATCGACAAATAAGAGAAGACTCTAGGCAGAAATATGTCTCCGACTATATAAGGAAAAGACGATGGTCATATATCGGTCATGTCCTACGAATGCAAAACAACAGAATACCACTACAGGCGCTCACTTGGGTTCCTGAGGGTAAGCGGAAAAAAGGAAGACCAAAAGAAACACTCAGAAGAACAATAATAAGAGAAGGAAGAACGTTGGGCCTAAATAATGTGCAAGAGCTAAGAGGAGTGGCGTCACAACGAACAACCTGGAGAGCACTGGTTTCTGCCTTATGCGCCGTGTTTGGCGCTTAAAGAATTTATTATTATTATTATTTAATATTATTTCATCCCTCGCTTTTTCACGATCTTTCTTTTATGAAGTTTGTGTTTCGTTTCGTGTCCTATTTGTCTATTTTTATGATATTACTTTCATTATAGATGCCCGACGCCAATGTATTCACCGTATCTTTATATATATATATATATATGTATATATATATATATATATATATATATATATATATATATATATATATATATATATATATATATATATATATATATATATATATATATATATATATATATATATATATATATATATATATATATATATATATATATATATATATATATATATATATATATATATATATATATATATATATATATATATATATATATATATATATATATATATATATATATATATATATATATATATTGTCGCAAAATTGGTTTCAAGTCATTGCAAACGGGTTCAGTTAGATTTATAAACCCGTCAACGATCGATTGACCGCTTTCAAAATGGCGGCGTATCAGCGAAATGTGTATCAGACAGAGGAAATCGCCCAGGATAAATAAAAGCAGACGGGAATCAGTATGAAAAGGATTTTACATTTCAGTACAGGGAAGGATTGTGTATAACTACATATAAGAAGGAACGGTAGGAAGTTCTCATTTACGGAGATATATGCGTATTTCGGCTGCCCACAGTTACGCGGAAAAGCATGTAAACCCACTTCTGTTCTAAATATTAAAATCATCAAATAACAGTTTGGGAATTTACATGGATAGGAAGATAGAGATTTATCGGCTGTATAAAACAAGATAAGATGGAACAATATGGATATTATATATGCCGAGAATGAGAAAGGCAAAATTTCAGTCGACGCACAGATCGGCTGGAGTCGCTGTTCGGGAAAGATTTTTCAGGACTAGTCTTAGGCTGTGACGTCACTGCTCTCCGATACGGCCGCGTGCTGCGTATAAGTAGCGGATCGGTAAACTGGAGACACAGACAACGAAAGAGGTTTGAGACAGACTGGAGGCAGAGTTTCGCCACTACCCATGAATTGTGAGCGGATCGCCAGAAACATTGTTAAGTCCAGTATCTGAAGTCTGAGGGTAAGCGAAATTATGATAACTACCGTGTATAATATTTGTTATTTCAGGTTCATATAGAATTCACAAAATATGCCTGTATAATAGTTATTGATATAACGTATTATTATTTTAATATGATTTATTCATGTGCATTGTGGATGATTGTTGCTTGTACAAAAATTAATCACAAATAGCCCCACAGCCTAATGAAGATATATTTATCAGATTGCTTTATCGCTTACGAAGATAAAGGCAGTCCCATGGCAGAGATTGTCATAGGGAAATGAAGTGTTAGAAACTTCATCATGGAAGATCCCCGTTTACGAGGTTAAGGTGACTCGTCCCCTTCCTCGCTGCCTTTGCCTTCCCTAGTTCGAGCGCACAACTTTGTACCCATTTACAGCTGGTAAAATGGAGTGTTCCACAGCCAGGTTTCAATTCCAAAACTATGTAATTGTACTACCGAAGAAAGCAACTTGATCGCTTGGTCACTCTCTTTATTTATGTATTAATTTTGTGTAGATGCTAAGGATAGCATCAGTATTTGAATTCGTACTTGATATGATTTGGAAGGATCAAGTTATAGAATATGAAGGGATGTATAGGAGCGGAATAAACCAGATGATGTTTATTACTGATATGTTAATATTAATTCTATATCATTGAAATGATGTTACTTGCTATGACTGTATAACTTTGACACCTGATGACTGACTAGTCTGACTTATGTGCTAGTCAGTTACACTTAATTGAAATGTTAATATTAATGCTATATCACTGAAATGATGTCCTTACTTACTATGATTGTATAACGGTGACATCTGATGACTGACTGGTCTGACATCTGTGCTAGTCAGCTACAAGACTAGCCAGATACTAGCCAAGGCTGATATGATATGTTGCAGGTTCCATGAAATAACTCAAACCAGACTGTCCAGTATCAGAAGCCTGTGTCGTTCATCAGAGGCAATCCCACAAAAGTGCAGGACCCCAAAGAGTGAACTTCAACTGGTCATTGGCATCCCTACTGTTGGGCCTACCAAGTCTGATATCAGCAAAGGACAGTTCAGTTTCAGCAGTATCAAGTTGGAAAGATAAGTGTCCTGTTTGACACTGACCACCTATACATGTGAAACAGCCAATAGTTGAAAACAATAAGTAACCATACAGAAACTCAGTCAACTGATGACAGTTATCCTTAAATTCAAAGGACTAATAACAGTGATTTCAGTAACTTTATTATTTAAGATCTTGAAGTCTAAACAGACAATAATAGTAATTGTGTGAATACTTTTATATATACAGTATATATGTGTGTATGCTCTTTTCCAACTAGTAGAAATAGAATATTAGAGTAATTATTAAACTATTTTAACTGTACCTGAGGATTTTTTCACTTCTTCCATTTTGTGGGTTCAGTGAATGTACATTTTACTTATCCCCTAGAATATAAGTAATCATAAGATAGTCACAGGGAGGAGACACCTTAAATTCTGGTTCTACTTCTTACCAACTGGGCCAGGGTTTTCACAGTCTGACTATTTTTATGATAACAATACACCAGTGCTTATTTCTAAGACTGGGGTATTACTTGTAAGGTCAGAACTCGTTACTGGCATACTCTTACATAATAAATAATTTTAAATAACCTCCCGCTACAGTGGGGGCTCGTCCGGGATATATCTTTGATATTCCTGAGCCAACTTTCTATTTCTGCTGTGTAGAAAATTTTGTTTTGTAAAATTTTGTGGAAAGAGTAACATAGTGGGAAATAATTATATTTTTAGGAGTACCATTGAGTACAGATAAAGAAAGCTGTTTCATATGTGGTGAAGTCAGTTTAATTAACTTTAATTTTAACTAAGTTAATTATATTGTAGTAAATTAGTTTGAGTAAGATCGCTTGCCCTACTAGACTACAGATACATCATGGCTGACTTGGTCAAATTTAGGTCTGCTACACTGCAGGTGGGAAAAGAGCTTGGCATGGATGGTGACGCTCTGATCCGGTATGTCACGACGGAATGTGAAAAGTACACCGAGAGAGAAGCAAAGCAATTAGAAGCAGAGAGAGAAACAAAGAAATTAGAAGCAGAGAGAGAAGCCAAGAAATTAGAAGCAGAGAGAGAAGCCAAGAAATTAGAAGCAGAGAGAGAAGCCAAGAAATTAGAATTAGAAGCGGAGAGAGAAGCCAAGAAATTAGAAGCGGAGAGAGAAGCCAAGAAATTAGAAGCTGAGAGAGAAGAAAGGAGATTACAAGCAGAGAGAGACCATGAGCTGAAAATGAGACAGCTTGATCTTGAACTTCAGGCTGGGACCATCACCCATGGTAATAGCTCACCTCATTCTGCGAATAGCTCTTTTCAGAACACATCAAATGGGGCCATGAACTTCCACCTAGATCCATTTGTTGAAAAGGAGGACGCAATTGAGTCGTACCTGGATAGGTATGAAAGGCTAGCCTCTACATATGGACTGGAAAAGGAAAAATGGAGTCTAAAGTTATCCCAGGGATTGAGAGGTATTGCATATGATGTGTTTCTGAAACTCCCCAAAGAAGATCAGGAAAATTATGAAATACTAAAGCAAGCCTTACTGATCCGGTATGAAAAGAACTCTGAGGCATATAGGAAGAAATTTAGAACTTCTAAACCTCTACCTGGAGAAACATATAACCAGTTCTCAGCTAGACTAGAAACGTATTTGTTGAAATTGAGTAGTTTAGGTAAGTATCAGAAAACCTACGAGGATCTGAAAGAAATGGTTATGTTAGAGCAAGTGAAAAATTCCATGCCTCCAGAAATGAGGAAATTCCTTATGGAACAAGGAGCAGAGAGGCTGGAAGACATTTTGAAATGTGCAGAGAGATACCAAGCAGCTCAAGCTGAATTGGTAGGAACAAAAAGGAAGCAGGTAGAAGGATATAAGCCACCACCGCAGAATACCGATTTTGACCAGATGGATCAACCATACAGAAACAAGCAAAGATTTGACAATGAGGACAAAAACCCTCAGACTCAGGAAAATAAACCCTATAAACAGGGAGATAAGTGGTGCAAATTTTGTAAGATGAGCAACCACAACACTGATGAATGTGGGAGGAAAAAACCCCTTCATCATGCTGCATGTCTACAGGTGAGGACTTCGGTTAGGAAGGAACTGACTGTGAGTCAGAATAGCCTCCATCACCCACCTACCCAGGAGATAGTGACTGTGAATGGCAAACAAGTCACATGAATGTATGACACAGGTTTGTCCTATGACGCAGTCGTGTGTGCATCTCTGGTGTGCCCTGAACAAATCACCACAGAAACAGTAGACATTCAAGGGCCACTAAAAGGAACATCACCTCTTACTTTACCCATAGCAAAGATTCATGTCAGTTGTCGCTATGTGGAAGGGGAGATAAATGCAGCAGTGTTAGACGATCCCTTTTACCCCCTAATGTTGGGGCGTAAATATGTTTTCTTGGGAGACCCTGTAAAACCTATGGTTATGGCAGAAACCCAGACCAGGTCTGACTCCAGGAACATAGAGAGGGACACCAACTTAAAATTTCATTCGACTGAAATGAAACGGGCTCAAGAAGCAGACAGCACATTGAAGCCTTGTTTTGGCAAATTGTCAAAGACACATAACACACCAAGGAAAGGACACTTCTATAGGGAACATGGACTCTTGTACAGGAAAGCTGGCAGAGGGACGAAAAGTCATGGTCAAATTGTTGTACCATCCACCTATAGGAATAAGGTTATAGGCTGGGGAAACATATCAACTTTGAGTGAACACCTGGGTAATGGTGCCACAAAACAAAGAATAGCCACCCAGTTCTACTGGCCAGGTATTACGGAAGACATAAATCAGTATGTAAATTCCTGTCCAGAGTGCACCTATGTAGATTCAGAAAGTCGACGGAAGAGTCTTCATCAAAAATCTACAAGCAAACCAGCAATCAGGGGTACTCCCGAGATTTGCACGGGAGGGGAAAGGAAACATTCCACACAGGTTCAATTGCAGTCTGAACCCCATGCGCTGGAAAAAAGGAACAAATCACGTAGCGAAAATCAAACACCTACGGATTTGCGAGGGAAAACCACATCCAACTATCAACGAAAAGAGGGCGGTAAACTTCATGGGAAACCTACCGACCCCGTTTCACCAGCAGTAAGAGCCTGGATGAAAGGCCGAACCGGAAGGAGAGAGATAGTAAAGGATGAATATATTATTGGAAAACAGAATGTGGGCGCAGATTTTCTCAGTCGCCATCCCACAGAGCTTGAGGAGGATAGAAGGAAGGAAAACTAACCTCGGAATGGTCGATTTGCAATTGTCTTGTACCCAATAGTTAAGCTAGATATCATCCAGCTTAAAATATGGGGGAGCTATGTCGCAAAATTGGTTTCAAGTCATTGCAAACGGGTTCAGTTAGATTTATAAACCCGTCAACGATCGATTGACCGCTTTCAAAATGGCGGCGTATCAGCGAAATGTGTATCAGACAGAGGAAATCGCCCAGGATAAATAAAAGCAGACGGGAATCAGTATGAAAAGGATTTTACATTTCAGTACAGGGAAGGATTGTGTATAACTACATATAAGAAGGAACGGTAGGAAGTTCTCATTTACGGAGATATATGCGTATTTCGGCTGCCCACAGTTACGCGGAAAAGCATGTAAACCCACTTCTGTTCTAAATATTAAAATCATCAAATAACAGTTTGGGAATTTACATGGATAGGAAGATAGAGATTTATCGGCTGTATAAAACAAGATAAGATGGAACAATATGGATATTATATATGCCGAGAATGAGAAAGGCAAAATTTCAGTCGACGCACAGATCGGCTGGAGTCGCTGTTCGGGAAAGATTTTTCAGGACTAGTCTTAGGCTGTGACGTCACTGCTCTCCGATACGGCCGCGTGATGCGTATAAGTAGCGGATCGGTAAACTGGAGACACAGACAACGAAAGAGGTTTGAGACAGACTGGAGGCAGAGTTTCGCCACTACCCATGAATTGTGAGCGGATCGCCAGAAACATTGTTAAGTCCAGTATCTGAAGTCTGAGGGTAAGCGAAATTATGATAACTACCGTGTATAATATTTGTTATTTCAGGTTCATATAGAATTCACAAAATATGCCTGTATAATAGTTATTGATATAACGTATTATTATTTTAATATGATTTATTCATGTGCATTGTGGATGATTGTTGCTTGTACAAAAATTAATCACAAATAGCCCCACAGCCTAATGAAGATATATTTATCAGATTGCTTTATCGCTTACGAAGATAAAGGCAGTCCCATGGCAGAGATTGTCATAGGGAAATGAAGTGTTAGAAACTTCATCATGGAAGATCCCCGTTTACGAGGTTAAGGTGACTAGTCCCCTTCCTCGCTGCCTTTGCCTTCCCTAGTTCGAGCGCACAACTTTGTACCCATTTACAGCTGGTAAAATGAAGTGTTCCACAGCCAGGTTTTAATTCCAAAACTATGTAATTGTACTACCGAAGAAAGCAACTTGATCGCTTGGTCACTCTCTTTATTTATGTATTAATTTTGTGTAGATGCTAAGGATAGCATCAGTATTTGAATTCGTACTTGATATGATTTGGAAGGATCAAGTTATAGAATATGAAGGGATGTATAGGAGCGGAATAAACCAGATGATGTTTATTACTGATATGTTAATATTAATTCTATATCATTGAAATGATGTTACTTGCTATGACTGTATAACTTTGACACCTGATGACTGACTTGTCTGACTTATGTGCTAGTCAGTTACACTTAATTGAAATGTTAATATTAATGCTATATCACTGAAATGATGTCCTTACTTACTATGATTGTATAACGGTGACATCTGATGACTGACTGGTCTGACATCTGTGCTAGTCAGCTACAAGACTAGCCAGATACTAGCCAAGGCTGATATGATATGTTGAAGGTTCCATGAAATATCTCAAACCAGACTGTCCAGTATCAGAAGCCTGTGTCGTTCATCAGAGGCAATCCCACAAAAGTGCAGGACCCCAAAGAGTGAACTTCAACTGGTCATTGGCATCCCTACTGTTGGGCCTACCAAGTCTGATATCAGCAAAGGACAGTTCAGTTTCAGCAGTATCAAGTTGGAAAGATAAGTGTCCTGTTTGACACTGACCACCTATACATGTGAAACAGCCAATAGTTGAAAACAATAAGTAACCATACAGAAACTCAGTCAACTGATGACAGTTATCCTTAAATTCAAAGGACTAATAACAGTGATTTCAGTAACTTTATTATTTAAGATCTTGAAGTCTAAACAGACAATAAACTGGGCCAGGGTTTTCACAGTCTGACTATTTTTATGATAACAATACACCAGTGCTTATTTCTAAGAC
The DNA here is from genome assembly GCA_024509875.1 of Oreohelix idahoensis. NCBI lineage: Eukaryota > Metazoa > Mollusca > Gastropoda > Stylommatophora > Oreohelicidae > Oreohelix > Oreohelix idahoensis. Next base: position 398,611 of record JAMPIV010008705.1, read on the forward strand.
TGGGGTATTACTTGTAAGGTCAGAACTCTTTACTGGCATACTCTTACATAATAAATAATTTTAAATAACCTCCCGCTACATACATACATATATATATATATATATATATATATATATATATATATATATATATATATATATATATATATTATATATATATATATATATATATATATATATATATATATATATATATATATATATATATATATATATAACGTATTTGTGGTGTCCGTAGTATTTTTCTTTAACCTGTCTATATTTCTTGTTCTTGTTGCCTATTTGTGGCTGGGGCAAAGTCTACAGACAGGGGAGGGGGTATGATGTGCTGGTGTTGTGGGTAGTGGGTTTCCCCCCTTGCTTCACCCTAGGCCTAGTGAATTCTGTTCATGAAAGGAGCGACCATTGCGGTGTTAGTCTCTTGGCCTAGCAAAACCTCTCATACCCCAAGATCGTTGTGCGTGGTGAAGAGCCACACCCTCCTCGAGGTAGTCCTGGTAACTGAGGGTGCGAATCCTCAGGCTAAACACAACGGATCTAGAGGAGCAAACCTCGATAATAAAACCGGTGCACTACACCGTACACGCCCTCTGTGGGTGGGAAGGAGCCAGATGGATACTGAACAAGTCTTGGGAGTGGGAACGAGTGTGGACTGCTCCCTGAAGATCGGAACCCATCGTACAGGCACAGAGACTCAGGACGTGACGATCCTATTGCCTTCAACTCTTGGTCACATGCCTAGAGCCTCGGAGAACTCGGCGTAACCAGCAGGCAATTTGGTGGCGGGAAAGAGCACTGTGAGCCCTACCTTGGCTACGTATCACAAGGAGACGCAGAAACACCCCCTTTATCTCCCCCAGAGCTGGCACAGTACACTTCTGGCTTCTACCCGGGGCGTTAGGAAATCCACAGGCACCCCAGCATCACAATGCCAAGAAGATGACAAAGTTGGAATTTACTAACTCAAACCTGGCAGAGCAAGTCCTCCAACAGATGCGGCCGATGCTGGGCCCACTGGCGCGTGGACACGTCCCGATCCCCATCGAGACTTGCCCGGGGAGCCCACCCCGGCTCAAAAAAGCAGAGAAGGCCACTCTCCAAACCTCCGATGTCTTGCGGGCAGTGTTAGGATGTGCAAGAACATGGACAGGAAGACTCCACAACTTCCCCACTGAAGACACGCCCACGGCGACCGTTGCCTCAATTGGCTGTGTGTGGAGTACCCGGAAACGGGGCCTCCCTGTACTGAGACACAGTTAAGTCCCCGATGTCACTTATCGGTGCAGAGTTGAGAGAGATGGCTGAGCATCACAATCCCCCCTGTGTTGCAGCATGATGAGAACCCAGCATTGCACACTGAGCTTGGGGGGATCACTTGGGCACTAGACTTAATACTGGCTCTTGACTGGATGGCCGCATGCAGGAGATTTCTACAATGGAGGGTTGGCAGGTGGTGGGTATCTGGAAGTGGCTCTGTGCAGGACGTGAGGATTCCTTGGGTGAGCCCAGAACCAGAGCACAGCATTGTGCAAGCTCTGCATAGTTGGAGAGCCCCCTGGATGACGGGGAATGCACAGTGTGCTACCCCACCTATCCCCAACTGCTAACTTAGAACCAGAAGTGGGGTCCTCTGTATGCGTGCCAGGCCAGGATAAAATGCCTGGGAAAGAGACTGGAGCTCAGAACTCCCTAACTCAAAGTTGCAGGATGGCAGAAAAGCCATGGGAAAGACAGGGCTATTTTGAAGATAATGCAACCATATTTTCACCATACGAGCTCTGACGCCGCCTCGGTAAACAAGGTCCGCGCAGAGCAGTGACACCCCCAGGCTGCTTGCGAATAGTCTACTACTGGGAACATAAACAGATTAGGGATGAGCCCACTCTCCCGTTGAACAGGTGCTAAAGTCATAGATACTGGGCCAGAAGGCGCACCGGAAACCACAGTATCACGCAACTCGCTTTTTTTTTTTCTATGGAGAGTACACCGTCAAATAAATCTCGTACTGGTGCTCGCCCTGTGGAGCTCCACCAGGCAGGTGCAGTGCCGGGCTCTGAGCCTCGACAGAGCCCACCCTCAGCTACTGGAGGACCCTCTAGACCGTCTTGTGGAGTCAGCAGACGGCGGAGGAGAACTACTGACCAAAACAAAACAGAAAAAGAGAAACACAGAGTGCCACTTGTCATGATGCACTGGAATGCAGAGGGAGTGAACAGCAAGCAGGCTGGATACAGCAAAAAGACAGAGCTGGAAAACATCTTGTATGAGAAGCAAGTCAGTGTTTGCTGTATCCAAGAGACTCACTTGAAAGCAGATCAAACCTTTAAAATAAAGGGATATCAATGCTTCAGATCCGACAGAAAAGATAGACGAAAAGGAGGAGTACTTACTCTTGTAAGGAATAACATTCCTGCACACGAAAGGAAAACCTTCATGGATGGAGCAGAATATCAGCTGTTGCAGCTAAAGGTAGACAAGATGGAAATAGAACTCCTGAACTATTACTGTCCGAACAACAAACCCCTGAGTCTCAGCTCTATACAGGTACCAGCCACCAACTTTATAGCAGTTGGAGACTTTAATAGCCACTCCCAGAGCTGGGGCTATAACCATTTGGATCACAGAGGTGAAGAGGTTGAAACTTGGCAAGATGATCACTCCCTAATCCTAGTCAATAATGCCACAGATACTCCTACCTTCTACTCCAGAGGATGGCACACAACTTCAACACCAGATCTTGCCTTCTCCACACCAGATATAGCTGGATCTATTAGTAGAGAAGTAGGAGACCAACTAGGGGGAAGCGACCATCGCCCAATCTTTCTTACTGTCCAGAGTGCAACTCTCAGTACAGGCCCAGCCATTACAAGATGGAACTACAAAAAAGCCAACTGGGGTTTATTCAGGCATCAGGTGAACATGCTGCTGTCTACCCTCAAGGTACAGAACAGAGACATTAATGAAGTGGTAAAAGACTTCAACAGATGCATACTACAAGCTGCAAAAGAAACCATTCCCAAAGGATGCCGGCGTAACAACATACCATACTGGTCCAGCACACTCCAAGAACGTCAGGAAGCTATGGACAGGGCTAGAAAGGACGCAGAGTCTCAACCTTCACTTGAAACTCACAACAAATGGAAAAAGGCTGTAGCAGAGTTTCAGAGAACAAAGCTAGAAGAAAAACGGAAAAGCTGGAGAACTAAAACGGCATCGCTGAACCTTGAGAAAGACGGCAGGAAACTCTGGAGATTAGTCAAGTCTCTAAATGAAGAGCGTTCCTCACCTAGGCAGACTATCACATTGGATGAAGGTGGCAAACTTTTCAGAGGAAAACAAGCTGCAGACTTGTTTGCTAGAAGATACAGTTCAGAAAGCAACTTACCCATTAACATAGATCATCAGAGAGAGATAAGAAAAGAAATACTGGCAACCATGGGACAGACAGATACTCCTGCCCCAATGAGGGAACCCATCACACTAGGAGAACTACAGAAGGCTATTTCCAAGCTTAAGTTTCAAAAGTCACCCGGCCCAGACAAAATCAGAAACGAAATGCTAGTAAATCTGAGCTCAGCAGCAAAGACAAAACTGCTTGAGATATTCAACCACAGCTGGTTGAAAGGAACGGTACCCCAAGTATGGAGAGAAGCCATCACAATACCCATACTAAAGAAAGGAAAATGTAAGACCGAGGCTGCAAGTTACCGGCCAATCAGTCTCACAAGCTGTGTTGGGAAGACTATGGAGCGAATAGTCAACCACAGATTGAAATGGTATTTAGAGTCTGAGCAGATCCTGGTGCCGGAACAAGCTGGATTTAGAGAATGCTACAGTATAGAAGACCAAGTTACTTACTTGTCTCAAGCAATAGAAGATGCCTTCCAGGAGAAGAAAAAGGTCCTAACGATCTGGGTCGACTTCAAGCAGGCCTTTGACAAGGTGTGGAAAGATGGCCTCATTGCAAAACTTAGGAGAAGTGGAATCCAAGGCAACATGATGAAATGGATCCAGTCATACTTGCATAACAGGAGAACTAGAGTCACTCTTGACGGTCTGCAGAGCAGAAAAGTGTTGCTCCATCAGGGGGTACCTCAAGGAGGAGTAATTTCCCCAACACTCTTCCTGGTTTACATCAATGACCTGGTGAAAGATCTCCCTGCAGGAGTTAAAGCTGCCTTATATGCAGATGACCTAGTACTCTGGTGCGCTGATGAAAATGTCACCACAGCAAATTATAGAATGCAGCGGGCAGCAGACATGCTAGTGTCATGGGCAGAGAAATGGCTTATCACAATAAACACAGACAAAACCTCCACAACACTGTTCTCCCTTGCCCCCAAGGACAAATCAGCTAACATACACCTAGGGACAACCGTGATCAAGGAAGAAAGCTACCCCACCTATCTTGGGGTGACATTTGACCAAAGGCTTACATGGAATAAGCATATTGAAAATGCAGAAGGAAAGGCCCGAAGACGACTAGGCATACTCAGAAAATTAGCAGGTACCAACTGGAGAGCAAATGAACGAAATCTAAAGAAGATTTATAATGGAGTAATAAGACCACACTTAGAGTTTAGCTCAGCAGCATGGTCATCAGCTGCTAACTCACATCTGCAGTCTTTGGACAAGGTGCAAAATCAAGCTCTCAGGCTCATTACAGGAGCCATGAAAACTACACCAATAACAGAGATGCAGAAGGTTGCTGGATTACAGACATTGTCCCATAGAAGAGACACAAAAACCATGATCCAGATGGAAAAGTACAATAGTATGCCAATGCACCCAATGAAGGCAAGACTAGATGATCTGGCATTGGGACGTCTAAAGCGTAGCAGCTTTGTGCATCGGGGGAAAAGACTTATAAGACAGCATCAAGAAGACCTATACATGAAGACAACACCACTGAAGCCCAGCCTATACCCTGTACCATGGGAGCAGGCCAGCAGTGCCCTCCAAATTAATACATCAGTCAGTGGTCTCACAAGTGGATGTGAGTATAATGATCTGCAAAAACGAACTGCTACATTGAGTATGATCCAAGAAAGCTATCCCGATCAATCATGGATACATGCCTATACAGATGGATCAGCAACTAATGCTGTTAGGAATGGAGGTGCCGGTATCTTTATCTCATATCCTGACAACCACTATGGGACTAGGCACATTCCCACTGGTAAATTCTGTTCCAACTATACAGCTGAGGTTCAAGCTCTAGAGCAAGCTGCAAATATGATTTATAACACCAACTCTGACTGCCACCAGGTAGTCATCCTCACAGATGCACTGTCTATCCTGCAAGCTCTCAAGGGTGGTAAACTCCCACATCTGAGAAATGAACTAAACAAGGTAGCTGCCAAAAAGAGAACCATACTTCAGTGGGTACCATCTCATTGTGGTGTACCCGGAAATGAAAAGGCAGATAAACTTGCAAAAAAGGGAGGAGAATGTGAACAAGAAGATAATGAAGTCACATACTTTGAAAAAAAGAGAGCTGTCCAGACTATCAGAAGAGAACAGAACCAACCCAAAGGCGACTATCACACTCTCGACCGGCAGGGACAGATAACTATTTTTCGACTCAGGACAGGGCATAACAAACTGAATAAACACATGCACAAGCTACGATTGTCTGCTTCACCACTGTGCACATGTGGATTAAACGAACAAACTGCTGAGCATGTTCTACAGGACTGTCCTCTGTATGACCAGTTAAGAAAGATATACTGGCCCAATGACTCAACACTAAACTCAAAGCTATATGGAGTTAAAGAGGAACTTCAAACAACAGTCGAATTCATCATGAGAACTCGTCTGACGGTGTAATCATCAAAGATGCGATCGCAAGAAGAAGAAGAAGAAGTAACTGTGGCTGACGAAGGGTGAAACCCGAAACATCCCATGTTTCCTGTATACCGTTAATTTGTAAAATTGATTCAGTACCGCTTTATTTGTTAATATATATATTCATAGGCAACACAGGCTTTTGCCCAGCACCTCTCGGTTTTAGGGGCCTGGCGCATAAATATATGCTTGTCGATACAACAGGACTTTTTTTTATAAAGCGGCTTCGCAAGTTCACCGTAGCCTGGGGCCTCGCTCAACCTATAACCGTCACTGACAAAAATTATTTCATTGTGCTTTATTTCAGTCTCTATTCTTTCACTTCATCAACAATAAGGCCACTTCATTCTTTATTCCTGAGAAACATGACCCAAGCAACACCTGGATCCATGCATGCACAAATAGATCAGCAACAAATGCTACACAAGATGGAAGTAGAGGAGTCTTTCTGAGCGTAAGCAATTCATTCATTCAAAACTACTCCACTCCCAAAGGAGCATTGGCCTTCAACAAACACATGCCAAGTCCTCCTGTCACGTGCCATCATCTCAAGTTCTTTCCACGTTCTCCTCATCATTTTCACCTCTGTTTCCAGCTCTCTTCTCCATGTGCTTCTTGGTCTACCTCTGCCTCTCTTGCCCTGGGGGTTCCAGAACAATGACTGCCTTGCATATGCTATCAACAGGTTTCCTCAGTGTGTGTCCTATCCATCGCCATCGTTTTCTTCTCATCTCTTGTTCTACTGGCACTTGTCTAGTTCTTGTCCTCAGTTCCACGTTGGTAACCTTGTCATACCATTTCAATCCCTCTATTCTACGCAAGCACCCATTTATGAAAGTCTGTAGAGCTTAAGCAATGGCACACCAAAAAAGCTGTCAGTCGCAACAGGAAAATTCTCAAGTAACTTCCGAGCAGAGACAGAGGCCTTAAATCTGATGCAAAAGTCTTACGACAGAAGACATCTCCGAGATACAAGTAGCTCTCTTCACATATGTGCTGTCATTAATTGCAACGCTGAAGAGTCACAATAATGCCGACCTCGATGACCTAAGAGTAACACTCCACAGGCTATGTCAGAAATTCATAGAGTTGTGGTACAGTGGATCCCATCTCACTGCAACATCCCCGGAAAGGAAGAGGCTGACATATGAGCAAAGGAAAGTGGAACTTGACATAAGCATAACTTATGAAGTGGCCAAGAGTTTTATCAAGAACAGATACAGGAGCAAGTGAGAAGCAGAGCATCTAGGCCATCACATAAATTAAAAAAAAAAAATGATGCATATTACCAGCTGAGCAGAAGTGAACAAGTGGCAATCTTCAGATTTCGCACAGGCCAGAACAGATTGGGATAAGATCTATTTAACAAGCTAAAGATAGGAACTACTAATGAATATAACTGTAGCGCCGATAAAATGACTGCTGAATATCTACTTAAAAGGTGCCAAGCATATGCGGAGCCAGTAAAGCCCATGTGGCTATCATCAGTTCCATTCCTGGAAAAAACTCCACGGAGATACCAACAGCCTCCAGCTGACCACTGCTTAATTTGAACATATTCAAGTTGATATCAGAAATTGAACAAAGAAGAAAACGAAGAAGATTAATTCTTCCCTTGCACCATTTCTCATACTTCTTCGTAAGACTTCAGTTATACAATCTTTATCGAGTGGAATCTGGAAACTTCAGTTATACAATCTTTATCGAGTGGAATCTGGAAACTTCAGTTATACAATCTTTATCGAGTGGAATCTGGAAACTTCAGTTATACAATCTTTATCGAGTGGAATCTGGAACAACAATTTCTGAACAAATACTGATTGAATCAAGAGCATTGAAGACGCTGTATTTGAATGAAGGGTAGAAACTTCATTACAATCTTTAAGGACAGTTTTACAAGTAGGAACTGGAAACTTCGTTATATCTTTAAGAATCTGGAAACTTCAAGTTTTACAAACAAGAGTGGAACAAACTTCAGTTTACAATCTTTACGAATAACAACAATTTCTGAACAAATAATTGAATAGCATTGAAGAAGTGTATTTGCTGAAGGGTAGCAAACAGTTAAGTAAAATGACTCGGAATACGCAAATACCAAGTGCTCCAACAGTTGTAAAATTACTCGAATACGCAAGACTACAGGCAACAGGTAAAAATGTATATAGTTTGAGATACGCGAAGAAGTACTGGGAAAATGAACATCAACACAAAGCATGGATAACAACAGAAACCACCAATAAAAGAAAGTAGATTTAAAAAGAAGCAAAACCCGAAGTTCCATAACCAAGATTCAGGAACTGTACATAGGGGGCGGGGGTGTAATGGGAAAAAAGGATAAACAAAATGTCATACCTTGCGGCCACAAGACTGCCGTCAGGAACAGACAAGAGGCGAGAGGTGAGAGAAACATGAGAAAAATAAACACAACAAAAGAATGCCGCATGTACGGGATTGTGCGATGAAAACGTAAAAATATACATAGATGCAAACAAATAAGTAAGAAGAAAAATCAGAAGAAACAACAGGAAGTATATGATGAGTTGGCAAAAAACACAAAAGAACCTTGAAGGACCTCTACACACGAATAAAAAGCTAGAAGGGAAGTATAAGCAATCAAATAAATTAATGCGAACAACATGACATGTGAAAACAACAAATTCTATATAAATTAACACAACCGACAGCAATCAATTGCAAATGACAATAGGTATTTTAATATAACACATAACTAAAAATAAAATGACACTAAATACCGAAATTATAACCGATAATTATGTTAAACAGGGTAGACCAAAATGGTGGTTAAGGGGAGACAAATAATCATTTAATGCTAGTCCGCTCTCCTCCCAATTACTTTTTTAAAAAAATTTCTCAATTTTCCCATATTCTCTAAAAATCCAGAAATTTCCCAATGCAATAAAAGCTCCAAATAAAGAAAGTTTGATAAACTTTCTGAAGAACTTTTAACATATATTGCTGCCAAGATGTGTGTACGATTCTACATCTTGTATTGGTGTTTCTTCATAATAGAGGTACCCATCTGTGAAGAATGTTACGAACCAAATACCATTAAACACTTCTTGCTGGAATGCAAAAAATACGACCAACACAGACAAAACATAAAATATTACTGCGAAAAAAACTGAAAAATAGAACTTAATAATATAGAAAATTCAATGGGCACCAAGTCCCCACAAGCACTACAAAAATTAGTAAAACAATATATCACACAAACAAAAGCACCAATTTAAAAGACGACAGGATGAATGGGAAAGAAATATTCGGAAAGTAAACTCCTTATTTTATTACAACACCAGTAACAAAGCAACGTCATCATAATAAATTAATACAACACAATATAAAAAAGTACATAAATAAACCTCCAACCAATATTAAACGCATGCCAGTATCGACAAAGTTATCAACTATAACTAAAAAGTAAAAAACACCTACAGTGCAGTGAGGAAGAATACAGTATAGACTAGAATAGACCATATAACATACCCTTCAGGAAGAATACAGTATAGACTAGAATAGACCATATAACATACAAATCAAGAAAAATATCACACAACATGAAACTCGTTCTGATATAACCAATAGTGCCGTGTATATGGTAAATGACTGAAATGAGCGTGTTAAGAAGAAAAGTAGCAAACCGTTTAAAAAAAGAAAGGTTCCCACAGACGTAGAGCCCGCAGTTAAGGTGCTGCAAATTTATTGTGAAAAACCAAGTGAGAAAAATATAAATCAAGACATAAAGATTCTGAAAGATTGAAAAGCCATTGTCACATTCCAGCATAAGCCATTAAAGCAGATATTGACACCTCTACAGACATATTATAAAAATTAGTCGGTGAAGTCTAAGAGAAAGAAGAAATGCCACCAGAATGGAAGTAAGGATATATGGCTTATTAAGAAGGGAGATTTTTTTCCACAAGACTGCACACATTACAAAGGAATGATGTTACTATGAAGATTATCAGATCGCCCGGCCCACTTAACATACTTATCAACAGCATCAGGCTTACGCAAGTTCGAGAGTTCAAATAACTAGGAAGCATTTTAACATGGAAGACTTTAAAGAGAAATTGAAACAAGATGACAAACAGCCAGTGCTGCTACTTACCAACTGTCATCACTACTCAAACATCAGAAAATCACTATGGAAACTAAACGGCATCTGATAAATAGTATATTCTTACAAACTGGTTGTTATCAGTGTCAAACATGGTCCCTGGCCAAAGCACAGGAAAGGAAAATCCCATCCTAAGAAAAATCATTAATTTAACAGGAAAGACAGAATGAGAAATGATGACATCAGGAGAATTGTAGGAACTACATCAAGTGTATAGAGCAGGGGTCGGGAACCAGCGGCTCGCGAGCCGCATGCGGCTCTTTGAGCCATCTCGTGCGGCTCTCTGCTCTCTACTACTTAGCTCTTAGTGAATGAGGGATACCATGTGATTTTTTTTTCATGCGGCTCTTCAGTATGTTAAAATGGAGACAAAATAAAATATTTGGCTCTTTGTCACGGAAAGGTGACTCATTTTTTGGAGTTCCGACCCCTCCATGTAATCACTGATCCTTAATCAACCCCAGGCAAAAAAGGAAGGAAGGAAGGAAGTGATTATAGAAGCATAATTACTTTACATTCCTTATTTACTGAACTAGTAAATAATGAATGCTAAGTAATTGTGCTTTGTGACAGAATTGTCCGTTCTCTTTTCCTAGTATTCATGTTTATCGCCGACATTATTGCTCCACGTCTAATTTTCTGTACTTAATTATTGTTTACACTTCCTTCTTTCAATTCTTGTCATGTCGGCACTCCAGCGACCATCTTTTGCTGATTAGGGTAATCAATCACTTTCAATTGAGCCCATATTTACACCTGAATCTGTGAAGTGAAACGTTGCAACACATTTCCGAGCAGACAGTGTGTAGGAGCGACTGAATTAGTAAGTAAACAATCTTGGGATGAGTACAGTCGATTATTTTATCAACTGATAATAGTTCTGTCAGACAAAATATGTTGATTGTTGGCTAAACCGAGTAAATGAGATAATCTTTTTCGGACAGAGTGGCCGGAGAAGAAGTATCCATCTTGAAAGAGATTACCTGTGATAGATTATGAAGTCGTGAGTGTAAACATTATTGATAATAGAAGGAAGCTGGCATACCATATATGGAGAGGCGACTTGTAAACAACACATTTTTTTGCGGATGTCAAGCAGGAATTTTCCATGACAGGTAGGGGGAATATACCCTACCAAAATATACGCAAATTGCTTGCTATTGGCTTGCCATTTGAGATGTAAAAATACATCATTTCTGATTGGAGCCTTGTCATTTAGTAGCAATCTGGATGCGTGCCGACTGTTGCCATATAATCTAGCACTTTTTGAGTACGGCACTGTGAAATTCAACTCGTCAAGAAGACAGCCAGACAAGCCAGAATAAGGAATAGGATCAGGATTCCATTTTAAAGGACCGGACAACGTGTTTGAGCATCTTGTGGATTTACACAACGACAACTCTACATTTATTAATACGGAAAGCCCGGAATCCTAGGAACCTGAACCCTTAGTCATTGTGGGAGTCTATTGTAAAGTAACACCGCATATCACATGTAAGAGGCATTTTAATCAAGTTGCTGAACCTGTTTCTTTGACCCAGAAGTCAGTATTCCCAAAGATATTTGGGTTGGTGGTCCTATCTGTGGAACAAGTGAGTGGTATAATTGGCCGTCAGTCAAAGCTAGACACCTACAGCAGTGTAGTGAAATTGACAGAGATACAACGGTAAAATATCTCCAAAGATAACATTTAAGGATAAAAACATAATGCGTAGGCTGCGAATAGTACATGATCGCCTAGACCGCGGGTCATCATCCTCCATAATAATTGACTTGCTAGACAGGAGGGGAACGGCGGATCAAAAAGGAAAAAAATATGACTGGAAAGATTGCGTGAGACTAGAAAGTAGAGATGGCTACTGTGTGTATGTTTCGAATCAATGTTTCGATACAGTATCGTACCCGAAAGATTCGATACCGAGCCTTCTTGCCGTGTCGATACACTGTCAGTTCCTGACTGTTTTGCAGAGACGCACTGTCTCACGCAGATTCGACACATAGTATGTTTCGTGTATCGAAACTGCAGTTTCAGTTCCCATCTGCCTCGCTGTTTTGCAAAGAGGCACATTGTATCATTGTCTCACCTTCAGGGGCCTTTGTAAAAATGTGTCAAGCGTGCGGTACATTAGGCGTTCATAATAGTATGGAAAATCAAACAAGTCAAAAAAAATTTTTTTAAATAATTCCTCAGGACTGAAAGAGGCTTACTACTACTAGGTGTCTGCTCGGTTTGAGTTGAATCATTGTCGCTGACTGTACCTATTCTAGTTTTATATAATGTGTCATTATTACTGTTATTATTATTATTTTTTTCACTTTTACTGCAGCTGTCAGCATGTTCCCCTTGCATATCATCATAATGAAAACGACTGTGTAAAATTCTTAACAGTGGTCACACGAAATACCATAGATTTGTACTAACGAGAATAAGTAAATCTACATACTAGGGTGTCATGACTCATGTCTCATTGTTTCAGTTAATTTACTTGTAGTCTGCTGTTTCGAAACAGTTCCATAGTTCTTTTTCATCCAAGCGCTAATTATACGCATGTTACGGTACTCTTGATTCCTGACTTCAGGCGCTCTCGTAAGAAAACGTGTTTTGTTTATACATAAAATAGTGTTTAAAACTTGTGTTCAACCTCATTTAATCTTCATTTATGGCGGGGAGAAGCCCTGTTTGGGATTATTTTGTAAAGATCAAAGACAACAAAGTAAAATGTAACGTGTGTTCTGGTATTTTATCATTCAAGGGTTCGTCAACTTCAAGTATGACTAGGCACATGAAATTTAAAACATTCCCTCGTGGATCTATGTAGCAGTCGTATCAAAACACCGCATCTGGCCGAGCAAGAAGTACTAGATGAAGAGATGACCATTTCGGTAGAGAATTCGTCAGTTTCGACATTGAAGGCAAGGTGTGGAGAAATAGAAACTTCCCCACTATTCACAGCTCCAAAAGTTAAAAAATCAAATCAATGCAAGGTAACAGGGTTTTATTCAAGACCAATTACGAATGCCAAGAGAGAGAAATTAGACGACCAGATTTTAAGAATAATCGTGAAGGATCACCTTCCATTCAGTATTGTTGAAAGTGTTGAGTTTAGGAAATTTATCTCGATTCTAAACCCAAGCTATGAGCCACCAAGTCGAAAGACATTGTCTAACAGCCTCTTATCAAAGTTGTATGACATCACGCTGTTAGATGTTCAAAATGATGTGAGTGGTGCGTCATACGTGAGCCTGACCATTGATGGGTGGACATCTTTGAAAAACGAAAATTATTTAGCAGTAACGGCGCACTTTATAGACAAAAACTGTCATATGAAGTCCTACCTGCTGTCTTGTGTAAAATTTACCGGTAAACACACATCAGAAAACATTGCAGATGCTCTGAAAACTATTGTGTCGCAGTGGGGGCTGCAAGACAAAATTGTAGCATGCACAACGGACAATGCAGCTAACATGGTAAGAGCTGTAAAATTGTGCCAGTGGTTGCACATACCATGCTTTGCCCACAGTCTCAACCTTGTTGTTCAAGCAAGCATGGAGACAATTTCACAGACACGAGAAAAAGTTAAAGCTGTTGTCGAGTTTTTTAAAAGAAGCCCACAAGCTCTCGAAAAGCTTCATAGCATCCAGAAACAGATGGGTTTTCCCAACCTGACGCTGAAACAAGATTGCCCGACCCGCTGGAACTCAACCTACGAGATGTTTGACAGGGTAAACCATATAAAAGAGCCAATCCAGTCCACGTTAGCAATAGTGAATGCAAACTTAGGATCAAAGCTGACTTTAGAAGACTGGTATGTAATCGAACAGTCAAAGAAAGTCTTGCAGTGCTTTTATGATACCACCATGGAAATTAGTGGCGAAAAATACGTAACACTGTCAAAAGTTGCACTGCTAAGCCAAGGATTGCTGAACCACTGCCTCAGTCTCAAAAGCCATAACTATGAGAATGCAACAGTCATTGCTCTAATAGAAATGCTAACTGAAGAACTAAAAAACAAAATTTATAACAAATATAGTGATCTAGCCATTGTCTGGGAGGCAACATTGGTCGACCCCCGATTCAAAGAGCATGGGTTTTTTCAGAAATGAGCAGCGATTGAAAGAAACTAAAGAAATTCTAATTAACGAGTGTTGTGCCTTACGGAGCCAAGAGGGAACCTCAGTAGCAAACCTTCCTCAAATAATAGAGCCAAGCGTTGCCACTACTACATCTTGTTCCGTGTGGGACGAGTTCGACAAATCCGTCGGAGACCTGCTAAAACAAAGAGAGGAAAATCCTAGGGCCGACAGCATTGTAGAAATTGAGAAGTACGCTCAAATGCCACTGCTGCCAAGGTTAGACGATCCGCTTCTTTGGTGGAAGAAGACTGAAGTGATCTGTCCACATATTTTTGAAATAATGAAAAAAAGATTGTGCATCGTGGCAACTTCTGTTCCATGTGAACGCATCTTTTCTAAACAAGGTCAGCTAATAAGTGAACGTCGGACTCGCCTTTCTAGTGGAAAAGTTTCAAAAATGATGTTTTTAAACATCAATTTAAAGTGAAAATTAATATTGAAGTGGTTGCTTCAGATCATTGATTTCTTTTATATGGTAATGTAACGCTTATGTTTTATGTTTTACGTTTATAAGTTTAGGTAGTTTTTTTTTGTTATTTTTACTTACAACTTTACCGTTGCAGTGAGAAGATAAAAGACTTTTCCTGAACATTCAAAGATAGTATGTAATATCAAACATGTCATATTTTTCAGGGATGACTTGATTTTACAAGTGATATTATTTTTGCTGATAAATTATAGACACTGGAAATTGTGTCAGTGCTGCAGTTGTCAATGTTTTAGGCACTATGTTGAAAGTGTCCGTGTGTTCGTATAAATGTAATGGACACTTTATTAGCTCTGCTGATATCTGTGTACTCGGTGTAGATTTGAATCATTGTCTACCAAAACTAGCTTACTCTAGTTTGATATTATGTGTTATTATTACTGTTAATATCATTGTTGTTTTTTATTATTTTCACATATACTTCAGCTATCATCATATCTCCGTTTTATTTCATCATAATGAAGACTTGTGTAAAAATATTGAATTATGGTCACACGAAACGCCATAGATTTTCACACACCCAGTACCGCGCAAAAAAAAAAAACAGAGACATCGTCTCACACAGTTCATGACTGTCTATTAGAGACTTCTTTCTACCCGATACGGGCAAAATGTGCCGGTGTGTCGACACACTGTTTCGACACAGTTTAAATCATTGCGTCGAAAGTATCGACACAGTGAAGTGTGTCGATTTGCCCATCTCTACTAGAAAGGCTAAGGAGACGCAATTGGGGGGGAAACGGAGAAAAGTCACGTTTCCCAAGTTGACATAAAAAGTAAGCAACTCGACAGAAGGGACCATAGATATGTTACGCCACAGTCATTTATTGGACGCTTTTGCGCGATACCAAGCCCTTGATTTGAATTCAGCGGCTAAAACGCAGATGTTTGGAATATTACAAAAATTAAAAAGTAAATTTTTCTTAATATTAATGTTAGGAATATAAAAATTAGCTGGCCGGATGGCCCATTCTGAGCAGTGAACTAATATGGTCTTAATTTTACAGACGGATAGATAATATTGAAGATAATGACAAAAGACAGTGTTGTTCACATCATCGACAGACTGTATTGAATCTAAAAGTGTCGCTAATTGCACAAAAAAACACGACCTTGAGACGCAGGTGTTCAAATCTACGTAGTATGGAAGAGAGGGACATTGGTGGTAGCTGTGTCTAAAAATAACTTTTAACGACAAAATTTTGGAGGGGAGAGAAAGGTTGGTTCAAAAATCGGGTACATTTTTGTAGAAACACAAGTAGAGACGGACAGACTAACAGATAACCATCCATACTTGACTGAAGCATGACTGAAATGACTTTAGTGTAGGAAATTTGAAATTCAAATAAACCTAGGCAGTGATTGGCCACAGACAAGCATATTGTCGGCGCTTAGACGCGGATTTGGGGTCATTTCTCAATAGTTGTTCAGTGATAGACACAGATTTTAAAGTGTGGTGATTTCCATATGAAAGAAAGTGCAAGAAGTTTAGGGACGCCATACTATAGCCAGCAGCTCAGCTGAGTTTTGCTAGCAATTCTGTGTTATTTATTCATAATCTGGTAAGATTGAAATTATTTCCTTATATATTTTGAATATTGTTTCATGTTTGAGTGATTTGATACTGCCATATCGAAATCTAGCCTTACAAACAAGTAGGGATTTGCTCTAGACCCCCCGCCCTAGTCAGGGTCTAGGGACCAACAACGTACATAAACTCCAGCAAGGGTTAGGCAAGACAGATCAAGTGTTGAGAATAATGAAACATATTGCCTATCCTCTTTTAGGGCAGAAAACTAATAAATATTTTTCAGAATCTATAGTCTGGGAGGATCTATCTGATGTAAAACCACCATGGTAAATGTGCTGTTTGGTCAGAGAGATCTGACCTGTCTGTATGATGTGGTTGTTGTGTCAGTGTTGTGTCCAGACGTGGGTAGAGAATAGATTTTGACACATGGCCCATACTTTGATTGCAGAGCTGTGAGTTTCTGTTGTCAACAAAGCAGTGTCTATTCAGTTGGTGACTTTACTCGAGTGTATCTGTGCAGTACTTGTGACAGAGACCACCATTATTGCCCGCCAGCACGGAGAGGTGGGACCACCTGATTTCAGCACCAGAGCTACAACTACAAGATGAGTGAGCCTCTGGTCTGCTGGACATTCACCAACGCTGTGTAGTTACTAATACCCCCATAAAAATTCCCACCATTTTCTGGACACTGGGTAGTCAATATAGACAGGTGTGATGAGGCCACCCCAACAGCACAAACATTAACTATCCTCCCAAGTAGATGACTACTAGAACATTTTAATAAAACTAACTAGTATAGTACATATATATGTACACTATTGCATTTATGATATAATATTCCATGCATTTCTTTCATAATCTCTAAATCCTTTTAAGTTCTGGTCAACCTAAAAAATTGATCCAGAACAAAATAAATGTAATTCTATCAAAAAATTTATCATAACCCTAGACACTTTACGTAGCCACATTCATTAAAAAAAATTAAGTGTGAGGTCGTAGTGGTAGCAAGAAAGGCCTTCTGACAATTCTCAACTACATTTTATCTCAGGAGCCTTCACAGCTGGCCTCATACAATTACATTTAGTAATATCAACATCATACAATACCATCAAACACCACTACAAGCAGACGGGTCTTAACAGAAGCTGGACCATCTTCGCAATTATACCACCATACTACGAGGGACGTGTAGCGGTCACCAGACTTGACCAGTGACGAGAGTGAACCAGTACATAACCTGCAAAGAACAAACTGGAGCAGAAACCAACCGACATCTTACTGGCAGCTAAGTACCCATTCAAAGCTGCCGTATGAACTCTCTAATAACGAACTTTTTTTTCAAAACAGACCATCACCTGGGATGAAATTTTAAAGACTCTAAATTCACCCCACCCTTATTTATTTTAAATTTGTTAACGATAATTGATTAGTAAACGTGATATCTGTAAATAAACAAATGTATATTTGATCTAGTCATTTTGAGTCAACATTCATTAAAATACTTATAACAGAGCTATTAAAGTAATATTGTAATGAGTTAAGTCAGCTGGGGGCTCATCAAAACGAGCAAAACATCCTTACTCATAGAAGGTCAGGAAGATAAAAAGTTTATACGGCCTGGATCCTATCAGCTGCAGTACTTGATGTCTTTAAATTCCTATGAGGCTCCCTAGAATTTAAGCACCATTCTTCAATTCACATCTCTGCCAAGGGTAATCTTGAGCGAAAGTTAGACACCCTTGAAGACCCTCATGAGATACTCTGAAATTTGGCCACTGTTGGGACCATCACTGCAAAGCAAGGGGAGTAAATCCCTTGACATTCTTCTATAATCACTTACTTACTTAGTCGTTCCCCTTCTACCGTGAGGTGTAGAGGTCTTCTATAATCCCTTTTTATTTATTTATTTTTTTTAATTCATTAATAAAAGACCTTACCTCTAGACTATAGAAAGTAACAAGAACGTATGGGATGGAAATTAATATAGAAAAAAGCAAGATATTGGTGAATAGCCATAAGAAACATGTTCCGACCAACATTACGTTAAATGGGCAAACGTTAGAAGAAGTTAACACCTTTAAATATCTCGGGTCCACTATATGTAGTGATGGAAGATCAATTAAAGAAATCAAGACAAGACTTGAGATGGCCTCAGCTGCCATGACAAGGTTGAATGTGATCTGGAAAAGTAACATCAGTTTTCCTGTGAAGATCAAATTATACAAATCACTTGTATTATCTATTCTCTTGTATGGGTGTGAGGGCTGGACACTCACTGCAGATACGGAGCGAAGGATTCAGGCTTTCGAGCATAAATGTTATAGAAGAATTTTGCGCATTTGCTATAAAGAGCACAAAACAAATGTCTATGTTAGAGAGAAGATAAACACCTATGCAGGCCACCAAGAACCACTTTTGTCAATAGTGAAACGTCGAAAGCTTGCCTGGTTTGGGCATGTAACTCGTCATGACTCCCTTTCGAAAACGATCCTTCAGGGAACAGTCGAAGGTAAACGGAGAAGAGGAAGGCAGAGAAAATCCTGGGCTGATAACATCAAAGAATGGGCAGGACACGGTTTTTCCACACTTGTACGCATTGCTGAGGATAGAGAGCAGTGGAGGACCCTGTCTGCTGATGCTTCCACCATGGCACCCCTACGACCCATGACGGGTTACGGGCTGAGATGATGAGATGATTTTGTAGCAGTATTTGTACATTACTCCGATAATCACTGGCTATTTTATTTTTGAAAAATGATTTAGTTTCGAGATCAACAAAAATATTAATGAGTTCATCTTATAGTTAAAATTTAACGACTGCACTTTCTATTTCTTCATTAAATGTAACAATCCAGTAAGGTAAATGCATTTTCTCCAGGTCCTCGAAACATAATTGAAATTCTTCCCTTAATTTTTCGAGCTGATTTACGGCAAGATATGAAGCAACCATTGCACGGCCAACAAGAACACTTCAAGATGTAAAACTTAGTCACAGCAGGCATTTTATTTCTTATATGATTGCTGTAAAAGTCTGTTTGACTGGAGATGTATAAGGTTGTTCAGTGTAAATGCCCAGATGTAACGTACTGTTTTTGATGTATTATGAATGTTAGTACGTTGAGCGTGTCGTGTTGTCCTGGACAGTACCAAGTAGTAGCGAGAAATTAGATCACTAGCGTGAGGTGCCGCCAGGGTATAGTAGACACATACATAATGTCAGTATTCCTGTAGATTCAGACATGTAGTACTTGTATTACAATGTGGTTGATCGTATAAGTGTGTAGATAACAGTGCTGATAACACGAAGGCCATATCTTCAGTCTGGCCTCACATGCCAGATACTTCATTCTGGTGAAGAATATTGGCCGTAAACACGGACCAATATGATGACAACGAAATCAGGCCGCAGGTCGCGGGCCTCGATAATCAGGTCACTCTCAGTTTACCCAAGCTTCTGAGATTAAATACATTTTCTGCCAAACCATATTCCGCCTGCATTGCGGATCCATAAAGATGATTCTTAGGCTTATGTATGTAACGGGTCAACTTAGACCTAGTCTTTCAAATATGAAGCCATACTGGAGTACAGTATAATAACTCCTTGTGAGCTTCGCTCACTATGTCGCCATCAGCGATAAATGTACCTGTAAGATCTAAACGAGACGAAAAGATCGAATAATGTTTCAGTTACCTTCTCAAAGAATCCTTACACTCTAAGGTAACACAACACACCCAATACTTGCATAAAGAAACACTCAGGGACGGAAGAATGACAAAACTGTCATTCCCAGAATTTCCAATCCCTATCGAAAACTTGGCAGAGAGAAATCTACGGATCGTTACATCCGTTCTAAGCCTCAGGTACACTCTCTCTCAATCAGTCTCTCGGCTTTTGCCGCCAAGACCCGCGCATGCCCAAAGAGCATGGACCAGATCGAGGTAAACCAAGACCAGGCGTTTCCTCCCAAACGGGTGATAAAGATACTCCGTATATGATCCTATAAATAGACTTAAGACATGTCAACTATAAGACATTGCCTGAGACAGGACAACATAAGACAGGAGAAGATAATCACCAGTCAAACCTGTCACAGAAAGATAATAAACATTTATCTCTCTTTGATCCCATTAAACCAAACATACATTAGGTTGGAGTTTTTCCCACCGTCAAAAATGACGGCAACATTACCACACCTCCCGGGGAAAAAAATGGCACATTTTTTTTTTGAATTACATCTATGAGCCCGGTGCATTAAGCTCACAACGCATGAGTAATGCGCCGATGAAAGGATCACCAAAAAATATAACATCATAATGTCAGATCCAATCGACGCACAGTAGAGCGTCTGGTGAGAAAAAAAAATCTCACTAGATAGGAGAAACTATTTTCTCAAAGTAAATATATCCGGGGAGGTGTTACCATCCATACTACCCCAAAATTAACCGACACCCGATCGACCCTCTCGGGTCTATCGACCCCCTGGATGTCGATATCGACCCTTGGGATGATGATATAATATTTATCGGTGCTATCGTATATGTTACAGGATTGGCAAACGTTAAACAAAATATTAACTACATTTTGGTAACATAAGCTAACCAGAATGACTTAGGTAAACCGAAGATTAAGTCAATAATCTAGGGTAGCAAGCAAGGCGCCACCAGTTACTCAAGTACATACCTGATGGCGTAGGTCATCATGTTCCAAAGGTTGTTATTGCCGGGAGTTGTAGTGAGGATAACCTCTCACTGCAGATAAAATACTTCTATGGCACGCGCCTCAAACAGCCTCTGACAACCAAGTCCAGCTCCCGGCCTTCACGTGTGGCTCAATTTGAGCCCGGCGGAACTGTTTCCACTGACGGGAGAAGGGGCAAAGGCGAGCGACTGGCGCCTTAAAACCAGCAGCTTCGGGCAGATAGGGCTCGTGATCCTTGGTTGGTAGCTTATCTAAGAGAAGGAACTCTGAATTCAAACCACCGCTGCCTTGCGGGAATATCCATTTATGGAATTGGCTTCGGGAGTAAACCCTGAGGATAAATCCGGAGTCGGAGTCCCTAAGGCAGTCTAATGTCGATTCGACATTATTCTGGCAACTCCTGCGACATGGCTGGTACCAAACTGTATTGGCTACTGCCGTTCCTTTGGATCTACCGGCTGTGTGGAGAGAGGGAACATGCTGCATGGGCAACAGCTTGATCTCCATATAACTGTGCCCAAGCTCGCGCCCTGGAGAGGACACTCCAGCTTCACCCTATAGGTGTCGGCAAAACACGGGAAGTAGCAGTTACCGGTTATAAGCATTTTGCCCAATTGGCATAGGGCATGGCGCCAGGGGCTACTTCCGACAGTGGGAGAGGTTCTAGGATCTCACTGGACAGCTACCGCCCGCTTCAAGCTGGGCAGCCCCCAGTCAATAAGGTGTTGTCCCGCCACTGTCTGCTTTCCCCATTGGGTGCATGGGGATTAGGGTCAAACCCGAACTGTGGACAGAAAATTTTGCACCAAGCAATTATCGAAAAAATAGAAATAAGCAAACTCTCAGATTGGGATGCTGGAACGTCCGGACTATGTTGACTGGACTATCCGAAAACCTACAGGATGTAAACGATGTAAGGAAGACAACCATAATTAATGATGAGCTTAAACGACTTCAGGTGGATATAGCTGCTCTTCAGGAAACGCGCCTGGCGGGCTCTGGAACGGTGAGCGAGAAGGACTACACATTTTATTGGCAAGGGAAAGATCTTAATAAAGCTAGAGAACACGGAGTAGGTTTTGCGGTAAAAAAATCGCTAACTAAAATGGTTGAACCAGGCGAGAATGGATCGGAACGCCTGTTAACGCTCCGCCTGCAAACTAGCACAGGTCCCATCACCCTTGTCAGTGTGTATGCTCCTACTCTGTACTCTGCCTCAGAAGCTAAAGATGAGTTCTACGAGAATCTAACAGCAATTATCAAAAGCATACCTAGGCAAGCTGTTCTCCTTGGTGACTTTAATGCTAGAGTAGGTGCCGATAATGTTTCATGGCCTTCATGTCTGGGCAGGTTTGGTATTGGCAAGATGAATGAAAATGGATAACGGCTCTTAGAGTTGTGCGTCCACCATGACCTCTGCGTGACCAACACCTACTTTCAGACAAAACCCCAGCATAAGGTGTCACGGAGACACCCACGATCCAAGCACTGGCACCAACTTGACCTGATTCTCGTCAGAAGGCCACTCCTCAGGTCTGTGCTCTCCACGCGCTCGTACCATAGTGCAGACTGTGATACAGATCACTCCTTGGTTTGCTGCAAAATCAGAGCACAACCAAGAAAACTCTATCGTGTCAGACATGAAGGGAAACCACGCATTGATACCAGCAAGATGTCAGACCCTTTCATGATCGCTCAATTCACTGCGACCTTCGAGAAAGTGCTCAGTAGCCCTCAGCATGGTGATACTATTACAGAGAACTGGGAGCATCTACGGAACACCATTCAAAGTACTGCACTTGCCACCTTTGGTAAGAAAACAGCAAAGTCAAATGACTGGTTTGATGCTTCATCAGATGTGATGGCACCTGTCATTGAAGCTAAGCGCAGTGCTATGAATGAATACAAACATTCACCAAGTGCCAGAACCCTACAGATCCTGAGGGCTACGAGAAGCAAAGTTCAACAAACTGCTCGACGCTGTGCAAATGACTACTGGCTCCAGCTCAGTGAGAGCATCCAGATCGCAGCGCAAACAGGCAACATTAGACAAATGTATGACGGTATAAAGAAAGCACTTGGCCCCCATAAAAGTAAGACGGCACCGCTAAAAAACCATCAGCGGAGAGAAGCTAACCGATAAGGGTAAGCAGATGGAGAGGTGGGTCGAGCACTACTCTGAGCTTTACGCTAGAGACAATACCGTTACGCCTGCAGCCCTTGATGGTGTCAACAGTCTGCCAACTATGGAGGAGCTGGATGCCGAACCAACATTAGAGGAACTCAGCAAGGCCATTGATAGCTTGGCCTCTGGCAAAGCACCAGGCAGTGATGGGATTCCTCCTGATTTAATCAAATGCTGTAAGAGCACGCTATTACATCCCCTGCATAGGATGCTGTGCCAGTGCTGGGAAGAGACAACTATTCCTCAAGACATGCGAGATGCCAAGATTGTAACACTGTATAAAAATAAAGGAGACAGAAGTGATTGCATAACTACAGAGGCATCTCTCTTCTTAGTATTGTTGGTAAGGTTTTTGCCAAAGTCATCTTAATGCGACTACACAAGTTAGCTGAGCGCATATATCCAGAGTCACAGTGTGGATTCCGAGCTGGCAGATCAACAACAGAACATGATCTTCTCTCTCCGCCAGCTTCAGGAAAAATCAAGAGAGCAGAAAAGACCATTATATATCGCCTTTATAGACCTCACAAAAGCATTCGACCTGGTTAGTAGGGATGGACTCTTTAAAATCCTCCTGAAAATAGGCTGCCCTTCTAAAATGCTGGAAATGATAAAGTCATTCCATGACGACATGAAGGGAACAGTCCAATATGCTGGAAGCACGTCACAGCCCTTTGATATACGAAGTGGCGTTAAACAAGGCTGTGTTCTGGCTCCGACCCTCTTCGGAATCTTCTTTGCCTTACTCTTGAAATATGCATTCAGAGATGCAACTGAAGGAATATGCCTTCACACTAGGTCAGATGGCCGTCTGTTTAATCTTTCAAGGCTGAAGGCAAAGACAAAAATCAGAAGGGTCACTATAAGAGACTTGTTGTTCGCTGATGATGCTGCAGTCGTCACTCAAAGCCAACAGGAGCTTCAGAGCTTGATGAATCGCTTCACTAAAGCATGCAAGGACCTTTGGCCTCAACAATAAGTCCTAAAGAAAACCAATGTGCTGAGTCAGGATTGTTGGGTGCTTGCACCAGTTATCACTATCGATAACTATGAATTGGCAGTGGTGCACCACTTCACATACCTAGGGTCTATACCATCAATGACAAACTCTCACTGGATACAGAAATCGACAGCCGCATTGGCAAAGCTGCAGCTACCTTTGCCCGCCGCATATGGCGTGTTTGGGGGGTCTCTAAACTCACAATGAAGACCAAAGCTGCGGTATATAATGCCTGCGTCACCAGCACACTCCTATATGGCAGCGAGACCTGGACGACCTATGCTAAGCAAGAAAGAAGGCTCAATACCTTCCATTTGCTGTGTCTACGCCGCATCCTCGGCATCTCGTGGAAAGATAAAGTGACAAATGTCGAGGTGTTGTCACGTGCTGGCCTTCAAAGTATGTATACGCTGCTTAGACAGCGCAGACTTCGCTGGCTTGGCCATGTTCGCCGCATGGAAGATGGTCGCATCCTAAAAGATATCTTCTACGGACAATTAGCAGATGGCAAGAGAACAGTTGGGCGACCACAGCTGAGGTTCAAAGATGTGTGCAAGAGAGATATGAGGGCACTGGACATGGATCCAGCAACATGGGAGGATGAAGCTGCCGATCGCACTAAGTGGCGATGCTATTTACGGCGCCACCTCAGATTGGGCGAAGAGAGGCTCACACAAGAAGCAGAGGTGAGGAGAAAACGTCGAAAGGAGCACCAGGAAAATAAGCAGCTGAGGGCTGTCACCTCAGGGGCGCATTCCCATAGTCAGTTATGACTGAAGGGGCTATTATTATTATTATTATAGGTCATCATGTCTCCACAACTTCCCGTTTCCAATATTGTTTATCAATTCTGCTTTTGATTTCATTCCGTGCCACGATGTCATACTGCCCAGTAACTTCTCTCTTTGTCGTTCTCTATCTAGTTTTCCTTCAATCTTTCCTGTTGTAACAATCTTTCCTGTTGTAACAATATATTCCAGCTTTATTCTTCTCATAAGACGCCCAAAGAAAATAGATTACTTCCTTCTAACATTAGTAAAAGCTAGGGGCCCCTGAATGAAAGCGAAAGCGAGGCCGACCAAAAACAACTTGGCGTAGAACTGTGGGGGCCGAGATGCAAAGAATGAACCAGAGCTGGGGCACTATGCGACGGATGGCCGCCGACCGAACAAAGTGGAAGCAGTTTTTTGCTGCCCCACAAGACGCCACCAAGCGTGATGGCCACTGACTGCTTTGACAGTCGGCGGTTAAGGAACAAAAAAGAGAAGAAATAATATAAGTAATAAGCTTCCTTTGCACTCTGTCTTCTTTCAGGACATCCTCATTACTCTGTTTCAGCCGCCTATACCAGTTATTGCTCAAATATATATATATAAGCATCATTTCGTTATTTCTGGAAGTTTTTGTCGTCTTATCATGAACAAATCTATAAATAGTTCCTAGGGGTCTCTTAACAAACAAAAGAACGAACGAACGAACTTTATTTTCGAAGGGTTAAGAATTGGGCGCGCAGGCCCGTTTAACATTCTGCCCCTCCACTCACATTTATCTTGCATACTATATCCTTTAATTGCCACATGTTACTTTAAGCATTAATTTAAAGGCATTACAACATTATAAAGGTAATATAACAACTTACATTTACAGAATGCAATAGAAGAATAACACATCTGTTCCCTCAGGCATGTCGTAAGTGGTAACTAATATGAGGTTGTACATGAGGCTGACAACCTGGTCATGTAAAATAAGCTACTACATAAAGCTTTACTTCAAGAGCTCTTCAGTACTTTGTACATGCTTCCGTACGCAGTACTTTGTACATGCTTCTGTACGCAGTGCTTTGTACATGCTTCCGTATGCAGTACTTTGTACATGCTTCCATACGCAGTACTTTGTACATGCTTCCGTACGCAATACTTTGTATATGCTTCCGTACGCAGTACTTTGTAATTGTACATGCTTCTGTATGCAGTCCTTTGTACATGCTTCCGTACACAGTACTTTGTACATGCTTCCCTACTCAGTACTTTGTACATGCTTCCGTACACAGTACTTTGTACATGATTCCATACGCAGTACTTTGTACATGCTTCCGTACGCTGTACATGCTTCCGGACGCAGTACTTTGTACATGCTTTATTACGCAGTGCTTTGTACATGCTTCCGTATGCAGTACTTTGTACATGCTTCCATACGCAGTACTTTGTACATGCTTCCGTACGCAGTACTTTGTACTAGAGATGGCTACTGTGTGTATGTTTCGAATCAATGTTTCGATACAGTATCGTACCCGAACGATTCGATACAGAGCCTTCTTGCCGTGTCGATACAGTGTCAGTTCCTGACTGTTTTGCAGAGACGCACTGTCTCACGCAGATTCGACATATAGCCTGTTTCGTGTATCGAAACTGCAGTTTCAGTTCCCGTCTGCCTCGCTGTTTTGCAAAGAGGCACATTGTATCATTGTCTCACCTTCAGGGGCCTTTGTAAAAATGTGTCAAGCGTGCGGTACATTAGGCGTTCATATATAGTATGGAAAATCAAACAAGTCAAAAAAATTTTTTTTAAATAATTCCTCAGGACTGAAAGAGGCTTACTACTACTAGGTGTCTGCTCGGTTTGAGTTGAATCATTGTCGCTGACTGTACCTATTCTAGTTTTATATAATGTGTGGGAGCCGCGCTAGCGTAGTGGTTACCACACCGCTCTGGCGACCGGGTGATACAGGATCAAACCCGGGTGACGGCATTTGAGGATTTTTCGTCGACCGGGATTTGGACTGGATTAACTCGAGACTTGGCGAGGACATTTGAAGGAGTGTCGTCGACCAGGGATTGGCGGCTCCTGAGCCGACCCAGCTGTAATGGGTACCTCCGAAATCGGAGAGTATTTGCCTGAATGGCGATCACCTGTCTCATACAAGAAAAACCTGGATACTCACGTGTAAAATTCAATTTCAGTGGTAGACATAAACACGAAATAACCTGAGATTTTGTCGAGTATTTAACGGGGGCGTACGAAATATAATGTGTCATTATTACTGTTATTATTATTATTTTTTTCACTTTTACTGCAGCTGTCAGCATGTTCCCCTTGCATATCATCATAATGAAAACGACTGTGTAAAATTCTTAACAGTGGTCACACGAAAATACCATAGATTTGTACTAACGAGAATAAGTAAATCTGCATACTAGGGTGTCACGACTCATGTCTCATTGTTTCAGTTAATTTACTTGTAGTCTGCTGTTTCGAAACAGTTCCATAGTTCTATTTCATCCAAGCGCTCATTATACGCATGTTACGGTACTCTTGATTCCTGACTTCAGGCGCTCTCTTAAGAAAAAACGTTTGTTTTGTTTATACATAAAATAGTGTTTAAAACTTGTGTTCAACCTCATTTAATCTTCATTTATGGCGGGGGAGAAGCCCTGTTTGGGATTATTTTGTAAAGATCAAAGACAACAAAGTAAAATGTAACGTGTGTTCTGGTATTTTATCATTCAAGGGTTCGTCAACTTCAAGTATGACTAGGCACTAGAGATGGCTACTGTGTGTATGACGGTATGTGTCAAAACAATGCTTCGAAACAGCGAGCGATTCGACACTTCCTGCTTGTTTGTTTCGTCTGCCTCGCTGTTTTGCAGCGACACACTGTCTGAGCCTATGTAAAATTTGAATCAACCGTTCGGAACATTAGTATGGAATATCAAACATGTCATATTTTTCAGGGATGTGTTATGATGACTTGATTTTTACAAGTGATATTATTTTTTGCTGAGAAGTTATAGACACTGGAAATTGTGTCAGTGCTGCAGTTGTCAATGTTTTAGGCGCTATGTTAAAGTTGAAAGTGTCCGTGTGTTCGTATAAATGTAATGGACACTTTATTAGCTCTGCTGATATGTGTACTCGGTGTGGATTTGAATCATTGTCTACCAAATCTAGCTTACTCTAGTTTGATATCATGTGTTATTATTACTGTTATTATTATTGTTGTTTTTTTATTATTTTCCCATATACTGCAGCTATCATCATATCTACGTTTTATTACATCATAATGAAGACTTGTGTAAAAATATTGAATTGTGGTCACACGAAACGCCATAGATTTTCACACACGACAGTAAAAACAGAGGAAAGTGTCTCACACAGTTCATGTATACCCGCCCCGGTACTGTCTATAAGAGACTTCTTTCTCCCCGATACGGGCAAAAGAGCCGCTGTGCCGTTGTTTCGAAACAGTGCGTCGACACAGTTTAACCCACTGTTTCGAATGTCTCGACACAGCTAAGTGTCTCTATTTGCCCACCTCTACTTTGTACATGCTTCCGTGCGCAATACTTTGTACATGCTTCCGTACGCAGTACTTTGTACATGCTTCCGTACGCAGTCCTTTGTACATGCTTCCGTACACAGTACTTTGTACATGCTTCCGTACTCAGTACTTTGTACATGCTTTCGTACTCAGTACTTTGTACATGCTTCCATACGCAGTATTTTGTACATGCTTCCGTACGCTGTACATGTTTCCGGACGCAGTACTTTGTACATACTTCTGTACGCAGTGCTTTGTACATGCTTTCCGTACGGGATCAGCTGCAGTGGTGACTCGATGCTCCACAGGGAGCGAAAAGAGAAATGATGATACACAAAGTCTGACATATGATGACATATGATGACATATGATGACAGAAGTCACCATTGCGTTATTTCCCACGACCTTCCTGTACTTCTCCCACATGCAAACATGCACATTCATAAGGCGCCTTACTATGTATATATATATACACACACAGTACTTATACTCACACACATACTTCCGCACATATTCATAGGTTCTTTCGTACACATTCATACACGAACTTCAAAATTGTTTAACATGCATACAATAGGTTGCCTATCATAAGTGCATTATTTATCTGACAAAATTAAGTCTTGTTTTTTATAACTACACGATTGCTTAAAATTTAAAACAAAAAAAAAAAGAAGCGAAAGAAACATGATGTTCAACTGATTATTACAACCCAGTTATGACAAAAGTTTAGTCACGTTTTGTACCGTTACTGTAGTGTAGAAACGACATTAACAAGTAAAAGGGGGGTGGGGGAAACAAGTCTTACGGACCCACTTTTATTGACAGATTAAAATGTGCCCCGAAAGAGAGCTTAGTGTAATATTTCAGCTTTTTACGACGAGGGGAACATGACGATTTTTAACGTCAAAGATTTCTTCTTCTTCTTCTTCCTCGTTCGTCCTGAAAAGGACGTTGGTTGTGTTGTGTCTGTTTACACCGGTGCTGCGATCTCTGCGCCTTTCGGCCGACACATCCGACTTAAGCACGGAATTTTTGGGACCGGGTTAGCCTTCCCTCTTCGATCCCTACTCACTCAGCCAGACTGCAGTGATGCAGCCTGTTTCCAGGACCACCACATGGAGGTGGAGTAGGGTCTTGGTCAGCTCTGGTTCGCTGACCCTGACGCAAGCACTCAAGCTATGGGTCGCTGACTGCATTCTCTATTGCTGCATCTTTTGGTCTCCGTCAAAGATTTGAAACATCACACATATATAAATCGTATGTTAGCTTAGATACAATTGGTTTAAAAAAAACAAACAAAGTAAGCAAAGATTGTAGACGCTTTGAAATAGTTGCGTAAAAGAATACTTGAGATACTAAATGACGGAACCGTTGTTTACAATCAAAGGGTGCGATTTGGGAGAGCAAAAGCCAGCACCATTCCATTCTGTCAAGCAAGTCGTAACAGGCAGATGCGGATGATTCGGCATAGGATCAGCACCAGCATAAAGTAAAACTGATTTTTTTTTTTTTAAAATACCTCTACAAGTGGACTTTACCTTTATGCCTGGAGGCATACTTGGAACCATCATTATATGACCACTATCTAAGCACAATACTATAGTATACCGATGTGAAAATGAACTTCTGTGAGGCTAGTTACAACCTCATTGACTCTTGAAATTATCCATACACTTCCAGGGATTCCCCCCTGTGGTGAAACATGTCGAGAACAAAGCCTTGTACACTCTATTTGGTGGAGTCACTTGTGCACCAGACGTAACTCTGGCTTTTACCTAGTTGGCTGTATACAGGAGGATCTCACTATTTACCCAGGATATGCAAGGGGGAGGAGAGCTCAGAAGTAGCTCTGTGTAGGATGTGACAATTCCTTGGGAAAGCCCAGAACCAGACCACTGTATTTTAGCTCTGCACGTTTGGTGAGCCCTCTTAGATGGTGTAGAATACACAGTAGGCCACACGCTTCTTACTCCTAGCTTGGGACCAGATGTGACGATCCTTTAAATGCAAGCCAAGCTAGAGAAACTAGAGCTCCTATCTTCAACTTAAACCGTATCGGATTGGCAGACAAGCCATAGGAAAAGCCTACATCTAAAATGTAGATAATACCAAGGTGTTTTCAACTTGCTATTGGCTGCAAAAGAGTGAGAAGGCTCAGCAACCTTAGTTAAACAATGACAACAACAACAACAACAAATCCTTTACCTTTCAGTTCCTCGCGGAGTACATGTATCCAACAAATACACATCACACCTATTTGTCCAATGCCAACAGTCTAAAATCTTTCCATATCTTTTTTTAAATCCCCTTCACGTCTAATTCCTTACTCCATCTGTGTGCATGTGTGTGTGTGTGCATGTGTGTGTGTGCATGTGTGTGTGTGCGTATGTATGTGTGTTTTATTTAATTTATTTTTTGTCGTTGTTGGCATCTTTCAATGTCTCTCATAAAGTGCATTGGCGTAGGCTTTTTGCAGGCGTCAACCTGAAGTTAGTGTTCCCCGTGGTCGTGAGGAGCGAAGAAAAGAGACACTAGGAGGAAGAATAAAATAAATTGACAGAACACGATAACAAATAGAGATATTTGAAGACGGACAAAACGGAATTATATTCATTCATAACTTTTTAGCTCACCAAGGAGCATAGGCCTCCAACAATTCCTCGGTAAGTCCTCCTGTCCTATGCCATGCCCTCAAGATAATTCTATGTCTTCATTAACATTTTCATTTCTGTCTCTGGTTTTCTTCTTCGTGTGTTTCCGGAGATCCGAGAACAAGGGATTGCCCTTTATATGCTAACATCAGGTTTTCTTCTTCGTGTGTTTTCGGGGATTCGAGAACAAGGATTGCCCTTTTAATGCTAACATCAGGTTTTCTTCTTCGTGTGTTTTCGGGGATTCGAGAACAAGGATTGCCCTTTTAATGCTAACATCAGGTTTTCTTCTTCGTGTGTTTTCGGGGATTCGAGAACAAGGATTGCCCTTTTAATGCTAACATCAGGTTTTCTTCTTCGTGTGTTTTCGGGGATTCGAGAACAACGATTGCCCTTTTAATGCTAACATCAGGTTTTCTTCTTCGTGTGTTTTCGGGGATTCGAGAACAAGGATTGCCTTTTTAATGCTAACATCAGGTTTTCTTCCTCGTGTGTTTCCGGAGATTCGAGAACAAGGATTGCCCTTTTAATGCTAACATCAGGTTTTCTTCTTCGTGTGTTTCCGGAGATTCGAGAACAAGGATTGCCCTTTTAATGCTAACATCAGGTTTTCTTCTTCGTGTGTTTTCGGGGATTCGAGAACAAGGATTGCCCTTTTAATGCTAACATCAGGTTTTCTTCCTCGTGTGTTTCCGGAGATTCGAGAACAAGGATTGCCCACACAGAAAAATGAATTACGCTTGCGAGTAGATTTATAAACCGTACAGTACTGTAATAATAGTGTACGATGGCATCCCCCTCCTGACTGTCACCCGGGTGGACTTATGTTCAACCAAGGTACGCCACTGCATCCAGGGGTGAAAAAAAAGCACGTAAGGGATGGTATGGAAGTTTACAGCGAGGAGAGATCGCGGCTCGTCTGAATGGACGCAGAGAAGAAATCCTAGAGTGATCCCTTTGTTGCTAAAGGTGAAACAAAACGTACAGACATTCAGTGGAGCTGGAGGTCCCTGTTTGATGCTGGCTCAAATGCAGCATAGTAAAAAGTGGCTTACTAGCTTCAATCCAGGGCTGGTATTTGGAATATTTCATGGTGGTACGAGATCTCGTGACTGCGCGCAACATCTCCCTCTCCCGGTGCATGTACTCTTAGAGAGACTGAATGTACGCTTAGAGAGACTGAATGTACGCTTAGAGACTCAATGATATTGGGATGGTAAATGTAGTCCCATAGCATATACTGCCGTAGAGGAGCGAAGTGTTAGAGACTTCACTATACTTAGTCCAGCTTCGAGAGGTTGGATGACCAGTTCCATTCCTTGCTCCTAACTCACGAGCAGAGTCAGGCACCCATTAACAGCTGGGTAGACTGGAGCGAAATGACTCCGTGTTTCGAACCTGGTACTTTTGCTGGGAGTGACCAGCGCTCTAACCATTGTGTCAATCGAACGTTCATTAAGTTGGATCACACTGTAATTCCGCATGTGTAGCAGTTTAAAAAAAAGAAACATAAATACATCTAAGTTTCTAAAATCTTATTGTAGGTATATTTGTCTTTATTCATGCTGACTGACTAACTACTAATCTGTATGAGATGGGCGTTCAAAGTTCTGTTTTTGAAATAATACAGACATATAGGAATTTGGCCGAATACCATCATCAACTGTCGTACGGTAGGTTAATTGTTTTATTTGGCCCGTCTAAGTAGAGTGGATGTCGACAGATACGCGAGAAAAGGTATAGAAAATAGATTTCACAGGTGGTAGATTGAGAGAAAGATATGTCTCTGGAGTAATTAGGTTATCTCTTCCAGCCTATCCGTACGACTGTACTTTATTACCTCACGTGGGAAATACTTTCAGTATTGGGAAACATCTGGTTGCTAAAAAATGTTACAAATGATGATGATGTTTCTTCTATCGGCCAACTCCGTGTTAGAGCGCCAATTCTGCACAGCGTATGTATCTAGATATAATCCACTTGAATTACGACTGTCAGGAGTCGGGGAACAATAATAATGTTATATGTACACCACTGTGGCTGGTAAAAATATAAATCTGGATTTGGTAAGCCCAGTGTTAAATTTTATTGTTCTCAAATACCATTTGGCGAGTGCACGTTTATAAATGAAATTGGTAACGCACAAGCCAGGTAAAGGAGAAAAGTAACAAACCAAAAGAAGACCGCTGGACGCCCTTGTGATCAGGTCTGCGAAGAATACAAGAAAACATTTATGGAAAAAAGTGCTACTACTATATATATACACACAGACGGGGACAAGACGATCTCTTCTCCACTCCGTCAGTCCTGACTAGGTTTAAAAGGCACACGGTGTTTCCTTACGCCTACACGCTAGCAGATGTCGCTGGCGGCTGAGTTCGGTCGGGCTGAGTTATGTTAACTCGCCCGCCTCCTGCTCGCGCCGGCAGTCAGCGTACAATGTTAATTATTATTTAATTTCTCCATACGCGTTACCTAAACAATGATCGCCTGTCATTAAATAGCTATTAAATTGTCGGCGTCTGTTAGTTTGTCTTATGGTATCAAAAATAATAGACACTATAATAACAAATATACAAAATGAGATATAACGTGTATTCTATACTCCCACTATCAGCCGCTTTAATGCCTATAAGTCTGGTCAGCTAAACCGTTGGCTGTATCTCTCTCCTGTAGAGATTTAGTGTCGCGTCTGCCTACACTGTTAACATAATTACCGTCTAAGGTATGTGGGTGTCGTATATTTTTTGATAGGTAATTAAGATATATTCCGGTCCCGTCTGAATAGAACTGAAAAGAGTGGTACTCAGTGAGAGATAAGGTAAAGAAATAGATTTCACGAGTGAAATGGTGAAAGGTAGAGTCTGTCCCTGGATTGAGAAGATACTCTAGTCCAGCCTATCATTTACGACTGAAATTTTTTGATCAGACAGTATACCTCTCTGTATATATGAACATATACACTATAACCACTCACCTACACACACACAGATAAGTGACGACAATTAGACGCACAAACGTGAAACTATATTAATGGTGTAGGGATATTGGGACGAGCTGACCGACACAGGTAATACATTTTATGTTAATGTTTATTTACCATAAAGAAACTTCACAACAGTTATTATCAAAATATCAGAATATAAAAATCCAAGGTTACAGAATTAATAAAGAAGTAGGCACATAAGTGCAATTCCCTCTGTTGAGACACGATTCCCCACAAGAAGAAGTTAATTAACCCCAAAAGGTCAAATGATTTGCACTATGGTATAGAATTTGAATATACTGTAAAGAACATAGTTTCTAGTTAGTCTTTTCTGAAAATGAACAATATTAGCAAAACATAAGAAGAAAAAAACAAAACAAAGTGAGTGTATTAGTTATACAATTTAAGAATTATTCATCCCTGCTTTCACTCGCTCTGACAAACATGTGATCACATTTCATTCTCGCTTACCGAATAAGTGTTTGACAACAGCTTGAACATATCTCCATGCTCCATGTAACAGATTCAGTGTCGGTTCTTTTGGCAAAGTAAGCCCCAGTTCTTCAAATGACTGTTTAATCCTCTTATTTGATGAACGCCTATTTTGTTATTTTGTTTTATTGGCTATGTTCATGTCACAGCAATTAGTCCAGGTTGTCGCATGTTAAGCAATTGCCTAGTTAAATGTTTGAAGACCGAAAAGTGGGACACCAGTAATCTGACCTGAACAAAGGAATTTGGGGGTATTTTCCTGTGTGTATCTAGGGCAGCCAATCAGAAAATGGGTTTCCCACGGACAGATTTAATGACTTCGGCGAGTGTATAAGGAAAATAAATCGTCCGAAATCATGGTTAGAATTAGACATCGGGAAGGAGAACGGAATTACAGACAAGGATGAGAATGGTCTCCTTTTGACGGGAATATCTTCAGTTATGCGTAGGTACAGGGAAATCAGAAGGGAGTAAGTAGTTGTGAAGAATTTTGCAAGAATAAGTGTCCGTGCATTGAGAAATCCTGTGTTTTTCCTATTTAAAATTCAAGATAAAATCGTTAACACGACAGATATGGGAAAACAACATATGGATATAAAGGTCAACTCACGGAGAACGGAAATATATAACTCCAAAGGCTTGAACTGGGAAAGGTGGAATGCACGAGACCAAGGTTTGAAACTCATTTAGCACAACCCCCTCGAAGTTACAACTATTTTGGGAAGTTTGCTGGAGTTGCGAGCCTTGTTTCCTGTACGTCCGAAAACTCCCTATATAAGGGCGGTCGTAAATGATTTCAAATTCACTTGTACAGCGAGGCAAGACAGAAGGACAACGGCTGGAAAGAGAGAAACGTGTCACGGCCAATATCTTGTTATTTGCAGCCAGGCAGTTCTGTTACTCCACAAAAGCCAGTCTTTACTGATCTTAATTAGATCCTGCGAGGGTATGTAAAGTTACTATGTAAAATAATACAGTAATTACAACTTTATTTCAGGATTTGTTTAATCTATATGTTATGAAAGTATCATGTATATTAATTGATTACTTGGTATGATTGTTGAAGATTGGAACCCGAAATATAACCACCATGACTGAGTCCGTATCAGGGCTAGCACAATCCTTTTCAGGACTAATAACAATTTTTTTCAGGACTACCAACAATCATTATCAGGGCTTATTCAATCTGTCTTCAAGTTACTGCACTTTACAGAGCTAACGTGTCAGGCAGGGGATACTATAACCTCATACCATATATGTGTGTACATATTATTTTGTATTATTTAATTTTATAAAATGTTCCACAGTAGACACCTGTCTTGTCACTGATCCATAATCATGCATTTTCACGCATACATCTGAAAACAAATTCATCTCACCTACAATAGGAATGTGGTAATTATTATCCACAAATAGCCACATATCCTACAATTATCTGCAGGTTCATACTTGTCAACCAACAGTCAGAGGTCAATGATCAAGAATTGCTCGATGATCAATGCTAATCGCCCCGGCAGTGCCTGGATTGGTAGAAGCACGACCTATTGAAGCTGTACATCTCATATGAACACTGATTAACCTAACAGATGAGTGATATTTGTGACAATCGTGCACCCAAGAAGTGATAACTGTCAAGCAGAGTTTTATGATGACAATTTGCGTGATAAACTAGTGAAAGTTATAAAGTGAATAAGACAGTGAAGAAGTCTATTACCCAACTAATTGGAAAAGTCTAAAGAAATGACATTTTAGTGTAACTTGTAACAACTGTAATTGTTTTCGCCAATTTGGTTTTGTATAAATATAAATTTTGTATCAACAGTCACACACAATCCCCACAATTAGATAGATGTAAATAAAGAGGATATAAATTGTATTCACCAGCTTTATTCATTCAATATAGTTGATACTAAGTTTGGTTGAATTTTTATTAATATCACAGGTGGTCACATAGCGGAGGTGGCGCAGTAAGGTCTGACTGTTCTCTGAATATTTTCAGTCCAGATACTTTCACAGCCGTGACTATCGAGTGATACCAGTGTACTTCTCTGTCACTGGGACCTCACACATTCTGGAGAGAATACTATTTCTACTCTAGCACTATCATCTCACACTTATAAAACCTTCCGCTACAGTGGGGGCTCGATCGCGGGATATTTTCGTATATCCTGAGCCATCCTCTATCTAATACATCTATCTTTAGTTTATCTTGGGCCACCAATAGAGAGTAAACATAAAAAATTTTTTTTGGAAATTCTAGAATAAGATTTTTTCTCAGTAACAGTACCTTTGAGTACTCAGTA
Source organism: Oreohelix idahoensis (assembly GCA_024509875.1). Taxonomy (NCBI): domain Eukaryota; kingdom Metazoa; phylum Mollusca; class Gastropoda; order Stylommatophora; family Oreohelicidae; genus Oreohelix; species Oreohelix idahoensis. The sequence continues at coordinate 435,385 of JAMPIV010008705.1, forward strand.
AATATTGACTATCACAAGGTTGCACGATTAATTGTGTTGTCCATTTGATAATTGTTTTAAGTAAGTTTATGTAAGTTTTCATACCCTACTTAACTTAATATAATGGCTGACTTAGTGAAGTTCAGAACTGCGATCATGCAGATGGGAAAAGAATTGGGCTTGACAGGTGATGCTCTCATGCAGTATGTCACAACTGAAGTGGACAAACATATGGATAGAGAGGAAAGGAGGTTGCAGGCAGAAGCTGAGAGAGAATTCAAAAGACTAGAAGCTGAGAGAGAAGCCAAAAGAATGGACGCTGAAGAAAAGAGGCTACTGTTGGAAGTTGAGGTTCAAGCCAAGAAATTGGAGGCTGAAGAAAGAAGATTAACAGCTGAGGAAAGGAAGCTACAAGCTGAAAGAGACCATGAGCTGAGATTAAAAGAGCTTGAAATACAGGCAGCGGCTACCACTAATGGTAGTAGGTCATCTCATTCGGATACCAGCGCCAGCCAAAGCACCTCCAATGGAGCTATGAACTTCCACTTGGACCCATTTGTGGAGAAAGAAGAGGGAATAGAGGATTACCTTGACAGATATGAACGATTGGCCACTACTTATGGCCTAGAAAAAGAAAAGTGGAATTTGAAGTTGTCACAGGGATTGAGAGGAGTATCTTATAATGTCTACTTGAAGATGCAAAAAGAAGATCAAGAAAACTATGAAGCCTTGAAACAAGCATTGTTGGTGCGTTACGAACAAAACGCAGAAGCTTATAGAAGGCGATTTAGAACTGCTATGCTCCAGACAGGAAAAACATATCAGCAGTTCTCAGCAAGGTTGGAAAGTTACTTGCTGAGGTGGTGTCAGTTAGGAAACTTCAATCAGGATTTTGAAGGGATCAAGGAGATGATGTTGATAGAACAACTCCTGGAGTTCATGTCTCCTGAGACGAAGACATTCCTGGTAGAACATAAAAGAGAGAGATTAGATGAAATAATCATCTATGCAGAAAGTCACAAACTGGCTCACCCCACAACCGAAGATATGACTACAAAGACAAGAACCCTCCAGGATATAACAATAAACCCTCACGAAGGGAAGAAAAATGGTGTAAGTTCTGCAAGATGAACAACCACAACACTGATGAATGTGGGAGGAAAAAACCTCTTCATCATGCTGCATGTCTACAGGTGAGGACTTCTGATAGGAAGGAACTGACAGTGAGTCAGAATAGCCTCCTTCACCCACCTATACAAGAGATAGTGATCGTGAATGGCAAACAAGTCACAGGGATGTATGACACAGGTTTGTCTTTTGATGCGATCGTTTGTGCATCTCTGGTGAGCCCGGAACAAATCACCACAGAAACAGTAGATATTCAAGGGCCACTAAAGGGAGCATTACCCCTAACTTTACCCATAGCAAAAATTCACGTCAGTTGTCGCTATGTGGAAGGGGAGATAAATGCAGCAGTGTTAGATGATCCCTTTTACCCCCTGATGTTGGGGCGTAGATATGTTTTCTTGGGAAACCCGGTAAAACCTATGGTTATGGCAGAAATCCAGACCACGTCTGACTCCAGGAACATAGAGATGGACACCAAATTAAAATTTCATTCGACTGAAATGAAACGGGCTCAAGAATCTGACAGCACATTGAAGCCTTGTTTTGGCAAACTGTCAAAAACACATAACAATCCAATCAAAGGAAATTTCTATATGGAACATGGACTCTTGCACAGGAAAGCTGGCAGAGGGACGAACAGTCATGGTCAAATTGTTGTACCATCCACCTATAGAAATAAGGTTATAGGCTGGGGGCACATAACTTTGAGTGAACACCTGGGTAATGGTGCCACAAAACAAAGAATAGCCACCCAGTACTACTGGCCAGGTATTACGGAAGACATCAATCGGTATGTAAATTCCTGTCCAGAGTGCACCCATGTAGATTTAGAAAGTCGACGGAAGAGTCTTCTCCAAAAGTCTACAAGCAAACCAGCAATCATGGGTACTCCCGAGACTTGCACTGGAGGGGAAAGGAAACATCCCACACAGGTTGAATTGCAGTCTGAAACCCATGCGCTGGAAGAAAAGAACAAATCACGTAGCCAAAATCAAACACCTACGAATTTGCGAGGGAAAACCGCAACCAACTGTCAACGAAAAGAGGGCGGTAAACTTCAAGGGAAACCTACCGACCCCATTTCACCAGCGGTAAGGGCCTGGATGAAAAGTCGAACTGGAAAAAGAGAGATAGAAAAGGATGAATCTATATCCAGGAAAACAAAATGTAAGAGCAGATTTTCTTAGTCGACACCCAACTGAGATAGAACGAGAGTAAGAAGAACATTAACTACGGCAAAGCTTACAGTTGTTAGCTGTAGAAATTTACAGCTTAAAAGAGAGGGAGGCTCTGTCGCATGTTAAGCAATTGCCTAGTTAAATGTTTGAAGACCGAAAAGTGGGACACCAGTGTTCTGGCCTGAACAAAGGAATGCGGGGGTATTTTCCTGTGTGTATCTAGGGCAGCCAATCAGAAAAGGGGTTTCCCACGGACAGATTTAACGACTTCGGCGAGTGTATAAGGAAGAATAATCGTCCGAAATCATGGTTAGAATTAGACATCGGGAAGGAGAACGGAATGACAGACAAGGATGAGAATGGTCTCCTTTTGACGGGAATATCTTCATTTATGTATAGGTACAAGGAAATCAGAAGGGAGTAAGTAGTTGTGAAGAATTTTGCAAGAATAAGTGTCCGTGCATTGAGAAATCCTGTGTTTTTCCTATTTAAAATTCAAGATAAAATCGTTAACACGACAGATATGGGAAAACAACATATGGATATAAAGGTCAACTCACGGAGAACGGAAATATATAACTCCAAAGGCTTGAACTGGGAAAGGTGAAATGCACGAGACCAAGGTTTGAAACTCATTTAGCACAACCCCCTCGAAGTTACAACTATTTTGGGAAGTTTGCTGGAGTTGCGAGCCTTGTTTCCTGTACGTCCGAAAGCTCCCTATATAAGGGCGGTCGTAAATGATTTCAAATTCACTTGTACAGCGAGGCAAGACAGAAGGACAACGGCTGGAAAGAGAGAAACGTGTCACGGCCAATATCTTGTTATTTGCAGCCAGGCAGTTCTGTTACTCCACAAAAGCCAGTCTTTACTGATCTTAATTAGATCCTGCGAGGGTATGTAAAGTTACTATGTAAAATAATACAGTAATTACAACTTTATTTCAGGATTTGTTTAATCTATATGTTATGAAAGTATCATGTATATTAATTGATTACTTGGTATGATTGTTGAAGATTGGAACCCGAAATATAACCACCATGACTGAGTCCGTATCAGGGCTAGCACAATCCTTTTCAGGACTAATAACAATTTTTTTCAGGACTACCAACAATCAATATCAGGGCTTACTCAATCTGTCTTCAAGTTACTGCACTTTACAGAGCTAACGTGTCAGGCAGGGGATACTATAACCTCATACCATATATGTGTGTACATATTATTTTGTATTATTTAATTTTATAAAATGTTCCACAGTAGACACCTGTCTTGTCACTGATCCATAATCATGCATTTTCACGCATACATCTGAAAACAAATTCATCTCACCTACAATAGGAATGTGGTAATTATTATCCACAAATAGCCACATATCCTAAAATTATCTGCAGGTTCATACTTGTCAACCAAAGTCAGACGTCAATGATCAAGAATTGCTCGATGATCAATGCTAATCGCCCCGGCAGTGCCTGGATTGGTAGAAGCACGACCTACTGAAGCTGTACATCTCATATGAACACTGATTAACCTAACAGATGAGTGATATTTGTGACAATCGTGCACCCAAGAAGTGATAACTGTCAAGCAGAGTTTTATGATGACAATTTGCGTGATAAACTAGTGAAAGTTATAAAGTGAATAAGACAGTGAAGAAGTCTATTACCCAACTAATTGGAAAAGTCTAAAGAAATGACATTTTAGTGTAACTTGTAACAACTGTAATTGTTTTCGCCAATTTGGTTTTGTAGAAATATAAATTTTGTATCAACAGTCACACACAATCACCACAATTAGATAGATGTAAATAAAGAGGATATAAATTGTATTCACCAGCTTTATTCATTCAATATAGTTGATACTAAGTTTGGTTGAATTTTTATTAAATATCACAGGTGGTCACATAGCGGAGGTGGCGCAGTAAGGTCTGACTGTTCTCTGAATATTTTCAGTCCAGATACTTTCACAGCCGTGACTATCGAGTGATACCAGTGTACTTCTCTGTCACTGGGACCTCACACATTCTGGAGAGAATACTATTTCTACTCTAGCACTATCATCTCACACTTATAAAACCTTCCGCTACACAGGTATGAAACACAACTTCGAGATCAAAATAGTCACAGTGTACAGTAGCTTGAAATATTCGATAGTAAAATAGAATGTCAGGTAGATAAATCTTTTTCTTCAGGATAAATCCTCGCCACAACACAAGTGGTCGGTATTCAGGTAATGTTAAATTTGCTATTCTTCGCCACAGCGGGCTGAAAGTAGATGAAAATGAAAAAAGGAAATCTGGATAGCTATAGGTCCAGTTACAATTATTCTTATTGTCTTTTGTTGGTACTCTCTCTCTCTTTCTGGGTAAACCAAGAGAGCCGAACCGGTAAACCTCAAAGACCCGCTGGGTGCATAAGAATGTTTGTTTGGCGTCTGTTGTACTTAGACCCGTTGTCTCAGATTTATATTGAAGCCGCTGGAAGGTTTTGGGTTGACCCCGTATGTGGTGAAGTGGGATGTTATAAATATTTATAAGGGACTTAGTGTACTGACTGAGATCAGCTGTGAAGGTATATATATATCTAATAAGAGTAGTATATTATATATATAACCTTACTTGCTACCACATATCTATATATCTCAGTCAGAATTATTCTGGAATAGTGTGATGCTACGTTATGTGTCTAGGGTATGAGTATGGTGAAGTGTAAGTCACAACAACAGACAGATAAACAATTTAATTTAATCCACTACTCTTGACAACACGGTGACACTCACATACATATAACACTCTACAAAGATATCTTAAAAGAGTCACTAATAAACTTTCAAATAACAATATGTATTCATTACTGGCATGAATGAATATGTGTCCTGATTCAACTACAAGGGAACCAGGAATCACAATCAATTTAAATTACAAGTTATGTACAGAATGTATTTAATATGAATATTGTAGTGACATATATTATTACAAATGTTCTATGTGTGTCAGTTGTGTAGTAGTAAAATGAGGTAATACTGGTTTTGTTTTGTTCAAGCTCTGTTGGTATTTGTCATCATGACTTCAATAGTTTGTCTTTAGGGACTATTATTGGAGATGTTCACAGTTCCTGATTTTAAGACAAGTAAATTCCCCTCTTAATGTTGATTTTTATAAAGTTATTTCAAGATGAGGGGACATAATGTTGAGCTCAGCTGGCCAACTCTGCTTATCTTTAGTGATGGCGGCAGGAAAGGACTCCTCTGCTCGAATTCTCCTCTGGGCTCAGGAGACACCTCACTGATAGCTAAAAAGACCAAGGAGTATGCTGTCCGACTCTGGATTCAGCAAATCTCTGACCAGGTGCTGCTCACTACCATCAAGACCACTGTCCCACAATTTCATGGAAATAAACACAGATACGTTGATTAGCAATGAATTCTGGCACAAACTGGCACAAATTCCGTTCTGCCTATGTTCCAGGCTTTTATTTTAGCAAAAATGTGAGCTAGCTTCAACGTACTGTCGCTTTATCAAGCTTATTTGAATTAGTGGTCTCGAACTAACGCTCCCAAGTGTGTATATCAGCGAGACTGGCCAATGAGCCACGTTTCGACAAGTGTTTGAAAAAATGTTATCTTTTCCCGTCTCCCCCAACAACCAAGATAGTATTTATAGCCCGACCAATCGTGGTTAGGCTTTCATTTGTTGCGCTCCAATCAATTTGGAGTTTACATGGTAGGCTATTTATGTAACGTAAGGTTTTTTCAAACACGTTATAAAAAAAATTTTATGAGCAGAAATGATTTTATGCTGTCAGGCACCCCCAATATTTTATTTTGGGTATAATTTATTAATTCCTGGACTATTTGCGTAACGTTTTACATATTATTTGTCAGCAAACCCTAAGGAACCCAAAAATACTAATTTAAAGGAGCTACGTGGCTGCGTTCAAAATATGCAATTTCTTCTATCTCCTGTTTAGAAGATGTGCTGTCTGGGTACTGTTATGTGTTCAAACGTAAACCCATATAATGTTGTCTTTTCTAATAAGAGTCTGTTATGATTTATAAACCTAACTCTGGGAAAGGGTAGTGTATTTTATCACTGTCCGTCTGAAAAAAAAAATTAGTGCATGTAGACTTACACGCGTGATGGTAGTAATTGTGTATCGCGCGAAGCGGGTTTAGTGTTCGGCTTTCTGCCTCTCCCTTCTCTTTTTATCCCTTTAGTCCATCTGTTCGTTCGTTTTGGTAACGCAGTATAATTAATGTTAGGGTTAATTTAGGTCATTACGCAGTACGTCTCAATGCTTTTCCAAGAATTACAGCACACGTTTCATTGAAGAAGGCGGGTAATAATACAGTAAGCTTTACTATCAACGTGAAAGCGTTACAATTTGCAGACGAAGCAGAAAACAAGGGGGATTTCGAGTACATTCTTTGGGACAGCACTGTCATTTTACCATTGCTCTTCTCTTTATTAATTTTATTTGTTAGGCTTCATATTTACCTAATAATTTATATATGTGGATTAGAATATTTCATGACACTTCCCCTCTTAAAACAGACATTATATGTCAGTCCTTTATTCTATATACACATAGAGAAATTTATTATTATTTCTGGGGTTTACGGTGATTCTCATCACACGGATGGCGGCTTAAAAAATCCGCTCCCAGATTGGTTTTTCCAGATATATATTCAATGCTAAAATTATATGGAGCCAGAAGCAAAGACCATCGGAGTAACCTAGAGTTCTCATGCTTAGCCTGTGCTAAAAACGATAAAGGTTTGTGGTCAGTTTGCAACTTAAATGCCTTCCCATATAGATAAATATTGAATTTCTTTATTGCCCATATTACTGCAAGACATTCTTTTTCGCTAGTTGAGTAGTTGATTTCAGCTTTATTCAACTTTCTGCTAGCATATGCCACTGGGCTTAATTCCCCATCCAATGCATCTGATTTCTGTAGTAAAGTTGCACCTAGCCCAATATTACTTGCATCCGTCCTTACTATGAATTCTTGACTTAAGTCAGGTAATTTCAAAATGGGTTTACTTGTGAGCTTTTCCTTCAATTCTTGGTAAGTCATTTCACATTGTGGTGTCCATGTAATGCGATCTGGAAGTCCTTTACGTGTCAATTCCGTTAAAGGTGCACATATGGAATTAAAGTTTTTGATATACTTCTGGTAGAAACCACATAATGAGACAAAGGATCTCACGTCCTTCTTGGTTTGTGGTCTCGGGGCTTTCTGTAGTTTCTCTAAATTCTTTGGGTCAGGGGTCATGTTTCCCTGATAAACTGTGTGTCCCAAAAATTCCAATTCTTTACATCCAACGCAACATTTGGTTGGTCGGGCTGTTAAATTTGCCTCCCTAAGTCGATCAAACAGCATGTTCAGAGAGTCAATGTGTTCCTCAAATGTTTCTGTTGCTATAAGGATATCATCCATAAAATTTGTTATACAGGGATTATTCAGAGGATCCAATAATTTTCTCATCATTCTAGAGAAGACACTAGGCGCATTCTTCAATCCAAATGGCAATCTATTAAACTCATAGTGTCCTTCTGAGGTACTAAAAGCTAGGTATGGTCTAACCTCAGGCTTTTTACTGGAATCTGATAGTATCCTTTACTCAGATCCACTTTTGAGAAATATTTAGCTTTATTTAGTCTGGCAAACAGCTGATTTGTATCCGGCAATGGATCCACCTGTCCTTCTGTAATAGCATTCAGTCTCCTGTAATCTATACAGAGTCTATGTTCTCCAGAGGGCTTCCTTAAAAGTACAACACCGGAACTATACGAAGACTCACTGTGCGAAATAATTCCTTCCTTCAACAGATAGTCTATCTCTTCCTTCAAAGCTTTTTCCTTAGCAAACGGAATCGAATATGGTTTCATACAGACAGGTGTGGAGTCTATTAATTTCATATCATATTCCAATAGGTTTGTATGCCCTGGTCGGTCTGTTAACACCTCTGCATGATTATTTAGAACCTGTTGCACTCTCTCTTTCTGAGTTTTCGTTAAATGTGTACTGATTTTCACCTGTGCTGCTGTCTCACAGGGGTGTAATGGATATTCAAATGATGAAAGTGGTTCCTTTTTCATCTCCATGGCGATGGACAAGGTCAACAAGTGTGTCTCTTCCTGATTTTCTCTTTCCAAATATTTCTTCAGGAGATTCACATGATAGATTTTTTCTTTCCCCTTCTTATCTATCTTATAATTTGTTCTAGACACCTTCTCTAGAACTGTATATGGACCCTGCCATCCAATTTGTAACTTATTCTGACTCCCGGGCAAAAGAAGCAGTACCTTCTCTCCCACAGCCAAATTTCTGTCTTTCGCCTTCCTGTTATAATAGGCAGCATGTTTCTTCCTGGCTTGTTTCAAATTTTCATTGGCAAGTTTCCAGCCAGTTTTTAACCGAGTGGTTAGCTCATTCACATATTGGTATGAAGATGTAATGTTTTCCTCTGCCTTTTCATCAGTCCACGTTCTTAACAAAGCTACATATGGACCTTTAATTGTGTGGGCCTATTTGTCCATGCACCGGTATGGTCTCTTCCACTTGAAGCTTTATAGTGATGATTTTTCCTCCCAGAATTATCATTCACAAAACGACCGCTACCAATTTTTCTTTTGGGGCTTTCTCCCCACTTAAAATTCTTGATGAGAGATTTCCTCTCTACATCTTCTTCCTCCAGTTTGTTTAAGTCCGATTGAGGGATTGTCGGCTTATCCTGGGGTAAGACATCTTTTTGCACTCTCCGCATAGTGGCCATTGTAAAACAGTTAAGTGAAGCTTGTCCGTGAAAAGGGGCTTCCCATTCCATTTGGTCCACTTTATCAAATCTATATTTCTTTTTATTGTCAGGCCTAATTTTGCCTCGGGGCGTGTCCAGGTCCTGATCCATGTTCCTACTTGTGGGTGTTCCCTCATGTGCTATGCTACACCTTTCTACAAAATTCTCAATGTCCCACCTTGCTTTGGGCCAATAATAATTGTGAGCCACCTTTTGAATGATGGTACCTATCTTCTCATGGTCCCCATCTGGTTTCACATGTAGACTCCTTATTAATTCTGTCCTATATCTTTTTGGAAGAACCAGCTGTCCGTGACCATTGGATCTAGCTCCAGTCTTCCTATACATCAACTTGTTTTTCATATAAAAATCTCCCTTGCCTGGAGTTGTATGACAAGTTGACAATTTTCTGAAACAAGGCTTGAGTGTTTTATCCCCAGCCTGTGCCTTCCTCATCTCTTCTGGAGTGGTATCTAACATAATATCCTCCTCCTGTCTTGAGGTCGCCCTGACCTGCAGGGTTCCCATATACACAGGTTTCCTTCTGCAACGGTCAGTGTCATGATTGTCCATCTGACAATTCTTACACCACCTTTTTCCTTGGTTGAAAGATTTTCTTTCATTATATTTCCTTTCATCGAATTGTGGGAATTTATTTTTATTTTCATACCGTGGCCTATCAAATTGGTGCTTACCTTTATTTTGATCCTTAGGATCAAATTTATTAAAGTTCTGTGGTGCCCTAAAGTTGTCCACCTGTTTCTTTTTATTACCTGTTACCTCTGCTTGAGCTGCTTGATACCTTTCAGCAACATTTAGCAACTCACCCAGCCTCTCTGCACCTTGTTCCATGAGAAACTTTCTCAGGTCTGGAGCCATGGACTCTCTTAATTGCTCTATAAGGACCATTTCCTTAAGATCTTGGGTTTTCCCCAGAGAAGTCCATTTCTCCAAGTATGTCTCTATTCGTGCAGAGAACTGGTGATAGGTTTCACCTGACAGTAGTTTAGCATTCCTAAATTTTTTCCTGTAAAACTCTGCATTCTTTTCATACCTTAACAAAAGAGCCTGCTTTAGCATGTCATAATTTTCCTGATCACCTCTGCTCATTTTTGCAAAAACTTCATAAGCTGCCCCACGAAGTCCCTGAGATAACTTTAAGCTCCACCTTTCTCTCTCTAACCCATACGTGGTAGCTAATAGTTCGTACCTATTTATATAGCTCTCAATATCATCGTCTTTCTCAACAAAATGATCTAAATGAAAATTCATAGCTGAGATTGAGGCTCCTTGAGTAACCGTAGCATCAGAGGCAAAAGGACTGGCACCATTTTCAGGAGCATGGCCTTGAAACTCAAACTCCCTTAGTCGTAACTCATGTTCCCTTTGTAATCTCTTCTCCTCCTTTTCTGCTTCCCTCTCTGCAGCTAATCTCTTCTCTTCTCTTTCTGCAGCCAATCGTTTGTCTTCTCTTTCTGCCTCCAATTTCTTAGCCTCAGCCTCAATCTGCAACCTCTTAATTTCCCTTTCAGCCTCTAACCTTCTTTCGGCTTCAAACCTTCTTTCTTCGCGTTCAATAAATTTGTCACATTCCGTAGTAACATAGGCAACCATAACTTGCCCATCTAATCCTAACTCTTTTGCAGTCTGAACCGCAGCAGATCGAAATTTGGCCAGGTCCGCCATTGTCTATCAGGTAACTTAATACAATGTCTAACCAACAATTCAATCTCTAATGGACAACACAGGCACCGTGAGCTCAACCTTATTTAATTCCACCCAAGGATACCTTTTAATTCTTATATTCCCTGAAGTGAATTACCCCCAATATTTTTAATAGTTAAAGATTCAAAATCCCGGACGAGCCCCCAATATATGTGGTGAAGTGGGATGTTATAAATATTTATAAGGGACTTAGTGTACTGACTGAGATCAGCTGTGAAGGTATATATATATCTAATAAGAGTAGTATATTATATATATAACCTTACTTGCTACCACATATCTATATATCTCAGTCAGAATTATTCTGGAATAGTGTGATGCTACGTTATGTGTCTAGGGTATGAGTATGGTGAAGTGTAAGTCACAACAACAGACAGATAAACAATTTAATTTAATCCACTACTCTTGACAACACGGTGACACTCACATACATATAACACTCTACAAAGATATCTTAAAAGAGTCACTAATAAACTTTCAAATAACAATATGTATTCATTACTGGCATGAATGAATATGTGTCCTGATTCAACTACAAGGGAACCAGGAATCACAATCAATTTAAATTACAAGTTATGTACAGAATGTATTTAATATGAATATTGTAGTGACATATATTATTACAAATGTTCTATGTGTGTCAGTTGTGTAGTAGTAAAATGAGGTAATACTGGTTTTGTTTTGTTCAAGCTCTGTTGGTATTTGTCATCATGACTTCAATAGTTTGTCTTTAGGGACTATTATTGGAGATGTTCACAGTTCCTGATTTTAAGACAAGTAAATTCCCCTCTTAATGTTGATTTTTATAAAGTTATTTCAAGATGAGGGGACATAATGTTGAGCTCAGCTGGCCAATTCTGCTTATCTTTAGTGATGGCGGCAGGAAAGGACTCCTCTGCTCGAATTCTCCTCTGGGCTCAGGAGACACCTCACTGATAGCTAAAAAGACCAAGGAGTATGCTGTCCGACTCTGGATTCAGCAAATCTCTGACCAGGTGCTGCTCACTACCATCAAGACCACTGTCCCACAATTTCATGGAAATAAACACAGATACGTTGATTAGCAATGAATTCTGGCACAAACTGGCACAAATTCCGTTCTGCCTATGTTCCAGGCTTTTATTTTAGCAAAAATGTGAGCTAGCTTCAACGTACTGTCGCTTTATCAAGCTTATTTGAATTAGTGGTCTCGAACTAACGCTCCCAAGTGTGTATATCAGCGAGACTGGCCAATGAGCCACGTTTCGACAAGTGTTTGAAAAAATGTTATCTTTTCCCGTCTCCCCCAACAACCAAGATAGTATTTATAGCCCGACCAATCGTGGTTAGGCTTTCATTTGTTGCGCTCCAATCAATTTGGAGTTTACATGGTAGGCTATTTATGTAACGTAAGGTTTTTTCAAACACGTTATAAAAAAAATTTTATGAGCAGAAATGATTTTATGCTGTCAGGCACCCCCAATATTTTATTTTGGGTATAATTTATTAATTCCTGGACTATTTGCGTAACGTTTTACATATTATTTGTCAGCAAACCCTAAGGAACCCAAAAATACTAATTTAAAGGAGCTACGTGGCTGCGTTCAAAATATGCAATTTCTTCTATCTCCTGTTTAGAAGATGTGCTGTCTGGGTACTGTTATGTGTTCAAACGTAAACCCATATAATGTTGTCTTTTCTAATAAGAGTCTGTTATGATTTATAAACCTAACTCTGGGAAAGGGTAGTGTATTTTATCACTGTCCGTCTGAAAAAAAAATTAGTGCATGTAGACTTACACGCGTGATGGTAGTAATTGTGTATCGCGCGAAGCGGGTTTAGTGTTCGGCTTTCTGCCTCTCCCTTCTCTTTTTATCCCTTTAGTCCATCTGTTCGTTCGTTTTGGTAACGCAGTATAATTAATGTTAGGGTTAATTTAGGTCATTACGCAGTACGTCTCAATGTTTTTCCAAGAATTACAGCACACGTTTCATTGAAGAAGGCGGGTAATAATACAGTAAGCTTTACTATCAACGTGAAAGCGTTACAATTTGCAGACGAAGCAGAAAACAAGGGGGATTTCGAGTACATTCTTTGGGACAGCACTGTCATTTTACCATTGCTCTTCTCTTTATTAATTTTATTTGTTAGGCTTCATATTTACCTAATAATTTATATATGTGGATTAGAATATTTCATGACACCGTACTAGATTTATAGGAAGAAAAATGCAACATTTAACCACAATCAGTATTCTATCCTAAAAATAACCCACGTAGAGGTATAATTTAATATCCACTCGGCTATTAAATTTAATTAGAAAAACACAAGTGTATATCTTATTTATCGTTTAACAAAAACCCCGAGAAATAAGCGCTAGTCATTTATAAAATTGCTCATAATGAATTAGAAATAAATATTTATTTCGTCAGTACTCATAATGAATAGTGCATTTACTAGTTGACCAAAATATCTCTTACTGGTTAATAGCAAGACATTAAATTAAAAAGTTAGCTGTATGTTGTTTTAATTCGCTAGTCAATTAGCACAAAATCCTAGTGAAATATCATGACGGACTTTAAAAATTAAATCACTCAACACAGAAAAATCTTAGTGAAATATAATGCCGGACTTAACAATTAAATCACTCAAGAGGCTATTATAAATATTTACCGCAACACAAAATGACTATCTCCAATCGAAAAAAAATAAGAAATTCCACTGGTATAATGGATCTAGAATATCGAAGCTAGACGTCTGAAAATTTGTAGGTACTAGATAAACTGAGTTTGAAAGCTATAATATATACCCTTCAAAAGAAGTTAAGGACCAGTAGGTGAAAATGACCCAAAAATAATAAAAATTATAAAAATTATATTTCATAAGCAATTAATCTGACATTGATTTTTCTCGAACAACAAACATTCAACACGTGCTGCGTGGGCCACCAGCGTACCGTGTGGCTAGTGTTCAGCTCAGCAAGCATGCTGAAAAAATGCTGCTGAGACGCCAAAATGTGGATGTTTTTAATGACGTCTGAGCTTGAAAAAGACACCTGCTATTCCAAAAATGCGTGATGCATGTGGGAGACTATAGTGTTGGTCTTGAGCTGTACTCACAAAATTGTCTTTATAAGCAACACAAGTGCTGCATAACCATTGCACAACAATATGCCTCAACGACGAAAGCTGAGTATTGTGGATAAAGGAAGAGCCATTGCGTGGTTGCAGGAAGGTCTTACTGTCCGAAATGTCGCTCAGAGGCTTGCATGAAAATAGTGTTGATTGTCACTGATAAGCTTGTCAAGTTATATTTTGAAGTGCTGTGTTTTTATTGTTCATTTTCATTTCACTTTGCACCCTTAATAAAAATGGTCCTTAACTTTTTTTGAAGGGTATATATATGAAATAGACAAAAAGTCGCTGACCAGTGTGAGACATAACACCTTTGGGGAATTCTGTGGTCAAATTTTGAATCAAAGTTAATCTTGCCACCTTTTGCCGACCGCCAGACCCCGGCAGCGAGCAAACTGTCTTTTTGATCTCCCTCGTTCCGTAGCTTAATTTCATTCACAAACGAACGATGAGGGGGTGGGGGGGGGGGAAGGAACTGTAATTATCTCCCCCTGACCAATGTAACTAACATAAGTACGACTTTTGAATAATCGCCCTTGATTTTCTTCAATAGCTTATCTCCCCCTTTTCTCTTTCTACGTGCATCTATCAAAGGACACAACTTTTGAATTATCGCTCTTGATTCTACAAATACACGACCCGTCCCCTCTCTCTACATGTGAAACGGTCTGATTTTAAACATTCCTAGTGCCTGTTAAGACAATAGAGAAAAGAAAAAAGTAGGTGTGGCTAAATTATGAGTGAGACAGATATCAAGTACTGTGGTAATTTACATTGATACACCGATCAAATAGTAATAATACCATTTGTTTATAACGATAAAATAATGTAAAAATAAAAATAGTGGAGTTGTGACGCTTCTTCTTCGCCCACGCCACCATCGTGTTGATTTTAGCAGACAGTATTGTAGAGTAAATAGTACTATCGTTTCTAATGTCCTTGGTGTAGCGGGAGGTTATTTAAATTTAATTATTTAGGTAAGAATAAGGTTGGTAGATGGATAACCAGGTATCTCATATGCTACCAGGATAGTATACCAGTAAAGAGTTCTGGTCTTACAAGTACTACCCCAGTCTTAGAAATAAGCACTGGTGTAGTGATATCATAGGAACAGTCAGACTGAGAAAACCCTGGCCAGTTGGTAAGAAGTTGTACCAGGATTTAAGGTGTCTCCTCCCTGTGACTATCTTATGATTACTTAATGTCTAGGGATAAATAAAATGAACATTCACTTTAAACACAAGTGTACAAAATGAATAAGTCCTCAGGTACAATTTGATATTTTCTTTTTCATTTTCTTGTTCTTTGAAATGTTAATGTTTTTATTATGTAAAAAAATAAAATAAATTTCGGAGCCTCCTCCACTGGCACGGCACGAGAGCCGGCCCTACTTGTTAGAGTATATAGGCACGCGCGAGTTTACACAAATTTCTATCCGATAACAAAAGTGGAATGTACTTCTCCACACTCAAACATACATTTTCACAAGGTTCTTTCCCACGGCACATGCAATTTGTATAAATAAAGGCGCGCGCGCGCGCACACACAAACACACACACACACACACATATATATATATATATATATATATATATATATATATATATATATATATATATATATATATATATATATATATATATATATATATATATATATATACACGCACACAGGGTGGGTCAACAGTCAAGCCCCATAGGCAATATAGACCGCTTGAAAAACGTACCAGGTCAGTGACGAAGCAGCGTTTCACCTCGATGGTTCACTCAACAGACATAAAGCACAATACTGTGCCATTGAAAATCCACACACGGTAACGGAAGGTCATGCACAAAATAACCAAAGAATTATGGTATGGGGCCGCTTTGTGGGGAGTAAGATTTTTCAAAAAATATCTCCAAGCAAATGGATTGGACGACGTGGGCCCATTGAATGGCCACCTAGGTGACCAGACCTAACTCTTATGGATTATTTTTTATGGGGCCACCTACAATCAGTTGTTTATGGCAGCCAATTCGAACATTTAATTTAATTTATATAATAAAATTTATATAATAAATTGTCTATGTGGCTTGACTTTTGACCCACCCTGTATCTCCATATATATTATCTTACACACACAACTCTTAACAGTCACACAACATGCTGTACCCCACATATATTGGGCAAAGGTAAAGTTACCTCCACAGCAGATAATGTCGTAGGGGATTGAAGTGTTAAAGACATCACTATACCAGGTCCAGCTTTATGACGTGTGGAACCAGTTCCCTTCCTCAGTGCCTTTCCTAAATGAAAAGCAGAGTCGGGTACCGATTTACCGATGGTGGTGGTCCCACTCCACATCGTGCATACTTAATGTACCTTTTCAAGACTCAGTTTCAGGCTACCGAGTTGGATCACACTGTAATGAGATATTTTCTTCGAAACGAGATAATAGTTAACTCTACAAAAGTGGCAGGGAGAGCTCTTTTCCACCGACGAGAAATACGAAGCTAAACCATGGCGAATTTCAGAGTCAATCTTCAAGTGGTGTTTTATATATATGTGAAATATTTAATTTTCAAGTACAAAATTATAAACATTATTTATCTTAACAGAACTGGACATTTCTCTTATGAATAATATTTTTAAAATTTCATAAAATTTGTTTCCCTTTTGTTTTTAATTAAAAATTGCATCGAACTTCTGAGATCTAAGTCTAGTAGAACTGAGAAATTAATGTCGTTGCAGAGGGACTCCAATATCGGCGGTAAAATCAGAATAAATAAACAAATAATTAAATAATGAACAAAGAAGTGATGAAATAAAAATACACACCTATACTGTGATTACACGTTTAAGGATAAGTAGGTCTCTGAGTATAAAATAAAAAAAAAGCACACAGAAAAAAGTCATGATACAATCTCACTATGGAAAATAAAAAAAACATATTCTACAAGTAAAAGGGAAAAATAAAGTAAAATAAAAGTTAAATCTTAAAAACTCATATTTAACTTGACATTATATTAATTCCCATACAAGGTGTCTACAAGAAGCATCACTGTCTCGCTCCCGTTCTAATCCTAAACAGTTCTGTAAGTTGTCCTTCATGAAGAACTCTGCATGTCATGTCTTCATAGGTCTTCCATATTAAGTTAATGATCTTCATGGGAACTCCATAATGCCTTTTCAATTTCCAGTGGAATCTGACTAAACAGCTTGATGATCTGGATTTTGCAGATGACTTGGCTCTTCTGTCCCATAACCATAAACAGATGCAGGAGAAAATGAAAATTCTCGATGAGAGGTCACAACAATTGGGCCTGAAAATACACAAGGGAAAAGACAAAGTTTATGAGAACAAAGGCAAGAAATGATAACAAGGTTGAACTTGAAGAAACACCACTAATAGATGTAGAATCGTCGACTTATCTTGGCAGTAATATAGACAGAGATGGAGGGACAGACAATGATATCAAAATAAGAATACAAAAAGCAAGAGGAGCTTTCATTGCATTGGGAAATATATGGAGAACAAGAGAAATCAAGTCCAACACGAAAATAAGAATCTTCAACTCAAATGTCAAGTCAGTCCTATTGTATGGCTCTGAGACATGGAGAGCAACAAAAACAACAACCAAAAAGCTACAGACTTTTATAAACGGGTGCATGCGTAGAATAGAAGGACTGAAATGGTATGACAAAGTCACAAATGTGGAATTGATGACAAGAACCAGACAAGTGCCAGTGGAACATAAGTTGAGAAGAAGACGCTGGCGATGGATAGGACACACATTGAGGAAACCTGTTGATAGCATTACAAGGAAGTCCTTGTTCTGAAATCCACAGGGAAAGAGAGGCAGAGGTAGACCAAAAAACACATGGAGAAGAGAACTGGATACAGAGGTGAAAATGATGAGGAAAACGTGTAAAGAACTAGCGGATGGAACAGTCAGGAAGACTTCGCATGTGTTTGTTGAAGGCCTATGCTCCTCGGGGAGCTAAAGGGTATTGATTGATTGATTGATTGATTGACATGATGTTTTTTCCCTCGAAAATTATGCAACTTAAAACAAGAATTACAGTAAAGAAGTTAGGTTCTTTTCTTAAGGTGAAGTCAGTCAAGCCAATACAAAATCTCTCCTCTGCAGCCACATCACAGGAAAGAACATTAACCATCACTGCAAGAGCTGGCGACTGCTTCATGCGGGGTTCCTCACAAGGAACCAATAGCAGAGGTAGCCCCGGGCTCCATAGGGAGCAGGTAGTGGATGATGATAACATCATGGTGTATTTATTTATTATGGCCACCCTTTTAATTAAGTTTTATATGTATATTTAAATATGTATACAATTAATGTGCACTCTTCCGCTCTTCTAAAGCACTTTCATCTGAAGGAAGCGGAGGTCGTCTGGTGTTTACATCAGAAGACATGAGACTTAAAAGAGGTATTTGTTTCCTCTTAGCTGTTGATACTAGTTGCCAGAAATCGACGCTTGACTCCCATAAGAGACGGGTCTTCAGGAAAATTGACTAGGCAAACTAAGCAGTTACCCCGGCCTTGCTGCAAAGGACGTGCTGCTGCCAAAATATTTGACTCGAGAAGAGAAGGAACAGTCAAAACTCCACGAAGAACCAGCAGTAACTGAACCAGAATTCAACTGGCCCCACACCGCCACTTAAGTAAAATACTTGCCAAGCATATGTTGTTACGGGTTGCCTCCCCTGCTTTGCAGTAGTGGTCCAACAGTGGCCAAAACTCAAGAGTATCTACTATGGGTCGTCAAAGGTGTCTACCTTCGCACAAGATTACTCTTGGCAGAGTGGTAGATAGAAGGATAATGATGCTTCTTTCTCAAGGGTGTGTTCAAAAGATATTCAGAAAAGCGAGAACAATTCTGCATTCGCAGAGCACGTTAACTCTAGAATCTGCCGATAACTTTTGTGAAGGATTAAGCAATTATTAATTTTAGCTCGTCAAGTCCTCACCCTGATTTACTCAGTGGAATTCTTATTATTATGGTATAACTCTGTTTAGAGTGTATTTAGTAAACTGACTGAGACAAACATGCAGTACATCTAAAATGATTAAATCGAAGTTAAATTTGCATAATTACAAATAACAAAATTTAATAATCAATTCCGTTTTAACAGTTTTAAAAAATTGAATAATTTAAAAGAAAATGTTCATCCTTGGAGGATGGTAGAATGTTTAGTTAAGAAGTCACGTGGCACCTTATAGAACTACTTATCTGTCAGTGACGGTTCTGTTCCTTCTAATGGTTTGGTTCCTGGTAGACTGATCACTAATAACGCTCGTCGCTGTTCAAGGATGTAGGGCTAGCACGTTCCCAGAAGTGCCAGATAGGGTCTACAAAGTTGGTCCCTCGTCTTCAAGCTCATGCCATTGTTCCCTTCTTGTTCCAGAGATAGTACCCTCAACTGGTACCACTATCAACAACTATGGTAAAAGAATAGAAATGAAACGCTCTCCTGAGTATTGCGTTTCCCGACACATACTTTTTCTTATTCCACCATCCCGTCTACCTCAGAATTTACCCTCGATGAGAATTAAACTTAATCCCTCGAGAGAAAACTTTCTTTATATTTAAATTGAATAGCTTTATTTTGATTTTACATTTAAATTAAAAGGTTAATAGCACAGATAGAATATGTTTCCATTTACATCTCCGCTGATTGAAAAGTGTTCACAATATAAATTGAATATGTTTTCATTTATATCTACACTTGTTGAAAAGTTTGAAACTTTCATTAATTTTAAAATGAATATGTTTACATTGACATTTACACTGATTTGAAGGTGTAAATATTATACTTAGAATGTGCATCATTTCTTTCATCTTTCCCTCCCTGCTCCATATGGAACTTGGAACTACTTAGGCTTTTAGTTCTCTTTAAGAAACTAGCAATAAACAGTCACCAGCCCTTGCAGTAGTGCTTCATGAAATCATCATTCTATACGCTGAGGGTGCCAGCCTCAAATGACTTGGACATCCCCTAGTGATTTTCACACATTAATATTCACATGGTAATATATACGTATTAGTTCACATGTTACTAATAAAAAATGTAAAATGACAACTTACGCCAATCCTGGCTCACATACTTTTTGCTCAGATGAATAAAGTTAAGGCACTTGATTAGGCCTCTTACACGTGTTCTTGGGGTCGTTACTTTTTTATAAGATAATTCCCTCTATGACTCCGTGCGTTTAGGTTTCCTCAGCCTTCCTTATTAAAATGGTTTTCCTGGGCTCTGTAAGTCCTTCAAGATTGTTCCACAAAGTCCGGTCTGATAAATGGAAATTCTGAATTCTAACTTCTGGCAAGTCTGGTTGTGTCGTCTTCGCAAGCGATTTCTCACAGTGAATTTAGACTTGAACAAACGCCCGATTACATTGCCTGTCTGCCCCCGCATCTGTTTGTTATGAAGCTACTCAGGGCTCCAATAATTTCAAACATGCTTGTTGGGTGGGGTAATTTCAAAATATTCCGACATGGAATAATTTTGCGCGTGATGCAAAGATCATTCATTCATAACCCTCCACTCCCAAAGGAGCATAGGCCTTCAACAAACACATGCCAAGTCCTCCTGTCACGTGCCATCATCTCAAGTTCTTTCCATGTTTCTCCTTCATTACTTTACAACCTCTGTTTCCAATCTCTTCTCCATGTACTTCCAAAAGGTAATCTCCCCATTCTCAAATTTCCTCTGCCTCTCTTGCACCCCCCTGCGGGTTATTTCAACAAGGACTGCACTTGTAAATGCTATACGCTAGGTTTCCTCAGTGTGTGTCCTATCCATCGCCATCGTCTTCTTCTCATCTCTTCTTCCACTGGCACTTGTCTAGTTCTTGTCATCAGTTCTACGTTGGTAACCTTGTCATACCATTTTAATCCCTCTATTCTACGCAGAGCACACCCATTTAAAAAGTCTGTAAATTTTTTGTTGTTGTTACTGATGTTGTTCTCCTGTCTCAGAGCCATACAATAGGACTCCCCCAGACTTCCCATTTTAGTTGAAGATCTCTGTATTTTCGTGTTGGATCCTATTAATCTCTATGATCTCCATTATATTTTCCCTGTGCAATGAGAAAGCTCCTCTTTTTGTTTTGTAATCAATTTTGATATCGCTGTCTGTCCCTCCAACTTTGTCTATATTACTGCCAATTTCCTTTATTTGACTTGTCCATATTTGTTGAAGTTTTTTGTGGTTTAAATTTTTTTTTACAGGATGGGGTAACCGGCCCCATGCCCAACCCTCCTTAGTCGCTTTCTACGACATGCCTGGCAGGGGACAGTGTTACTATTCTTTGCTCCCCTTTCGGGCCCCGGTGACACACGGGTGATCACGTCTACCATATATGGCAATCAAACATCAAATGCCTTGTGTACAAACTCACAAACACATCGAAGAACTCTCTCAGCAATGTGTGTAAGATTTAACATCTTATTACTTTACAAGTCGGACAGGAAACGATTAGGCCATCTTTGTCTGTCCAAAATGTGTAACCCAGACACGTAATCTCTTATCTGACCATTAGTGGACCACTAGTGCAGAGCAGTCGAGACAACCCGCCACAGACGTATCACAATTCGTGCACTTTGGGTCGTAATATGTCGGGCAGCTATTTTAAAATGCCTTCGTCCTTCAGGTGAATTAAGTTTCTAACTGGGTACACTTGAAGGAGGTTCCTAGGGTTGCTACTTACTTAGTCGTTCCCCTTCTACCGTGAGGTGTAGAGGTTTGGAAGAGAGAGCGCCAGACTATCCTATCGGCTGTCTTCCTCCTGGCCTGGTTCCATTCCAGTCCTCGGTCCTTCAAAGATTGTCTAATGTTGTCCTCCCAGCGGACTCTGGGTCGTCCTGGGGGTCTGAATTCCTGGCTCTTTGTTTCCCATGCTTTTGTGGTAGCCGATCTTCTCCCATTCTGCAGACATGGCCAAACCATCTTAGTTGGGACTGTTCTACTTGAGTCTGCAGGGGGTGGGATTTTAGGCCTTGAGGTATCGTCTGGTTGCGGACCATGTCTCTTCTTGTTACTTCAACCACCTTCCTCAGATACCTCGTTTCTGAGGTTTGGATCTGGCTTTTGTAGGTTGTAGTCATTGCCCATGACTCGCATCCATATGTCAAGACTGGTACATAGGTGGAGCGGTATACAGCCATCTTCGTTTTCTTACCAACCTTCCTCTTGCTGAGGAATCCTCGATTTATGGCCTGAAAAAGTCTCCCAGCTGCTGCTTTTCGAGTGGCAAACTCTTCTTTGATGCCTCCCAGTCGGTCTATAATAGCACCGAGATATTTAAAGTGGTCGACCTGCTCCAGGCCCTATTCTCCCAGCTTAATCTGATGTCTTCTTTCTTCTCGTGATATTGCCATGGAGCTGCTTATGACCATCCCTCTCTTCTCCAGCTCTTCCTTCCAGACTTGCAGGTTGGATTGGAGATGTGCCTCTGATTTAGCAATCAGGGCAACATCATCAGCAAATGCCAGCTCTGAAATACATACCTGTTTCATCTTCCAGTACCCCACTGAATACTTTCTTGTTCTCTCCTTACATGCCTTGATAACATCGTCCATGAGGAGTATGAAAAGATAAAGTGACAGGATATCACCTTGTCTTACACCAGTGGTGGTGTTGAACTCTTTTGACTTAAGGTTTGCTGTCCTCACATAATTTCTGCAAGACTTGTAGAAGCTCTGTATAGCATGAATCAGAGGTGCTGGAATGTTCTTCCTTGTCAAACAGTTCCAAAGTTTGCTCCAGGGGACCCTGTCAAACGCCTTTTCCAGATCTATGAAACAAAGATGGATCTCACTCTTATACTCAAGGGCCTTTTCACTCAGCTGTCTGAGTGTGAAGATTAGGTCTTGAGTACTTCGGTTAGCTCGGAATCCGCACTGGACCTCATCCAATTGTGGCTCAGCTAGGCGTCGGAGTCTCTGCTCTAGGATTCTAGAGTAGATTTTACCAGGGACACTGAGAAGGGATATGCCTCTATTGTTGCGGGCTTTTCTTTGATGATATTGTAGTTTCGTTTCAGTGAGGTTTATTCTTTAACATCTGTCTTATTTATGTATCGATCTTCTGCCACAACACTGGATTCGTTTTCTGAATTTCTTTTCGGTGTTTGACTATTACTGTTTATTTTCCGCATGAAAACGATTACGAAATCCAGATTCAGTTAACTGGAAACGTCTAAGAAGTGTTTCTTTTACGACATCAAAATCGTTTCTACTCTTTTCATCCAGATTCATGAAGCATTGGGGCAAGTCACCAGTCAAAAAATCAACTAAGAGACTACTTCATCTTTCTTTAGGTACATTCAAACCTGTTACCTTCATGATGAACCTAGACAACCCCATCGAGGCCAGCTCCTTGACGTGGAGATGGGGCTCAAGTACAGCCATCAGCGGCTGAAAAACCAAGACTGGCCAGGCCCTCCTACACTCGAGCAAGACCACAGTCTGCCCTAGCAAGTCAAGGTGCTGAAGACGGAGGCAACCAGCCAAGAGGCGCACCACAGCAATCAGGATGCCACGCACATGCGCTATGGAAGTATGCCTATATCTGCAAAACGTTATGGCACTCGCCCTGTGACGGACACCCAGCAGGCGCAGTGCCGGGCCCTCTGCCTCGGAAGGGCCCAACCCCTACTACTGGGGGTCCTTCTCAATTGCCCCGTGGAGCCAGGAGGCATGAGAATAGAGCTACTGGCCAAGCAAAGAAAAGACCATTTAAAATAATGCACTGGAATGCTGAAGGCGTCAATAGTAAAAAGACGGCTACAGCAAAAAATTAGAGCTCGAAAATATCTTGAATGAAGAGCAAGTAAATGTATGTTGCTTGCAAGAAACCCACCTCAACAAGGACATAGCCTTCAAAATCAGAGGCTACCAGTGCTACCGATCTGACCGAATAGACAGGCGAAAGGGTGGAATACTGACACTCGTGAGGAATAACATCAGTGCATGTCAGCTTGAAACATAAATGGAGGGGGCGGAATACCAGATGCTTCATCTCAGGACAGAAAGTTCAGAATTCCACCTACTCAACTACTACTGTCCGAGCGACCGCCCACTGGCACTAGATACAATCCCAGCAAAAGAAAGACTGTATGCGGAGACTTCAACAGCCACTCACAGAGCTGGGGCTATGATCACATGGACAGGAGAGGTGAGGAGCTTGAAAACTGGCAGGATGACAATGGGCTTATCCTGATTAACCAGCCAATCGACCCACCAACCTTCTACTCGAGATCATGGCACACCACCTCTACACCAGACTTGGCGTTCCACTCACCCAGCCTGGAGTGGAACACCACACGCGTTGTAGGGAAACAACTTGGAGGCAGCGACCACCGGCCAGTCTTCCTAATTGTGGAAAATGAACTTGTCAAGGAGAGCAGCACTCTCTCTAGGTGGAACTACAAGAAGGCAGACTGGACAATGTACCAGCACCGTACTAGTATACTTGCTAGAGATCTGACTGTAGACAAAGACATCAATAAGCTAGTCGATGAATTCAGCAGATGCATATTACAGGCTGCTCGTGAAACAATACCTAGAGGGGCTCGTAAGCACTACAAACCATATTGGAATAGTGAACTAGAGCAGATGCACAACGACGTGGAAACATCTCGAAAGCAGGCAAAGACCAGTCCATGCCAAGAACACCACAATAACTACCAGCAAGCTAAGGCCAAATTTCAAAGGGCCAAGTTGCAGGCCAGGCGAAGAAGCTGGAAGGAGAAAACAGAGTCCTTGAACTTCGAAAGAGATACGAGGAAACTGTGGAAGCTGGTAAAACAACTTAACGATGAAGGTACAGGGAGAAACTCAAGGATTGCTCTGTACAAAGATGGAAACATCCTCATGGGAAAACAGGCAGCTGATCACTTTGCAGACTCCTTTGCTAAAGACAACAACATCGAAGTTAGCCCAGAGAAGCAACAGGAGACTCGTGAGAAACAACAATACGCAGGACGAGATGGAACCATACCTGAAGTTATGGAGGCACCAATCACATTTAGAGAACTGGAGCTTGCAATATCCAAATTGAAAATGAGAAAGTCGCCAGGAGTTGATGGAGTGTCCAATGAAATGATTAAGAACTTGGGAACCGCAGCAAAAACAAAGCTGCTGCAGATCTTCAATATCTGTTGGACCTCAGGCAGAGTTCCACAGACCTGGAGGGAAGCAATCATGATACCACTCCTAAAACCAGGAAAAGACAGTTCCACTGCCTCCAGCTACAGACCAATCAGCCTTACAAGCTGCCTCTGCAAAACAATGGAACGTATCATCAACCTCAGGCTACAGTGGTACCTTGAAAGTGAAAACCTTCTTGTACCACAGCAGGCGGACTTTAGGCAGTGTTATTCCACCGAAGATCAGGCAATTTACCTTTCCCAAGAGATTGAGGATGCGTTCCAAGATAAGAAACTGGTACTAGCAGCATGGATAGATCTAAGGAAAGCATTTGACAAGGATTGGAAAGAAGGACTTCTGAAGAAACTGAGAAATTGTAGAGTGAATGGTAAGATGTACAAATGGGTGAAAGCATACCTGCATAACAGAAGAGTCAGAGTACAACTAGATGGCCTCAAGAGTAAGAAAATTCTACTGCGTCATGGCGTCCCTCAGGGAGGGGTTCTGTCCCCCACACTTTTCCTAGTCTACATCAACTACCTGGTTGCTGAACTACCACATGGAATGAAAGCGGCAATGTACGCTGATGACCTGGTAATATGGTGCACAGATGAGCATGCAACAGTGGCCACCAAACTGCTACAAAGAGCTATAGATGCCTTAACCTCATGGGCAAATAGATGGTGTGTCAGCATCAATACAGACAAGTGCAGCACTACGCTCTTCACCCTCTCTCCCAAACAAAAAGCTGGTGTCATCAAGATAAACGAAGAGCTCCTGAGAGAAGATAAACAACCCACCTATCTCGGAGTTACATTCGATGATAGGCTGACATGGAAGCAGCACATCAACAAAGCAGCAACAAAGGCCAGGAGGAAGTTAGCCATCCTGAGAAAACTAAGTGGAACCACATGGGGAGCCAGCGGGAAAATACTTAGTAAAGTTTACCAGCAGGGCATACGACCACACCTGGAATATGGGTCAGCTGCGTGGTGCCCAGCATCAAACACCACATTACAAGAGCTAGATAAGGTGCAAAACCAGGCGCTTAGGGTCATCACGGGGGCAATGAAATCAACGCCTATAGTGAAGATGGAGAAAATGGGGAGGATACAAGCACTGAGAGAACGCAGAGACACGAAAGTGCTAACACAGGCAGAAAAGTTCCTCTGTATGCCGAGCCATCCAATGAAGGACAGATTCCAAAACCTAGCAATGGGGCGACTGAAAAGAAGCAGCTTTATCCACGAGGCCAAACGATTACGTAGACAAACCTCAGACCTGCCTGAAGTTAACAGCCCCCTAAAGTCTGTGCCAGAACAAACCCCTTGGAGAGAGGAGCATGGGCTACCAGTACACATCCACACAAAAGTGAAAGGAATATTCGACAGGGATGAACAGAACATCGTGCAACGTAGGACAGTCACTCTCAGTTTCCTGGATGATGAATACCCACAGGACCTCTGGGTCCGAGTATACACGGATGGGTCAGCACAGAATGCAGTAAAGAATGGAGGAGCAGGAGTGTACATAGAATACCCAAACAACACTAGGGATACTGTCGGAGTACCAACGGGGAAATTCTGTAACAACTATGATTCAGAAGTCCAGGCAATCAAGGTGGCAACTGAGAAACTATTGAACACCAATCTCGGTCCACAGCCTGTAGTATTCCTGACAGATGCAAGATCAGCACTCCAAGCACTTCAGTCCAGAAAATTGCCAGGCATACAAGCCCTACTTTCTGAACTGTGCAACCAGCGCAGGGTCACCATGCAGTGGATACCGTCTTATTGTGGAATACCAGGAAACGAGAGAGCAGATGGACTGGCTAAAGAAGGTGCTGCAGACGAGCAACCGGATGTACCAGTTACATACCATCAGAAGAAAAAGATGATCAAATCTATCAGAAAGCCACCAACACCAACGCAGGATGACTACCAAGCTATGAACAGATCAGAACAAATAGTCATTCTGCGCCTCAGAACAGGACACAACCGCCTCCGCAGCCACATGTATACAAAATTCAAGATTGGCAATTCAGCCATGTGTACATGTGGACAGGCACCCCAGACTGAGGAGCACGTACTTCAAGATTGCCCCGAATATGATATATTGAGGCAAACCCACTGGCCCAGAGAAACAACACTGGAAGCAAAACTATATGGACCTCTGTATGAACTACAAAAGACAGTGAAGTTTATACAAGAAACAACATTGCAGATATAGACAATATAGTTCAAGCGAACGAAAGAAGAAGAAGAGGAACCTAGACAAGAAAGAGTCCACACAGTCGCGATTCTGATCAAAATGAGGCATCTTCAACTTAGGATAGAACACAGTTGAACCTGCTGAAATCTTAGAATGATCAGACTGCAACTTTGCTAACTCTAAAGCTTTTTCTTTCTCTGCATTAAGTCTTAATGCATCAAGTTCCATAGCATTCCTATGAGCTTGATCTAATTAACGAAGTTCCATTCTTCGTATTTCCATTTTCTCCTACTCTAACTCCCTTTATTTATCTTTTTAAATCATTTCTTTCTCTTTCCTTTTCTTGGGTTATTTCAAACCTTTTGAGTTCCTCTGCCCGTTTAACTCTTTGACTCCAGACCAACGCTCTGAGCGTTGCAAAATTCAACACGCCGTGCCAGAGCAACGCTCAGAGCGTGGTTTTTAGTTTATCACGAATAAACCCTAAAAATCGTCCGCTTAATGCAGTTCATATATTAAAACTCGTAGAATGACTTCCGCTACTATTTAAACAACTAATTTGACTTTAGTTAATCAGCACATGTGCGTGTTTTGATATTATTATCACAATTTTTGTGAAGATTCGCGTGTTTACGTTTTTCGTTGTTTTTGCTAGAGAAATATGTCACGCTTTATATTTACATTTTCTAAGTCTCCTAAGCAAATAATTGTGTCAAACTACTCTGAAACATTGCTGACATTGATGATGATTGTTTGGTAGTCACAGTTTGTTGTCAAAATACGGAATATATGCAGAAAAGCTAGACACACTAGATTTAGTTGATGAGTGGGCGTAGTCATATTCTGGCCGATCAAAAAGCAACAAAACTAGACCTACCGTAACATCTAATCACTAGTTCTTGGTAGAAGATAAAACTAGGGATACTAATAAAACATTAAACAAGAGTAAAAAAGTATTTATATGACGTTATTCGTATTTATTTGTTTGAAAATTACGTAATGCACGATTGCATAATTTATTTTTTTCTTACAAAGAACCACGGAAAAACTGGTGCGAATAACACTAAATGTACTAATTTTGGCCATAAGCATGTTTTTTTTACTTTGTATATGGATTACCTTGACGTTTGAAGACTAAAAAGAAAGTTTTATTGTCTACGACAGTAATTTATCTTTGGTAAGTTCGTATTCTACAGTCAACTTTTTAGCGTTTTTCAATTTTACATGCAAAATGATTAAATTATACCGAACATACTTGTGTTAATACTACCACAGACATTATATATTTGAATTCTCTATCCATTTCCCTACAGTTTGGTATATAATAAGTACATGTTCAAAGGAAAATTCACAAACAAATTTAGACTGAAAGATGAACACTTCACTCTATAAAATTCTGCCCCCAAAAAAAGTCTGGCACAGCGTGCAAAATAACTCTGGAATGAATGAGTTAACAGCCTCCCGCTGTTCTATTCTCTCAGCATGAGCTAAGTGTTTTTCATACCCAGTCTCTGCATATTCTTCAAGCTCAGTGCCTGATTTACCCAAACTCTTACCAATATTGATAAAATCTTCTAACGTTGACATGTTTATAGTTTTTTAATTATCTCACTGTAGTATATTATCTATCCTAAAATATACAACTAATATGTAAACTATAAAATTAATCAATCTGTGATGCAAACATGTTCTTCGATGTAAACTAGAGACGAGCACAGGTGACAATGGACAATGAAAGGCACAAGAAAATGAAACACAGTGAAGTGATATGTCCAATTATACAACACCACGTAACTAATATAAAGTAACTAAAGCCGACACAGACATCTTAATCAGTAAAAAGAAAACATTTAAAATAACATTACAACGATAAACAAGACAAGTCGTCGTTACATGCACGAAAAGACAAGAGTTTTAGATTGACAAACGTATAAAATTCAACTACACCGTAATTAGGTCAGGCAAATTAAAAATGACGACCGACGTGACGTCACAGCTAAGCACGAAAAAATGGTTCGTTTTGCAAACTGAAGCGAGACTTCTATAACGAACTAATCGTTAGTCCTTCAATCAGCAAATACAAACACCGACCCTAAAAGTCGTTGAAATATTCTGAATTCCTCCTACGAGAACCCCAGAATATTACAAGCCCACCAGCCGCCCACAAATATACAAATAAATACAAATTGTAAACACATAATGATAGATCGAGAACTAAGGACGACAGCGAAGTGACAGTGGACTGAAGGCTAAAACTAGACCTCTATGAACAGGAATAAAGTCATTAAGCGCCTCAATGAAGACAAGGACTTATCTTATTTCCACTTCTGCCATCGTGAGAAAAGCCCTGTCCTAAGATGCAGGCACTGATACAGTTCAACACAGCTGATGTCAAGACCTTGACCTTGATGGTAAACGACTGCGTGACACGATTGATCCAGACTAATAATGACTGTCGAAATGTTCCCCCTTGATTTCTGGTTCAGATCAGCGTTGCGGCTTCTGGCCGTTGATGTAGAAATGTCTCAGCGTTGCGGCTTCTGGCCAATGATGCAGGGCTGAATCAGCGTTGCGGCTTCTGGCCGTTGATGTAGAACTGACTTGACATTTTGATTTCTGACATGCGCAATGGGTTTGCCAGTTTGCCTTGGATAAATTTCTCACGTTAGAACTTCCACTGTAACCTCGACTGTATTGGACTCGATTTTCTTCAACCGTAGCGTCCACGAACCTATTGAATCTTGATAGATGATCGGTACTTGATCCAATCGTTTGACAGAAGAGCTAATCCGTTAACTTCTGACACCAATTCATGTTGCGGGCTTTTCTTTGATGATATTGTAGTTTCGTTTCAGTGAGGTTTATTCTTCAACATCTGTCTTATTTATGTATCGATCTTCTGCCACAACACTGGATTCGTTTTCTGAATTTCTTTTCGGTGTTTGACTATTACTGTTTATTTCATTTCAATTATTCTTTGCTTGATAGAGTTTGTTTTGAAATGTTCTAGTTTGAACTGACCTTGAAAATAACGGTCAAAACGCATACAACCTTTATAAAATGAACTGTAGAACTTTTACTATTTATCAAGTCTCTTTTGACAACTCAAATCATTTTTAATCAACACACAATTTCCATCATGAGTTTTCAATACTAATATGTCTCACATTTAAAGAACACGCAATATATCACAGTTTTTCTTTCAGACATCACACGTCTGTAACTTTACTGACTAGTTAATACTCAATGTCTTGTAATTAAAAGCTTGGTATACTTATTATTGATACAGAATTAAATAATCATTCTGCTACTAGTTCTGCTAGGAACTCAAACATATTATTAATTTTCTTTGGCATTCATCGCCCAACTCTATCAGCCTTATATATTCTAACTGCGTTTCATATTTTACGGCTTACGTTAATAATAAAAATGATTGCGGTTTATACTACCGACATATACATATACATATATATATATATTCGGACTCAATGGTCCTTACACATTATCCATATATTTTACCGGCTTTACATTACCGTAATATATTTTCCTAGTTCTACACTATTATACTTCGGTGGCAATGCCACATTTTATAAACACGACCATAAGGCTCCAAGGCCACACATAAGACTACTGTAACTAACTCCCCCGCGTCATGCATCGCCACACGCGACCTAATTCATTTCGGTCTAGTGAGGTGTTCCATGGTGCGACCATTTGAAACAAGTTCAAACTAAAAATGCTCGCTGACCATGCAACAATCCTCACCATCTATGGTTTCCACATTGTCGATTGTCACCCTTTTTGAAAATTGGTGTTATGATGGCAATCTTCCAATCCTTTGGTATGGTCTTGTTGCTCCATGCTGCCTGTAGGACCCTTAAGAGTAATAGGTCGCTGCGGCTGAACAAAAAAGATTAGACAGGGAAGCTGAACAAAAAAGATTAGACAGTGAAGCTGAACAAAAAAGATTAGACAGGGAAGCTGAACAAAAAAGATTAGACAGGGAAGCTGAACAAAAAAGATTAGACAGAGAGGCTGAAGAAAAAAAAGCAATAAGAGAACATGAATTTGAGTTGGAGAAATTAAGATTGACAAGTATGAGTAATGTTAATCAGGCATCTAGTGGTAATGATAAACCTTCTACTTACAAGGTTAAGGTTCCACCGTTCAATCAGTCCAGTGACGATATTACATTCTGGCTGGATAGATTTGAACGTTCTTGTCGTACACATAATGTGGATAAATCACAATACGCTAATCAATTATCAGAAAACTTGAAAGGTGAATCTTTGACTAGATTATGCCTTGTAGGAGAAGCAGATAAGGATAATTATGATGTCATTAGGGCGGCTTTGATAAAAAAATATCAGCTAAGTGAGGAAGGCTATCGCCTTTTATTTAAAACGATGGTACCTGAGATGGGTGTAGAATTCTCAGAATTCACTGCAAAGGCACGTCTCACAGTTGATCGTTGGATTGAGCTTTCCAAAACAGAAAAAACGTATGAAGGACTTATGGATTTGTTGCTCAGAGATAAGATTATGTCATGTGTGAACAAACCTTTCCTTGAATTTATACATGAGCGTAAACCTAAATCTCTAAAAGAAATGGAAGAATATTGTTCCCAATATGTCACTGCACACCCCGACGTGACTTTTGGCAACACTAAGATTAAGGAGAGTATGCCAGTTGCTTCAGCAACACCATACAATCCCAATTATTCACACAGATTTCAGGGACCTCAAAACAGATTTGATGTTTATTCACCGCTGTGCTTTGATGATTTTTTCTTCATAAATCATAAATTTAAGATATCTAATACGAAATGATGATATGAATTTTTTAGGCATTGTGTAATTGCCAGAATTGTATTATACTTTGATGACACCTTCCTGGAAAATAATACTTGTAGAGAAATAATTTCTCTCAGTTTATGAGACACATTCTCACCAGTCGCTCCATAAGTCGACTTAGCCTCATATTAGGCGTTATAGGTATTCCTGATATTTTCATCTGCGCATTATTCATGCGTTGTGAGCCTATTGTACGTTGCTCCTAGATGTATTTCAAAAAGGAAAAAAAAAAGTTCCATTTTTTTTTCCCGGGAGGTGTGGTAAGACTGTTACGTGCAGTCTTTGATATCTTACAATATTATACATTGGTATTCTTGTTATCTTCGCAAATATTTTGAAAGCAAAATAGTGCTTAAGGGAAAGTCATTATTGAGTTACTTCCCTTGAAAGTTGTGTCGGCTCTTTCGATCAAACTCCGCGGATAAATCCATTTTACTGCGATTTATTCGTTGTTTGGGTAATAATAGATTGTTCTTGCTTCAGAATATCTATGGCCTGAATTTATGTGTATTGTTTGTCTGAGTAGGACGAGTCTGTCTTATATCTGTATATCTTTACATATCTAAGTCGAACTATATGTTCTGTTGTCTCTAGAGAGGTCGAAGGCTATTCGGCGGATGTGTCGCTAGAGAGTGGTGTGATTTGGCTTCGTCCTGATAGGGACTGTGTTTTTCCATGTCGGCCTGTCGCCGGGGAAAAAGTGATCTCAGTATTTGTGGGGAAGGTGATAGTCGTCTAAACCTATCGTGTATGCTTTACCCCAGTGTTTAGTCGTATTGCCAAGGAATGGCAGTTTCATATTTCCTATACCAAGGTAATCAAAGATACTCTTATGAACTCTCGATCGAAGCCACCATTTTCGATAGTTACGATTTGAATGTCTAAGAGAATATATTTGACTCGATGAAAACGACTTCGATTCCTAGCAGCACTATATCCTGTAGATTGCAGTCAATTGTTCATGATCAAATCTACAGAGCAATGAAATGTTTTATGAATGACTAACTTTAGGACAGATTCATTATCTGTATCCAAACGTGAGTGACAGCTCACGAGTGAAGCCATCTTGGAACCAAAACATGTAGTGACTTTCAAGAAGAGAAAAGGGATGCCCGTATTATCGCTTGATCAGTCCAGAGATCACTGCTACACATGAGAACCCATTGCTAGCGGTTCAATATTATTATATGGAAAAATATGTGCTGAACATTATGTTGAAGAATCGTCGCTAGACGAGATTAGGTTTAGAAGCCATCTGAAATATTGTTTATAAGCTGACGTGCTCAGTCAGTGAAGTCAGATGATATATATGTATGGGCGATACTGAGTGCTTGGCTACTGACAGTCCATTATACACTTATTCTACATGAGTGCCCATGTAACATTGCAAGACCATTTATCCACTGTACTATGATGTATTATGGCAACCTGTGATTTGTCACTATCTGTGCTGTCGAGTGTGTACGTCCAATTAAACTTTAGAAAAGGTACACAGTCGTTGGTGTCGATGACTTCCAGCCATACATGAGTGTGAGAAAAGAACATTTTTTGTCAACACCACGAACCTTTATTATCATTCGCACATTATACACTCAATCCATGTCTACACACCACTGCGTAGGTCAAGTTGACATTCCATACACTACAGTGGAGCAAACAACACCATAGAGATCTTATCAACTGATGATGATGATGATGTCTGCTTCCATCCGCTTATATCTATCTTTTGGTGGATATCATTAACGGGAATAAAAATCCAACTTTATCAACTTTATCAGTCGCCTGATGCTTCCATGTACTTAACCATTTCTGGTGTTATACCATCATGCCCTGCTGCTTTGCCCATCTTGATTTTCTCCAGTGGTGCCTTCAGTTCTTCCATCTTTATGTCATCTTCATCACCATTGGTTTCCTTTTCTGTGCTAGTGGTTATCATTTCTGATGCTTGACTTTGCTCACCATCAAGGAGTTCTGAGAAATATTCTTTCCATCTTTCCATTACTTCCCTCGGGGCAGTAAGCAATTTGCCTTGCTTGTCCTTTATAAATTTTAGAGGGCATTGTTTTTCCTTCCTCGTGTTCTTTAGGGTCTTATAAAACAATTTCTGGTTTTCTTGCGTATCTTTTTCTAGCTTTTCTCCAAATTCTTCCAAGGACTTCTGTTTTGCTGCTAGCACCTTGTTCTTTGCTTCTGTTCTGAGTATCACATATTCTCTATATTTCTCTATTTGTCCTGCTGTGTTTTTAGCTCCTAAGTATTGTTTCCATGCCATTTTCTTCTCTCTTATTTTCTCTTTGACTTCTTCTGTCCACCAAGGTGTCCTATTTCTCTTGTTCCCAAGTCGGACTTCACCACATGCTTCTGCAGCAGCTGTCTTTATGATGTCTTTGAATTTAAGCCAGAGGGTTTCCAAGTCATCAGGTTGTTCTTCTGTGTTTCTCATCGCTGTAGCAATAAGCCCCTGATATCTGGTCTTAATTTCTGGCTCTCTCAGCTTGTAGGTCTTAATGCTCATTTCTCCTGTTTGTTTAAAGCGAAAGTATACCAAAAGTATAACGTCTCTTTTGGGTTTGTTTTTTTTCAAATAAAATATCAAGTAGTGACATCAGAATTTAGTCTCCAAATAAAATAATGACATCATAATTTTGTTTTTAAATAAAATATCAAGTAGTGACATCAGATTTTAGTCTACAAATAAAATATCAAGTAGTGACATCAGATTTTAGTCTTCAAATAAAATATCACTTAGCGAAATTAGATTTTTTTTTCAAATAAAATATCAAGCAGTGATGTGACGAGTCATAATTCAGTCGTTACATTTTTCTGTGACCATCCTTGCTTTCCTTGTACTGTTCGATACCTTTTCTTTCATCTGGTCATTATATTACTTGAATACCAAACTCTGATATAACTATGTAATATTTTATTTGAATACCAAACTCTGATATAACTACGTTGTCACAGTATATATGTTCGCCAAAATATCAGGTTGGTCACGCTGAGAGTGACAACATTGATATAATGTAAAAACCCGTTTGGTCAGCTGACCGGAAGGGAAGTGGAAACAAATTCTGGCGCAAAAAGCAGTAGAATTCTGGCTAGCGTCCGGGCAGGTCGTCTTTATGTTCCCTGTCAGCATTTTTGCTGGATAGTGTATGCCATTATTGTTCACTTATAGTGCTTGCCTTTTCTTCATGCGGTGTGGATTAAATGGCATAATTCTAGAGTGGTGGTGTAGTTTCTAGTGGTATTTTCTTAGGCCTTTGATGATGAGTCATTTGTACTTAAGTATTGCTTTATCATAGTACAGGACTTAGCCGGTGAGCGAAAGTCATTGTAATGTTCCTTGCATAGAGACATGTCAGTGGGTATGACACTGATAAATTGAGTTGTCATTAGGCAAGTGGTATTGGCATTTATATTTATATGCATTTCATATGTGTTGATGGCCGTGTGTGACTTCTCTGTGTGCAGTCTTAATAAAAGGTAATTTACCTGTTAAAAGGTGTTAAATTTAGTTATTGTCAACTATCTTGTGCTGTGGTCGTATCCTTAGATGATGAGCCAATGATTAGATAATTGTCATGTGTTAAAATCCACAGCATAACTAGGTTCCTTACATACGTAATTTTTTATTTGAATATCAAATTCTGATATAACTACGTAATTTTTTATTTGAATACCAAACTCTGATATAACTACGTAATTTTTTATTTGAATAGCAAACTCTGATATAACTACGTAATTTTTTATTTGAATACCGTACCAAACTCTGATATAACTACGTAATTTTTTATTTGAATTCCAAACTCTGATATAACTACGTAATATTTTATTTGAACACCAAACTCTGATATAACTACGTAATATTTTATTTGAACATACGTAATATTTTATTTGAATACCAAACTCTGATATAACTACGTAATTTTTTATTTGAATACCAAACTCTGATATAACTACGTAATTTTTTATTTGAACATCAAACTCTGATATAACTACGTAATATTTTATTTGAACACCAAACTCTGATATAACTACGTAATATTTTATTTGAACACCAAACTCTGATATAACTACGTAATTTTTTATTTGAATACCAAACTCTGATATAACTACGTAATTTTTTTTTTTGAACGCCCAATTCTGATATAACTACGTAATATTTTATTTGAACACCAAATTCTGATATAACTACGTAATACTTTATTTCAACACCTAATTCTGATATAACTACGTAATATTTTATTTGAACACCTATTTCTAACGTCATACTTTAGCGTAATACGTATGAAATCATTTTAGATTGGCTGGAGAATAATTCGATATTTGTAAGTCTTGTATGCAACAAATAGGGTTTTATTATAAATATCCGCTTACAGGCAAATATTATAAATCTTACTATAAGTAAATACGTGTGTCAGGCGAGAGAATAATGAACCTTATCGTAGTGAGTCTTTCGGTTCATGGGGAAAGAAAGAGTTAACAAACAATTACGTTTTAGGCACGTCTTTCCCTTTAGATAAAACATGTAATTCCTGTCTATTTTAGCACTGAATAAATCATGCTAATACTACAGATTACAAAGGTCAGCAAAATCCAGGTCACATATTGCTTACATGTTTGAGGCATGCTAAAAACAATAATTAAAAATATCCTACTATCTTACGGGTAATAATTACGATACATTGCCTCTATAACTGTAGATCATGTTTTAAGTTTCTGCCATCTGCTTACTCTCGAAATCCTTCCCTATAACTTATTCCATTTTGTTTGTTAAAATTTCTAATTGTGTATGTTTTTAAAGTGTCCTAAATAGTAACATTTTCAACTCAAATATCAAGTCAGTTCTATTGAATGACTATAACCACGTAGAACAACAAAAACAACAACCAAAAAGTTACATAATTTTACAAATGGTAACAAAAAAGAAGGATTGAAATGGTACGACAAGGTTGACAATGCGGAACTGACCCAAGAACCGGACAAGTGCCATTGGAACAAAATGTGAGAAGAAGATGCTGGTGGTGGATAGGATACACACTGTGGAAACGTATTGATAACATTAGCAGGGTTAGGTACATAGCTGGCACTCTGGAGTATGTTGTGGTTCCATTCCGTACAAGTGATTGTTGAGGGGTATATGTTGTGTTCGGAGCCAAAAATGGTGCTCTGATCGCACCTTGTCGGATGGCTGATGTTGTCAGTGTGTGTGCATTCTTGTGTGTGTTAGTTTTTTTTTTTTTTTTTTTAAACAAAATTTCGGGAGTTTTTTCCTATTATATTAAGCGTTTCGGCTAAGTATGAATAAGTAAATATATCTTATATGTATATTATTCAGCCACATAAGCATCATTGCACACCACAGATGAAGCTTCTGTGCATTTGTGCTACTCTTTGCGTGTCATTGATTTACTTTTGAAGGGAAATGGAAGTTCATGAAATTATCATAGCAGAAATAGTGCCGTCATCATGACATGCAACAGAATGAGCACAACATTATTACACCTCCCCTCCCCCCATGGTTTGGCGGGTTACTTGCTCAAGTAATCAGATTTGAGAAAGCGATGAGCTCTGATTTGATGAGCTACCCAAGTCACCTTTGAGGAGCTAATCAGTTCAAACATCAAGTTTCATGGACTTACATTATTATTTGAAAAGCAACGCGAGTGATACGTGAGACGATGATGGACTAATACGCTTCAATTTTAAAAGTTCAAAATAATTCGTATTTCAGTGACATCAAAGTAGCAGTCAGAATTGTAGACAGCTGAGTCAGGCTTATTACAACCAGGAATTTTCTCGCTGATGAAACATGCTGAGAACCCAGCATTGCACACTAAGCTTGGAGGGGTCACTTTAGCCCCAGACGTAGCAATGGCTTTTACCTGGCTGGCTGCATGCAGAAGGATCTAACTATGGACCCCATGATAGGCAAGGGGAGCTGAAAAGTGCCTCACGAGAAGATTCATTGGGAGGGCCCAGAACCAGAGCACAGTATTTTAGCTCTGCAAATTTGGAGAGCCCCCTTGGATGGCGAGGAGATGCATTATGCCACTAATATACGTGACGACCTACTTTTGGACCTTGCAAAACCTCGAACTGACCTCTTCCGAAGTTGTTTTAGTTATGCAGGTGCTTTAGCATGGAATTCCCTACCCAAGTCTGTCAAAACTGATAATTACATCTCATTCAAAAGACATCTGCATTCACATGTCATGAAATCTTGTACACACATTTAACGACAATTCTGTTTCAGTTATTTCAACGTTTCCATGAGCATTTAACTGTCATTGTAATTTTTTTCAATTTTAAATGGAATTTGTAATATTAAGTAGCTTTATTGCTTGACCTCTCTCTCTCTCTCTCTCTCTCTCTCTCTCTCTCTCTCTCTCTCTCTCTCTCTCTCTCTATGTGCGTGAATGACTATGAGTAAATGTACTTGTGTATGCTCAGTTTCTGATTGTGATGATAATATTAATTAATCCTGTCTGAAGTTGTTAATATTTTAATTTGTAAAACGCTGAAAATTGTATTGCAGGGAAGAAATGTAAAAAGGCAATTATGCCTATTCCTTTACCCTGATGAAATAAAGATTTCGTTCGTTCGTTCGCTTCTTCCTCCTAGCTTGTGGCTAAATGTGATGATCTTGAAATGCAAGCCGAGCTGGAGAAACTGGAGCTCATGACATCAACTGAACACATTTCGGAATGACAGAAAAGCCACAGGAAAAGCCTAGATCTACAGTGTAGAAAATATCAATGACTGTACCACATGGTATTGCTGTAAAATAGGCATAAGGCTCAGCAGCCCTAGTTAAACAACAACCTTAAGCATCATAACCAGATAAAATAGGTTTATTCCAGAGCAGAAATGTAAAAATTGCAGCTATATTTTTTTTCTTTGCCTTGGTAATATAAGGATCTTTGTTCTTTCATTCGTTTGTTCATTATCCCGGACCACCACTAAACAGGGGCGTTCTTAAAGTAGTTGGCGCTCCCCCCCCCCCCCCCTTTTAGTGCGCCACTGCTACTGAAGTTGACCCACTTGTAGGAAGTGTATGGCAAATAACGTTTTGTGCTGTTGTGGTGATTGTTTTTCTTGACATTGTTGCTGGTTGCATGTTTAACCTTACATTAGTCGCCCGTGGCTCTATTCTTTCTGTGTCGCCCCAGTGACACAGAAAACCACAAAAGAAATCGTCCAGCTTAAGATTAAAACTGAGCGGCCGAGTTAATTTTTTTTTTTTTTTTTTTTCTAATAACCAGCGGCACTCGAGCTTTCCAGCTCTTTCGGCCCAATGACATGTCATTGCGAGGCTGGGGGGTCAGTGGACTTTCCTTCCAACCCGGTCAGGAGCTTCGCTCCTTCCCATCCACACGGGATTTATGTGCAGGAGCCGTTCAGATTATTCAGTCAAATTTCCGGTCGTAAACATTTCTTCAAACGCCGACGGCCGGGTTTGAACCATGAACACCTGGTCGCCAGTACAACGTTGTAGCCATTACACCAGCGCGGCTCCCGGCCGAGTTAATTAAAGGAGATTCACACAGAGTAGCCGATTTCCCTAATGGAGATTCATAATGAGCAGCCGAGTCGACTTAAGGAAATTCACACTGAGCAACTGAATCAACCAAGGAGATTCATACTGAGTAGTTCAATCAACTTAGATTTCACGTGAACAACCGATCAACTTACCTGATTTATGGTGAACAACCAAGCCAAAGTGACAGGTTTATATTGAGCAGGTAGTCAAAATAACCAAGTTTGTATTTAGCAATCACTCTTATCACACTTAAAGATTTAAAATGTGCAGAAGACACCTTTTTTCACATTAAAACTAATTACTTTACCCCCCGAAGCATAATTAGGTTAAACAAATGATTTTGTTTAAATTTACCAAACATCTAAGCATAGGCCTGACACCACACTGAAGCGATACAGCATAACGTGGACCACTAGTTTCATTTTCTTCTTAATTTATTCTTTACATTTCTATAGGAAGACAAGGTTACGTTATACCCCTTTCGTTCATAATGGAACACGGAGCCACCCTTAATAAAGAAAATTTGCACCAAATCATTCATGAACCCTCGCAGTAACTGTTTCTGTAGGAATTTATTTTTTATGACGAGGTTGGCAACCCCATGCCCAACCTCATATTAGTCGGCCTCGTACGACATGCATAAGGGAGCAGCAGTTGTATTTTTTTTTATTTTTGCTCGTCATATCAGTTATAATTGTGCACTACCAGAGCAACATATGGTTTGCACTGTAGCTATTCACTTGGTAGACTTAGACCTAGTCTACCTAGTCTGAGTTTGTCCTTTGGTCGGCATCTCTTTCGCTTTCCTTCAGGGGTCCATAGTATAGTCGTTCTTGTGATGACATCTGGGATTCTTCTAAAGACGTGGCCAACCCAACTCCAAAAAGTGTGGCAAATACGAATAGCTTTAGCAAATAACACGGAAGCCATTTCATCATCATCACCGACTTCATTCAGCTCTTCAAGGAGCATAGGCCTTCGACAAACGTACGCCAAATCTTCCTGTCAGGTGCCATCAACTCAAGGCCTCGCCATGTTGTAACCACTTAGTAACGTGTATATAAAGCAATGCCATCAACAGTAATCGTTGCATTCTTCTTCTTCTTCTTCCGTCCTTAGCCAAAGACCGACCAAGCAGTCAGAGGCCATCACGCCTTGTGGCGTCTTAAGGGCAACAGCAGATTGATTTTCTCTGTTGTAGTTTCCCATCAACAAATAGATCCATCGCCGCTGTTTCCGTAATCGGTGTGACAAGCCAACGGGTTTATCAGCCCATTCCAATTTTGTAAAAATCTGTAAAAATTGACCTGAGGTCATACGTCAACGTCATATATTTTAATATATTATCCTACACAATATCTTACAGTTATTAGTTTGGATCATCATGCAAAATTTCATTTTAAAGCGATATATACTTCTTTTCATCTGGTGACCTACAAACTTTGAGCGCGTTTTTCTCAAAACAAGCGGAATGGAGATGCAATATAGCAGTACTACGAAGACGATTACCCACAAAGAATGATAACTCTGAACATTGCCCAGATACCTGGGTACTGGACATTAATATCATAATACAAGGAAAGCGAAATAGAGGCCGACCAAAAACAACTTGACGGAGAACTGTGGAGGCCTAGGTGCAAAGAATGAACCAGAGCTGGGGCAATGCACGAAGGATGGCAGGCGACCGAACAAAGTGGAAGCAGTTTGTTGCTGCTGTCGTGTGGTGAGTCACTGGGGCAACTACGACAGTAGCTTTTGCCAGGAATAGTCTATGAGATATTAGATATAAGGTCTCTAGGAATTGGCTCGTTAAGAAAGAAAAAAGACCTATTCGAGATAGGGACAAGAAGACAGGAATGCGAATGCTTTCCACTAGACAGTGTTTTCTAATTAATTATGGAAAGAGTTCTGTTTCCCCACGACCTTAGCTTCTGCCCTTAGATCCCGTAAAGAAAAAGCCCCCAACCTCATCTGAGTAGAGAAAGGTTCCTATAGGTGAATATGTAACACCGACAGCACGAGTGATACATTAACAAACTAGATAATGATCAAACTATCGTTGGGTTTATTACTGAAATATCCACACATATAGGGTTAGTAATGGTTAGAACGTGATGATGGTGAAAGACGATTCACACAAAACACACAGATGAGATAATAAAATTGCAGTTAATTAAGTAATAGTTAATTAAGAATGAACTGGTGTAAAGTGAAATGATGATGTGATATGATACGTGTTACCAAAATGGTGAGTACTCTACACAGTCCATGTGTCTCTAAATGCTTCTCCTAGATATGAGGATTCACATGTATGCAGAAAATATCCCAAGTTGTTATACGTTATGTCGAGTGGAGTATCTCTAAGCTGAGGACGTTCTGATGAGAACTGTTGTCGTACGGAGAACGCTATCTATGTATATTCCTTCACTGTTTGAGTATATCTCTGTAGTGTTGATCAACAGTTAATAGCGGTCATATGAACAAAAGGTCTGTTGTCTAATCTCCCGAGGGTACTGGTCAGACTGAATATTTTCACGAAATGTTAGTGATATGTAGGCTCATAACCTTGCATATGTAGTCGTGATTCATAAAATATATATATATATATATATATATATATATATATATATATATATATATATATATATATATCTATATATATATATATATATATATATATATATATATATATATATAT
Organism: Oreohelix idahoensis; assembly: GCA_024509875.1. Lineage (NCBI taxonomy): Eukaryota > Metazoa > Mollusca > Gastropoda > Stylommatophora > Oreohelicidae > Oreohelix > Oreohelix idahoensis. The sequence continues at coordinate 477,768 of JAMPIV010008705.1, forward strand.
ATATATATATATATATATATATATATATATATATATATATATATATATATATATATATATATATATATATATATATATATAGTCTGCTTCATAGAATGCGCTTAAGAGGGTGTTGCCCTTGCTATAAATATGCGATTCCTCTTTTGAGCTCTTTTGCTTGACTTCAGATAATAATGATCTTTCGAGTGATTTGAATTTATGATGACTCTGTATTGAACTTGTGATAACTCTGTATTGAACTTGTGAGCAAGCAGTATATGGTGACGAAAAATGCTGCGTCCACCTTCTGACTTGTGGGTGAGACAATATTCCTTTTTAATTGAGGAATGAAAGATGTCCTATGGCGAATTCTGCTAGCCAAATGTCCGTTTTTGATAACTTATTTCTGGTTAGACGTCAGACACGTTGCGTGTAGACTCAGACTTCTGATGAACTGAAGACACACAAAAGTCTTCGTAAGTTTTTCACATTTAACATTACTGGTTGACTTGCATTTAAACTACTGCTCATTATTCATCTCTCTCTCTCTCTCTCTGAGTTCAATTCTAATGATGTTAAATATCTTGTGCATGAGAGTGTGTGCGCATGGGAGACTGTGATGATGATGAACTATTAATTACCTCCTATCATCCTATCATCTTCTAGGAAAATCTTCTGATTTTATTAATCAGTTATGCCAAGAATTATTTGAAACTTTATCTTTCGCACATTTTAGCTGTGAGGTTAAAATAAACAAAAATAAGAAAATGTATTAATACGTATAAGATCTACTAACCTTCTTTTCCCTTCGCAAAATCCTTTAAGAACACAATTAATCACAGAACTGAATTATCATCCACTCTGAATAAACACGTGTATTAGGCTATGCGTTTTTGGGTTTAATCTCTTCCTCACAATGTAAAAAACTGGACTCCTTCCTCTTGCAAGCTACGCAGTAGATTATATTTCTGCCAGTCCAATATGGGTTTCTGGATCAGCTCCGCCCATACCAACCAATCCTTAATGGCCCCTCTGGTCACTCATTCACAGGATCGCTCTTGTCTCCTGTCAGTCCAAACGTGGGTGTAGTTTGACCTCTGATTGTTTATTGTTCACCTGGTCAAGGTGGGCGTCCAATGTGGTAAACCAACGCTTGTCTGAACCGCGGCCGACCAAAGATAACACCATTACAGCATAAGACGTTTTCCCCTGGCCAATCTGGGCGTCCAATGTGGTGTCACAGAAATTACAGCATGCCCAGATGTTTGATTAGGATGACCAGATGTGTTTTCACCAGATTTATCACGATGCAATGTGGGCTTCAAACGATAATGTCAGGCATGGGGACTCAATCAAAGGACTTTTATTTCCCCCGATGAAAGAACAAATGTGGTTCTCTAGATACCGGTCGCGAGTAATCACAACGATGAAATAGCAAATGTGGGTCGCAAATATGGGATGAAAGAGCAAATGTCGGAAAAAATACAATATGAAAAATGTAGGAAAAGATGGAGCAAAAAGGCCTTTGCGCTCGTTTATCACAGCTGCCCTATAAGACGTCACCAGAAGTGATGGCCACTGACTGCGTTAACAGTCGGCGGCTAAGGATCAAAGAAGAAAGGCACTTTCTTCCTGTCTCTTCCGGCCTATTAAAATGGCGGAATAAGCGCGTTTCCTGATAATTCTTCGTGTGTTTCCAGTTATTGATATGCTCTCCATGTGCAACAGTGTACTGTACTAATTAAGCCAGTACTACCATCATTCACCAAACACTCAACATGATGGCAATGATCAACAGCAGCAATCTATTCAACCGTTTGTTTTCTACTCATGCTCTAATCGTAACTTGTTAACAGTTCGCTTACAACAGCCGGTGTTGGCTAAATACTGAGGAGCTACGTGTAGCATTAGCATAACTGGCAGTCCTTTTCAGAACTAGTCCTTTTCAGGGCTTCATCATGCTATCAAATAGATACTTTTCAGGACTTAGTATCCAACGCTGTACTCCAGCTAAAAGATTGCCAATCGGACGCTCGGTGAAGAAATACGTTTAGATAAATTAAAATAAAATGAAGATAGTTAAAGCAGCCCTGAGATGGCTGCCGGAAACTTCATTAACCAGGTCAGTTATTGTATCGGACTCTCAATCCATGCTTCGAAAGGTCCCAAATGGATGGCTCGACATGAATGGAAAACTTACATAGAGGCCTCAACCCTTCTTGAACTGGTGTGGATCTTTTTGTCCTGGGCATGCAGGAGTACGCGGCAATGAGACAGCCGACAGACTAGCCTCGAGAACACCCATAGTGGGGACACCTGATATTGATACGGGAGAGATAACAAAGATATTAATAATCGCCTGTTTGAGGACGACACTGCAATCGATGAATTAACACGACTTCAACTGCTGGAAATCGGCATTAAGCCCAAAACTGCAGAGGCGGACACATGAAAGGATGGTTCAGACGTGTATACAACCTGCGCGCTATAGGGACAATCAGCATTCATACCCTTCGACATTTGCTGAGGGAGATACAGCACCATTGGGTGTGTCCGGAGTGAAACGATGTCGATTCCGAACAACTAAAACAACAATAACAAATATTTCACATCTACTGATAATCCATTAGATCATGTTACGAATAAATTACGGCCCGCCTGTTTCTATGTCAGTCTGTCTCTCTGTCCTCTCTGTCTGTATGTCTACTGCCGTGCCACTCATACACGACGATATTGCCTATGAATTATGTTGATGCCTTCCTCCAATAGACAGTCAATCTAACTCGTTTTCTGTTTCTCTTGTACCTTCCTCTGCCCTCACTTCTCGATATTTTCTCAGGTGTTTCATTGCTTTCTTCTCGGAACATGTCCTTCACATTTTGATTGACTTCTTTTGTCACGATTTTTTTTTTTTTTTTTTTTTTTTCCAACCCTCGTTAAGGACTTCGGCTTTACATTTCTGAGCCGTTTATGGCATTTGATACTCCTTCTAAGAAACATCAGACTATCTTCCATTAAACTCTGCACTCGTGCAATCACTGCCCATGCTTCACGTTAATAAATGTGTAGCAACAGCATTCATGCAAAGCCGGCTATATGGACCTTTCAAGGCGGTAGAAGGTTTCGTTATGCCCCTCTCCCATTTTTTCTTCTTCCAAAACATGCAGTACATCTGTATGTACCCTTACGAGACTCAATTTCACGCTTTTGAGTTGGATCACTGGTAATTTCAGCAAGTGGTATTCTCAGTAGCGTTAAAAAAAACACATTATTCTTTTGTGTTGTTAGTAGTCTCGGAGCTATTATAGACCGAAAGGGAGGCATCAAAGAAAAGTTGGCCACTCGAAAAGCAGCAGCTGGGAGACTTTTTCAGGCCATAAATCGAGGATTCCTCAGCAAGAGAGAGGTTGGTAAGAAAACGAATATGTCTGTATACCGCTCCACCTATGTCCCAGTCTTGACATATGGATGCAAGTCATGGGCAATGACTACAACCCACAAAAGCCAGATCCAAACCTCAGAAATGAGGTATCTGAAGTAACAAGAGACATGGTCCACTACCAAACGATACGTCAAGGCCTAAAATCCCACCTGACAAGCATGGGAAACAAAGAGCCAGGGATCCAGACCCACAGGACGACCCAGAGTCCGCTGGGAGGACAACATTAGACAATCTTTGAAGGACCGAGGACTAGAATGGAACCAGGCCAGGAGGAAGACAGCCGATAGGATAGACGGATATTAGAGACGCTTGACCAGCTTAATGATTACTCCCTGATACTTCTTGGAACGTTAATGACACATAAGGAAGGGAAACCCGAGGCCTGTAAACTGTAAACAGTAAATTAATATTAGACAAACATAAAGGTATGTTTTCAGGCGCTCGTAAGAAATAAAGAAGTAGAACACCAGACAACAGAAAAACAACAGACGCGAGTGGCTTACCCAGGGTTCGAACCCCGTACCTTCCGTACGACAACACCGCCTAGCCATACAAGCGAATCACACTATCCTCCCGGCCAGCTAGGCATCCCCCAAAAAAGATGCTTTACTGGCCGGTCATTAGTGCGAAACACAAGACAACACCGGAAGTTTACAATGGGCACCTCAGCCTATTAATGACGCAATCACTTCTGTCATTAATGTTTATACAATACCAGAAACCTACCCTCTGTTCTATACTACTGTTCTTAAGTCTTCTATCATTTACTGGACACAGTATCAAGGTCTTTGTCTTGTGTGGACTGACACGTACTGTAGAATAAGGGAACAACAGAAGTGATTGCGTCATTAATAGGCTGAGGTACCCATTGTAAACTTCCGGTGTTGTCTTGTGTTTCGCACTAATGACCGGTCAGTAAAGCATCTTTTTTGGGGATGCCTAGCTGGCCGGGAGGATAGTGTGATTCGCTTGTATGGCTAGGCGGTGTTGTCGTACGGAAGGTACGGGGTTCGAACCCTGGGTAAGCCACTCGCGTCTGTTGTTTTTCTGTTGTCTGGTGTTCTACTTCTTTATTTCTTACGAGCGCCTGAAAACATACCTTTATGTTTGTCTAATATTAATTTCTTGAACGTGTCATTGTGATGTATAATGGAAATATAGCCTACAGTATCTGACAGTCTTTCGTGATCCCGTTAACGTCTATGATTCGCTAGCAAAGCCATGCAACTTACAGCCTGCGTTTACTCACTTTTTTCCACGCCTCTTTTCCTTGAGACGTAAACAAACGGAAAGCTACCAACTTCCGCGACCTGGCAGTCAAAACAGGGAGCGAACCTGGTTTTTTTACCTGAGTTTCTCACGCGAGCTGATCTGTCAATCATCAGATATCAGACAGACGCACGTGGAAACACCGGACCTTATTTTGAAGTAGCCGCTCGGGCAGAAATATTTTCCCGAGGGACCCTTTGATTCGTTCATACAGGGGAAGATAAATCTGTTATCTCCAGAAGCGGTTTAAATCTAAGAAAACCCGTTACACGGTTTAAGTCTCTGTTGTCGGTTAGCAACGGCCGACAGAGTGACCGCGGAAACCTTTTATCTTCGGAATTATGTTCTGATTTTCTCTACTGTGAACGGTGGTGTGAAAATTAGCATCCTCTAGAGAACAGATAACAATAATGTATATAAATTGTGGCTCCTCAAGCCAGTTATCAGATGTCGCTCAGAATTTGTCGGATAGTCTAAACACGTCGTCTAGAACCATTGTGGAAGGTGTGTTAATAGCCTTTGTGGGGATTTCATTCGGATTTTCTGGTAATAGAAATTTGTGTTTAAGTCTTAAAATGTGTTAAGTTTTACCATTATAAGTCACTGTGATTTCCTAGCGTTAAAACTAGTGAAATAAAATAACGCGTAGATATTTCTTGCCAGTTGTTCAGTTTAATGTAATTCCATCACCCACTTTCTCACATAAGAAGAGACGTTTAGCTGACTAATTAATATGCCAGGCGCGACGGATAGTGGACCATAGAATTTACGTTATATTTCATTCTGTGTAATTATATAAGTGACTAGTTGTTATGAGTAAAGTTCATAACATGTATGTCGATATCGATTCAGTTCGACATGTAGTTTATGTGTTTACGTACCATGACCCTGGTTACAGGAAGTGACGTCATGACTTTTGGTGGTCAAATAGCAGACGCAAAAGTTGCCGTCTGCTGAGTGAGGCGTTCCTTCATTAGTGGATTCGCTGTTGGTCTTTTCAAGGTGTTGGACGTATGTGTTCTATGCTCCTGAGTGTTTGAAGATTTAATGGGCATATTCCTTTGTATTCCATCTCTGGATCATCCATACGCCTCCGTGCGATGATGCCAGTTTTTATGTAAGAGGAATGATGTTTGACCTGATGAACGTGAGTTGAATTATTATAATAAAATTGTATGGAAATGTCCTCGACATTGTTCCAGTTACAAGACTGTACGTCGACGCTAGAGACTGTCTAGTTGATGCCATAACCTAATGTGCATATTATCAAGATTTGTTTGGAGCTACAAGATGTGTAATAAATATTTATGTGAATCGTCCAACCTGGCCTTTGGAGTATCATTCATGTTGAAGAATACGGCTTTAGGCGGGTACTGAATGGTCATACCCCTATCGGCACTCGATTTGAATCAGTGTCCGATTCATTGTGTAATAATCAATATATATATATATATATATATATATATATATATATATATATATATATATATATATATATATATATATATATATATATATATATATATATATATATATATATATATATATATCAGAAGGACCTCGAGCCCAATGTAAGTTTATTCCGTATCAATTGGAGGCCAAGCTTAAGGATCGGTGATCTATAACTGAAAAAGAAAGATTTCAAGTCGGCGCATTTTTTTCACGTACATGCAAATTTCCAAGATGGCGACAGTTATCGTCTGCCGACCTGTGTGAGAGGTTGAATGAACAGTATTCCAGTATTATTGTCAATTGCACTTCAAAGTTGAAGTTGTCACTCAGGAAAAGACATTCCTGCAATTTTTTTTTTTTTTTTTTTTTTTTTTTTTTTTTTTTTTTGCGTTCGCCCGCTAATACTCGAGGCGAAATCTCAGGTTATTATTTTTTATGTTTAACCTGACATTGATTTTACGTGAGTATCCCTTTATTTCTTGTACAGAGACAGGTGTCCCTCGCCATTCATGCAAATACTCGCCGATTTCGGAGGTACCCATTGCAGCTGGGTCGGCTCAGGAGCCGCCAGTCCCTGGTCGACGACACTGCTTCAAATGTACTCGCCAGGTCTCGAGTTAATCCAGTCCAAATCCCGGTCGACGAAAAATCCTCAAATGCCGTCGCCCGGGTTTGATCCTGTATCACCCGGTCGCCAGAGCGGTGTTGTAACCACTACGCTAGCGCGGCTCCCATTCCTGCAGTAAAATACGAGTTCCAGTTGCACGTTTGATGCCCGAAGATGGCGTATTTGTATGAAAACGACGGACCACAGCGATGTTCTGTTCAAGTCAGCAGTTCGTGACTTCTAGGCCTAACCTGGTCTACTCTGAGTGGATTTTCATCGTTCATTGCTGAAAGTGACGAGGGATCCAGGAGGAAATTTTTACTGGCATTACAGATAAGTGTATTTATGGTTACACACAGCCTGTGTTGCTGATGATACTGTTTGCCAGAGTTTTTTTCGCCTTATATGTATTTTCGTAACTGCATGTTCTGTGCATAGCGGGAGGATGGTGGGACTTGTGAATTTTTTTTCAATACCTCGTCATGTATGGTCGAGAAGAATTCATAAGCGTTCTGTAGTTTTATGCATCTGTTTGGTTCATATTGAAGGGCCGACGTACATTGCTGAGTGTTACTGCCTTGATTGAATTAAACAGGTCCATTATTTTTCTAGTTGTGGAAGTACTGTTCAGTGTAAAATTTTGTTATTACTGTCAAGTTTATTGTAAATTTTATTCAGTTTTGCTAAATTATTGTTTGTGAAATTGTTGGTCTAACCTTGCTATCCCTTATTTATTAGATGTCACACATGTTGTAAACTCGTGCTTGTCTTGTCATATGTGTGATAGAGCTACATTTTGTTCATTTGTTCTATAATTCCACATCAACACATCCAGGAAAAAACGGATAGACTTAATAAGTATAGCCATCAGGTGGGCTTGAACATCAACCTAAAGAAGATAGAGGTCATGACGCTCTATGTGAGCAACCCTGAGCCCATATCAGTAAGGAATCAGCAACTGGAACAGACAGATGTCTTACATACCTAGGATGCATAGTAACACCAGACAGCGGAGCAAGCAAAGACATCAACAACAGAATGAACAAAGCAAGAACAGCCTTTTTTAGTCTAAACAACATCTGGAAGTCCTCTCAGTACAGCACAAGCACACAATTAGGATTATATCAGAGCTGTGTGCTTTCTGTGCTTCTCTATGGCGCGGAAAGCTGGAGAGTTTCAGAGAAGGAAATGTCGAAATTGTCCTCTTTTCACACAACATGCCTAAGAAAAATTCTCCGAATCTTTTGGGCGAATACCATCACCAACCAAGATCTGCTTACTCGGAGAAAGCAAAAGGACATGCACACCATCATAGCTGGCAGACGCTGGAGCTGGGTTGGCCATGTCCTCAGAAGAGACTCCGATGCCATCACAAGAACAGCTATGCTATGGACCCCTGAAGGAAAACGAAAGAGAGGCCGACCAAAAACAACATGGCGGAGGACTGTGGAGGCTGAGATGCAAAGAATGAACCAGAGTTGGGGCACTGTACAAAGGATGGCCGCCGACCGAGCAAGGTGGAATCAATTTGTTGTTGCCCTACAAGATGCCACCAGGCGTAATGGCCACTGACTGCTTTGACGGTCGGCGGCTAAGGATCAAAGAAGAAATTCTATAATTCAGATATTTCTGCCTTATTCATTAGTATTTGCTTCATTTAGCTCTTGTCACTGCATTCAGTCATCTTGTTCGTATATCTGTTCTTTTATTGCTCCTAATATAACATCTACTATAATATCTATTATTACATGCAGTTGGGTGATTTTGAAGTGGTGAAATAAGTGTTGAATATATTGCTCACATATTCATGATATAAAATTTACATTATTGTATAGCTATTGGAAAGCACAATAATTGTAAAATATGGCTACCTTGGATTATTATATTAAGATTGGAAAGGAGTGTGGTAAGGAAGGTGAAGCCTTACTGTCATATGCATCTACTGAGCTTGCTAATGAGTTAAAGAGGTTGGAGGAGAAGGAACTCAGAGATCAAAGACACTTAGAGAGAGAGGAGAAGAAGGCAGCAGAAGAATTGCAATTAGCTGAAAAAAGGAGAGAAGAAGAATTAGCTAAGGAGAGAAGAGCAGAAGAAATGGTTCTTGAAAAAGAAAATTGGCCTATGCTCAGGCTGAATTAAAAGCCCAACAAGCTCAAATAGAGATAAGAGCACAACAAGGACTTAGAATGGCAGAATTGGAGATTGAAAAATTGAGACTGCAACAACCACAGGTTAATCCTATGAATGGTGAGGCTAGTAAAAAAGATCATTCTTCTAATTTTAAGCTCAATTTGCCAAAATTTAACTCAAATATCGACGATATTTCATGCTTCCTCAATAGATATGAGACATATTGCCAAGAGTTTAATATTGATAGAGCTACCTGATCTAGTAGGCTCGTGAACTTATTAGTGGGTGAGGCACTAACTGCAGTCTGTACTATGGTTGCTCAGACTAGAAAAGACTATGAGGCTGTAAAAGCTTTGCTGAAGAAGTATCAATTGGATGAAAATGGCTACAGGTTGAAATTTAAGTCATTATTTAATTTTATTACCAGATTCAGCAAAAGATTTTACTGAATTTATCTCATCTGTTAAGCTGTACTTTTCTAGATGGGTTGACTTGTCCAAGATTGAAAAAAACTTTTGAGGGGCTATCTGATTTGATTCTGAGAGACAAGGTTTTATCTTCAATTAGTGGAGACTTTTTGTCATTCCTGCAGGACAGGAAACCAGAGAATTTATCTAACCTTGAAACTCTTCGTCGTCAATTTCAAGTTGCACATCCGGGTAGGAACCTTAGTAAGAATAACATTAATGATTCTTTGCCAGTGGTATCTGCTAGGACTGTAAATTATAATACACCTAGGCAGAGATCAAACAGCATAGATAAAAACTATAGAGTTAATCAAAATCATAATTATGGCAATAACAGAGGCAGGTATAATTTTAACAAAAAATTCCAACAGCCACACAGAAGTTATAACTCTTATGATTATGGATATTATAATCAACAGTCATCCTTCAGGCCTAATGATTTTCAAAATAGAGGAGGATATAATGCCAGATCAGGCAGAGGAAAAAGGTCATTTTATAGAAATAATAACAATTCCTTTAATAATAGAGGTTCTCAACAGAACAATAGACAGTCAAGGAACCCTGAACGTTCAAATGCTGTCGCACATGTTGGTGACAATAATCCAGTTCAGAATAATAATGGTTTAGCTCATGCAAATACATGTAGTGTTGATTTATCCAACAGTGTTAATTGTTCTGAATGTAACTCTTTGTTTCAGCTACAGGGAGTTCCAAGGCTTCTATGTGAACATCCGTTACCACCAATGTCCTCATATGATGGAACAGGTTCACGGGTGCTTAATAAAGGCTTTGTGAACAACAAACTAGTGTCACTTTTGATGGACACAGGATGCACAACGATTGGAGTGCGCAGGTCGTTGGTGGATCAGTCAGATTATACAGGAAGAGAGGTGAAATGCATTACATTTGAAGGCACAGTGGAATACTATCCAACTGCGGAAGTATTTTTTGGATTCTCCGTACTTTACTGGGAGAACGCTCGTGTGCCTGTTGAATAGTCCCATCGCAGGAATTACCTTAGAAAATATTCCTGGCATTCGTGAATGTACAATGGATGATATTGAAAAATGGGAACAGCATCTCATATGTGCAAATGCTGTTACAACCAGAGCTCAGGCTCGTGCTGAATTGGATAGTCACATCAAAAGTGATAATGTGGTAGATGAGGTGATGAATGATGAGAATGAGATTGATGAGGTGATGATTGATGAAGAAAATAATAATGATGAGGAAAATAATGATAATGAGGAAAATATGGATGAGGATGAAGAAAGTGATGATAATTTCCAGGTAGAACTTATTGATAAGGAGTCTTTCATTCAGAGACAAAATGATGATGATTCCTTGAAGAAATTTTTTCAAGTTGCAAAATCAGATGATGTGATGTTTAATACTAATGCAAAACACTGATACACTTTAAGAAATGGTATTTTGATTAGAAATTTTCAGGATTCTACATCTGTAAAAAAAAAACAGATTATGGTACCAGCATGTTTTCGATCATTTGTTTTACGACATGCCTACGACATTAAATGCGCGGGTCCTTTAGGTATTGCAAGAACAAAGCAAAGAGTTTTTTCGCATTTCTTTTGGCCTGATGTAACAAAAGACGTTAAAGCTTTTTGTCGCAAATGCACAGTGTGCCAGGGGGTGGCAACAAAAAGGCCTAAACATGATGCACCGATTCAGGCAGCTGATATTTCTTTGCGTCCATTTGCAAAGATGGCTATTGACCTTATTGGTCCATTAAAAGTCACATCAGCTAGAGGGCATAAATACGTGCTAACATGCATTGATATGTGCACACGCTGGCCAGAAGCGATACCTCTTAAAACTACAACTACTGTTGACATTGTGGATGCGCTATTTTTAATTTTCAGCAGATTGGGTTTTCCCGAAAACATACTATCTGACCGGAGATCTCAGTTCGCCTCTGACGCAATGAAACAAGTGATGAAAGAGTTCGGTATTGAACGCTCTTAGTTCAATATATCACGCACAAGCAAATGGTAAAATTGAGAGACTAAATAGGAGTTTAAAGCAGATGTTAGGTAAAGTTACCACTAAATATCCACAGGATTGGGACAGGATCTTGCCCGCGATTTTATTCGCTTACAGAGAAATTCCCAACGAACACACCGGGTTCGCTCCATTTGAGTTGGTTTTTGGTGCGAAACCTAGGGGACCTATGTCCATTTTAAAACAATTGTTGGTTGGAGCTGACATGAATGAAGAGATTCAAACCTCATACCAATATGTTGTCAATTTGATAAAAAAAAGATTATCGACGCATGCCAAATAGCAGTGCAGGCGTCAGAAAAGGCAAAATTAAAGGCTCGTTTGTTTGCCAATCAAAACAGGAAACTGCGCCAATTAAGGCCGGGTGATGAAGCTTATGTATTATTACCAAACAAAGACAACAAATTACTTGTGTCATGGAGAGAACCTTATACAATCATTGATAAATTGTCAGATGTTGACTATATTTTATCTATTAATGGGAAGGAAAACACTTTTCATATTAATATGTTACAGCAATTTCATACACGTCCTCCACATCTTAAACCAGTCTTTGAAGCTATTGACACAGCTGTTGATCGTCGCTCGTCTTTAGCGGTTATACAAGAGGAGGGGTCTGACTTATGTGATAGTACTGAACCACTTTTATCATTACCAATCTTACATTTTTTAGCTTCTGAGAGTTGGAAAGATGTTTCTATTGCACCAACTCTTGCCTCTCATCAGAAGGAGCAAATTTCTCACTTACTGCAATCTTTCTCTGATGTGCTCACGGATGTTCCTGGGCATACAGATATCATTCAACATGATATCGTACTAACAGATTTTCGACCTATCAAACTGAAGCCTTATCCTATACCTATTCATTTACAATCACAGGTGCAAGATGAAATAAAAGAAATGATCAAGTTAAATATCATTACCCCATCACATTCACCTTACAGTTGTCCTATTGTATTGATTAGGAAAAAATATAAATCTATTCGTATTTGCATAGATTTCAGGCGTTTAAATGCCCTGACCATTCTAGACGCGGAACCATTACCATTGTTAGCTTCTCTTCTGGACAAATTGGCTCCTGCTACTTTCTTTTCGAAATTTAACTTGTCAAAAGGCTATTGGCAAGTGCCATTATCAGACAAAACTAAGCCTTATACAGCTTTCGCTACACCTCTTGGGTTGTTTCAAGTCAATGTTATGTCTTTCGGTCTTGTTAACGCTCCTGCTACCTTTGTTCGCATGATGCGAAAACTTTTTTCTGACCGTGAGGATTTAATCACTTATATAGATGATCTTTGTTTATTTCATCGAACTTGTGATGAACATGTTGTAGGCATTCAGTCTTTGTTGAATACCTTGCGTCTACATAATCTTACTGCTAGACCTTCTAAGACGAGAATAGGATTCACTGAAATTTCTTTTCTTGGTCATAAAGTAGGAGGTGGATTTCTTAAACCTGAGGATTCTACTATCTCGAAAATCTTAAATCTTGAAATTCCTCGAACTAAGAAACAAGTTCGTAGTCTGTTAGGAATGGTGAATTTCTATAGAAAATTCTTAATTAATTTTTCAGATATTACCTCAGTTCTGTCCTCGTTGGTAAAGAAAAACTCGCCAAACAAGATCATCTGGACACGTGCGTGTAATGTCTCCCTAAATATTCTTAAATGTTCGTTTTCTAAATTGCCAATTTTGAGATTACCTGACGCTCGTTTTCCATTTACCCTCAGAGTTGAAGCGTCACATACAGGAATCGGGGGAACATTGGTGCAGCAGTTTGAAGGTTACATGCACCCAACGCTGTATATAAGCCGAAAATTGTCACCCACAGAGCAGCGGTATCATATTGGGGAAAAAGAACTACTAGCGATTGTCTTTTGCTTCACAAAATTGCAGCGCTTCCTGATGGGAGCCCTATACACCCTGGAGACAGACAAAAAAGCACTTTCTTACTTCAAAACAGCTAGATTCAGAAATGAAAGAGCCGCTAGAGCCTCGCTCGCTCTCCAAACCTACGACTTCGAAATAACAGCAATTAAGGGAAGCCAAAATGTCGTAGCTGATGTGTTGTCTAGGTGCATCAAAGATCCTATATCACCTATCAACTCTACGAATACAGGTGATTCACAGAATTGCATCTAACCTACATACATACTTCATGATGTTCTGATCAAGGAACTACTTCATGTATAATAACGTGTTCGTATGACACTATACACTGGCACAGCAACTATAATGATGAAAACGATTCTCTAACATTGTGTACGCTAACTATGCTGAGAACTAAGCTACTTGGCTGCATCTGCAAATAAAGAAACATTGCTTACATGAGAAAGCGGTTCGCACAGCAACAGGATGATGATGAATTCTTGAATGCTCAAAATAGAGTAATACCTTGTTGAACTCAGCGCATTGCTTACGGATATTATGGATGAATGACATTGCTTATATGCCACTTACAGACTTACAAGCATAACTTTGGTGAATTGTTACAATTGATTTCATCACAGAAGATTTTTGGTACGGACATATTTTATCAATCTGAAGTTGAATGACTATCGTCTCCAAATAAAGGGACATAACGCTGAAATGACTGACCCGAAAACATCAAGGGGACACAACAAGTAAATTGCCTATTGGACTATTTTTCGATGGAAAGATGCTGTGATTATAGACAATTGGATTGATCATAACAATATATCACATGCTGGACAATCAGGGACATTGTCAATAATATTATTCTACATACGTCTAGGAACATTGTATGAACATTTATTCATTCGAAAGGACTTGGCATCATGGACTTGAACATTTTTAGATAATATTAAGTAGTGATTAATGTGATTTCACTAGAAATTGTTGAGGTTTTGACACAATTTTGTCACACTCACACTGGACTGTACCACATTGATTGGCTAATACACCATACTATTGTTTATTGGTACAACACATAGGCATAGTCTTCTCTATTGCTCACACTAATGTGTTACATACAGGATTGCCTTACGTCTCTTACCATTAATATGTTACATTCATGACATAATATTCTGAAGTACACATAATGCTATTCATTTGACAAAATGTCGCAGTCATACACTTTATTGGTTGTTTGTCTGTCTCATGTCATCTATTGTCTCTATTACATAATTTAATTAATTTTAATGCTTTGCATTTTGAGACTAAGTGACTAATGCTACCTGACGGGACAGTAAGTTGTTTTGGACGGTGTGCGGTATGATAGTGCCTGGGCTGATATAATCATTTTTTTTTTTACATGTTGGCTGATTTTGCTATGGTTACCTCACATTGTTGTTAAATAAATTGTATCCTTTGTAGTTGATGGTGTTAGTAATTTTGTTACTAATTTCCACACCTTGAGTGTTTATTTGCCTACTCTGGAGCACAGACCTGGTTGCTACACTATTTCATACTAACAGTGAAATTTGATGATACCATCTTTTCACTCCAATGATGTTTGAACTCACACCAAGTAAATAATGCAAACTTCGTTTCCATTAATTGACGGGAAAGGGGGGGGGGGGGTGAATAAATGTTATGAGTAAAGTTCATAACATGTATGTCGATATCGATTCAGTTCGACATGTAGTTTATGTGTTTACGTACCGTGACCCTGGTTACAGGAAGTGACGTCATGACTTTTGGTGGTCAAATAGCAGACGCAAAAGTTGCCGTCTGCTGAGTGAGGCGTTCCTTCATTAGTGGATTCGCTGTGGGTCTTTTCAAGGTGTTGGACGTATGTGTTCTATGCTCCTGAGTATTTGAAGATTTAATGATCATATTCCTTTGTATTCCATCTCTGGATCATCCATACGCCTCCGTGCGATGATGCCAGTATTTATGTAAGAGGAATGAAGTTTGACCTGATGAACGTGAGTTGAATTATTATAAAATTGTATGGAAATGTCCACGACATTGTTCCAGTTACAAGACTGTACGTCGACGCTAGAGACTGTCTAGTTGATGCCATAACCTAATGTGCATATTATCAAGATTTGTTTGGAGCTACAAGATATGTAATAAATATTTATGTGAATCGTCCAACCTGGCCTTTGGAGTATCATTCATGTTGAAGAATACGGCTTTGGGCGGGTACTGAATGGTCATACCCCTATCGGCACTCGATTTGAATCAGTGTCCGATTCATTGTGTAATAATCAATATATGTATGTGTATATATATATATGTATGTGTATATATATATATATATATATATATATATATATACACATATATATATATACACATACATATATATATATACACATACATATATTGATTATTACACAATGAATCGGACACTGATTCAAATCGAGTGCCGATAGGGGTATGACCATTCAGTACCCGCCCAAAGCCGTATTCTTCAACATGAATGATACTCCAAAGGCCAGGTTGGACGATTCACATAAATATTTATTACATATCTTGGAGCTCCAAACAAATCTTGATAATATGCACATTAGGTTATGGCATCATATATATATATATATATATATATATATATATATATATATATATATATATATATATATATATATATATATATATATCAGAAGGACCTCGAGCCCAATGTAAGTTTATCCCGGTTCACTAGTGTTAAATATCATACGACTAAACAAACAGACGCCGACAATCTAATAGCTATTAATGACAGGCTATATTTGTTAAGTGCGCGTAAGGGTAATTAAATAATAATTAACATTGTGCGCTGATCGTGACCGGAGCAGGATGGGGAAAGGCTGCATGCCTCAACCAAACCTGCACCCGCTAAGCGACGCGCGATAGGATAGGCTAGAGACACCGGGTGCCTTTTAACTTTAATCAGGACTGACTGAGAGGATAAGAGATCGTCCTGTCCCCTTCCGTGTATATATATGTAGAGATATAATAGTAGCATTTTTTCATAATGTTTCTCTATTCTTAAGCAGACCTGATCAAACGGCGACCAGCGGTCTATTTTGGTCCTTTTCTGCATTTACTGATTGATTAATGTGGTCTTCTTCTTGGCGTACGCGTCCCCAAGTTCAGTTGTGAACAGGTTGACAAAAGAGACCAGTTAACATTTTAAAATAATAAATTTAACTGGACTATAAAACCAGAAATATTTGTTCAAATTTATCAGCCCACTGGGGTGTGAAGGATATAACAGTTCTCCCGACTTTTGACAGTCGTATCAGCGGATTTATCCAGCAAGTTACGCTGTTCAAAATCGGCATTCACCACAGAGCCAGCCGATAGGATTTACCATCAGCATCAATTAACAATAATTAACAGTTTTTAGCAACCAGATGTTATCCCTATTACTGTGAACACCAGATCTCGGGTTTTCTACATTAACTATTCGAGGTGACATTTGTATATCCAGGAATCAACCACCAAATTAGGCGTCCCCCTTATAAAATTTAATTATTAGTGGAGGGACTGGGGCCAATTCGGAAGATAAAAACACTGGAAATTATATACAGATTCAGGGATTATATGTCCAAGAGATTTGTTTCACGAAGAGTAGGTAAGAAGCGAGTGGGTGGCTACGTATGTCAGAGAGAGAAAATATTTTCTTTGTTACCGGAAAATTGTATCATCTGTATTCTGTTTAAATATTGTTTAATTTTACTGGATAGCATTTAGTAGGAACTTTGTTCTTTTCTTTATTGTCTATTCTGTAACATAATGCTAACCTTTGACCTTTGGGGTTATTAACTTATTGGGTTCTTTTTTTTTCTCTCAATAAGGGGGAGGGAACATGTATTCTGTTATTTTTCTATGTATGAATTCTGACTTTATTTGATCTTTCTTAGATATTCGATGTTGTAAAGTTTAATGATAATAAACAACAAAAGAACTTAACTTTGTGTGTTGGTCAGACCCATACCCAATTAACAATAGTTTTTTCACGTTTGTGTGTCTTGTTGTCACATAGCTGTGTGTGTGTATGGGTAGTTAAACTTATATTTATATATATAGGGAGGTGTAAGATTGTCTTGTAATAAATTATAGTCGTATAGATAGGCTGGACTAGAGAAACTACTCATTCCAGAGACATATCTTTTCCTTAAACTATTCACTCGTGAAATCTATTCTCACACCTTTATTTCTCACGTACTCATATCACCATCCACTCTACTCAGGCGGGACCATAAATCACTTCATACCTATCTAAATTTACGACAATATATATATATATATATATATATATATATATATATATATATATATATATATATATATATATATATATATATATATATATATATATATATATATATATATATATATATATAAAGATATTTCAGAAGTATAATCCTACCCCAGTTTTACCTGCACTTTAAGAGTAATAAAAGCAGAACAAATATTTTCGCGAGCACAACAGATCGATACTGTCCACGTGACAGCATAGTTGCAGTTATTGTGTATTTGAAATTACGCAAATGGTGACGTCACTTCTACATCTGTTATTACTTGGGAGTTTTTTCCTTTCAAAATAATAAGCTGGGGGAGGATGAAAGGAGAGAGAGAGAGAGAGAGAGAGAGAGAGAGAGAGAGAGAGATAGAGAGATAGAGAGATAGGGAGATAGAGAGAGAGAGCGAGCGAGAGAGAGAGAACAGAATGGACTCTACAGTACTGGGAGCCCTCGATTTGCACCGGTCCAGTTTGCGCCGATTTAAAATAACGCCAATTTTGAAACCCGAAGGTGAAAACTATCGAACAAAGTAAAACATACATATATTTTAAAACTTCTTATTACATTAACATGAAATATTATTTTAAACGAAACTAAATTAAAGACGCTAGAAGATTGGCACAAGAGGTGAGCTTAGACGAAGTTACATATAAAGTCGAAACGGAGAAATGAAAATAGGCAATCTGTCGCGCATTCTTTAGACGCGGAGAAACTCATTGATGAGTTCGGTGAGATTGGCCATTACTGGGAGCGAGTGCTACATCAAAGAGGAGCCTCACGGCGTCCATGAGCTGTATTTACTAGATTTTGACAGAAAGGAAGAGGAAATCACGACAGTCAACACCGCATGCTTTCTTCAAAAAAAATGTGACGATCCTAATAAACCAAAGACCTCGCCAGTACACAGAAGCCGCTGCATTACGCCATGTTTTATTTTTTGTTTGTAAGTGTACCAAGTATTTGTTATTGAATGTACTTTAAATTGGTTTATATACTTCATTTTCTTTTTAAATTTACTTTACTTTTTTATTCACTTTATTTAATGGTACCGTATTTACTTTATTTTATTTACATTATTTCATAGCTTTAACTATAATATCACTATAATACTCATCAATTTTTGGGTGCCTGGAACGTATGCCATTGACTTCCCATTGACTTCTATTATAAAATGATTTCAATTTACGCAGATTCTAATTGCGCCACTTCGTTCAGGAACGCATTCCCGGCGTAAATCGAGAGCTTCTTCTTCTTCTTCTTGCGATCGCATCTTTGATGATTACACCGTCAGACGAGTTCTCATGATGAATTCGACTGTTGTTTGAAGTTCCTCTTTAACTCCATATAGCTTTGAGTTTAGTGTTGAGTCATTGGGCCAGTATATCTTTCTTAACTGGTCATACAGAGGACAGTCCTGTAGAACATGCTCAGCCGTTTGTTCGTTTAAATTCCACATGTGCACAGTGGTGAAGCAGACAATTGTAGCTTGTGCATGTGTTTATTCAGTTTGTTATGCCCTGTCCTGAGTCGAAAAATAGTTATCTGTCCCTGCCGGTCGAGAGTGTGATAGTCGTCTTTGGGTTGGTTCTGTTCTCTTCTGATAGTCTGGATAGCTCTCTTTTTCTCAAAGTATGTGACTTCATTATCTTCTTGTTCACATTCTCCTCCCTTTTTTGCAAGTTTATCTGCCTTTTCATTTCCGGGTACACCACAATGAGATGGCACCCACTGAAGTATGGTTCTCTTTTTGGCAGCTACCTTGTTTAGTTCATTTCTCAGATGTGGGAGTTTACCACCCTTGAGAGCTTGCAGGACAGACAGTGCATCTGTGAGGATGACTACCTGGTGGCAGTCAGAGTTGGTGTTATAAATCATATTTGCAGCTTGCTCTAGAGCTTGAACCTCAGCTGTATAGTTGGAACAGAATTTACCAGTGGGAATGTGCCTAGTCTCATAGTGGTTGTCAGGATATGAGATAAAGATACCGGCACCTCCATTCCTAACAGCATTAGTTGCTGATCCATCTGTATAGGCATGTATCAATGATTGATCGGGATAGCTTTCTTGGATCATACTCAATGTAGCAGTTCGTTTTTGCAGATCGTTATACTCACATCCACTTGTGAGACCACTGACTGATGTATTAATTTGGAGGGCACTGCTGGTCTGCTCCCATGGTACAGGGTATAGGGTGGGCTTCAGTGGTGTTGTCTTCATGGATAGGTCTTCTTGATGCTGTCTTATAAGTCTTTTTCCCCGATGCACAAAGCTGCTACGCTTTAGACGTCCCAATGCCAGATCATCTAGTCTTGCCTTCATTGGGTGCAGTGGCATACTGTTGTACTTTTCCATCTGGATCATGGTTTTTGTGTCTCTTCTATGGGACAATGACTGTAATCCAGCAACCTTCTGCATCTCTGTTATTGGTGTAGTTTTCATGGCTCCTGTAATGAGCCTGAGAGCTTGATTTTGCACCTTGTCCAAAGACTGCAGATGTGAGTTAGCAGCTGATGACCATGCTGCTGAGCTAAACTCTAAGTGTGGTCTTATTACTCCATTATAAATCTTCTTTAGATTTCGTTCATTTGCTCCCCAGTTGGTACCTGCTAATTTTCTGAGTATGCCTAGTCGTCTTCTGGCCTTTCCTTCTGCATTTTCAATATGCTTATTCCATGTAAGCCTTTGGTCAAATGTCACCCCAAGATAGGTGGGGTAGCTTTCTTCCTTGATCACGGTTGTCCCTAGGTGTATGTTAGCTGATTTGTCCTTGGGGGCGAGGGAGAACAGTGTTGTGGAGGTTTTGTCTGTGTTTATTGTGATAAGCCATTTCTCTGCCCATGACACTAGCATGTCTGCTGCCCGCTGCATTCTATAATTTGCTGTGGTGACATTTTCATCAGCGCACCAGAGTACTAGGTCATCTGCATATAAGGCAGCTTTCACTCCCGCAGGGAGATCTTTCACCAGGTCATTGATGTAAACAAGGAAGAGTGTTGGGGAAATTACTCCTCCTTGAGGTACCCCCTGATGGAGCAACACTTTTCTGCTCTGCAGACCGTCAAGAGTGACTCTAGTTCTCCTGCTATGCAAGTATGACTGGATCCATTTCATCATGTTGCCTTGGATTCCACTTCTCCTAAGTTTTGCAATGAGGCCATCTTTCCACACCTTGTCAAAGGCCTGCTTGAAGTCGACCCAGATCGTTAGGACCTTTTTCTTCTCCTGGAAGGCATCTTCTATTGCTTGAGACAAGTAAGTAACTTGATCTTCTATACTGTAGCATTCTCTAAATCCAGCTTGTTCCGGCACCAGGATCTGCTCAGACTCTAAATACCATTTCAATCTGTGGTTGACTATTCGCTCCATAGTCTTCCCAACACAGCTTGTGAGACTGATTGGCTGGTAACTAGCAGCCTCGGTCTTACATTTCCCTTTCTTTAGTATGGGTATTGTGATGGCTTCTCTCCATACTTGGGGTACCGTTCCTTTCAACCAGCTGTGGTTGAATATCTCAAGCAGTTTTGTCTTTGCTGCTGAGCTCAGATTTACTAGCATTTCGTTGCTGATTTTGTCTGGGCCGGGTGACTTTTGAAACTTAAGCTTGGAAATAGCCTTCTGTAGTTCTCCTAGTGTGATGGGTTCCCTCATTGGGGCAGGAGTATCTGTCTGTCCCATGGTTGCCAGTATTTCTTTTCTTATCTCTCTCTGATGGTCTATGTTAATGGGTAAGTTGCTTTCTGAACTGTATCTTCTAGCAAACAAGTCTGCAGCTTGTTTTCCTCTGAAAAGTTTGCCACCTTCATCCAATGTAATAGTCTGCCTTGGTGAGGAACGCTCTTCATTTAGAGACTTGACTAATCTCCAAAGTTTCCTGCCGTCTTTCTCAAGGTTCAGCGATGCCGTTTTAGTTCTCCAGCTTTTCCGTTTTTCTTCTAGCTTTGTTCTCTGAAACTCTGCTACAGCCTTTTTCCATTTGTTGTGAGTTTCAAGTGAAGGCGGAGACTCTGCGTCCTTTCTAGCCCTGTCCATAGCTTCCTGACGTTCTTGGAGTGTGCTGGACCAGTATGGTATGTAGTTACGCCGGCATCCTTTGGGAATGGTTTCTTTTGCAGCTTGTAGTATGCATCTGTTGAAGTCTTTTACCACTTCATTAATGTCTCTGTTCTGTACCTTGAGGGTAGACAGCAGCGTGTTCACCTGATGCCTGAATAAACCCCAGTTGGCTTTTTTGTAGTTCCATCTTGTAATGGCTGGGCCTGTACTGAGAGTTGCACTCTGGACAGTAAGAAAGATTGGGCGATGGTCGCTTCCCCCTAGTTGGTCTCCTACTTCTCTACTAATAGATCCAGCTATATCTGGTGTGGAGAAGGCAAGATCTGGTGTTGAAGTTGTGTGCCATCCTCTGGAGTAGAAGGTAGGAGTATCTGTGGCATTATTGACTAGGATTAGGGAGTGATCATCTTGCCAAGTTTCAACCTCTTCACCTCTGTGATCCAGATGGTTATAGCCCCAGCTCTGGGAGTGGCTATGAAAGTCTCCAACTGCTATAAAGTTGGTGGCTGGTACCTGTATAGAGCTGAGACTCAGGGGTTTGTTGTTCGGACAGTAATAGTTCAGGAGTTCTATTTCCATCTTGTCTACCTTTAGCTGCAACAGCTGATATTCTGCTCCATCCATGAAGGTTTTCCTTTCGTGTGCAGGAATGTTATTCCTTACAAGAGTAAGTACTCCTCCTTTTCGTCTATCTTTTCTGTCGGATCTGAAGCATTGATATCCCTTTATTTTAAAGGTTTGATCTGCTTTCAAGTGAGTCTCTTGGATACAGCAAACACTGACTTGCTTCTCATACAAGATGTTTTCCAGCTCTGTCTTTTTGCTGTATCCAGCCTGCTTGCTGTTCACTCCCTCTGCATTCCAGTGCATCATGACAAGTGGCACTCTGGGTTTCTCTTTTTCTGTTTTGTTTGGGTCAGTAGTTCTCCTCCGCCGTCTGCTGACTCCACAAGACGGTCTAGAGGGTCCTCCAGTACCTGAGGGTGGGCTCTGTCGAGGCTCAGAGCCCGGCACTGCACCTGCCTGGTGGAGTGTTGCGTGCATATTTTGACGCACATTTTACAAAAATCGATATGGCTATTTAATATGGGAAAAATATAGACATTCATTTATTTGTGTATGAAAATGCTGTTTATCATAAAAGCGAGATAATCCATGTTTGATTCACACTTTTGATTATAGGAGTAATCGTTCTGGATATTGATCCAGCGCAAGGATATTGCGCTTGCGTTTGTACTTATTTTTTAGGGCCAGAAAATATATTAATTTGCTTATTGTGTTTATGGCCTGAATTCATATGTATTACATATTATTAGTACAAGTAGAATCAGTCCTATATTGTATATTTTGGATTGGTAGGAGGGACTAGATTCTTGTATTCCGGTCTAGCGGAAGTATGAGTTGTCTTGACAAGTCGTGATGAGTTCCGATGTACTGCTTACAAATGGCGGGGTACGTTTTTCAAGAGCTGGTCCTTTCGTCAGAAAAAAATGTCTTACGACGTGGTTTTTCTTCTGAAGGAGATGGTGTCTCTACGATAGTTTGTGTTAGAGACTCTCCTTATGTCAGTATATAGATGATTCGGACTCCAGGTAAACCCAGCTCCTATTTTGATGATCTCTCGTCGGTTAGGCCTAGCTTGACTTTTGGTGCTTCGTTATGCTAGTGTCGTGTTTGGTATCGACGAAGATGACAGATTTTCCTGCAGCGGTTATGGCTACGTGGAATTAACTGATCACCGTAGAGCTGTATGGAAACATTTATGAAATCCTTTATATACCCATTATAAATTAACTCTGGCTTATATTCTCCTTCCTATGAATGAGTGAACGACAACTCAGGGAGGCAGCCATGTTGGATTTCAGTCATCATATGTTTTGATCACTGCCAAGAGAACAGATTATTTATCTTATTATCGGACAGTGACAGGGAGATCTCAATCTTGCTAGAAACCCCCTTTTCGTGGTTTCATAATATATACTACAAACTATGGACGTCAAGTAACTTTGGTTATTTATCGATCCGCCCTTCACTGACGCGTTTAGTCAGATAGGGGGATGTGGCCATAATGTATCATGACATTGAACTTTTGATGTACTGCCCATTATTTCTGAATGTGTCATGACTTCAGATCTGCTATGTATACCTACAAATTGATATGTCAACGAACCATGATGTACTCGTATGTCCCAGTGTGTACGTCTGAATAAATTGAGTAAACTAAGATTCCAGCAGTCTGCATTGGTGCCTTGTAGACACATGTGTATGAGTGGTTATATTGGTCAGCACACGAACAGTACACCATTCGCGGTAATCACACTCTACACTTCTACTTCATACATACACCATCCTGCGTCGGCTGAAGTGACCAAGTTTAGGGCCTGCTTCCCCTGGAGCCTTTGCCTTCCCTAACTCAGGACTAGGGTGAGTTACCCATTTACAGCTGGGTAGACTGGAGCATGCCTGATCTCAACAACACACCACTCTTCCTTACAGAGCAGACAGACTGATACTTTACAGTGTGTGTGTGAAAGCAACTTTACAGAGTGGAAAGAAGAAATAAACTTTACATGGAGCTCCACAGGGCAAGCACCAGTACGAGATTTATTTGACGGTGTACTCTCCATAGAAAAAAAGCGAGTTGCGTGATACTGTGGTTTCCGGTGCGCCTTCTGGCCCAGTATCTACGACTTTAGCACCTGTTCAACGGGAGAGTGGGCTCATCCCTAATCTGTTTATGTTCCCAGTAGTAGACTATTCGCAAGCAGCCTGGGGGTGTCACTGCTCTGCGCGAACCGTGTTTACCGAGGCGGCGTCCGAGCTCGTATGGTGAAAATATGGTTGCATTATCTTCAAAAATAGACCTGTCTTTCCCGTGGCTTTTCTGCCATCCTGCAACTTTGAGTTAGGGAGTTCTGAGCTCCAGTCTCTTTCCCAAGCATTTTATCCTGGCCTGGCACGCATACAGAGGACCCCACTTCTGGTTCTAAGTTAGCAGTTGGGGATAGATGGGGTGGCACACTGTGCATTCCCCGTCATCCAGGGGGCTCTCCATCTATGCAGAGCTTGCACAATGCTGTGCTCTGGTTCTGGGCTCTCCCAAGGAATCCTCACGTCCTGCACAGTGGGAGGCTCCGTTTCCGGGTACACCACACACAGCCAATTGAGGAACGGTCGTCGTGGGCGTGTCTTCAGTAGGGAAGTTGTGGAGTCTTCCTGTCCATGTTCTTGCACATCCTAACACTGCCCGCAAGACATCGGAGGTTTGGAGAGTGGCCTTCTCTGCTTTTTTTGAGTCGGGGTGGGCTCCCCGAGCAAGTCTTGATGGGGATCGGGATGTGTCCACGCGCCAGTGGGCCCAGCATCGGCCGCATCTGATGGAGGACTTGCTCTGCCAGGTTTGAGTTAGTAAATTCCAACTTTGTCATCTTCATGGCATTGTGATGCTGGGGTGCCTGTGGATTTCCTACCACCCCGGGTAGAAGCCAGAATTGTACTGTGTCAGCTCTGGGGGAAATAAAGGGGGTGTTTCTGCATCTCCTTGAGATACGTAGCCATGGTAGGGCTCACAGTGCTCATTCCCCGCCACCAAATTGCCTGCTGGTTACGCCGAGTTCTCCGAGGCTCTAGGCATGTGACCAAGAGTTGAAGGCAATAGGATCGTCACGTCCTGAGTCTCTGTGCCTGTACGATGGGTTCCGATCTTCAGGAAGCAGTCCACACT
Source organism: Oreohelix idahoensis (assembly GCA_024509875.1). NCBI lineage: Eukaryota > Metazoa > Mollusca > Gastropoda > Stylommatophora > Oreohelicidae > Oreohelix > Oreohelix idahoensis. Next base: position 503,110 of record JAMPIV010008705.1, read on the forward strand.
TGTTCCCACTCCTAAGACTTGTTCAGTATCCATCTGGCTCCTTCCCACCCACAGCGGGTGTGTACGGTGTAGTGCACCGGTTTTATTATCGAGGTTTGCTCCTCTAGATCCGTTGTGTTTAGCCTGAGGATTCGCACCCTCAGTTACCAGGACTACCTCGAGGAGGGTGTGGCTCTTCACCGCGCACAACGATCTTGGGGTATGAGAGGTTTTGCTAGGCCAAGAGACTGACACCGCAATGGTCGCTCCTTTCATGAACAAGAATTCACTAGGCCTAGGGTGAAGCAAGGGGGTAAACCCACTACCCACAACACCAACACATCATACCCCCTGTCTGTAAAAGACTTTGCCCCCGAGAGCTATCTCTACATGTAGAGTCCACAACATATAGCACAGATGTAGATATGTGTTTATTGCCCTAGAATGTAAGCGCCGAAAGGATCATCGTGCTTTCACCCCACGATGCCCGAGGACAAGACATCTTGTAGATACAATGCACATCAGATGCAGGGGGCAGCTAAATCCCAGGTGTGTCCCCCTCCTTTTCTGGTACACAGGTGTAGAACCATTCTGTCCCTACAGCGCTCTATATCCTTAAACTGTCACGAATCTGACATTTCCCATAACGCACTGCGCACCGGTCTAGCAGGTTTCTGTAATATATTTGTCAGGTGACTGGTGGAAATTTTACATAAATGTGGGCGTAGAAGGTTGAAGTTAAAAAAATATTCACGGCGGATCTATTAACATTGAAAACAATTATGCAAGATGAGGAAACATTGCAACATTGCACCGGAGGTGAGGGGAGATGGGGGAGGAGAGAAAAAGAGTAAAAGACTAAATATTTTGCACTGTCACGCACGAAAAAGCTCTCCCCCATAAAACCTTCATATTTATATAATCATATTTCACGAGCGCACATCTTACCACGATCCGTTTAGTTCATGGAAAAACAAGGATGGGGGGGTCTGAAGAAACAAAGAAAGCATAGGGCTAGTTCTCATCATGTAAAACAAATAGCCTCAGAACCCACCGTTGCAAGGCTTTGCTGCAAGTAGTGGCGTACTAGGGGGTGAGGGCGGTCTGCCCAGGGTGGCAGCCAGGAAGGGAGTGCCATCAGACACTATTATGATAATACTTACTGTTAAAAATGTTGTTGTTGTTGTTTTCGTCTACTATGCTGCTGTAATACCCTGTCCAACCTGAAAGTTTGGTTATAACTGGGGTATATAGGGTGTTATCGTCTTCACTGGTATCTCGTTCGTAGTCCTGGAGGTGATCGGTCCTGAAAAGGACCACTAGCTGGCTGTCTGGGTTCCTCTTTGTCCGTTTGTGGTGCCGTGTCGCGCTCATGGTGTTTTTTATGTCCTGCCTCAACTATCTGGCTCGTTTTGTTTTGTGTGTTTCTACGCTCATAGTTTCTGTTGCTTTTGTCTTCTTGCTCTCCTGTATCTGTGACCGTGCTTTTTCAATTATCGTAGGTAGTAGCTGTTCTAGCGTTTCTTGGATGATTTCTTTTACTGCTTGGTTGTTCGTTTTAGTTTCTCGCGTGCTGTTTGATGATATTTCCTCAATGGCTATTCTTTCTGCTTCTATTCTTTTGAGTATTTTTGTGTTTTCTTCTGTCAGCTCTTTCAGTTTCTTGACATCTGTTTCTACTTGTTGCTGGATTCTTTTCATTTCTTCCATCACGTGTTTTATGTTCTGCATGTTTATCGCATCTTCTCCACTGTCGGTTGGTTCTTCGGCGGCCTGCTTGCTGTTTTTTTCGATTCGCAGCTTCATTTTCATTTCTCTGACTTCAGCGGTCAGCTTGTGTAACTGTCGTCTGTCTACCGTGCGTTGTTTTTCTGCAACATCCGCAGCCACTCTGTGTTTTGCCTCCTTGAAGGGGATGTTTTTGGAAACCGCTTCCTTCAGGATGCTCTTGGTTTCCTGGAACATCGGGCAGCCTCGGTATCTAGCCCCATGGTTTCCAAGGCAGTTTGCACAGGTGCGGTTTGAGTTTATTGTTTTGTAGTTGTTGTCCTCCTTCGCCTTGGGACAATCGTGGTATGGGTTGCCACCCGCACAATATCGACAGACTGCATCCCTCCTGCACGTCTTCTTTGTGTGCGAGAACTGCTGGCAGTTGGAGCACTGCATCACCGGAGGGATATAGGCTTCTGTCTTTTTGGTTGTGGTTTCGAGCGTCAGTCTCTCGGGTCTTGTCGATCCTTCTACCGTAACTATCATCAGATTGGTATCTTTCTTGGCCCAGGTTTTTAGTCTCTCGACCTGCGTGATTTTTAGATTTGCGTTTTCATCCTGAAGGCGTCTGTGGACCTCGGCTTCGGAACAACTGGTATCCACCCCTCTGATGACCAACTTTTTTGTTGTTATGTATTTCTCCACCACCACTTTTATTTGGTGGGGCAACTGGACTTCTTTTGGACTAGATTCCAGTTCGATCATCAGCGAGGTGGTTTTGTCTGTTTTGTTGAGTGAAAGCACGACTCCCTTTTCGTGCCTCCCTACTTTAGCGATACCTCTTCTTCCAGTTATCACCTCGAGGATGTTGATCACTTTGTTGTCGGGTAGGGCCCTAAGTGAGGCCTCGCTTCCTGACATCTGGGTGATCTTTACGATTCTCTCCCGTATCGTTTCTGCGTTATTGGTCCCTTTGGTGTTTGATCTTTGTTCCCCTCCACAGTCTTGGCTCGAATCTTTCTCCCGTTCTTTGTTATAAGGTGTTATATCTTGCTTCTGGACCCTTGAGTTGTCTGCTGTTGTTTCCTTAGGACCAGGAATGGTAGCTTGCTTCTCAGTGTTTTCGATGTTCAGCACTCCTGGGTCTACTTCTACTATCGCTTCTTGAAGAGCGAGCCTAAGGAACTCGTCTCCGTCGTCAATTCTTCGAAGTGTATCTATATTGGTCTCTTCGATATCTTCCTCTTGTATCTGTCTTTGCTGAGGAGCTGTCTCTGTCAGTTCTTTCATGGTGCTTGCAGGTGGGTCGGCTGTCATCTCGGCATCGTGTGATGGTGTCAACGGTATTTGGTGCAGCATCTCTGTGGTAGATAGGGTTTCTGCTGACGATTCGGGTATGTGCGGTGGTGGCCCCATGGATTCAGGCTCCTGTCTTCTTTTCTCTCGTCTTTCCTGCATCTGCTTTATCTGTTGATGCGCTCTCAACATGTCTTTATATTCTGGGTCTTTATAATATTGGCCAGAGACGTGTGCTTCTGCCCTTTTCTGTATTCTTTCCGTCATCTGCTCCAACTGTTGTAACGCTCTCAATATTTCTGTACGTTCTGGGTCTTCATCATCATCTTCTTCCACGCTAGCACTTGGGGCCGCACTGCTCTCCGGCAGTCTGCTCTTGTCCTTTTCCTTCGAAGCTTTGGGTCGCTCATCGGTTGTAGTATCAACGGTTGCTTTGTTTGCCTTCTGAGAAGGACTGGCCACGAAGTTGGTAGTTGGAGTATTCTTGCTCTCTGGTTGACTTTGTTTGATGCTGCTGACAAGTGTTTGAGGGCTTGTATATACTTTCCTCTTTTTCGCTTGTTGCTTGGTACGAGTCATTTTGGTAGCGCTGTGTACTGCTGAAACGTATAATGCTGTCTTGATCGTTGAAAAGGACGCTGTTATAGTTCTTTGCGCGTGGTGTTAAAAATGTACTACCCCAGGTGCCAAATGCTTTAAGTACGCCCCTGGCTGCAGGCTTCCTGTAAGGGTACCAGCTACAGAGTTGGCTCCAAACTGTTGATTGATAAGAAACAGATTCATAGGTCCCTCTAATTTATTTGGCTGTGTTCTGTTAAACATATACAACTTTATGACAATAGCAAAAATATTGTTAAATACCCAATAAAGTTTATTTTAAAAACAAAAATAATTAATATGTTTATTTTTTTGTAAGCATAAGCATGATAAATATGGGCTTTGATCTCCATTTTGGGGCTCTGAAACTTGAACTCTTTGAAGGGGTCCCTGTTACAAAATAAAGAGTGTTGGGGGATGGGAAAGAAACATATTATAACTGGAAACTTCATACACAGAAAAGCAACAAAAAGACAAACGATATAATCTGTTTATTAAGCCTGTTCTAGTAAATGACAGATATTATTTGACTAACTTTACAAAATATTCTTTTTTTTTTCCTACTTGGGGCCCCTGAAGCTCAAGCTTCGTTAGCTTTATAGAAGACTCGCCTCAGTATGGGCTACTGAAAAGGATAGCCAGTAGCGCGTGGCTTTCTTTTTTAGATTTTTTTTTCTGCCCGCCAACTACGCAAGCTACCTTCTATATTTCTCTCACTACCCACCTGTTGCATACACCTTCCATCCCACCACATGCAACAGACGGGCTGCGCGCTCAAACCTCCGGTATCGTTCGCCCACCATTTAACTGCGTGTTATGGCGACAGATGGTACAGACCACGAGGTCACATGACCAAATACACGCTCTTTCAATACTCGCACCTTTTGTTATGGCTTACATAAATGTATATGATGACGTTTGTAATATTCTGGTACGCACCAGTCACCCAAAAATGCTTCCAAGTTTAGTTATTGCGATATAGGAACAGTGGCGCACCAAGTGCTTTTAGCGCCAGGGACGAACCAGGATAAATGCTTCCCTGTCATCGCCAGATAAAATACATGCTCATTTTGTAGTCAAATCAAATGCACGTTTAAAGGACTATATGAAGCACTGTTTAGAACTATATTATGAACAACAGTATGAATTACTGGGAAAATAATTAAGAATTAATTAAACACAAAAGAAGATAAATAAACCGCTGTTCTTAATAAGCTCTTTATTTAACAATAAAACTGTATACGGTACTGCAGATATTTTGTTGTTTATTACAGATTGATCTTTCATATTTATGTGATCATATCAATGTTGTCTAGAGTTTCTCTTTCACTACTAAAACGCGCCAGATTACTCAGACGTTCCTATCCCATAGACGCTCGTAAACACGATAAAATTAACTTTAGTTTACTAAAAGAACGCTCACAGCTAGTTACTGAAGCAGAAGTCTGAGTGCATTAATAGGACGCAGAAGTTCGCAGAGAAACCACTTGACTTTTTTGGCGCTCACTCCTGCGACGGCTAGTGGTCCTCACCCCTGGCCCCCCCCCCCACACACACACGCACACCCCCCTTCCTTTCGCTACGCCACTGGGTAGGAATGTAACAGGGCAGTAGTGTTTATTTCTTTCCCTTGATAACAAAGATTTTCATTCGTTCCGTCCCCTTCTCTGCGCGACAGCAGGAGTCTGCTTACTTTTTTGTTATAATATACATATACATGTATATAAGGTGTCTTTCTTTCCATATTATCTCGTGCGGCTTCCGATGACTCTCTGAAGAGATAACAGAAAGAATCGAACTACTGCTCCCTTAAGCATGCCGTAAAAGGCTCTATTATGTGACAGTGCCCGGGGCTGGCAACCTCATAGTTTATAACAAGTTGATACAGAAACACCTCTGCAAGGGCACATTAAATGCATTAGTACTGGCTTCCTACAAGGAAGAGGACCTTACTGGTATATTAAATTAATGAATATAAGCGTTTATCATTTTTGTCCTGGTGATTATACTGCCCATGACGTAGAACCAAAAAAAAACTCTTTCAAGGTGTGTGTGTACATGTAAACAAAGAAAAATTTATAGACGGAGAAAGAGAGACTGTTAGACAAAGAGGAAGATAATAAGATAAAGACAGACAGTGAGAGAAAGACAGATTTTAAGAGACGGAGAGACTGTTAGAGGCAGAGAGACTGTACGGGAACTATAGACAGTAAGAGAGACAGAGACATTAATAGAAAGCATCGAATTCTTCCAACATTATATTATGGATAACAAACAAAAGTATTTTGCAGTGGAGGAGGGGGGAGGGGGGGGGGAATAAACCAAAATGAATAATTCTCTGTAGTACTGATGTTTTGAAGTGCAAAGTTAAAAATAAAAAAAAATCGGTCAAACGCCGAGTTGTGGAGGTAAAACGGGGGAAGGGGAGACGAGAATGTCAATAAACAAGGTGACCCAAAAGTGAGTTTACCGAAAACAGTGTTTTCCTGGGATCAGTATGCCCCATGTAGTTCCCCGGGGGGGGGGGGGGGCGCTGAGGGGACAAATAAAGAATATGACTACTGTTTCGTCAGGCATGTTGTAAGAGGCGGCTATAAGGTTGGGCATAGACTGGCAACTTCATCATGGAGTATAGAATGCTACACGAAAACAACGCTACAACAGCAACAAATGTTTCGGTGCAGGTGTCATGCAAAAAGTAAGAAAAAAGGTAAGGTAAGTCACATGACATGAACTCATGAACTGCCGTTGAGGAGTGAAATGTTAGGTACTTAACTATACGAGGTTTAGCTTTATGAGGCAGGGTGACCAGTTATCTTCCTCGCTGCCTTTGCATTTCCTAACCCAAAGCAGAGTCTGGTAGCCATTTACAACTGGGTATACTAGGGCATAACGCTAGCAGGTTTCGGTCCCGTTAACTCTGCCGCAAGAGTCAAGCACTCTAACCGCTCAGCAAATCGGACGCTATCTACAAAAGGGAACAGCTGTAACGGCAGTGCCATGCTTCCGAAGGAGCGAAGAGCGAGATTATAATGGTGGTGATGATGATGGTGATGATGGTAGTGATGATGATTGTGATAATGATGGTGGTGGTGTTGTGATGATGATAGTGATGATGATGGTGATAAATGTCAGTTTGTTACAAGGAACAAATAGTGTTTTCAGTTGAGGTGTTGTCACGTGCTGGCCTGCAAAGCATGTATACACTGCTTTGACAGCGCAGACTACGCTGGCTTGGCAAAGTCCGACGCATGGAAGATGGTCGCATCCCGAAAGATATCTTCTACGGGCAACTGGCAGATAGCAAAAAAAAAAAAAAAAAACAGCTGAGGTTCAAAGATGTGAGCAAGAGAGACAATGAGGGCACTGGACATAAATCCAGCAACCTGGGAGGATGGAGTTGCCGATCGCGCCATGTGGCGATGCTCTCTACGGAACCACTTCAGATTGGGCGGAAAGAAGCTCTCACGGCAAGCAGAAGATAGGAGAAAACGTTGAAAGGAACACAAGGGGAAAACAGCAGCGATGGTTGTCACCTCAGAGGCGCATTCCCATAGTTAGTTATGACTGAAGGGGCTATTATTATTATTATTAAGAACAAATCATAAGAAAACGAAGTGTCTGACACCTGTTTATAAAGCATGAGAATAGTTCTGATCACAATAACTGACCAAAGCGCGTGCTTCCCGGGCAAAGTTGCTGCTACCTGGTAGCGTTACGCTCTAGTTAAAAAAACGGTAAAGGTAATCCCATACCAGATACGGCCGTAGGGGAGTGAAGTGTTAGACAAATAACTAGGGACCTAAGACGCGTCAACAGTGAGGAATGCAGTTTAGCGACCCATAGCTAGACTGCTTGCGTCAGGGTCAGCGAACCAGAGCTGACCAAGACCCTACTTCACCTCCAAGTGGTGGTCCTGGAAACAGGCTGCATCACTGCAGTCTGGCTGAGTGAGTAGGGATCGAAGAGGGAAGGTCAACCCGGTCCCAAAAATGCCATGCTAAAGTCGGATGTGTCGGCTGAAAGGCGCAAATATTGCAGCTATGCTGTAAACGGACACAACGTAACCAACGTCCTTTTCAGGATGAACGAAGAAGAAGACAAATAACTATACTAGGTCCAGCTTTATGAGGTGGGTTGTCCAGTTTCCTTCCTCGTTGCCTTTGCCTTCCCTAACTTAAGAGTAGGGTCTGGTACCCATTTGCACCTGGGTATGCTGTAGTGTGATGCTACACGATTTCGAATCCGGAAACCAGTAACTCTGCTGCAAAGGCAAGCGCTCTAACTGTCACAGGTTGCCTCCCCTTAGCTCTGCAGTAGTGGTTCAACAGTGGCCAAAACTCAAGAGTAACTAATGTCGGTCTTCAAAGGTGTCTACCTTCGCACAAGATTACTCTTGGCAGAGTTGTAGGGAGAAGGATAATGATGCTTCTACCTAAAGGGGGTGTTCACAAGATATTCAGAAAAGCGAGAACAATGTTGCATGAGGCTGAGCAAATGTTAACTCTTGTATCTGCCGTCAACTTTTGTGAAGGATATGGTTTTCTTATAATTCGTTAGCTTGTTCACGCCCCCATCTGAGTTAATTCAGCGAAATTCCTCTTATAATAATATTTCTCTGTTTAAGTGTATTTAAGAAATTGTCTGAGACATACGGATGTAGTACATTCAATATGATTAAATCAACTTTAGATTTGTCTTTATACAAGAAATTTAATAATCAATTATAGTTAACAGTTTAAAAAATGAATAATTCTTTAACAAACAATAATCATCATCGAGTGATGTTATGGAGTATTGGGTAAGAGTTCACTTGGCAGCTTTTATGTTTCTACTTAGCTGCCAATGAGGTTCTGCTTCAGCTGATGTTTGGGTCTTTGCAGATAGATGACTGGATCACACTCCAGTGACAATTCACTGGTCAAGTTTGAAAGTTGTAGCACGTTCCAGGAAGTGTCTGGGAGTAAGTACCAAACTGGTCCCGTATCTCTAAGACCCGTCTGATGATGGATTCTAACGTTGACTTCAGGCCACTTATACCCTCACTTGTTCCAGAGATAGTACCCTCAGTTGGTACCACCGACCCAAATCTTTGGGTTCACCGACAGACTGCTGGCTCAGAGAAATAGCTAAGGCAACTTGTTGAATATGCTTCTTATACGTGTTCTGGGGTTGTTATTTTATAATAAGCTCCCACTTTGACTCCGTGTTTCAGATTCCTCAGATTCCGGTTTTCCTTGCTAATAATAGTAGTGTTTTCCTAGGATTTTAAGTCCTCAAGATGATCCAACAAGTCCAGTTCGATAAATGAATTCTGATTTTTTTCTTAACTCTGGCAGGTCTGGTTGTTTTCTCGACGAGGTGAATTTTCACAGTGCTTTCAACCGACTAAAGTGTCAGGCTATATTGCAACTTTCGTCCCACGCACGTTGTTGTTTACTATAAGACCAGACTCCAATAAGAAATAGTGTTATGTTTACATCTTGAATGCCGGCCAGCAGTTACAATCATGCGTGGTTTGATGGCGTCTATTCAAACAATTTCCTCATAGGAAAATTCTGCATGTTATTTAAAAGACCATTTTCCGTATAAGGAGTTGTTATATCCGTCGATTCGAAGTAAAGATTGCACTACAACTCCCTACATCATCACAAATAATGTTCTTGTAACACTTCTGTCCGGAAGTTATTACAACATTCCGTCTTTCAGGTGCATGTCTGAAATATGTCCGCAGACAGGAAATTTATCTTCTCTTCCTTGTGCAAACACCGACCCTCGTGTAACCATCTGGGCTGTGACTCTTCAATACGGTAATTAGTGAATCACAATAGCCATATCAGCGCTAAATAAACTTGGTGGGCGTACATCGAGTTAATCAGGCGCGGCCAAGGTTTGGTACACGAGAATTTTACCAACCTGACTGTCGGTCAATATTGCATCACCTGTCTACTCTCTCAGCAGGGATGGTCAGGTAAACAAACAAGATGAATTATTACGGAGAAGTGCAAACAATGACTCTAAAATAACAATACTGCGGAGAGGAAAAGAGAGCAAACCCATTTATGTGACACTAATCACTCTTCCAATCGAACGCTCACGCTTTAGTCTATCCAATAAAATTGGGTAGCTGACTCTGCTTTTAAGTTTGGGAAGGCAAAGACAGCGAAGAAGGGAACTGATCACTCCATCTCATAAAAGCTGAGGCATGATATAGTGCGGTAATGTATGTTATGGGAAATAAATAAATAATACACATAGAGGTATGTTTCAGGCACTAGTGAGAAGTAAAGAAGTACAAAAATAGACAACAGAAAAACAACAGAAGTGATAGCTTACCGGAGACTCGAACCCAGGACCTTACGAACGACAACACCGCCTCGCAACGGGAGCGAATCGTGTCTATCATCACTGCCAAGTAGGCACCTCGAACTGTCTTTACCTTTACCTGTTCAAAAATGTGTCCATGTTGCTCAATGCATATGTTGCATCTGTGAACGGGTGACTGGCAAACTGCTTGACATTAGCCCTCATCACTGCTTCAGAGTTATAATTCGTCACAAATGTAGTCTTTAAGGTTGTGGTGGGTTGATGTTAATACAGTTTGTTGTTAAGAAATCTTAGTGTACTGAATGAGGTCAGCTGTGAAGGTCCCTGAATATAATAAATATTAGAGTAAATTTCCAGGGCACCTTTCTACTACCACCACTATGATCTCATTCAGATTTATTCTAGATAGAATGTAAGATGACTACGTTTGGTGTCTAGGGTTATGAAATGTTAGTGTAAGGTTGCATTAACCAACTAAACATATAAACAATTACACAATTTATTTTATTATCTAATACAACACAACAGTACCACGACAATCACATACAAACTACACTTTAAAAGACTATCTTTAGTAAGTCAGTGGTTGAAAGTCTGGTAAAGTTAATATTTTCAATTTATTGTCCTGAATCTGATTTATTTGGAATCAGGACTGACAATCAATAGTGAAATCATAGAAATTAATTACATCAATCAATTTACACAATGGGTCTTCTGACCATAATACACATATTATTATATAAGGGTGTAGTTGTATTATCTAACTGAGGTGACTTCTAGTATACACTGGTTGATTGTTTATTATCATCATCTCTGCATGTTGTTTGTAAGTTTTTGTGGACACTGATGGAATGTTTATATCACTATTCCCAGTTTCTTATTTGTAATATAATGTTAGTTGAGCGATCAGGTGCCGAAACATGCACCTATCTTTGTAATATGATGTAGGAATCTTCCTGCACTTCGCTGAACGACAACCTTCAGCTCCCACTTCTTCAAGAATGATGGTGGTTTACAGTTGTCTCCGAAAAAGGCAAGACTGTGGCATGAATATATCGGCCCACTGTAGTCTGGCACCAGTTATTGACAGCAACCAAAACCCTCACAGATGCAAGGAAATAACACAAGTAAACGATGACTAGGCAATAGAATATAGCACATTTTCGATCTGCCCTATGTCCAGGCTTTTCCTATGTTAGAAAATTTCTCCGCCTGCTCTCATCGATCTTGCTTTACACAAAATTTTACTTGAAATGGCAGTGAACAGTCCCCGTTTCGTACCAGTATCTACTGCTTTGTCCAATGGGACCATGTTTACATTTATTTTTGAATCTATCGTTTCAAATAACAACTCCCAATATGTTTCCAAGGCAAATATATTTTTAGTTTTAGGTCAACCAATCATACTTCGCCTTCCTTCAAAATCCACCCAATCAAATATCCCGTACCTTTTAACCTCATTTACCCAAAGTCGTTTTTTTCAAAACATGCCATAAAAAAATTACAAGCAGGCATGATCTTTACTTGACAGTCTGGTCGGATCCACTATAGTATTATGGCTATAATTAGTTAATTAATGGACTATTTGCGTAACTATTTTCATATTCTTTGTCAACAAGTCCTAAGGTACATGAATATACAATTTATATGGGACTAGTTGGCTTGGTTCAGAAGTACACAGTTTTTTTTTTTTTCTAAGTTAGTGTTTTTTATTTTTAGTCTACTACACGTTCAATTCTTTTCCATGTGCTGTCTTCTCTATTTACGTGATAATTACGTCCTTTGAAATAAGAGCTAAGGTTGTTTTTGTGACACGAGTTGTCTACATGTTCTAACTTTTTCCTCGTATTTTGGGGAAACCCCTAAGGCAAGGCTTGCCCCTGTGCTAGTATTGGCTTTTAGTTTAAAATCAATGCGAAACGAATTAGCATTTCATCTATCCTTTCCCCTCCTCGTTCCACAATGCATTTTTAGGCACATATTTTCTTAGAACTAGGAAAAGTGATTATGTCAAGGACGAATTTGAAAAATTTGGGTACCGTTTTGTTCGGCTATTCGTTAGCAAATAATAATCTGAAGGCGTAGGCGATACCAACAGTTCTAGCAGAAAATTCTTTTATACTTTCTTATTTTGCCGTTATGCCCTATATTGTTATATATTAATTTAGATATTGTATTTAGAAATTCACTACAAAGGTCCTGAAGATATTCTAGTTTATTGATATATATAGAGGGCCCTCAATATACGCCGCGCCGATATACGTCGTTTCCCATACACGCCGTTTATTAATTAGGGATAGTACACTCGATATACATAGTATATATTCGCACTTATGTCGTTTGAACAGGAACGTACATGTATATTTCCCTGGGCTCTTTTCTTTCTTCTTCTGTATTTAAATGTATAATTAAAAGGATCCCGTTACACGCCCATTGAGGCATATTGGGAATATGGTGTTAAGCCCATATGTTCTTGACCATCGGCACACTAGTGGTGACGTGGTCAGCATCACGCCGGCCGCCTTGACCTTCCCAGAGTTCTGGTACCCAATTCATGAGGCTGGGTCGACCCCGGAGCCGTCTGCGGTCTAAACAAAATCCCACCTCAACTGGTGATCGAACCATGGACCACCCAGCTAGGAAGCGAGTGCACTAACCACTGTGCTACACTGTGTTACATACTGTATATAAAATGTAAAAATATATACAGTATGTTTCAAAACGTAATTACAGTAATACGTATGTGTGAAAATATTTAATACAACCAAATAAATTTTACAAAACTCTATAGCCATTACTGTATACTATACATTACTGTAAATCATAATTTTACAGAATATATAATTATTTCATAGTGTATTTTCTAATTATTATTTAGTAATTACAATAAATTATACTTATTACAGTTTAGTGTACAATAAAATAAGTATTTCTTATCAGGGGCGTTCTTAAAGTATCTGGCACCCGGAGAGGATCCTACATTGTGCACCCCCTTCCCACAAAGAAACACACTTGCAAGTATATTTTTAACAGTAATAAAAAATTAAAAAATATATATATTTTAAACACAGGCTTTTAATGCACTAAAAACCCCAAAATAATTTTTTAATGAATTTATAGCTTGCAGTAGGGAGCCGCGCTGGTGTAATGGCTTCGGCGTTGTACTGGCGACCAGGTGTTCATGGTTCAAACCCGGGCGTCGGCGTTTGAAGAAATGTTTACGGCCGGAAATTTGACTGAATAGCCTGAACGGCTCCTGTCATAAACCCTCTGTGGATGGGAAGGAGCGAAGCTCCTGACCGGGTTGGAAGGAAAGTCCTCAGGTTCCCCATCGCAATGACATGTAATTGGGCCGAAGGGCTGAAAGCCCAAGTGCCGCTGGTTAAGAAAAAAAAAAAAAAAAAAAAAAAAAAAAAAAAAATAGCTTGCAGTAAAAATGTAATATCTAATTGACAAAACGCCTGGGGCGTTGATTCTATATGAAATTAACTTCTGCTTTATACTTCATTAGACACCTATAGATAAAATATATGATGAGCGCTTAAGCGCCACAGGTTTTTGTCTATTTGAGGTTACATTTTTACTGCAAGCTATAAACTCCTTGAAAAATTAAATTGGGGTTTTAGTGCATTAAAAGCCTGTGTTTAAAATATTTTTTTTTAATTTTTAATTTTTGTTGTTTTTAAATTTAAGTCAAATGTAATCGATCCACTAATAACATTATCAGTTTGCGATAAACGAGTCCACAGCACAGGAGGTGGATTTCATTATTCAGTATATTACACGGAAAGTTAATTTTTGTTTTTTAAATATTTGATAAGAGTTGTAAATTACATTTTTTTTAATGTATTTGTCAGTTGTGTATATGTCTGGCGAGAGAGACAATCTTGTTGGAAAGAATACACCTAGATTATTTGCAGTTATCGCCAATTTTTATACAAACAAACAAAAATAATATTAATTTCAATTTTATTAATTTTATTATTTTTACGAATGACTATTGTATTGTCATGGGGAATACACAACTATGCCAATTTTCAGAGCTATTGCTCATCTGAAAGTGATTGAAAAATCGATTGCAAGATTTGAAGGTGACAACAGGGTGACATACGTTGCGAGTTAAAGAAAAGCCTGTAAAAACTATCATAATAGTGTTCGATAGCACCCCCTTCCTGCTGTCACCCGGGTCGGACCGCCTCCTCGAACCCCTGTTTCCTATTCATATGCCTATACACTTCCATATAAATTCGAATTTTTTAGTTGGTCTGGAACGTATCTCTTACATAATACATTAGTTCAATGGGAAATCGATGTCCGATATACGTCGATGCGTTATAAGCCGTGCTTCTTAGTAACATAACTACAACGTATATCGAGGACCCCTGTACTTTCACTTTAAGGCAAAGCTGGCGGGTACCACTGATGATGATGATGTTTATAATTATGATAGTGATGATGATTAAATAAGTAGTTATATTCTTAATACAGATTTTTTTTTTTCTTAACCAGCGGCACTTGGGCTTTCAGCCGTTCGGCCCAATGACATGTCATTGCGAGGCTGGGGAACCCGAGGACTTTCCTTCCAACCCGGTCAGGAGCTTCGCTCCTTCCCATCCACAGAGGGTTTATCACAGGAGCCGTTCAGGTTATTTAGTCAAATTTCCGGTCGGAAACATTCCTTCAAACGCTGACGCCCGGGTTTGAACCATGAACACCTGGTCGCCAGTACAACGCCGAAGCCATTACACCAGCGCGGCTCCCAAGATATACAGATATACAGTATACAGATTAAAGTTGATGACCAGTTATTTAAGAAGGGCCATGCTTAATTTGTGCCCGGGGGCCCCTTGCAGTGTAGTTACGCCACTGCACTTCTTTGTGGATCAGCGACGCTGTTCAACTTATAAATTCCTTGCCGGGATGACGACTCTGCATTTGAACATTTAACACTGAAAGAATATATAATCGAAGCTGCATTTTTATTGATCTACTGCCATTTATCCAGAAGGAACACCCATTGTGCTATGGTTTTAGAAAGCTATCCATTCTATTCATTACAGGTGTGCTATTTATCTAGAAAAAAAAAAAAAGATACGCATAACATTCAGGGCCTCACAGTCTGAAGAGGTCTCTCTTGCCAAGTTCGGTTGTTATTGTTACACGGTCTTATTCAGTTACCAACTGCCTAATAGGGCCTCCACAGCTTCCTAAAGCTTAGGGCCTCAACATGTCTGAATCCGGCCCTGATAGCAATAACAGCCAAGAAGCAAAGAAGAAAAACAAATTATCCCCCAATAAATCTTCCTCGCTAAACTGAAATTTTGGGATATCCTGTACATTTGAGGAGTGGAGGGGGGTGGGGGGGGGGGGGAACCTGCACTATGTACAACAATCACGTGACCATAAAGGCAGATTCTAAACAGGTCAACAAAACAAAACAAATCTCTGATCATGAACATACTGCGTGCCCTACATCCTGCTGGAGGTGTGTCCAGGACCTGCCCACAAATCTAGCCAATCAGCATCAAGAAGCTTGCAATGTCAAGGTAAACAACCCAACCCCTGCTTGCTGACGAAATTCACATGCATCTTGGCCTTGGAGAGAAGTGGTCGCACAGAATTTTCAAGACGAGAATTTCGTGAGTTCCCCCAAATTTCACCTGTCTGTTTATGTACTACTTCAGCTACTACTAACAATTTGTAATGCTTAAATACTAAAGTTTCCATGTAGTAAGTATATTCACAGTTTCTTTTTTTTTTTTTTAAGTTCCCGAAAATTTGAAATTAAAAAAAAAAAGTAGAGTGAAACTCCATCGACAGACAAAACTGTTATTATTAGTACTCTAATTTGAAAGATATTTGTTACAAGAGAAATTGGAGTTTATGGCGATTATTATATTAATATAACCCCAGAGCTCAAGATTGCGCTGTCAAGAGGTGCATTTCTCAACTAATACCTGTTAAATATTTAGAATAGCCTATCTTGTACATTTATCTATTAATCTTTAATTTTTTTCTTAAATATGAGCCGTTATGCAGTAAAGCTGCAATGTAGATTATTCTTTTTTAATGTCCTTTAAGCAATTATAATATAATGCAGTTATAATAAAATACAGTTCTAATACAATGCAGTTATATTTGATCCTCATATTCGTAAAAAGGCGATTCCTTTCGTTATGAGGACAGCTCGCTGTGCGTGTTCGAGTTTAGCGTTAGCAGGTGTTGCGCGTTGAACTTTGTTTGCTATATAAATTTACGGAAGTTGTCACAATCAAAGAAGTCATAACGCTTTATATGCTTTTATTTTTAATAGTTTTGCTTAGTTTTCGCGAGGCGCACTTCGTTCAACGTAGACGCAAAATTAATCGGTTATATCAAGCGCGTGTCCAAATATAAAAGACCTTGTGGTCTGACATAGCACTGACTTGAAGGTCACTCAACTCATTCAACAAGCAATCACTCGCTGCTGTCGTTTAGACCAGAGGGTTCAGTATTCCAGTTTTGCAAAATAGTTTGTCTGCAGAAAAATCGAAGAGCTCACTGATTACAGCATATCGTTTGAACAGATACTATAGCAGGCCATTTTAAAATCGTTATTAGGTTTTCAAGCAATTAGACTAGTTCTTACATAAAGATGGCGTCAAGAAAAAAAGTCGAGTGCTTTGTTCTTGACCAGATTTTAGTTTTCTTCTCTGTGAAATTCGCGTTTCTTTAAGTTTTCTAAATGCCGTCAGAGTTGAAGAAGATATCTTCTTGTGTTCTTGTTTTCCCTTTTTGCTCCTTACGAAACATGGGACCATCCCTTCAGGACCCGCCATTTGCAGGACCCGCCATCGAAGCATTAATGTGCTCGTGTAACTGTGGTTTCTGCTACAATTTGTAATATCTGATGTGGTTGCTGCCGCCATTTACAACTTCATATTAATTACTGATTACGAAATGTCTGAGGTACCAGTTGTCGTATTCTCACTTTGTCTCCACAAATACCCCCCAGAAACTACACGGGGTGAACACGATCTCATGCTTCATGGAAAATCTCTGAGGCTTTTAGAACAGTCCATTCAATTTGTGGTGCATTTTCTGCCTCGTTTCTATCACTCTTTGTTTATAAGAGCGGTGGAAAACAGGGGTTTTCTTTTTTTTCGAAACCGAAACAGATTGAACTCAATCGGGAGACTGTATGATGAGCTGTGAAACGGGAGATCTTTTTTGCCTAACGGGAATTCATTGCCGCGGGCTGCCACGTTACCTGCGCGCTTGCGTTTTGACCTCAGGGGGATTATGGGTAATGGAATCTTTGAAAGTGTTGTATTGAACTGTGAGACAAGAATTAAAACTAAAATGGGCGTGGCGCAAAATAATCAGTTACGGCTCCAGACCACAGGGTCATTTATATTAGGACGTGCGCCCTAATATTATCGACAGGACTTATGTCTAGACTGAAAGGTGCGCGCCTCACCAAAAGGAGGTAATGTTAAAAAAAAAAAAAACAGGATACGTCGTAGAGAAGCGAAGTGTTCGCGCTTTCACTAGTAGTAGGCCTCAACTTCATTTCCATCCTCGCTGTACTTGCCTTCCTAACTTACAGCACAGCCACATACCCATTTTTAAGGCTGGGTACACTGGAGTATAACGCGACGTGGTGTCAGTCCAAGTCCGTTTGTCATGGTAAGATTAAGATCACCAGTGTGGAACTGTTGGGCAGAATTAGACAAACTCCCCCACCCCCCGGCGCTTTTAGGTTGTGCGAGGCCGTAGTCAAGCGTGAACTTCCGAGCAGTGGCGTACTAAAAAAAGGGAGGGGGGGAGGTTTGCGAGGAGGGCCATCACCCAGGAGAGGTGCCATCGGACACTATTGTAATTGTACTTACTGTTCAAAATATATTTGCAAGTGTGTTTCTTAATAGGGGTAAGTGGTACCAAAGGTTGGATCTGCCCTGTGTGCCAAATACTTTGAGTACGCCCCTGTTTCCGAGACCCCTGTCAAATAAATTCCTGTTGTATCGTCAAACATGTATCTGTGCGCGATGCCCCTAAACTCGCGTGACCATAGGCAAAGGCTTAGATGATGTATGCCTTAACCACCACTGCAAATACCCGTGGAACAAGAGAGGGAACGATATTGCCGTTGTATAGGACACATACTGAGGAAAACAGCTTATAGCACTACAAGGCAGTTCATTTTCTGCAATCTTTAAGGTTAGAGTGCTTGCCTGTAGCGGCTAAGTTACCAGGTTCCGGTTTCAAAACCTGGTCACGCTGCAGACTTCTCAGCTGTAAATGGGTACCTGACTCTGCTCGTAATTTAAGGACGGCAAAGGCAGCAAGGAAATGAACCGTTCACACTTACCTCATGAAGCTGGAACTAGTATCATGAAGTCTATAACGCTTCGCTCCCATACAGCAGTCTCTGCTACTGGACTACCTTTACCATCTATTCGAGCGTTGATCCTTCAGCTTTGTCAAACCTCAACTCTTTCCACAGTTAGCACCGTCAAACTACAACTCTTTCCATATGTTAGCATTGTCCAAGCAAAACACTTTCCGAATGTTAGCACTGTCAAACCACAACTCTCTGGACATGTTAGCATTGTCAAACCACACTTTCTACATATCAGCACTATCAAACCACAACTCTTCCCACATGTTAACACTGTCAAACCACAAAACACTTGACAGCTAGCACTGTCAACACACCACTTTTCCCCACATGTTAGCATTGTCAAACCACAAAGCATTTCACAGTTAGCACTGTCAAACTACGACTCTTTCCACGTGTTCTCACCATTGTCAACTCACCGCTCTTTCCACGTGTCACCATTGTCAACCCACCACTCTTTCCACGTGTCACCACTGTTAACCCACCGCTCTTTCCACGTGTCACCATTGTTAACCCACCGCTCTTTCCAAGTGTCACCACTGTCAACACACCACTCTTTCTACGTGTCACCACTGTCAACCCCCCGCTCTTTGCACGTGTCACCACTGTTAACCACCTCTATTTCCACGTGTTAGCACTGTTAACCCACCGCTCTTTCCACGTGTCACCACTGTTAACCCAGTTCTCTGTCCACGTGTCACCACTGTCATCCCAGTTCTCTGTCCACGTGTCACCACTGTTAACCCAGTTCTCTGTCCACGTGTCACCACTGTTAACCCAGTTCTCTGTCCACGTGTCACCACTGTTAACCCAGTTCTCTGTCCACGTGTCACCACTGTTAACCCAGTTCTCTGTCCACGTGTCACCATTGTTAGCCCACCGCTCTTTCCAAGTGTCACCACTGTCAACCCACCACTCTTTCCACGTGTCACCACTGTTAACCCACCTCTATTTTCACGTGTTAGCACTGTTAACCCACCGCTCTTTTCACGTGTCACCACTGTTAACCCAGTTCTCTGTCCACGTGTCACCACTGTTATCCCACCGCTCTTTCCACGTGTCAGCACTGTCTAACCACAAAACACGTCACAGCTAGCATTGTCAAAGTCCTACTCACCAGTTAGCTTGATCACACGAATTATGTTTCTTGATCTGTGATTACCCTTACAGATTCGGATAAGACTTACAATGTCTACAAATATGAAGAAAGCTAGACAGAGCTGGAAGGTTCCCATCACCAAGATGGCGGAAAGCACATTCAACCCCATTCGAAGCATTGTTGATTCAATGAAGATCACTCCACACCCCGATAAGCCAATGATCTCACTTTCCATTGGTAAGATGTGTGGTCAGATTTCCATACAGTTTATATTTGTTGCCTCCTGTAGATCATCATCATCGCTTTCATGGTTTGTCATCATTACAGTTATATATTAGTTTACTGTTTATGTATAAAGTATAAGCTGAGCTAACAGAGCCCTGTGTAATTCCCTGGGACAAAGAATGAATAGGGCTAATGCACACTCAGGCTATTAATATGAGGCTGTTCATGAGCCGGCAGCTTAATATAAAACAAACTGCCACAGAAACTAATGCTACAAGAGCATGCTGGGAGCTGCAGTTGGTATTCCATGCTCCGTTCGGAACGCAAAGGAAAATGATAATAACGTTACCAGCTAGGGGGTTAAGATATGGGGGATGAGGACGACTATTCTCACGTTTCACAGAGATAGATTTACAATGATAACTGGCTGTTTTGAGGGACTAATCGTTTGAACATTGTTCTATTTACAGGAGACCCCACCGTGTTTGGCAACCTGCCCATTTCTGAAAGCTGTGAGAAAGCGGTTATAGAGAGTATTCGGAAGAGGTCATTTAATGGTTACGCGCCATCTGTTGGTAAGTTCAACATTCTATGCGAGAACGTAAAAAAAATTTGTATAGCAAAAAAAAAAAAAACGTATCCAAAGAGTTCAGCGTTTTTGCAGTAGCCAAACACCTTACAACTATTTGTTCAAAACAGCCATTTTATAACAGACCTGTCTTTCACGTTATGCCTGACCCTTTCTAGCTCTCGCCATTTGTTCCCTAAAATACCAAGCGTTATATTCTTGTCATTCATTAATGTCCGATTGGCAGATGTGTTAAAAACGCTTGTCTTTCGCGGCAAAGTTTCCAGGATCAGGGATCGAACGTCACGCTCCAGTCTATCCAGCTGTAACTGAGTACCTGACTCTGATCTTGAGTTAGGGTATTGAACTAGTCACCCCGCACGTCATAAAGCTTGACCTAGTTAATACTGTGAAGTCTTGTAACACTTCTCTCCTATATTTGTTATGGGACTATCTTAATTATTTTCTCCCTTACGTCTCCTACCTTTCTCATTAATTCTAGATTTTAGGTTTTACACATGCACCAAAACGAACACTGATTATTTTTTCCTACAGCCTATATTTTAAAACAAGAAGTGAATATGAAAAATTTATGAGAAAATATCTCTTATACAAAATCAACATAAATTAGCTGAAGGATATTTGGAAGTATTGTAGCTCTTATGTACGAGAAACAAGTTTGTTTTTGTATTGCGTAAAGCTCAGACCTGCCTCGGTAAGTTCTCAGACGTCTCTGAAGAGAGAAAGCTGGAATAGACCCACTTACTACCTCAGGCATGTGATAGGAGGTCTGAGCTTGAGGCTGGCAATCTCATGACATAAAAAAATGTGCTACTAACCCACCGCGGTTAACAGCACATTAATATTGTGCTGCAAACATCATGCAGTGGGACCAGCTGCAATGGTGGCTACGTGTTCCATAGACTATATAATTATAGAAATTACCACGATAAAAATTACAGCTTAACTGTAAAAAAGCATTGTCGCCGGTACCAGAAGAAATTGTTAAACAATAAGACCACCAACGAACAATATACTTTTATTTTCAACCCTTATGGGTCATTTCACTGCAGTGTTTTCCAAGTTTATACTTTTCACTTCTGCCTTTTGCCATACTGATCTATTGATAAAATACTTCTTTTCCTTTCTATCTTTCAACAGTTTTCTTCCCATTCTTATCTGTTGATAAATATTTTTTTTTCCTTCTTACATTTTTATTTTGTCAGTTCCATTTTCTTAGACACTTCTGCTCACTTCTATCTTATGTATATATAGATATTTTTTTTCCCAAATCCATTTATATATAGTTCAGTCGTTATCTTATTTTCGGGCGTGTTTATATTGTAACTAGCAATGGCCGTCAATATTGACAGGTTATTAATTATAGTGTGTTGTTTCTGTTACATATATTACAGACGGTACTATCACTACTGTGGTCATTTCATTGCAGGCGACCGTCATTAGATATTTGTTGTAGTGAAAATTATATGGATGTATTAAATATGAAGACATGGAGTAACCTTACCTAAATGACATGTGGAGCAGTGATAATGATCTAAATAACTAACATTTCTTTTATGACAAAATGTCTCGTAATTGTTCGCGCATCTTTAAAAATCTTGCCCTGGTCGACTTACTGCCTCTGAGAAGCCATGGTCGACTCTGAGAACAACGTTTGAAGTTTGACGAAACTCCAGTTCATATACTGTTTATCAATCGTGTTGTTGGCCTTTTTCCATAATCAAACTGTTCATGCACACCTTCATTCCCGCACTTTTCCTTTTTTCTGGAGAGTACATTTAAGGGGAAACAATACAATTATTGTCTAACTTTCAACCACAGTTGCACTCCCTTAGCTGTGATTGAAAGTTAATGTACTCTCTCGAAAATAGAAAAAGTGCGCAAATGACGGTGTGCAAAATGTGACCGACCGACCGAAGTACTTACGGCGGGTATTATGGTATTGAATACATTTGACCTGCCAATGTGTAAATATTTTGGAAAACAGTTGTAATACGTACATGCGAATAACACATGTGTTCCTTATATTCTGTGCCAGGTTTTGAGTTTGCTCGCCAAGCAGTTGCTGAATATGTGTCTACACCGACTTCCAGAGTTGAGGCCAAAGTAATTTCTTTTTTTTTTAAATTGTTACGTAGCTCATTTTATGTAGTGAAAAAAAAAGTAAGCAGTCAGTCGCAGTTGTGAATGAAGCTTTGCTATTTCAA
This sequence comes from Oreohelix idahoensis, assembly GCA_024509875.1. NCBI lineage: Eukaryota > Metazoa > Mollusca > Gastropoda > Stylommatophora > Oreohelicidae > Oreohelix > Oreohelix idahoensis. The sequence continues at coordinate 525,519 of JAMPIV010008705.1, forward strand.
ATGCCAAATCAAGGGGCAGTAACTATCATTTGAGTAATACATTTTATTTTCATCTTTCATTTTTTTTTTTTTTTCATTTCCAACAAGAGACAGCAAAAATTGTTGCTCGCTATGAAATCATGTCTAGAACAGACCTGATCTCACGCTGAACTATAATGTTAGAGTTTAAAAGCTTTTCATATTATACAATGGCACTTTATTTTGACTTGTTCATATAATTTAATTGAACAGGAGTGAAGAAATAACCCTTTAAAAATAGGGAGTGACTTTTCAGTCATCCAGTTTATAAATAGTTCTGAGTTTTGAGAAATACTTGTGTATGTGCATGATGTGCCCATACATCGACATTTGTAACAAGCATTTGATTGGTCAGTTTAGGCTTGGGTACTTTTTTATGTACAGTTTACGTAGGTTGAGCTGAAATTCCTAGGGGGATTCATAAATGCACATACAAGCATAAACGTACACTGAAATGTATGATGGTGTATTTTATGGGGAAAAAATGTTAGTACCAATCATGGTACATTTTCAGTGTAAATACTAAAGGGGGCTACTGTAAAACTGAAAGTTAACTAGGGTAAACCATGAATCGTGCCGTGTGTTTTGTAATATTGTTTAACTGTAAAACTGAGTAAACCCTGAAACGTGCCGTGGTTTTTAAAAAATCTCGTTCAACTGTAAAACTGGATAAATCCCTAAATTGTGTAGTATCGTTCAAGTGTAACCATACTAGGCCTAATTTTCTTTTTTTTTTTACTTTACATTTTCAGTAGCAGATTTTGTTTCGATTACTTTTCTCAACTGATTTGTGTTGTATCATGTCATTATCGTTGATATTGGAGATATATATTATGTATCTGATTGTTGTCAGTACAAGTAATAATGCATGCCAGGTGCTGGAAATGTGGTCACATATGTTTATCTATTACAACAGTTTATCACATAACCAGTAAACATGCTACAACAGTAATGCCATTTTGTTTAATATTTTGAACAATTCCTGTTGATATAGCATTTAAAAAAAAACCATTTAATTTAATTAATACGTCTTACAGGATATCATTCTGGCAAGTGGTTGTTCAGGAGCCCTTGACCTATGCATTTCATGCCTGGCGAACATCTTGAAAGCTTAATAGATGACAACACCACTGCTGTGATTGTATGCAACCCATCCAATCCCTGTGGTTCTGTGTACAGCAAAGAGCATCTGCTGGACATCATTGATACTGTAGGAAGGAACCGAGTACCTATTATTGCAGATGAGATTTATGAACACTTTGTACGTGGATATGTATAGTGTATTAATTTGTATATATATTTGTCTTATTTTCCTTGACGTCAGCCATGTACCAATCCATCCATTATTACATCACTGAATATTCTTCTTCTTCAAGTACCATGCCTGGTGGCGTAGGAGATCGTGTCTCCACAACTTCCTGTCTCCAGTACAATTTATCAATTCTGCTGTTGACTTCTTTCCATGCCACAATGTCAAAGTGTCCAGCATTTGCTGTTTTTGTCTTCCTCAATCTCTTTTTTTTTTCACTGAATATTGGTGTAATTAAAAACTTAAAAATTACTTAACTAAAGGAACATTATACAGTACAATACATTTTGCACACTCATGCTGTATGTTATACACATATACGATACGTTAAATGCATGGTCTTTCCTGGTTTCCATGGTATTTGACACATACTGCAAATCTATTAAAGTCAGCAGGAACAGTGCTGAGGCTGGTTAAATAGAAAAACCTAAATATCATAATAGAACTCTTGGGCAGAGTGATCTAACTGACCTCTAATGTTCAGATTAAAAGTACATGCCTGTTGGCTTAGGTGATTGTAGCCTACTATTTCTAATGCCACTCATCACTTTTCTTGTTGATTCTCTTCCATTCCATGATGTCAGACGAGCCAGTATCTTCTCCCTTTGTCACCCTGTATCTCATTTTTTTTCAGTCTTTTCTGTTGGTACAAAATATTCCAGCATTCATCTTCTCATAACATGGCCTCAAAAAGTCTATTGTATACTTTCAAATGTGAGAAATTAGTTTCCTTTGCTAACTTACAACTTTCAGGGTATCCTCATTACTCATTTTAGCTATCCATGGTTTTCTGAAAGCACAGTTTTGTGGCCTCCAGGGATTGTCATGCTTGGCTACTAAACGTCAATGTGTCTCAAGAGGCTGCTCTTCTTCCATGAGGTGGAGAAACATTAATCTCAAGTTACTGAACACCACTGTCCAAATTTTGCATTGTATATGAAATAACAACTAAGTTGGTTGAAATTGAGTTAATTTTGCCAAATTTTGCATTGCATATGAAATAACAATTAAGTTGGTTAAAAATGAGTTAATTTTGCCAAATTTTGCATTGCATATGAAATAACAAACAAGTTGGTTAAAAATTAGTTTGATTTGCCAAATTTTGCGTTGCATATGAAATAACAACCAAGTTAATTAAAAATGCGCCGCAGGCGACCTTTGTCTTTACTGACTGTGTGTGGTACGCCACTTTGAGTGGAGACCTCCCAGTAACAAAGACTGCTGTGCCCGTCTCAGATTTTGCTCTTTCCTCAGACCTACGGGTCTTGAGTGTTCCTCTATAAATGCCTTTGTGCAGATGAGGAAGGACATCCCTCGACACCTTCGGGTATATGAGGCTCTGTCCATTTTGGCTGGAATGACGTCTCGATGGTTCGGAGGTTTTATAGCGAATATGAGTACACATGAGGGCAAGTTCGGGCACAATGGGCTAATCACCTGTTTGCCAAGTCACTTCGATTACATGTCCTGCCCATGGGCCTTGTGCACTTGGGTCCCCTCTACACCTCGTTTCACGGGGTAGAAGAGGTTCCGATTATGATGAGATGAGTTAATTAAAAATGAGTTCATTTTGCCAAATTTTCCCTTACTAGATGTCAGACAATATACGGTTTTTGTTGGGCTGGCAACCTGTCATGTAAAACAGTTGCTATAGAAACACCACTGTAGATGCCACACATGGTGAAGGATTCTTAGAGAATTATGATTGCAATATTTGCTCCATGCTCCTTAAGGAGCAAATGAGTTAGCGCAGGCTCTCTAAAATGTACTCCATGCTTTACCATTAGGAGCTATACGGAGACAGGAGGAGATGATAGACAACCCCTTTGATTTCCACAAGTCTATTAAAAATACCCTGCTGGCCAGTAAATGATATTCCATGATCAGATTATAGCCACAGAATATATACACCATATTCATATAATTTTTAAATGCGAATTCTTTACAGGTATTCTCTGGCAATACATACCACTCTATCGCCTCATTGTCCAAGGATGTTCCAGTATTAGCATGTGGTGGCTTGACTAAGAGGTAAGAATTTTTTGTTTAAATTTTACATTTCTACTATTTTCAGGAAGGGTAAACCTAAATTACATAAAAATATTTTAGGTACCTCTATTGATATCATCGTGAGGCAATATTGAAAATCCCATAATATATTTTTTTATATATGAAATTAATTTTCCTCCTCTGTACATCAGTCAATACCTGCTTTTTTTTTTTTTTTAATATTAAAGTACCATGAACCTAGCCCTTGCAGGAAGCCTACTCCAAGCATTAACATGCTCTTGCTGCAGTAGTCTCTGAGGCAGTTTTTTACATGATGAGATGGCCAGTCTCATGGACAACCTCATATTAGTTGCCTTGCACGTCATGCCTGAGGGTTCAGTGGTCTTATTCTTTCTTTGCCTCTTAGAGACCCCCAAGAACTACGTACACGTGTACATATACGCATATAAAATAAAGTAAAACTGTACTTTACAAGAAGATGTATAAGTAATCAAACTTCTATCTTCACAGGTTTCTGATTCCAGGCTGGCGGCTGGGCTGGATTGTTATAAATGACAGATATGAAATTTTCTCAGAAGTAAGTATAATTTCTAGTCTCTATCAATCAATACCCTTTAGCTCCCTAGAGAGCATTGGCCTTCAACAAACACATGCCACGTCCTCCTGTCGCCGTAGCATCAGCTCAAGCTCTTTCCGTGTATTCCTCAACTTTTTCACTTCTGCCTCCTGTTCCCCATGTGTTTCCTGGTAGGTCAGAAAATGTTTTGATGCTTATTTTGTACATTCAAAATTTGTTAATATCTCCAAGACTACTGTTACATTTATGTATTCATTGCTTCAAAACTTTGGCTGGATTTGTATGAATTTTTCACTCCATTTGGTCACTTTGGTGGTCTAGGCATGTTGCCAAAAGAGATGGAAAAGATCATGGTTAGATTCATGATCAAACCAGGATTTCCACCCACCCCATTATCTTCCTTTTTCATTTTCTCATAAAGCATGTTTTGATTGTATTTCTGATGTGAAAGTGTGTAGGTCACCTGAATATAATGAATGATTTGTATGTAACTTAATATAGTGAATGTGTATTTATGTGTAACTTGAACATCTTTAGGTGATTAGTTGCATAATTTGAATGTAACAAATGTTTGTAAGTAACGTAAATCTTTGTATGTAACTTTATTGCAGAAAATAGTGCTTATAACTTTTAAGGAATGCGTTTAACTTCAATGCAATGAATTTTAAAAATATTTTTTTTTAATGAATGTTTGAATGTAACTTGAAAGTAATACATTTAAAAAAAATTGTAATTTACTGTATAATAAAAAAATAAAAAAAAAGTTAATTTGAATGCAAGGACTCTTTGAATGTAACTGCTATTTAGTTATATTAATTTGACTGAGGTTGATGTGAATTTGCTGAATTTGATTTAGTTGTGGTTGTTATAAATATTGAGGCTGTACACATATTGTTAAATATTAAATTTTTTTTCTTCAGGTTAGGAAAGGACTGTTGAAGCTTTCTCAACGAATCCTGGGTCCAAATACTTTAATCCAGGCTGCTATTCCAGAAATTTTTAAGAGTACGCCTCAGAACTTCTATGCAGATACACTAAAATACATTGAGGTATGTACTGTAGCTTTTTAAGATTATGGGTACCATTACTTTATTAATGCATACTTGTTTTTTTAGGTCAGTGTGTAATAGTATAATGTCATCACAATCAATTTCCTTTGCGCTCCTTATGGAGCATGGAGCCACCACTGTAGCAAGCCTGCTCTAAGCATTCAGTTGTTCTTGTTGCTGTGGTTTCTATGCAATTTATTTTACATGATGGGGTTGCCAGCCTCCCTGTATATTAGTTGCCTTGTACGATATGCATGAGGGCACAGTGGTTTTATTCTCTCTGTGTCTCTTCAAATACCCCTGGGAACTGAATGGGGCAATTTTATGTACAGTACATGTATTATATCAGTGCACATAGTACTTGTTTTAGACTAGTGCATAATAGATTTTCATAAATGAGTGCTTGCATAGAACAGAAGAATTTAAATGGTATAACAAGATCACCAGTGATGATAACAACCAGACAAGTGCCAGTGATATAAGAGATGAGAAGAAGGTGATGGTGATAGACTGGTGCACATTGAGAAAACCGAATATCTTCTTCTTCTTCGTACACTCTCAGACGTCTACTTGAATGTTGTCAAAGAAAGCAGTAGTCAGCTTGAGGCTATTTGCATCTCCATAGAGCTTTTCCATGAATGGTACTGGTGATGGTCATATGTGTTTTCTCTGTTCCACATAAGTTGGGCATCTTTGAAGTAGATATTCAGCAGTCATTTTATCAGTGTCACATTTACACTCATCAGTAGTTCCTATCTTAGCTTGTTGAATAGATGATTTCTCAATCTGTTGTGGCCCGTACGGAGTCTGCAGATTACCACTTGTTCTCTTCTGTTGAGCTAGTAGTATGCATCATTTTGTGTGTATCCTGGATGGTCTGCATCTCATTTATTTCTGTATCTGATTCTAATAAAACTCTTTGCCTCTTCAAAAGTTACGTTTGCATCAGGCTGAGGTAGCTTTATACCTTCCTTTGCCAATCTGTCAGCCTCTTCATTGCAGGGGATGTTACAATGAGATGGGATCCATTGGATCACAACACTTTAGAATCATTGACATAATTATATAGCATTACAAGGTAGTCATTCTGGAATCCCGAGTGTGAGAGAAGTAGAGGAAGGCCACAAAAAAAAACACACACACGTAGAAAACAACTGGAGACAGAAATGAAGACAAAAAGACCTTGAGAATTGGCACAAAACACGAGAAGTTGGCATGAATTTTTGAAGGCCTGTACTCCTTGAGGAGTTAATGAGTGGTGAATGAATGAGTGAAAGAACTAGTGTCTTGAAAATTAAACTTACTATTCGAGACATCACACAACTTTACTTAAGCATTCTGTAATGTCTTATTTTCCATGCTTAAATTGTTACCAAGGGAGATTTGAATGTTTAAAATTCATTATAGGACAAGTTGTTGCCTTAGTACTGCTTTATTCTATCTCCATGTTTGACCAAAATTGACCTGAGGTCATAAACCAATATAAAATTAAATTTTGATGCTTTGTACATTTTCTGAACAGCATTTAATTTCATCTTTATCATATATTTTTAGAACAATGCCAGGTTGTTTTATGAGCACGTCAAGGAAATGCCTGGACTGCATCCAGTAATGCCTCAAGGTGCTATGTACATGATGGTGAGTAATGGAGATATCAAATTTTTATTTCAGTTTAAGGTTTCAAAGACAAAGCATGGATTTTTTTTTTTCTGGATTCATTAATTATAGGGAGGAAAATAGATAACCAGTGCCTCCAGACAATGCACATGATGATGATAAATGAAACGATGAAGAAGGTGTAATGAGGGGATGTCCCATTGTTTAATATATTAACGGGCGTTGGGGACACCTCTGCAGATGATGCCCATGCATTTAAGTTGCTCCAAAACACTTCATGGGCTCTTGCAGAAGTGATTTCTTTAGCAGTTTCTTTTATATAATGAGGTTGCTAATCTCAGGCATGACGTCAGTTAAGTAACATCTTACGATCTGCCTGAGGAAAGTAGTAGTCTTATTCTTTCTTTGTCTGCTGAGACACTCTCAAGAGCTTTCATCATCATTCCTTGTCGTTCCCTGTGGAACATAGGGCAGAAACAGTTACTCTCCATCGATTTCTATTCTGGGCTATCTTTTTCATCTGTGCCCAAGTCATTCCAATTTCCCTAGCCTCCTCTTCAACAGTTCTTCTCCAAGTTCTCTTTGGCCTCTCCACTCTTCTTTTCCCCTGTGGGTTCCAGGCAAGGGTAACTCTGGCTATGCTTGATTTTTCACTCTTCTGAGTGTAAATACTATCCATCCCCACTTTCTTACCTTAATTTCTGTTTGTATTGGCTATTGTCCGCATCTTTTCCTTAGTTCCATATTTGTTATTACATCTTGCCATCTTATACGGAGGATCCGTCAGAGAGATCTATTTACAAATATCTGTAGTTTGGAGGTGATACTCTTTGAGACATGCCGTGTCTGTGAGCCATACAGCAAGACTGGCTTCACATCTGAGTTAAAGATTCTAATTTTGTTCTCTCTGGATATATACCTTGCTCAAGAGCTTTGCAGGGAAAGAATTTGCGGCAAGCACAAAAGTAGTGGAAAGAAAATACTGACAAATACCTGTGTAACATGGTGTCTGAAGGTGACACTTGGTGTTGGATAGAACACACACTGAGAAAACCAGTTGATAACATGACAAGGCAGTCCTTGTTCTGGAATCCCCTGGGTAAAAGAAATAGAGGTAAACAGAAAAACACACAGAGCAGGGAATTAGAAATGAAGTGGATAGAGAAGACATGGAGCGACCTTAAATGGATGGCACAGGACAAGAGGGCTCGGCATGTATTTGTTGTAGGCTTGCACTCCACAGGGGGGTAAAAGGTGATGGTGATGATGATAAAAGTAATAAAACCCAAGGTTGTGAATCTCTGTGGTGACATAGAATATCCAGGACCAGCAGATTGCACGTATTTAGAAGACTGACAATACATTAGAGAACACAAAATGAAGAATTTTTTATGCTTTTTTTGGTTGAGAGGTGGTGCTGTCACTTAAAAGGACTGTGTTTAAATCTCTGTAGTGCCTATAATTGAAATCTTCATGCTGCCTCTACTTGCCCCGTGTAGTTCCCAGGAGTCTCTATGGAGACACAGAATAAATATGACTGCTGCTGTTTCAGGTGTGTCATAGTAGGTAACTACTACACTGGCAATCTCATTATTTAAAACAAATTGAAACCAAAAGCATCACTGCTAGAGTTTGTGCTGTCATGTAGGCTTCTTCAAGGGGACTGACTATCTGCAGTAGTAGTTCCATGCTCCATTAGGAGCTAAAAATGAGACGATGATGATGACTGCCTATGCTGCTCTTTTTTTTTTCTTTTCAATTGCCTGGTGATTGTAATTAAGTTGTTCTTGGGATTTTATATTTCCCTGGTCTTTCGTGGCAAAGGTGCCAGGTGTGAATCATGGCACCGACACACTCCAGTCTACCCAGCTGTAAATAGGTACCTGACTCTGCTTTGAGTTAGGGAAGGAAAAGGCAACGAGGAAGGGAACTAGTCACCCCACCTCTCGATGCTGGACCTAGTATGGTGAAGTCTCTAACACTTCACTCCCCTACGGCAGTATCTGTTATGGGACTACCATTACCATATTTCAATGGAAAGCTTTCCTTTCATAGCTTTGTTACCAGGCTCCAGAATAGAAACCTGGTGTTGTCATGCTTCAGTCTACTCGGCTGTTCATGGGGACCTGACTCTGCTAGGGAAGGCAAATGCAGGAAGGACGGGAACTGGCCACCCCTTCTCATAAAGCTGGGCCTTGTATAATGAAGTCTGTAACACTCCATTTCCCTACGGCAATTTCTGTTATGGGACTACCTTGACCTTTATATCTGGATAGATAAATAGAACAGTAGTAAATGACTGTATTGTGAAGAAACAACATAATACAACAGCAAATACTGGAGCAATGATGTTCACAAATGTTGTAATTTTAATGTTTTTTTTTTCTGTCAGGTTGGTATTGAAATGGAGTTTTTCCCAGACTTCAAGTCTGATGTTGATTTCACAGAATGCATGGTCACAGAAGAGAGTGTCTTCTGTTTACCAGCAACGGTACGTATCTATGTGCTGATTATTTGTACTCTGAGATGTGCCACTTTTTTAACAAGCTGAAATCACTTAAGAATAACATTCAAACATGTTTTATATTATGTGTCACAGCTTATTATGATCTATAAAAGCTGACTTTTTCTTCTTCTTCAAGTACTGGACTTGGTAGCAGAGGTGATCATGTCTGTCCGCAACTTCCTGTATCCAGTACTGTTGATTTGTTGTTGACTTCTTTCCATACCGTGATGTCAAGCTGTCCAGTATCTATTCTCTATGTCGTCCTATATCTCTTTATCTTTGAAACTGACCTGTTGTCATGATATAATCCTTCTCATTTCCTTTCTCCTTCTATTTCACACCCAAACAAGTGGATTGCTTCCTTCTAATGTTAACAATAAGCTTCCTGTTTTTTCACGTCATGAAAGCAGTAGTGTTCTGAACATTCTTACATAAAACAACTTCTCTGTGGTCTTAATGCTTTTCCTGTTCGTTAACTAATTATCCATGACTCACTTCCGTTTGTTACAATTTGCTTTATACAAAAATGAAAAACTCTTACTCTCTTCTTGTGACAAAAAGTTGTCTAAAATAGTTTTCATTTTATGGTACACTACTTTGTCCAGACTATTCTACTCTTCACCTCTGAGATACATCGTCCATTCAATGTTATTTGAATCTATTGACTTGAATTTATTGACTATTTAAAACTGTTTCATTTACTTTAATAGATCATTCTGGAGAAGTCATTTTCTTCGAGATCACCGTTTCTTTTAACTTTTTTCTGTTTAGGCTAAGGCCTTTATTTTCACTTTCTGTCACGATTGTATCAAAATCTCAAGCTTTTAATGTTATGTCCACCAATTGAAAATGAGCAGACACTACATATAAATGTCAGCTAACTGACAAAGAACTATTCATTTAATCATCATCTTCCTCTGCACTTCTTATGGAGCGTAGAGCCGCCACAGCAGCTGGTTCTGCAGGAAGCCTGCACAAAGCAGTTACATGCTGACGCAATGGAGATGGTGGTTTCTGAGGCAGTTTGTTTTACAGGATGAAATTGCCAGCTCCATGCCGAAGATATTTTAAATCAAGATTATATATGTGCTTTTTTAAATATCAGATATGAGCTTCTCTCTCAGAATTGATTATAACTGTGAAACAGTAGTGATTCATGAATATTGTGACAGGTGACTGCCAGGATAAATATATTATAAGAGTTCATGACAGCCAAACATCTGCTCCAGTCCTGCCCAACTTACAGCATTGAATGGAGTGGAATTTGGCAACAACCCACTACTCTCCATGAAAAACTGTTTGAAGATGTCATGAACCTTGAGCTGACTACTGCCTTTATTAGAGTCATTAATGTAGAAGTCTGAGGGTGAACGAGTTGTCAGGAATCTTGAGCTGACTACTGCCTTTATTAGAGTCATTAATGTAGAAGTCTGAGGGTGAACGAGTTGTCAGGGACCTTGAGCTGACTACTGCCTTTATTAGAGTCGTTAATGTAGAAGTCTGAAGGCGAACGAGATGTCAGGAATCTTGAGCTGACTACTGCCTTTATTAGAGTCATTAATGTAGAAGTCTGAGTGCGAACCAGATGTCAGGAATCTTGAGCTGACTACTACCTTTATTAGAGTCATTAATGTAGAAGTCTGAGGGTGAACGAGATGTCAGGAATCTTGAGCTGACTACTGCCTTTATTAGAGTCATTAATGTAGAAGTCTGAGGGCGAACTGTAAGAGGGCCAGTTGCAGTGGTGGCTGGATGCTCCAATAAAGAGCAAAATGTGAAAAGAAGCTCAGAAACACACAATTCACTATATCAGAGCAACAACAAAATTAAAAAGCAGTAAGCAATCCAGAAATGCAAATAAGATTTGGTGCAGAATGACTTTATTATCTTTCTTTTCTATGTCTAACATACTGTATATATTTTGAGTACTTGTATTTATTACTTTTTAGCATGTTGGCTTTGAGTTGTGTATAATGCTCTACCTTTCTTATATTGTTCTCTTTACCATGGTCCTCTGGAAAATAGGTCAATATTCTTTTTTTTTTCAACAGTGCTTCCAGTGCCCAAATTTCTTCCGTGTTGTCCTGACAGTGCCCACAGAAAAAGTTACAGAGGCCTGTGAGAGGATGAAAGCCTTCTGTGAGAAACACTTCAGACCTGGAGGAAATAGAGCCAATGGATATGACTATGCATTTAGAAAAGTCAAAAATGGATCACTTGTTAATGGATGTAATGAAATTTTTGAAGTTGAAAAATGATTGATTGCTATTAATTTTTTGCTATTTAAAAAAAAACCATGTTGTAAGATAAAGAATGTCAAATCTCTGTGTATTTTGATGCATATGAAATGCGATTGTTGTCTTATCTGGTAAAAGATGTGAGTTATTAATCACGTTATCTTCACTGAGCTGTTATGCAATGATAGCATCGGATTTGGTACCATTCCGAAAATACTGGAATGGAAATGAACCATGTTACGTGCAAAGACAAAGAGCCTGACATGTAAAACTCAAGAGAAATTTGGACTGATTGTTTTCAGTTCCATTTGATGACTTCAGATCTTCATTATAGTCTTTCATGTAAAAGCTAAATCTTTTATGAAATATTATGTGATAAATATATTCTGGAAAGCATGTGTGTTGATGTCTTTATATCATAATTGATTTGTAATATTACATTCCAAATTTTTAATATAAGAGATCTTTATTTTTTACGTCACCTTCACGGAGCAGCTTATTTTTTAATTGATATTATTATTTGTATTGCCTCGTTATTTTCCTGAGGGTCTTCTATGAGATGAAGAAAGAATACGACTACTGCTCCCTCAGGCATGTCATACATGGCCACTAATGTGAGGCTGTACCTGGCCACTAATGTGAGGATGTACCTGGCCACTAATGTGAGGCTGTACCTGGCCACTAATGTGAGGCTGTACATGGCCACTAATGTGAGGCTGTACATGGCCACTAATGTGAGGCTGTACATGGCCACTAATGTGAGGCTGTACATGGCCACTAATGTGAGGCTGTACATGGCCACTAATGTGAGGCTGTACATGGCCACTAATGTGAGGCTGTACATGGCCACTAATGTGAGGCTGTACATGGGACTGGCAAACTTATCATGTAAAACCAATTGCTACAGAAACCACCACTTTGAGAGCATGTTATTGCTTTGTGCAGGTTTCCTGAAAGGGTGCCAGCTGAGCTGGTGGCTCCATGCTCTTCAGGGAGCAAAAAGGATGCTCATTGCTTGTATTAGTATAGACTCACTTTATGTTGTATAAAGACATTTGAAAGGCCTTTCTCATTTTATGGTGTCATTTTCATCATATTCCAGCCTATAAAACAGATCATTATAAGCAGATATTATGAAAGGATCTTGTATTGAATCCACTATAAAATATGACAAGAAAATCTTTTTCTTATTTTGTTTTGAAATAAAATATAATTAATTAATTATAAAAATATGAGGACTGTAGTAAGACTGTAAAACAAGGAAACAAATATAATGTGGACAGTCTTTCAAATAAATAAAGAAGAGAAACCTGAGGCCTGAAACAATAATTAAATAATACACACGAGTGGCCTATAACATACCTTTATGTGTGTATTATTTATTAATGGAAAATCTTTCAGAATATAATATGGACAATTATGGAGAATGGAATATCTTTGACATTTGTCTCAAAGGGAGAACTGGCAGACATTAAAATATACATAGTGAATCTAATATTGACTAAAATTTGTGTTTGAATCTCATTTTGAAATGTTTACAGGATAAGAATAATACAGTGATATGATAACCATCATACATCATTCATTCATTCATTAGATGTAACAACCATCATACATCATTCATTAGATGTAACAACCATCATACATCATTCATTAGATGCAACAACCATCTACATCATTCATTAGATGTAACAAACATCAGTCATTAGATGTAACAAACATCAATCATTAGATGTAACAACCATCATACATCATTCATTAGATGTAACAACCATCATACATCATTCATTAGATGTAACAACCATCATACATCATTCATTAGATGTAACAACCATCATACATCATTCATTAGATGTAACAAACATCAGTCATTAGATGTAACAACCATCATACATCAGTGAATTAGATATTGACAAAATCAGTCATTGTGTAACAACCATCATCTCATTTTGAAATGTTTACAGGATAAGAATAATACAGTGATATGATAACCATCATACATCATTCATTCATTCATTAGATGTAACAACCATCATACATCATTCATTAGATGTAACAACCATCATACATCATTCATTAGAAGTAACAGCCATAAAAGTCATTCATTACTCTTTAGCTTCCCAAGGACCACAAGACTTCAACAAATTCATGCCAAGCTGATCTAGATCTTTCCATATCTTCTTTATCTCTTTCATGTCCATCTGCAGTTCCCTCCTCTCCGTGTTTTTGGTCTCTTATCACGGGAATTTCCCAACAAGGACTGCCTTGTAAGGATCTCGTTACATGCCCATTGAGGCATATTGGGAATATGGTGTTAGGCTCATATTTTCTTGACCAATAGGCACACTAGGGGTGATGTGGTCAGCATCACTCCACCGCTTTTAACCTTCCCAGAGTTACTCTTGTACCCAATTTATGAGGCTGGGTCGATCCTGGAGCAGTTTGCGCGTTTAAAAAAATCCCACCTCAACTGGGGATAGAACCATGGACCACTAAGCTGGGAAGCCAGTGCACTAATCACTTCGCTCCATGACTCTGACTGCCCTGTAATGCTACCAATAGTTTTCCAGTGTGTGTCATTTCCAATGTTAACATCATCTTCTCATCTCTTGTTCTACTGGTACTTGTCTGGTTCTTATCGTTAGTTCGACATTGGTGACCTTGTCAAATGATTTCAATAATTATATTGTACACAAGCACCTATTTATGAGCGTCTGATTTATAGAGTGGTGGTCTCTAGCGGCAGAGGTACCAGGTTTGAATCACAGTACCGACGTGCTCCAGTCTACCCAGCTGTAAATGGGTACATGTGCTCTTCAAGTTAGGGAAAGAAAAGGCAGCGAGAAAGGGAAATGGTTATCCCACCTCTCGATGCTGGACCTAGTGTGGTGAAGTGTCTAACACTTCCCTCCCCTACAGCAGTATCTGCTATGAGACGACCTTTGACCTATTTATAGAAGTCTGTAACTTCTTGGTTCATAAGTGATAATCATATTTTATTAATTAAAATCTTTGTAATTAATGCATTGTGTGTTTATTCATATACTGCATTAATTAATTATTGACCTGATAACTCCATATGATGGAATCAACAGAATGAGAGTTTGAATAGATCTGTACAAGATGTAAAATATTATTTATGTATAAAGTAAATTATTTTTAAATACAGTTGACTTTCTACATTTCCATGCATTCATAACTTTATTCTGATGTTTTATTGAACATGTGTCTTCTTTCTTGCTTATCATATCCTCTGATTGGCTTTCTTAACTATGGGAAGTTTCAGTTCTTCTCCTTATAAAAATTTTAGCAACTTTATCAATCCAGGTTTTTCTTGGTCTTTCTCATTCCCTACATTCCAGTGCAGTGGCATAGATAAGACACCAACAGACTCTGTGGTGGCGGCAGTGGTCATAATTTCATTAATAGCTATAAGAAAGAAAAGACCCAGGTTATTGAGTAGCAGGGGAAGGATTGGTTTTTTATGCTACTGCTCGCATAATTAGCTTTTAGGCATTCTTCATTTTCTTTAACAGTAATATAATTTTCCACTTCAAGCTTACTTGGCCTCTCACAGTTTAACCACAGCCCCTTCAATAACAACTTTTCTTACTGTTCTGAGTTAGTTTTAATTGCTACCATAAGTGCCTTATTGGAAAATAAATATTATTATCAACTGCCTTGGAAATTCCCTAAGATCAGTGCTCCGCAACCGGTGTGCCTCGGCAACACTGGTGTGCCATGGGTGACTACCTGATGTGCCGTGACACCACACAGAATACAGGATATAATGGTATACAAAATTATATACTATGGTAAAATATTTTGAAAAATCAAACCCCACATGTACAATGTCACAAATAATCAATTGAGGTATCATCATCCACCAGTCCATCAAACAGAAGTAGAGAACATTGTCTTATGATTGCAGCAAATTTTAAAATACTGCCATACTCACCTACTTTCATATTATAGTATGCCGTGGAATTTTTTTAGGGCACTTAAGTCCTGCGAAGTAAAAAAGGTTGCAGAGTACTGCCTTAGATCACATCTTTTTTCTTTTTTTTGCGGTTGTTTCTTTCTTTGTATATGTTGAGAAAGTTTCTGTTACCAGGGTCTGCTTAAATTGTTAAAGACATTTAAATTACATTGTAATATTGTTTATTTATATTTTGCATCATCCTGTATTTATTACTGAAACCATGACATCTCTGCTGTCGCTGCATGTGACACTGTCAGTATGAAAAAAAAAAAAGCAATGCAGCATTTGAGTTAGGGATGAGTATTCACATCTGTTATTTTATGGTTGTTTTAATGTAACTTTTTTTTTTTTAACTGATCGGATATATCCACTTATGTAAATTTCCCAAGTTCTTTGTTTTTATAATGTAAATATTTCAGATGGAAAATTTAATACCGTATTTCCAAAAGCTGACAAGAAAGTACTTTGTATGATGATTGCATAAATGACAAACCTTATATTTGAATGCACAATGGCATATTTAACATATTTTTGAGATTACGAATTTAACAAATAAAATTATTATAAATACACTGTTTACTGGCTTATTTGTAGCTAGATACTTACTAAAGATTGTCAAGATTTATATTCCTACTTATGCAAGGACACAACTTTTATGGAACACAGATACCTGTAATCTTCTCTACGGTTCTCAAGTTATTCTTCATACCATCTCTCCACTTATGTCATTCTTGCAAGTCCCTGGTTGCCACCTTAATTCAGTAAGCTTGCCTACTTCCTTGTTAATCTAATACTTAAGCTGTGAAACATCACAGGGCCATTCAGTGAAGGTCTAACGAGGTTGTAATACTACATAATACTACAGGTCCGTATCCTTGAATCCCAACACACGAAAACCAAAATCAAAAGTTTGTTTGGGCTACTTTAAGGTGACTTTCAAACACATTTTGGTCGACTTTTTGGACAACATCTGGAAACTGAAAAAAATCTGGTTACCGGAACACAGCTGTTCCCGAGCATTTCAGATTCAAGGATTCTTCTTCTTTGATCCTTAGCCGCTGACCGTCAAAGCAGTCAGTGGCCATCACGCCTAGTGGCATCTTGTAGGGCAACAACAAATTGATTCCACTTTGCTCGGTCGGTGGCCATCCTTCGTACAGTGCCCCAACTCTGGTTCATTCTTTGCATCTCAGCCTCCACAGTCCTCCGCCAGGTTGTTTTTGGTCGGCCTCTCTTTCGTTTTCCTTCAGGGGTCCAAAGCATAGCTGTTCTTGTGATGGCATCGGAGTCTCTTCTGAGGACATGGCCAAACCAGCTCCAGCGTCTGCCAGCTATGATGGTGTGCATGTCCTCTTGCTTGCTCCGAGTAAGCAGATCTTGATTGGTGATGGTATTCGGCCAAAAGATTCGGTGAATTTTTCTTAGGCATGTTGTGTGAAAAGAGGATAATTTCGACATTTCGTTCTCTGTAACTCTCCAGCATTCTGCACCATAGAGAAGCACAGAAAGCACACAGCTCTGATATAATCTTAATTTTGTGGATTCAAGGATATGGACCTGTAATGACAAATAGAGAGTAAATTAAATACCAACAAAATGCTTCAAGCTTTCACACCCATCCCATTTTGTTTGTTTGTTTTGTTTTACACGATGACAAGTTTGAAGAGATTCCCATTCTAGTATAAAGGAAAAACAGACATGCACACATACAATGTAATATCAGGAATTAGAGGCACTACATATCTTAGTTATTCTCTATGGTGCGGAATGCTGGAGAGTAACAGAGAAGGAAATTGTCCTCCTTCCACACAATCTGCCTAAGGAAAATTCTCTAAATCTTTTGGCCGAATACCATCACCAATGAAGAGCTGCTTACTTTGAGCAACCAAGAGGACATGCACACCATCATTGCTGACAGATGCTGGAGTTGGGTTGGCCACATCCTCAGAAGAGACCCTGATTCCATCACAAGAACAGCTATGCTATGGACCCCTGAAGGAAAATGAAAGAGATTTCTTTCTTCTTCTTCCGTCCTTAGCCAATGACCGGCAAAGCAGTCAGTGGCCATTATGCCTAGTGGCGTCTTAAGGGCAACAGCGAATAGATTTTCTTTGCCGTTGTTCCCATCACGCCTAATGGCGTCTTTAGGGCAACGACAAATCAATCCGTCTGTCGTTGTTTCCGTAATCAAAGTGACTGGCAAACGGGTGATCAGCCCGTTGGGAAAATGAAAGAGAGGCTGACCAAAAACAACTGTGGAGGCTGAGATGCAAAGAATTAACCAGAGCTGGGGCACTGCATGAAGGATGGCCGCCGACCGAGCACAGTAGAAGCAGTTTGTTGCTGCCCTACAAGACACCACCAGGCGTAATGGCCACTGACTGTTATGACAATCGGTGGCTAAGGATCAAAGAAGAAGATGAATATCATAGTTATAACGTAACCCATCAGAGGTTGAACGGGATGTTTTTCTTCATAAATTAAAAAAAAAAATCTAAGCAATCATGATGCCTCAGCACCCTCAGGAGCATCGGTCTTAAAAAACTCATCATTGTCAAGTTTGTCTCCATCCTTTTCTCTGTGTGATTTTCAATCTACCTCTCTTACCCTGGGGTAAGAAGTCCTACCACTTTGTTAACTCTCATATGTGTAGCCTGGCATCAATGTAGAAGTAAAGGCTTTCTCTAAACGCCACACAGGCAACCAGTTGTCAAGGTTGTTAAAGTTGTTATATGTAGGAGTGTGGGTGGTTATTTCATAGCATGATACATCGTACATACCACACTCAGAAGTCAATGAAACGTTGGAAACGACTGGTGATGTTTCACATAGTTTAATACTGGACAATAGTGACATACGTTGACATCAGACAATTACACTGTCATATGAGCACATTTAACATCATGTAAATAGCATCAACTCATAATATTCAACACCATGGAGACTCTGCATGTAGAACTTGGCTACAAAACAAGCGGCACGAATGGCGGGCTACAAAAGACTACTGTTCTCTGACTTCTTGTGACCAAACCGGTCATGTAGATCTTGGCTACTAAATAAGCCGCACGAATGGCGGGCTACAAAAGACTACTGTTCTCTGACTTCTTGTGACTAAACCGGTCATGTAGATCTTGGCTACTAAATAAGTGCCTCCTAAATGGCGGGGTTTCAAAATGTCTAATAACTGTCTCCTATATTTAATACATCTCCGCATTCGGAGTAAGCCACCTCAATAACAAAGTTCTGGGCTACAAGATTAGATTCAAAAGGTATCTTTACCTGACTGCCGTCCAGGAATAAGACACAACACAATTTTCACATCCATGGCTTTTCAGACATAAGCCAGAATTATCACTGGGGAAACTTAAATATCCTCTAACAAAAGGCTCCATTCCCCCAAAAAAAGTCAGAGACCAAACGCTGAACTTCTCAGCTCGAAAACCCCAAGTCGACTGCCGGAAAGACAGTCTTCTCGACCCACACAAATCATTGCGCATGCGTAAGCCCTGAGTAGAGCTTACCCACGGACAATCCAGAACGTTCCGCGAAAACAGTGCAAGAACGCTCCCTATATGGCCAACAGAATAATACATATCCTAATATGGACATCCGAAAAATGGACATTGTCCAGCCAAGGGGAATAACCACTAAATCTCACCCCGTACCAAAAATATACAACCAGTGGTTTCCCTTAGACCACAGAATACAAAAGTACAAAATCCTTATCTTAAACAAACTGTAACAGTTTACCGCAACCCCTGGGGAAAAAAATGATAGCATCATTTTTTTTTGAAAACAAAATTACAATGACTGCAAAACCAAAGGAGGGGCGGAAGCATAGACATATGTACCTACAAGTATATAAAGTCATAAACACAAGCGTATAAATAGTACTAAGAAAAAGTAGAAAAGGACGACGAGTAAACAAAGACAAGATGGGATATGAAAAGAGGGAGAAAAGAAGAAGACAGTAAAATTAAGACATGGTAATTAATATACAATAAGCAATGCATATAATAATAATATAACCGTGTACATGACAAACTAAATTAATATACACACCAAAACAAAAACATGATAATCTAGATAACCGGCCCACCACGCATAAATGAAGCGCAGCTAGAGGGCATCAACACATATATCGCCATAACATAAGGCAATACTGACGCACAATAGAGCGTTGGGTGAGAACAAAAAATATCTCACAATCTTAGAGAAACCATGTTCTCACAATCGCACAATGAAGTGCTGGGGAAATTACATAAATATGACTTCATATCCCCAAAAAAATATTACAGTAAAGCCATATCTCGCAATGATGATTTACAAAAATAGAGGTGTCATTACCATATTATCCTTTTTGCATCAATGTACAGCAATATAGAGACACCGATATATATATATCCTCGAAAGGTTATCATTTCATATTAACATAATATCATATTGCAATGTATAATAGTGTAAATTAACAAGTAGGAAGCCTCGATGTTTGCAGGAGTTCCGGAACATAAAGTACAGAAGTGGGTACCACCGACATCTGACGAAGCATCCAATGTCACATGATAAGCAAGGATGTCACATCTTAACATAGCTGGCAAACAGTTGAGACTCCTCACTTAACAGCACAGATTCGCTGTGAGAAAATACAAATGATACACTATGTTTGATAACTGTAGGATTTCACAATGTACAACAGTCAATCCTACATCTTTATTTATAAAATGTGGCTATGTAAACTTTTGGCCTATGTATGGATATAACCAAACCTTCCTCCGCTACTCTACAACAATAGCAGAGAGAAAGTAGTACAGACTATTCTAGAGTCTTAACTTAACAGGATCATAGAAATGTACTACTCGAGTGTTAATCTATAACCACGGTATCTAGTTAACCCTGAAATCTATAAAGAGGTCTAGGAAATGGGAGTTACGTAGAATCATGTGGGCACCGGGACAGTATATCTGCCATTACATTATCCGAACCATGGATAGCTCGCACTGAAAAGTGAAAAGGTTGAAGAGCAATAGCATATCTAGCGGATCTTGAGCTCTTCAGATCCTTACTTTGTATAGCTGTGAGGGCCTTTTGGTCGGTTTCTACAATAAAATGCGCACCAAGAAGGAATCTCTGAAGTTTAAGAATCGCCCAGACCATAGCTAATAATTCTCGGTCTAGTACAGAGTAATTCCGTTCTGCCGCATTTAGCTTCCTAGAGACATACATCACCGGATGCAGAGTTTCAGAATACTCTTGCATCAACGCGGCCCCAATTCCTATGGATGATGCATCACTGCGAAGAACAAAAGTCTTATCTGCAGTGGGTAGTCTTAGGATAGGATGAGAAGAAAACAGATCCTTAATCATATCTAATGAGGATTGGCATTCTTGGGACCAGCGTACCAATAGTGTAGAGAGAGGTGCAGTGATAGATGATAGATTAGGAATAAATCTACCGTAGAATTGTATTAAGCCTAAGAGGCTACGGACTTGCTTCTTTGTTTTAGGAATAGTGATATTGAGAATTTTAGAGGTGTTGTCGTCCTCCGTCCGCAAGAGACCATGACCAACACGATGACCCAAAAAAGAAATCTCGCTAAAGCCAACAAAGGCTTTTGACGGTTTGGCCGTCAAATTATGCGAGCGTAGAGTAGACAAAAGGTCAACAAGACCTTGATAGTGATCTTCCCAGGAATCACTAAAGAGACAAATATCGTCCAAGTACGCAATGACATCAGAACGATAAGAAAGGATACGACGCATCATGCGTACGAAAGTAGCTGGGGCATTCATGAGACCGAAAGGCATGAAGTTCCATTGGAACAGACCCCTAGGTGTTGAGAAAGCAGTAAGAGGTTTGGCGCGTTCAGTGAGGGGAACTTGCCAGTAACCTTTGGACAAGTCGAGTTTGGTAAAGAACCTAGAATTAGAAAGCTTAATGAGTAGATCCTCTAATAAGGGCATAGGTTCGGCATCGAATTTCGTTACTTGGTTTAATTTACGATAATCGACGCAAAGACGTATGTTATTGTCTTTCTTACGAACAATAACCATAGACGAAGAGTATGATGAAGTGGATGGTTCAATTATTTTCATCTGTATCATTTGATCCAATTCTTTCTCGACCTGTGTTTGGAAGTGTAATGGAATAGGATAAGGTCGGACTCTTATAGGGTTATGATCGGTGAGTATTATGTCATGTTTAATAATTGATGTTTGCCCAGGAATGTCGGTAAGAACATCCTGAAAAGTTTGTAACAGAGAAGAGACTTGTTGCTGTTTCTCAGCAGATAACTCTGAAGAAACAGACACATTTTCCCATGATTCTGTTGAATGCAGTGGGATTACGGCGAGAGGAAGATTCACGTCTGAGAAAGTAGACTCTTCCTCCTGAATGACCGACAAAGATGTGTAATGCCCATGCGGGACTAGCGAATCGTCCGTCGCTTCATAAATAGGTTGTAGGTAATCTGGTCGTCCATGAAATTCCGTTAGCATATTGACATGAAAATTTTTGTGTTTTCCGTCCACATCGACGACATAGTCGACATCAGAAATTCTAGAGATGATAGTGTAAGGACCTTTCCAAGAAATAAGAAGTCTATTGCCTCTACAAGGAAGTAATATAAGTACCTTGTCACCAGGAATGAGCTGACGTAGACATCTATTTTTATTTGCGAAATTCCTTGCCTTCTGCTCAGCAGACTCAGATGCAGAGGTAGCTAATCTACATGCTTCAATAATTTTCTTCCTTAAAGCAATTACATATTCGTAAGAGGATTGAGTGTCCTCGCTGATATCCTCAGCAGTTATTAAGTCATGCAGTAATGACATAGGACCGCACGGTTGCGCACCAAAGACAATTTGAAATGGGGAAAAGCCTGTGTGCTCATTACAGACTTCTCTATACGCGAAAAGAGCAGCGGGTAAAACCCTGTCCCAATCCTGAGGGTGATCCTCAGTTATTTTTCCCAATAAACTCTTGAGCGTTCTATTTAGACGTTCGACTAAACCGTTTGACATAGGATGATATATACTACTTAAAGACCTTTCAATACGTAGTGTAGACATCACCTGAGACATAGTGTCTGATATTAATTGTGTGCCATGATCAGATAAGATTTCTGTTGGAAATCCTAGGAAATATCAGCAGTAGAAATGCTCTTGAGAGGTATGGCCTCTGGTCAACGAGTACACGTGTCAATGCATGTTAAGATAAATTGGTGTCCTCTGGCCGACTTGATTTTAAAGAGACCAATAATGTCTATCGCCATCTTTTGAAAGGGACGGATAGGAATGTCCGCAGCCTGGATAGGTGCTGCATGGCGTGGACCTCGTGACTTAACTTCTTGGCATATCTTACAAGAGCGACAATAAATGCGTATATCTTTATTCACGTGTGGCCAGAAGAAGGAAGCAAGAACCCTCGATTTAGTACGGGAAAATCCCATATGTCCAGCACACTGAGAGTCGTGAGCATGTTGAAGGATTCGAACTCTCATACTCTTAGGTACCAGAATTTGCGAATGTATAGATGCAGTAGAATCTTGCACCATACGAACTAGTACTCCATTATTTATTGAGATCCAAGATTTACGATTCTTGTTATGGTTTGGATTATCATTCTTAACCAGAGTGAAGAATTTCTTCAAAGAAGTGTCATTTTGTTGGAGTTTTATAACAGACTCACGGGAAATCACTGATTGATCATCTTGATTAAGCACTTCATTAATTTCAGTAGATGGAGTTTGAGAATTATTATGAGCTTGAGCTCTTGTGGTGACTGCATAAGCAATCTGAATGTTTTGTTCTTCCCAGATAGTAATCTGCTCCGGGGTACATTCTTTAACTCCGTGTATACGTCCGACTATAAGGTCCGCAATAGGATTGGGGAGCAAACACGCGTGGACATCTCCCGTAAAAAATGGAGTAGCTATGTGGATGATAGCAGTCGGATACTTTTCAAGTGTCCCACCAAATGTGACACATTTCACCACTTTTCCAGTGGCATAGGAAGGATCTATGAGAGATTGTTTAACTCCAACAGTTGTGCATCCAGAATCAAAGAGAACCGACACTGGATTATTGTTCACTAACCCTTTATGTAGAATAAGAGACCCTCTTCCGTCATGCGCAGCTGCGGCAGGAAGAGCGGGTAGAGGATGACCACAACTCAAAGTAGATATAGTTGTAGGTTCGAACAAAGTTGTGCATTGTGGGCACTTTGATGCTCTCTCGAAATCGAAAGCATAGCAAGCATTAGCATTAGAGGTACTATTACCATTGTCACCCTGGTTATTCATACATTGGGATTCTTGTTGAGCAGAGTAAACATGGTGACATGACCTATTAGTATGTTGCGATTTACCGCGACTATTATTTGTCTTGAAATCATTGTTATTTTGTCTATTGAAACTATTGTTCTGATTTGAACCAAAGTTTCCATAGTTGTGATTGTCATTTTCATATTGATCAGAATATCTCTTAGATGGGTTTTGTTGTCTCCCTGAAAAGTTATTATTGGTTCGATAACCTCTATTATAGTATCCTCTTCTAAAGTTCCTATAATTATTAGGACCAAAATATTGAGGACTATTAGATTGCCTCCAATTCCCAGAAGAAGAATCATTCCGTGATGGACCCCCTTGGTTCTGTCCAAAATCACGATTACTCCTCCTATCAAAGTTGCGCTGAGCACCTTGATATTTACGACGAAAATTAGGACCATATGGTGCTGCTGAAGCCACCGGTAAACCTTCTTTGACTTTAGAATTGCTAACAGTTACATTTGGGTGTGCAGTGACATACTGGCAACAATATTCTTCCATATCTTTTAAGTTCTTAGGCTTACGCTCATGTAAAAAGGCAAGAAAAGACTCATTAACTGATGACATGACTTTGTCACGAAGCAATAAGTCCATAAGGGCTTCATATGTATGTTCAGTCTTTGAAAGTTCGACCCAACGTGAAAACGTTAGACGTATCTTTGAGATAAAATCTGAAAATTCTACCCCAGTTTCTGGTAGCATAGTCTTAAAGCGAAGACGGTAACCGTCTTCATTAAGCTGATATTTCTTTAATAAGGCCGCTCTGGCAGCATCATAGTTGAACTTGTCAGGTCCCTCTACCATACTTATAGTAGTCAATGCTTCACCTCTAAGTATTTCCATCAGTTGTGCAACATATTGCGACTTGTCTACCTTATGGGTTTCGCATGAAAGTTCAAATCTATTTAGGTAGAACGTTATATCGTCACAGGTAGAATTGAATGCAGGTAATTTGACCTTATAAGAACCAGCATTTATCTTATTAGAAATTGTTTGATTATTTGAATCATTTTGCGAATTACCCATATTCGCCAACTTTAATTTCTCCAACTCCAAAGCTAAGATTCTTTCCTCGTGTTCCATTTTCTGTTTTTCTTTTCTTTCTTCAGCTTCTAGCTTCTTTTGTTCCACTTCCAATTGTATTTTCCTATCTTCAGCCTCTCTTTCTGATTTCTTTTGTTCCATTTCCAATTGAAATTGTCTCTCTTCTGCTTGCATTTTCTGTCTCTTTTCTTCAGCCTGTTGCGCCTTGCCATATTCCGCAAGTGCGAATTCCTCTAATTTATCTCCAGTCTTACCAAGGGCTTTCCCTTGCTCAATAAAGTAATCCAATGTAGACATTATGTCTAATAATATGGTATACCACCTTGTATAAGTATGTATCTGAGAAACTTACTTTATCCCACCACAGTGGGGTGACAAGCCTTTGCCCAAGAGCTTGTATAATTAATTTAAATCTCAATAATACAATAAATGACCTTTATATCTATTGTGCATATAATCTTGACAGTGCATAATAACAATGAATAATAACAACAAGCATGACAAGCACAGGATACAAATAACAAATGAAAACGTTCGCAGGAATCAAAAGAACAATACAGCAGAACCAAAGCAAAATGTTACAAAAAATTGTAATGACAACTGCGAATAATTACAATAAGACAATGACAACACAATGTATAAACAAAAAGGTGTATAGAAATAAACAATAGGAAAGGGAGGCAGACAAATACAAACAAATCAAATCAAAAACTAAAGAATGGAGAAAAATATACGAAAACGACACTAACACATCTCGTCACAGCTAAACAAAAAATATCAGCAACAAAAGTCGCCTGCAATTTCCACCGTGGGAAATTTGCAATAGTCCTTAAAGAACGCTGTCGTAGGCCCTCGGTAAAGTGGGATACCCTACGACAGTCACCGCCCAACCGAACCCGCTGAAAAAGAACATATATAACATAAAAAATAGACAACCATATAACATAAAGATATGGGAAGGCTTAATTATGATACATACATAGGCACAGTCTACAACAACGAACAGCCACTTATCTTAAGCTGACGAAAAAAATCTCCTGGCCTCCGAGATAGCAGCAATGAAGACACAGGAACTGGCCTTGAACAACAGCAAACACAGTTCAGCGAGACGAAGATCCAACGCTGAAAGGATCAACAACTTTATGACTCAAGCCACAGGCGTCTAGAACATGTAGAACTTGCAGAAAATCCGGACTGGCAACACTGTACTTTGATTGGCATAACACTTGACAGGTACGAGGACTGACACGAAGAGCACTTCCAGACGATGATGACGAAAATTGCACTATATAGATGACAGCATTAAGCTTGCTAACCACTGTTGCAGTATCGTAGTGGTAGCTCAAGAAGATAAACAATGTTATCATCAATTATTCCGTTGCAGATCTTGACAAGTGCGAATGTCGTTAGGTATCAGAGTCCGAAAAAAGCTGGTCCACCAGTTTGTTAAAGAACTGGTGTTAAGCTTTCCTTTTTGTAGTGCTCTTTGTTAAACTCTCATATGTGTAGCCTGGCATCAATGTAGAGGTAAAGGCTTTCTCTAAACGCCACACAGGCTACCAGTTGTCAAGGTTGTTAAAGTTGTTATATGTAGGAGTGTGGGTGGTTATTTCATAGCACGATACACCGTACATACCACACTCAGAAGTCAATGAAACGTTGGAAACGACTGGTGACGTTTCACATAGTTTAATACTGGACAATAGTGACATACGTTGACATCAGACAATTACACTGTCATATGAGCACATTTAACATCATGTAAATAGCATCAACTCATAATATTCAACACCATGGAGACTCTGCATGTAGAACTTGGCTACAAAACAAGCCGCACGAATGGCGGGCTACAAAAGACTACTGTTCTCTGACTTCTTGTGACCAAACCGGTCATGTAGATCTTGGCTACTAAATAAGCGCCTCCTAAATGGCAGGGTTTCAAAATGTCTAATAACTGTCTCCTATATTTAATACATCTCCGCATTCGGAGTAAGCCACCTCAATAACAAAGTTCTGGGCTACAAGATTAGATTAGAATGGACGGGTTTGAAAAAAAATCGAAAAAAGGTGATTCGTCTTACGAGGACAAAAGACAAAGAAAAGATTAGATTAAAAAGGTATCTTTACCTGACTGCCGTCCAGGAATAAGACACAACACAATTTTCACATCCATGGCTTTTCAGACATAAGCCAGAATTATCACTGGGGAAACTTAAATATCCTCTAACACTCATTTACACACATCCCCCCTATTCCCCCCAAATCCCTCCCCCCCTTAACAAAAGGCTCCATTCCCCCCCAAAAAAACAGTCAGAGACCAAACGCTGAACTTCTCAGCTCGAAAACTCCAAGTCGACTGCCGGAAAGACAGTCTTCTCGACCCACGCAAATCATTGCGCATGCGTAAGTCTTGAGTAGAGCTTACCCACGGACAATCCAGAACGTTCCGCGAAAACAGTGCAAGAACGCTCCCTATATGGCCAACAGAATAATACATATCCTAATATATACATCCGAAAAATGGACATTGTCCAGCCAAGGGGAATAACCACTAAATCTCACCCCGTAACAAAAATATACAACCAGTGGTTTCCCTTAGACCACAGAATACAAAATCCTTATCTTAAACTAACTGTAACAGTGTCCTATCTAGCCTTCACTTTCTTTCCTTTCCCCGACGAAGGCATTGTGACCGTAACGTTGGCTATTGTCTTTGTCTTTTGTCCTCGTAAGACGGAATCACCTTTTTTCGCTTTTTTTTTTCTTCACACCCATCCATTTCTCTCTTTTTACAAATGTTTTTTTTTTCGTTCTGTGGGTGATGTTCAGTTTTGACATTGATAGCATCCTTTTGTATAATATTGCATTCTTCGGCTTATTCTTTGTAGCCACTGAATCTCTAGCTAGACATTTAAAATTAGGGTGAACGTAGGTCACTTTCAGCTTCATGACCTAGGCTTTGCTACCGATTTAGCCCTTCTACATGTATACCAGTCATAACTAGATTGGGGCATGTTATGAGAAGAAGAAAGCTGCGGTATATCATGACAACAGGGAACATTGAAGAAAAAACAGTTAGAGAACGACAACAGGGAACATTGAAGAAAAAACAGTTAGAGAACGACAACAGGGAACATTGAAGAAAAAACAGTTAGAGAACGACAACAGGGAACATTGAAGAAAAAACAGTTAGAGAACGACAACAGGGAACATTGAAGAAAAAACAGTTAGAGGACGACAACAGGGAACATTGAAGAAAAAACAGTTAGAGAACGACAAAGAGAGAAGATGCTGGACAGTTTGGCATAATGGCATGGAAAGACGCCAACAACAGAATGTATATATAGTAGTGGAGGTAGGAAGTTGTGAAGAGACATGATCACCTACGCCTGTAGGTATGTAATTGAAGAAGAAGACTGACACTAACTGGAAAGGCGAAATGTTACCATTATTCGGTATCGGCAATCAAATTATTATCTTGAATTAACGACAATGTAGGCTATATCATAATTACAATCCGTAAAAGGTTGAACGGGATCTTTTTCTTAATTAAAATAAATGTTCTAAGTAATTATGTTTTAGACATTCTGCGCAGTAAGGTTCTTCTATTTTAAAATAGCTTCTTCCTATCTGTAGTCTGAGCAGAGCCGGATTAACGTAGTAGCACAAGTAGCATATGCTACGGGCCCCGCGCTTTTAGGGGCCCCGCGCCAATAAATATGTACATAATTATTTGGTCATCTTCTAATACGAGCGTTGATGGGAAGGAGCGAAGCTCCTGACCGGGTTGGAAGGAAAGTCCACTGACCCCCCAGCCTCGCAATGACATGTCATTGGGCCAAAAGAGCTGGAAAGCTCGAGTACCGCTGGTTAGAGAGAAGAAAAAAAAACGAGCGTTAAACCAATGATCTTGTGATTTATGCCATATTTAGCGCCTTTTCATTTGGTGTCACGAAATCGTGAGAGAAAGAGCATAAGAGGGTGACTTAGTGTGACTCTTCATTATTTTAATCTTAACTGTTTGCGGACGGAAGCCATTTAAGTGGCGTTGAAAATTTGGTCACGTTTGGACGGAAGCCACTTTTTTGGCTCTAGGCGACTGCCCCTCTAATTTTGTTTCGTTCTTTGTGAAATGAATTTGCATTAACAATAAAAACTAGAATTTAGGAAACGGAAACTTCCTGTTTTAATTGAGGTATACGGCGTGCTCGCACTCTCTTTCGATCTTGACTAAAATTTCTTGATTTGTAAGGTTAGAAAACTCAAAAAATGAGCAGTAGACACAGAGATATTGGACGTAATTATGCTTCTGGAAGTGAAAAACGTAAAGCGAAGGAAGAAAAAGAAAGAAGAGATCAACTTGTGATATCAAAAACACATAAGCTGACAGAATATTTTGATGTTCATGGTGGTGGTACTCTAACCGCTGAAGCTGGAAGTACTGGAACAACTAGTACTAGTGCAGGCTGTGCAGCAGAAAACATACAGCAAATACAAGTATACACTGAGTCTGAATGTGAAAGAATAAGTGAAACGAAGAAGTACTCTAATGATATTGGTGACTGGCCGAACAATATAGATGACTGTGAGCGTGAATATTGCATATCCAAAGGAAGTGAAAAATGTCAACATGTTGATAGTGCCTTCTCTTCATCCGTGCGATTAAATGACACTGAAAAGAAAACTCGATACTGTCAGAAGTCTTATTTTACACATATTCATAAACTTACAAACAAGCAACATGCAAGAAAATGGTTATGCTATTCAGAAAGTAAAGGGCGCCTATTCTGTTTCCCATGCAAGCTTATGAGTTCAGAATGTTCATCAAAGTTTACTGTGGAAGGGTTTAATGACTGGAAAAATGCAAGCAATCTATTGCGTCGACATGAAGAAAGCTCCTCACATAGACAAGCTTTAATTTCACTGTTGATGCGTAAAAACAAAGGTGAACGTGTCGATTCCCATCTTGTGAAACAAATGGACATTCAAGAAAAGTATTGGCACAAACTTCTAGAGCGAATAATTGAAGTTGTGAAGTTTTTAGCAGAACGAGGCCTTTCATTTCGTGGCAGTGATGAAATTGTTGGGTACCCTTATAACGGGAATTACTTAGGGTTGTTAGAATTACTGGCCAAGTTTGACCCTTTTCTGGCAGAGCATATAAGTACTCATGCAAACAAAGGATTTGGACATACATCATATCTATATAAAACAACGTGTGAGGAATTCATCAATCTGATTGGATCCAGCATACTTGATCATATTCTCTGTGAAGTGAAGAAATACAAGTATTATTCCGTTTCATTGGATTCTACTCCAGATATATCTAATATGGACCAGCTGACTTTGACTCTGCGCTATGTTTTGCCATCTGGACCAGTTGAAAGATTTGTGACATTTTTGGATATGGAAGGTCATAGTGCTGAACAGCTTACTAAAAGTCTACTTAATTTTTTAAAAGCAATTGACATTGATATTAAAGACTGCCGTGGTCAAAGTTATGACAACGCCAGCAACATGAGTGGCAAGTTTATAGGATTACAAGCAGGAATTAATTGATAATGATAATTACTATGCAAATTAAAAATGTATGTGTTCAAATACGTTTGTGTTGTTTTATTGTTTTTTTTAAATTAAATATAGGGCCCCTTTCTTAACATATGCTACAGGCCCCGCACTAGCTTAATCCGGCCCTGAGTCTGAGTAGTTTCTTATTGCTGGGAATTATGCCCTAGATCAATGATTCGCATATTCCCAACCAAGGCCCTGGGCGTCTTCGCGCTGGTGTCTCAGTGTGTGTCCTTAATTGTGATGTGCGACGGAACGAACGGAATAATTTGTCTTCTCTTTGTTACTTTCACAATTGCCTCCACGGCTGGCGGAGTTGTGGATTTTAAAGTTGCTACCATAAGTGAAATGGGTTCATTTTCGATACAAGACAACAGGAGGCTGAGACGTTTGGGAGTCATGACCCAAGTGGGCCCGCCCCCCTTAGAGTGTAAAGGAGTATATCGGGCCGAAACACTTGTCAGACGGGGGGACTTCTTCTGATGATCAGATTGCTTCCTGTTGTATCGCTCTGTAAAGAGTTTCCTATCATAGTTTTTTTTAAGTATGAATTAATGATGGAGTTTTTGTCCAGCGATTATGAATACTGGATTAATTTCCGGGTGCTTTCTAATTTCTGATTTGTTTGTTCTTTTGGTATGTAAGGTTATTAAGAAATGGCCTAGATAGAGAGGTGAGCCCTGTGACGATAAGAGGAGTAATAATCGCCAAAACGTTCAGGAAATCGTGTTTCTTTCAGTAGTTCAAATTAAGTCAATTCGTTTTGCCCAATGGCTTCTCGAGGCTCGTAGCACTATTTTAATAGGTAGGGATTCCGTAGGTAATGAAAACTTATGCTATGGTTCACCTCTGGAAAACACTGCCCTAGATACTCGGCACGTTCTTGTTCGATTTTAATAGTTTATAAGCGTGTCTTCCTTTTAGATTTAAAAAAAAAAAAATCACATGCTGCTGTCCATTCTTCTGTTATTGTTCTTTTAACTAAGCTTTTGATCTTTGTTCTGCTCAACCCTATCTTTACTTTGTTTGTAGCATGTCTGCCTTTCTTAGCTTCGTTATCTGCCTTGCGATGTTCTGCCATGCCAACGTGTGGCGGTAACCACGGTATTATAAGTTCACTTTCTCTATGCTCTTCTTTATTTCTGAGGAGCACCTTCAATCTGATGTCATTCATGCGCTCAGTTATTCCAATCTATGGACATTAAAAAAAAAAAAAGTATCCCGTTCAACCCTTGATGGGTTATAATTAGGACATATGGTGTACTAATTCAAGAAAATAAAGTCAGATTTCCAATATCCAAAAATAGTACCGTCTTCCCCCCTCTACTCAGTCCAAATAGAGTAAATCAAAGCTAAGTTTATTTGAATGTTTTTGTGAGTGACCTCCCTTTTCCAAGAAACAAACAAACAATTTAAAAAAAAACGAAAAACAAACAAACAAACAAATTATGGGCATGTTTTAAGACTGGCCCATTATTTTATAGAATAGTGTTGGAGAATTAGTCTGACATGACCAATACTTCTGTTTATACTGAAACAATCATTTTTACTTTCTACGAATCCATTTGCGCTTTCACAGTCTTTACGCCAAATCGCCGAAAGCAAGTATTAAAATTACGCTTCGTTTAAAAAGAAAAAAATACCTACACACCCACACACATTTTAAAACAGAGTGTGTCGGTGTCTAAAAGAGGACTTTTTTTTTTTTTGAAATACGCAAAACAAAAGGAGGGAAAAGAAAAATATAATTTCATTTATATATAGGCTACTTAGTGCATGTAGTGAGCCCAGAAAAATGGAAAACTGGTCGTTAGAGGCACATGAAGTAGAAATGCTTTTATGAGTAATTTCAAGTGTTTTTTCATACAGCTGTAGATATATAGTGAAAATAATTCTTTAGAATACAATCTGCACCAATATTCCAAAGTTCTACGCTGGCTTGGCCATGTCCACCGCATGGAATATGATCTCATCCTCAAAGATGTTTTCCACGGGCAACTGACAGATGGCAAAAGAACTGTCGGGCGACCACAGTTGAGGTTCAGAGATGTGTACAAGAGCAACATGAAGGCACTGGACATAAATCCAACAACCTGGGAGGATGAAGCTGCCGATCACACCAAGAGGTGATGCTCCCTATGGCGCCACCTCAGATTGGCAAAAAGAAGCTCTTACAACAAGCAGAAGAGAAAATAACACGCCGAAAGAAACACCAAGAAAAAAACAGCTCAGGGCTATCACTTTGTGGGCGCATTCTCATAGTCATTTATGACCGAAGGGGCTACTACTATTCTAAACGTCTCTAATACTTCACTCCCCTATGGCAGTATTTACTGTGGGACTACCTTTACCTATTCAGTGTAGACTCGTGAATTCTAGTGCATAGTGTAGGTCCATCAATTACTATGTGTAGTGTAGGTCCACCAATTACTATGTGTAGTGTAGTGTAGGCCTGTCAGTGCTAAAGTGTGTAGTGTAGGCCTGTCAGTGCTAAAGTGTGTAGTGTAAGCCTGTCAGTGCTAAAGTGTGTAGTGTAAGCCTGTCAGTTCTAAAGTGTGTAGTGTAAGCCTGTCAGTGCTACAGTGTGTAGTGTAGGCCTGTCAGCACTAAAGTGTTTAGCGTAAGCCTGTCACTGCTACAGTGTGTTGTGTAGACTCATGAATTCTAGTGCAGAGTATAAGTCCATCAATTACTGTGTGCAGTGTAGGCCTGTCCATGCTAAAATGTGGTGTGTAGACCCCCTCACGTATAATTTGTAGGTAGGCACACCACTTGTGGAGCCACGGTAGCACAGTGGTTAGTGCACTGGCTTCCTAGCTCGGTGGTCCATGGTTCGATCCCCAGTTGAGGTGGGATTTTTTAGACCGCAAACGGCTCCGGGGTCGACCCAGCCTCATGAATTGGGTACCAGAGCAACTCTGGGAAGGTTAAGGCAGCCGGCGTGATGCTGACCACAATACCCCACGTGTGCCGATGGTCAAGAAAATATGGACTTAACACCATATTCTCAATATGCCTCAATGGGTGTGTAACATTATCCTTTACCTTTTCTTTTTTATACACCACTTGTAATACGTAGTGAATCGTCAGCTCTAGTGAAGTGTTTCTGTAGACCTGTCAAAAATTCCCAGCTGGAATCGTTAAGCCATTAATCCAGCAATACTTTTCATGACTTAAGAAAATTGAATGAGTTACTTCTTGCAAATGACCAAAGTCTAATGTATGAGGATGAAAAAAAAAATTGCAAGATCATACAAATGCACTTAATTCAACCCGTGAAAAGTTCAACATGAAGATCAGTGCGTCAAAGACAGAAACTATGAAGCTCAGCAGATCACCAGGTCCACTTAACATACATGTCAACAGCATCAGGCTTAAACAGGTTCAAGAGATAAAGTATGCAAGGAAGCATTTAACTGAAAATAGAAGATTTCACAGAGAAATTGAAACAAGATGCCAAAAAGCCAACGCAGTGACTTACCAACTGTTACAACTACTCAAACATCAGAATATGAGCATGGAAACTAAACAGCAGCTGATAAATATTATATCTTACCAACTCTTTGCTGTCAGTGTCATACGTTGTCCCTCTCCAAAGCGTAATAGAGGAAAATCACATCTTGTGAGATGATTCTTTTTTCTTTTCTTCTTTGATCCTTAGCCGCCGACCGTCTAAGCAGTCAGTGGCCATCACGCCTAGTGGCGTCTTGTAGGGCAACAACAAATTGATTCCACTTTGCTCGGCTTGTGAGATGAGAAAAGCCATTAATATTGCCAGGATAGACAGAATGAGAAATGCTGACATCATTAAAAAATTGTATTACTTACATCCAGTATATAGAAAGGTGGAAACTTAAGTGGTTTGGCCATCTCATGAAAATGGAGCCTTATAAATTACCACTACATGCCTACAACAGTAGAAGATTGGTTTCAGGGTATGGTGAAGACCAAGAGGTAGATGGAAAGACAACATCACATAAATCCTCCACAACAACATGTGGGCAGCCAATGTGATACACTTGGCTCAGGTATGCATTCTTCAGCTCCTCACTACACTTCACGGCATCAGTGGAACAAGAAAGTAAGTAAAAGTAAGTATTGAGAAGATTAAATAAAAACATCACAACTACGATACAAATATTAAACATACTTTAATCACAGCCACAGCTGATAAAGGTCCAGACGGTGCTTCAGCAGAGAAGAAAATCAAACTTGGAGCACCAAAGATTGATGACTTTGAGGTCCAGTTTGAGTGGGAAGGTGATAAGTCCAAATGGGTCCGCTTTACTAAAAAATTTAATGAACTGCTTGCACAAGAATACAGTGCAGGAAAGAATCAAGTGAGTATAGTTTTGATCTGAAAGTACCAACGAGCGTTGAGGCATTGGATGATGTTTAGTAACTTTCACCCCTTTTACTACAGTAAACTTAGTTTGAGTAAATGTATCTCATAATATTGTACGTATGTGAAATTATAACATCTGTTTTTAATAACAGCAAATGAAGAACTATTTACTGTTTAAGACCCCTTAATGATGAACATCATACAAGCAAACAGCCTTATATTGATAATAAATTTCAAATAAATGTATATTACACGCAAAAAAAGTCAACAGATTAAAAGTAAGTTACATAGATGGTTCTCAGAAAGATAACGGTTGGCAAACAAAATATAGAAATTGGAAGTGGTCTTCTTACTTGATTGCTGATTCTCCATAACTCAAATCTATATTTCAGACTTGGTCCTATGTAACACTTAAAAACTATTTTACTTCCATTAACAAAGATTTTTTTACATATCATGTTTTTGATTTTATGGATTGCTGTTTTTACTTGGACTTTCCTATTCTGCATTTCTGAGATGCATCTTCCATGTGATGTTCTTAATACACCTAAGTATTTGAACCAGTAAGACATGTTTTATAACTGTGGCCAGTTTATTTTGATGGTGCATTGAGGAAAATTTGGTTCTTTGAGATGACCATTCTGGCCTTTATTTTTACTAACCATCACCATTGTATGAAAAGATGCTGGCGATCGTTAGGGCATACATTGAGGAAACCTGTTAATATCAGTGCAAGGTAGCTCTTCTTCTGAAATCCCCGGGATAAGAGAGGGGTACACCAGCAAAAACACATGGAGATGAGAACTGGTGACAGTGCTCAGAAGGGATGAGGAAGTTATGGAAAGACTTGGAACTGATGGCATGGGACAGGACGTGGTATAAATTTGATGAAGGCCTATGCTCCTTTGGGAACACAAGTTCTATGATCATCAGCATCTTCATTGTATCCGTCATTTTCGAAAGTCCTTTTCACTTTTTGCCTTTACAACGGTTTCATCGGGTTATCACAAATCGTTCATACTATGCTTACCTGCCCCTTGGTTTGTTCAGAAGATTTGAAAGAATAAATAGGTGCAAGTAGTTCCATTCACTTTCACCACTGACAGTCATACGAGCCACAGACTCCGAATGTCCATCCCGCAGCAAAGTTTGTTCATTTATTGTTGTTTCCGTAACTTCATTGTTTTTTTTACACAGACAGGGGTGTCAGCCCTATGCTAAAACCCCCAACCTGGAGGACCAGGGTACCAGCTTTTGTCTGACCCCTACCCACACAGACCAGTCCAGCTTGGTTGAACTTACCAGGAGTAAAACTCCCACTGGCATAGCTCTGGGGATTGTCAGGGTACGCAAGCTGCCATACCGCTACAACATTCATAACCCTCCACTCCCAAAGGAGCATAGGCCTTCAACAAACACATGCCAAGTCCTCCTGTCACGTGCCATCATCTCAAGTTCTTTCCATGTTCTCCTCATCATTTTCACCTCTGTTTCCAACTCTCTTCTCCATGTACTTCTTGGTCTTCCTCTGCCTCTCTTGCCCTGGGGGTTCCAGAACAAGGACTGCCTTGTAATGCTATCAACAGGTTGCCTAAGAAAAATTCACAGAATCTTTTGGCCAAATACCATCACTAACCAAGATCTGCTTACTCGTAGCAAGCAAGAGGACATGCACACCATCATAGCTGGCAGACGCTGGAGCTGGGTTGGTCATGTCCTCAGAAGAGACCCCAATGCCATCACAAGAACAGCTATGCTTTGGACCCCTGAAGGAAAACGAAATAGAGGCCGACCAAAAACAACCTGGCGGAGGACTGTGGAGGCTGAGATGCAAAGAATGAACCAGAGTTGGGGTACTGTACGAAGGATGGCCACCGACCGAGCAAAGTGGAATCAATTTGTTGTTGCCCTACAAGACGCCACTAGGCGTGATGGCCACTGACTGCTTTGACGGTCGGCGGCTAAGGATCAAAGAAGAAGTTCCATAGCAGATACTGCCTTAGGGGAGTGAAGTGTTAAAGACTTCACTATACAAGGTCCAGCTTTATTAGGTGGGGGTAACTGGTTCCCTTCCTTGTTGCCTTTGCTTTCCCTTACTCAAGAGATAAGTCAGCTACCCATTAACAGCTGAGTAGACTTGAGCGTGACACTACCAAGTTTCGATCCTTAATCCCAGCAGCTTTGCCGCAAGATGCAAGCGTTCGAACAGGGAATAGCAAACTAAAGAGTACCCATCATATTCTTCTTCCTCTTCTTCCTCGTTCGCCCTGAAAAGGACAGTGGTTGCGTTGTGTCTGTTTACGCCGTAGCTGTGATATCTGCACCTTTCGGTCGACACATCTGACTTCGGCACGACATTTTTTGGGACCGGGTTTCCCTTCCCTCTTCGATCCGTACTCGCTCAGCCAGACTGCACTGCTGCAGACTGTTTCAAGGACCACCACGTGGAGGTGGAGTACGGTCTTGACCAGCTCTGGTTCGCTGATCTTGATGCAAGCAGTCAAGCTATGGGTCGCTGACTGCATTCTCTATTGCTGCATCTTTGGGTCCCACCCATCATATGATAATGGAGAACTATGCTTGCAGTTAAGGAGTTAATGGCTTGAAATTCTGAAAACATAAAGGTTATGTTTGCAGTAAAAGTGAAAGCTGAAAACTTTAAGCATTTATTAGAAGTAAAGCTAAGTTAGATTTTCATGAATTCAAGAAACTTTAGAAAGTTCAAATGTTTTTAAATATACAAAGAAAATTATGCCACAAATTATGGTACTTATTTGCAGGTGGAACTGGTTGTACCAAATGGAGCAACTCTGATTGTCATCTTTGACAGAATGGTTCAGAAAAATAAGAAAACTGGATTTGAAAGACAGATTCGTGTTGCACTAAGGAGTGACGAGAACAGTGGTAACAATATAAATATTAGACAGTCTGTTGCCAGTCTAAAAGCTTTTATGTGAACTTAACTGTTGTGTTTGATTCTGGAGAATTCTTGAGGATCTAAATGTGTTAGGGACAAAGAAACTGTTCATTTCTTCTATTGATGTTTATTTGAGTTTTGTTTCTGAAAAACATTGAGCATTCTACAATTTTTTTGCTAACCCCCATCACCCCCTTCCCCATTGTACGAGGAGTGTTCAAATGAAACCCGTCCCAGTGGGTTTATAACAAATATATGTAAGGTACATCAGCAGGAGTAGTAGAATTAAATACAGCAATTGTTATGAAGCCACTACTCACTGGGGTTCTTTAGAAATAGTCACCATAGGCATTCAGACACGCATCCCACTGCATGGGTAGACGGCGGATGCCGTCCGAGAAAAATGACTTTGGTTGCTTATTGAACCATTTGGTCACCGAGGCCCTGACGTCTGCATCGGAGTCAAATCGTTGTCCCTTTAGAGATTTTTTTAAGGGTCCGAACAAATGAAAGTCACATGGTGACAGATCGGGGCTGTAGGCTGGGTGTGGCAGAACTTCCCACCTTTTCCTTGCTAACGCTTCCTGCACAATGTTCGCAACATGTGGACGAGCATTGTCGTGCAACAGAATCACACCACGCGAAAGCATGCCGGGTCGTTTATTCTTGATGGCTGTGTGCAGGTTGTCTAGTGTTTCTTTGTAGCGGATGGCATTGATGTTCAAGCCAGGCTCTTTAAAGTCAACCAATAGAAGCCCTTCATGGTAAAAAAATGCGGTCAGCATAACCTTACCGGCGGAAATCTGTGACTTGAATATTTTGGGTTTTGGTGATCCGGGATGTTTCCATTGCATGCTCGCTGTTTTGCTGCACGGCTCAAAGTGGTGGCACCACGACTCATTGCCTGCCACTTTGCGCAACAGAAATGCATCACCCTACTCTTCGTAACGCAGCAGGTGGTTCAAACTCCACCCTATGCGTTCTTCCTTATGGCGATGGCTTCTTCTGTCGCAACAATATGCCCCTGACCTGGCCGCGGAAGATCTTTCGTTTACTGACGTCCTTCTCGAAATATTCGTGCCCAGTCTTTCACTGTAGTCTTAGACACACTTTTGTCACCATACACTGCTTTCATTCGGCGATGAATGTCGGCTGGTCGACATCCTTCGGCTGTTAGGAACTGGATCACCGCTCGCTGATCGACCTTGGACGGATTCCGTATCACACCGGCCATTTTTTTAACGGTCTGCAGCACAAACAATGAATACTAGGAGAATGAACACTTACACACTTGTACATTCGTATGTGCTTATTACGTCAGATGTGACGTCATCATGCTCCTCCTACAAATGTCCACTTCGCGCAGCACGGGCGGGTTTCATTTGAACACGCCTCGTAAATTAAAACAAAAAATGTATATCTTTCCCATCATTTTATTATCATTTTTTTCTCTTTGGCTCCTTATGGAGCATGGAGCCACCACTACATCTGGTCCCATGCAGGAAGTCTGCACCAATCATTCATATGCTCTTACAGCAGTGGTCTTTCTAGAAATTTGTTTTATATGATAAGGTTGCCAGCCTCACACAACCTGGTATGTGTCACCTTGTACGACATGCCGACACACAACCTGATATGTGTCACCTTGTATGACATGCCTATTGGAGCATTAGTACTCTTTCTTTGTCTCATCAGAGACCCCTGATAACTACACTGGGCATATCTTACCTATGCTTTCCTTCCTTACTTAGTCATTTCTCTTCTACCTTGGGGTGTAGAGGTTTGCCAAAGAGAGAGCGCCATATTATCCTATCAGCTGTCTTCTAGCTGGCCTAGTTCTAATCTAATCCGTGGTCCTTCAGAGATTGTCTAACGTTGTCCTCCCATCAAACTCTGGGTCGCCCTGGAGGTCTGGATCCCTGGCTCTTGGTTTTCCATATATGTCGTGATAGCCTATGCTTTCCATTTCTCTTTGCTGTAGTTCCTGTTAACTTTTTTCCATCATTATTCATTACCCTTGTTTGTTCTTTCTTCTCTTTCTCTCTCTCTCTCTCTCTCTCTCTCTCTCTCTCTCTCTCTCTCTCTCTCTCTCTCTCTCTCTGGCTCTTTGTTTGTCTCTCCCTCCCTCCCACTTTTCAGATTCACATGTCCTCCTCCTTTTTTTCTCTTCTCCCTCTTCTTCTTCTCTCCCAATTTATCTTTCTTGTAGTAGAAGTGGAAACACTGTAGTTCCTCTTATATGTCTACTGCAGCTTCCATCTTACAGCCCTACTGTTATGTTAGAAGATATATATTTGAACTTACTTTATTTCAGTATTGCTTTTTAATTGCTTCTTTGCTGATATCCAGAGCATTCTTTTCTAGCATCTGAACTTAAGTGTTCTTATACTTTATGCAGTTTTCTAATGTCACATTGTCCTTTTTTAAATAGATATTTAAATTTGTGAACTTGTTTCAAAAGTGTGTCACATGATATATTGAGGCAAACCCACTGGCCCAGAGAAACAACACTGGAAGCAAAACTATACGGACCTCTGTATGAACTACAAAAGACAGTGAAGTTTATACAAGAAACAACATTGCAGATATAGACAATATATTTCAAGCGAACGAAAGAAGAAGAAAAAGTGTGTCACCTCACTTTGAACAGGACATTGATCGTGCAGGGAACTATAAAACTTTTAGGTGCTAGCCTCAAGGAATATGTATTAGCTTTTTATTATTTCTTGCTTAAGTTAACACCAGTTCCAGTGCAGCATCAGAACTTGAAGGTTTCATGTCTGCCTGCTCTCTAATGGACTCCATTCTCCAATATTATATCCGTTTTTTGTTTTTGGCACAGAAACAAAAACTCCTAAAGGTAGTCCAGTAGCAATAAAGGTAGTCCAGTAGCAATAAAGGTAGTCCAG
This sequence comes from Oreohelix idahoensis, assembly GCA_024509875.1. Lineage (NCBI taxonomy): Eukaryota > Metazoa > Mollusca > Gastropoda > Stylommatophora > Oreohelicidae > Oreohelix > Oreohelix idahoensis. Next base: position 565,931 of record JAMPIV010008705.1, read on the forward strand.
TAGCAGAAAAAAAGAGTGAAGTGTTTTCTCCGTACTGGGTCCAGCATTTTTCATGAGTTGGGATAACCAGTTCCCTTCCTCACTGCCTTTCCTTTTCCTAACTCAAGAGTAGAGTCAAGTACCCATTTTACAATTGGGTAGGCTGGAGTATGATGCTACCAGGTTTTGATCTCAGAACCCAATAACTGCAGTGAGAGGGAAGTGCTCTAGCCACTTAGCTAGTCGAACTAGTAAGAAATTAAATTTAATGTATCTTGTAAGATTCCACTTATATAAAGCTAAAAATTTTGTATTTTCACAATTCACTACAGACTTTAATATTCTGGAGTGGCAAGAAGATAAAACGACCTGGAATCCTTACAATGTTAAGATGAGTATAGAACTAGAAAAAGCTTTTCAAGCAGGATCTGACCTTGTTACAGTTAAAGCTCCACCCACTACTTATGAAATCGACCTGAAGAAATTGACACAGACAAATGTCAAGACCAAATTCTCTCGTTCTTTTAGGCGACAGAACCCAGGTAATTTCCTTTATTAAAGGTACTTATATGTTTTAAAAACAGTTATCAAGATACCCTAAAATCTTGCTGTTGTGCTGTTTATGTGTGATCGGTTTTAAAAAAGTACAGTTAATGCTATTAAAATTAGTTGGGGGGGGGGGGGGTTCAGAGTATTAAATTTGCAAGATTGATTCTGAACTTGAGGAAAGCACTGACAGACAAGTAGCTTTCTTCAGAGATGCACTGTCAGTTATTGCAATGCTGAAGAGCCAGAATAATGCAGACCTGGATGACCCAAGAGTAAACCTCCACAAACTGGATCAGTGGTTCAAAAGAGTTGTGACATGGAATCTCATCTAATTGCAACATTTCCAGCAATGAAGAGGCTGACAGATTGTGTTACGTGCAATCTTTGATATCTTACAATATAATACATTTGTATGCTTGTTATGTTTGCAAATATTTTGTAAACAAAATAGATACTTTTTAGTGCTTAAGGAAAAGTCATGATGGGGCTGTGGTTTTTTGAATCGGCTTGTCGCCGGAAAAAGTGATCGATATATGTGTAGGGGAAAGTGATAGTAGTTTTAGACCTATCGTGTATGCTTTACCCCAGTGTTTATTTTGATTGCCAAGGGATGGCAGAATCATATTTCTGATACCAAGGTAACAAAAGCACTTCTTATGAACTCTTGCTAAGCCACCGTTTTTCGATAGACACGATTTGTACGTCGGAGGGAATATTTAACCAGATGAAGATGACATTCATTTCTAGCAGCACTATATCTTGTATGATGAAGTCAATTGTATCATGATAGAATCTACAGAGCAATGAGAACATTTAATGAATGACTAACTTTAATACAGATTCATTGTCTGTATCCAAACGTGAGTGACAGCTCACGAGAGAAGCCATCTTGTATCCAAATATTTTGTGACTTTCAAGAAGAGAAAGGGATGCCCCCGTATTATCGCTTGATGAGTCCAGAGATCACTGCTACACATGAGAACCCATTACTAGCGGTTCAATATGATTATATGAAAAATATGTGCTGAACATTATTTAAAGGAATCTTCGCTAGACGAGGTTAGGTCTAGAAGCCATCTTGACCTAACCTCGTCTAGCGAAGATTCCTTTAAATAATGTAGGTCTAGAAGCCATCTTGGGAGCCGCGCTAGCGTAGTGGTTACAACACCGCTCTGGCGACCGGGTGATACAGGATCAAACCCGGCCGACGGCATTTGAGGATTTTTCGTCGACCGGGATTTGGACTGGATTAACTCGAGACCTGGCGAGGACATTTGAAGGAGTGTCGTCGACCAGGGACTGGCGGCTCCTGAGCCGACCCAGCTGCAATGGGTACCTCCGAAATCGGCGAGTATTTGCCTGAATGGCGAGGGACACCTGTCTCTGTACAAGAAATAAAGGAATACTCACGTAAAATCAATGTCAGGTTAGAGATAAAAAAAAATAATAACCTGAGATTTCGCCTCGAGTATTAGCGAGCGAACGCAAAAAAAAAAAAAAAAAAGAAGCCATCTTGAATATTGTTTATAAACTGACGTGCTTTGTCAGTAAACTCAGATGATATATATATATGGGCAATACTGAGTGCTTGTCTACTGACAGTCCATTATGCTATTATTCTACATGAGTGCCCATGTATCATTGCAAGACCATTTATCCACTGTACCATGATGTATTATGCCAACCTGTGATTTGTCACTGTATCCGTGCTGTCGAGTGTGTACGTCCAATTAAACTGTAGCAAAGGTACACAGTCGTTGGTGTCGATGACTTCCAGCCATACATGAGTGAAAGAAAAAGACCATTTGTCAACACCACGAACTCTTCTTATCATTCGCATATTATACTCTCACTTTATGTCTACACACCACTGCGTAGGTCGAGTTGACATTCCATACTCAAACCACGAGCAACACAACAACACAGCATTTAACTCTGGTGATGTTCTAGTGAGCTTATATTAACACTGGTGGACATCATTAATCAAAAAAAAGGAGGCTTATCAACTGATGAGCCAAGATATTTATCAATCAGTTATGTTACTGTCAGTTATGTAGAAGGGCTGGTACACTGTAAATGCGTGGTGAAAAAATGGTAGAGTGACCGTGTTATCTGTCATCTGTACTGTGGAATGTAGGTCACCAGCTCGGGGTTACACCAGGGATGATATGGCCCCTCAAAAACAGTGTTCATATAACGTCTGTATAGTAATGTGTTGAGTGAGGGTAAAGACGCGAATGCTAAGAGCTCTTGATAGATGAATAATACCCTCTTTCACTCATGTGCAGTCATCAATGACGCAAGGAAGACTGCTGGCACATTAAACACATTTAATGACGAAAACTAACAGTAGCATCAATAAGACAGTCAAATCACAGGTTGACATAAAACATCATGGTACAGTTGATAAATGGTCTTGCAATGATACATGGGCACTCGTTGCATAACAGCACAATGGAATGTCCGTAGACAAGCACTCAGTATTGCCCATATATATATATATCATCTGAGTTTACTGACAAAGCACGTCAGTTTATAAACAATATTCAAGATGGCTTCTAGACCTAACCTCGTCTAGCGAAGACTCCTTTAGGTAATGTTCAGCACATATTTTTCATATAATCATATTGAACCGCTAGTAATGGGTTCTCATCTGTAGCAGTGATCTCTGGACTCATCAAGCGATAGTACGGGGCATCCCTTTTCTCTTCTTGAAAGTCACAAAATATTTGGATACAAGATGGCTGCTGTCGTGAGCTGTCACTCACTTTAGGATACAAACTGGAATCTGTATCAAAGTTAATCCTACATTAAATGTTCTCATTGCTCTGTGGATTCTATCATGATGCAATTGACTTCATCATACAATATGGTGCTGCTAGAAATGAATGTCATCTTCATCTAGTTAAATCTTCCCTCAGACGTACAAATCGTGCGTCTGCCTATCGAAAACGATGGCTTCGTAAGAGAGTTCATAAGAAGTGCTTTTGTTACCTTGTGTGACACTACACTGTAATTCTGACTTTTAACAGGCCCGATTCTGTGGTTCTATTTTGAATTTTCACCAGTTTTATTTTCTTCTGATCACGCGATTTTCCGTTGTTTACGGAAATCGCTATTTTCGGGCACGCTTTTCCACCATTTTATTTCTTCTCATTTGAATATATATCGTGTTTGGTATTTTTTTTGAGTAGATAAATTAAATGGGTTCGTTTATGATGGTAGGTTTATTTTATTCTAGCATCAGTGTTACTTTCTTCTCATTTTTCGCGATTCCCGTAGATTTCGTTGTTTGCGAAAATCGCCATTTCCGGCACGCGATATGACGAGGCCGGATGCACGCGGCCGGAAGAACGCGGGCTTGGCGTGGGTTGATAGTACTAATTTTTCCTAGCGCTGCCATTGGTCCGCGATTTGCGTAGGAAGGGAAATCCGCTGCAGGGGTGGGCGGTTGCTCTTGTATATATTGAGACAGAAAACGGGGGGATTCGGTCTCTATGAAAAATTATTGTCTGGCCGTAGGGCGTCGTAATTATCGGTCTCCACCGTGGGAAAAACAAACGATAATCGGTATGTAAATATTTTATTCATCGTTTTACTTATTAGTGGGTTTTTCAGAAATTTCGTTTTACCTATTAGGGGGTTTTTCAGAAATTCGCCCATGGGTAAAGATTAACTTTTTAGTTTTAAAATAAACGATAGCGCCATTAATTACTATTTTTTGAAGAACGACGTTAATGCAACAGTGTGCTTATTCTTTCTATGATTTTGGCAATAGATAGGAGTGTGTGAAGTTGTGAGAAACACATACGTGTGCCATTTGTAGGATGTTATGTAAAAAACCACCATTTATTCCTGTATATTTTCTAATGTATATTTATGGGGAAATCCCTGGTGTGTTCGTTAATTTTTCTGAGCCTTAAAAATGTGAGAAATATTGTCAGAGGGTTCAGATTTACGTTGTAAATGAATTATACTGCTTAGGGGAAGGAAAAACTATTCCTATAGCGAGATTTAATTTAATAAGAGTAAGCCGGGGAACACTCCTGTGTTAATGGGTACAAGGATTTTCCCTAATTTTGTCAAGTTTGAACAAGTGATCGGGCCAAAGTAACGGCCATGTAACATGTCAGAGGGTCTGGGCTATTGTTTGTTTTACCTGGCAGATTTTAGTAGAAGGAGGGGGGATGAAAGGCCACGTGGGATAGTGGTATATTATTTTATGTATTGTTGTGAGACAGAAGAGAAGAGAAAGGGGAGATAGAAGTGAGACTCATGAAGAGACATGATCAGTTATACGTGTATAAAATTATTTTATGTATCGTATATGTTTAGAGTAAATAAGCGATTTTAGAGTGGGTGTACATGATCGCTGTTTCTTTTAATTTCAGCGAGTCACGGCGGAAACAGTGGGGAGCATAATTTTGTCAAATAAAATTATCCACGGCAAAAAGACATATCTCAGGGTCAGAGTACTCTCGAGTATCGTCAGGAGCAAATGAAAATTACCCTATGGTCTCTGGCAGTGAAGTCCCTATGCTTCAGCTGGACCGCGGTTTATTTATCATACAGCCGAGAGCATCGCTATTATAGTCTCTAGCAACGGCAGGTGCCCGGCAGACTAGTTTCATTTTGTACGGCCTGAAATCAAGGCTGTGTTTTTTCCTCTCTCTCCGGAGTGGTTTAAATGTGGGAAGCTATTCAGCAGTAGAGCAGTTTTTTTTACAGTTAATCAAGTCCCTCATGCTTGATATCCGAACATCGTCATCACCAAAATCAGGAACAGGTGACAGGGTTACCATACCTAGGTCCTGATAGAAATCAAGAGAAGAGCGTAACGGAGATGCCGCATCATCAGCCCTCGAGTGTTAGAGAGACACTGAGATCAAGAGAGAAAGATAGAGAAGGAGGGAGAAAATATACAGGACCAGTAGGGTCTGTTCAGTATCCATTGGACAGATAGACACTGAGTCTGCGTTCGAAAAACCAAGTCTATTATATTTAGCATTTCGTGTGGTGTAGTTATCGGCGCCTATCGCCTAACTAGTAGGAAGCTGTGTAGCCGTTGAGGAAGAGTCACCAGGACTAAGACAGAAATTTATTAGTGTTAGAGAGTGGAGGCTAAAAGTTGACAGCCCCACCAAAGTAGATTTGGTTTAAATCACTAACCATTTTTATTGTTCCTCAGCAGGGTGGCAGGAAGAGTGAATGTGATTTGGGGTTTTTTTTGGTTGAGTGTCTCTCAATTTAATTGTTACCTTGGTTTTTCCAGGCCGTGCAACAGTGCACGCTATTGACTGACTTGATGACGTATGATGCCATTTTATGTTTTCTTGTATGTAAATAAATATATACATATATTATTTACTGGATCAGCTTCTATTCTTTACTATACTTACTCTATGTTGTCTGTATAGTGGTGTTTGTGGTCGTAATTATACACCTTATCTCCTTGTGTTTCAAGGCAGTCAGAGGTGGGGAGACTATAGCCATTTTTTTTAGTCACGAAGCGGCAGGGGGAGATTCAAATCCTGGGTCTATCTCTTGAGCCAATAGTCTCACCTGTCCACAGGCATGTCATTTTCCATCTAAATTCTATCTTCTCAGACTTTCTCATACTAGGGTCTTGCTTTCATTCAGGCACACTCTATAAACTTAAAACCACTTCGTGACACCTTGGTATCAGAACTATGATTCTGCCATTCCTTGGCAATAAGAATAAACACTGGGGTAAAGCATACACGATAGGTCTAGACGACTATCACTTTCCCCATAAATATTGAGATCACTTTTTCCGGCGACAAGCCGATACAGAAAAACACAACAGCGCCCATCATCAGGGCGAAGCCAAAACACACCTCTCTCTAGCCACACATCCGCTGAACAGCCTTTGACCTTTCTAGCGACAAAAGAACATATAGTTCGACTTAGATATGTAAAGACATACAGATATAAGACAGACTCGTCCTACCTAGACAAACAATACACATAAATTCAGGCCATAGATATTCTGAAGCAAGAACAATCTATTTCTACCCAAACAAAGAATAAATCGTAGTAAAACTAGATTCGTCCGCGGAGTTCGATCTGAGACTCCTTTCAAGGGAAGTAACTCAATAATGACTTTTCCTTAAGCACTAAAAAGTATCTATTTTGTTTACAAAATATTTGCGAACATAACAAGCATACAAATGTATTATATTGCAAGATATCAAAGACTGCACGTAACAGTCTTACCACACCTCCCGGGAAAAAAAATGAAACATTTTTTTTTAAAAAATACATCTAGGAGCAACGTACAATAGGCTCACAACGCATGAATAATGCGTAGATGAAAATATCAGGAATAAATATAACGCCTAATATGAGGCTAAGTCGACTTATGAAGCGACTGGTGAGAATGTATCTCATAATCTGAGAGAAATTATTTCTCTACAAGTAAATTTTTCCAGGAAGGTGTCACCGTATAATACCATTCTGGCCATTACATAATGCATACAAAAATTCATACCATAATTTCGTATTAGATATCTTAAATTTATGATTTATGAAGAAAAATCATCAAAGAACAGCGGTGAATAAACATCAATGAACCGCTAAGTAGTGATACAATCATTATATTATTAAATTACAAATGTGTATCTATCTTGATATAGAAAAGGAACTACTATAGACCTAGACATATTAAGACGTCTAAGACCTAATAGTTATGTGGAATCATGTGGGCATCTTGACAGAATGTCTGCCATCACATTATCTGATCCACGAATAGCTCGCACAGAGAAATGAAAAGGTTGAAGAGCAATTGCATATCGAGTAGACCTCGAGCTCTTCAAATTCTTACTCTGTATAGCAGTAAGAGCTTTTTGGTCGGTTTCTACTATGAAATGTGCGCCTAGAAGGAATCTTTGTAGTTTGAGGATCGACCAAACCATAGCTAATAGCTCACGGTCTAAAACCGAATAATTCCTTTCTGCCGCATTAAGTTTTCTGGAAATATACATTACAGGATGCAGAGTTCCAGAGTACTCTTGCATTAGTGCCGCTCCAATCCCAGTGGATGAAGCATCACTACGAAGAACAAATGTCTTATCTTTAGTAGGTAACACTAAAATAGGTGGTGTTGAAAACAATGTTTTAATCTTATCCAAAGAGCATTGGCATTCATGAGACCAGTGGACCATATTAGGCGAACCTTTCTTTAGAAGTGTAGAAAGAGGTGCCATGATAGAGGATAGATTCTGAATGAATCTGCCATAAAATTGAATAAGACCTAACAGACTTCTCACCTGTTTTTTAGTCTTAGGGATAGAGATGTTAAGTATCTTACTAGTATTATGGTCCTCTGTCTTTAGGAAACCATGACCAACTCGGTGGCCTAGGAAAGAAATTTCGCTAAAACCAATATAGGCTTTAGAGGGTTTCGCTGTCAGGTTGTGCTCGCGCAAAGTAGACAGCAATTCATCTAACCCTGAAAAGTGATCTTCCCAAGTATCGCTGAAAAGACAGATGTCGTCTAGATATGCAATGACATCTGACCGATAAGATAGAATTCGGCGCATCATGCGTACAAATGTAGCTGGTGCGTTCATAAGACCGAAAGGCATAAAATTCCATTGGAACAAACCTCTAGGTGTTGAAAAAGCCGTGAGAGGTTTGGCGCGTTCAGATAACGGTACCTGCCAATATCCTTTAGACAAATCAAGTTTAGTGAAAAAATGAGATTTGGAGAGTCGAGTAAGTAGCTCTTCCAGTAAAGGCATAGGTTCAGCATCGAACTTCGTTACTTGATTCAATTTGCGATAGTCAACCCAAAGACGTATGTTTATAAACAATATTCAAGATGGCTTCTAGACCTAACCTCATCTAGCGAAGATTCCTTTAAATAATGTTCAGCACATATTTTTCATATAATCGTATTGAACCGCTAGTAATGGGTTCTCATGTGTAGCAGTGATCTCTGGACTCATCAAGCGATAATACGGGGCATCCCTTTCTCTTCTTGAAAGTCACAAAATATTTGGATACAAGATGGCTTCTCTCGTGAGCTGTCACTCACGTTTGGATACAGACAATGAATCTGTATTAAAGTTAGTCATTCATTAAATGTTCTCATTGCTCTGTAGATTCTATCATGATACAGTTGACTTCATCATACAAGATATAGTGCTGCTAGAAATGAATGTCATCTTCATCTGGTTAAATATTCCCTCAGACGTACAAATCGTGTCTATCGAAAAACGGTGGCTTAGCAAGAGTTCATAAGAAGGCTTTTGTTACCTTGGTATCAGAAATATGATTCTGCCATCCCTTGGCAATCAAAATAAACACTGGGGTAAAGCATACACGATAGGTCTAAAACTACTATCACTTTCCCCTACACATATATCGATCACTTTTTCCGGCGACAAGCCGATTCAAAAAACCACAGCCCCATCATCAGGGCGAAGCCAAATCACACCTCTCTAGTGACACATCCGCCGAACAGCCCTTTGACCTTTCTAGCGACAAAAGACTATATAGTTCGACTTAGACATGCAAAGATATTCAGATATAAGACAGACTCGTCCTACCCAGACAAACAATACACATAAATTCAGGCCATAGATACACTGAAGCAAGAACAATCTATTTCTACCCAAACAAAGAATAAATCGCAGTAAAACTGGATTCATCCGCGGAGTTCGATCGAAAGTGACGACACTCCTTTCAAGGGAAGTAACTCAATAATGACTTTTCCTTAAGCACTAAAAAGTATCTATTTTGTTTACAAAATATTTGCGAACATAACAAGCATACAAATGTATTATATTGTAAGATATCAAAGACTGCACGTAACAGTCTTGCAAAGGAAGATGGAAAGCTACCCCAACCTGATACAAACATAACTTCATAACTAACAAATAGGCCAGGAGATTTATCAGAAGCAGATTTAGGAACATTTGGTAAGCTGAGCATCCAGGCTACTAGAAAAATGATGCATGTTACCAGCTCAGCAGAAGTGAACAAGTGATAATCTTCAGACACTGCACGAGCCACAACAGATTGAAATACCATCTATTCAACAAACTAATGATAGGACGTACCGATGAGTGTAACTGTGGCACCGATATAATGACTACTGATCATCTGCTGCAAAAAAAAGTGCCCAACATATGAGAAAAAGAGAAAGCATATTTGGCTGTTACCAGTACCGTTCCTGGACAAACTGGAGATACCAACAACCTCAGACTGATCACTGCTGTCTTTAAACATATTCAAGCTGACTTCTGAAAGTGCAGGAAGAAGAGAGAATAGGAATTTTGCATAAATTGAAACAATAACAAATTTCCAGCCTTGTTACTGTAATCATCAATCATTTTATGATCTATCAGTATCAATCTTTCATCATCATCATCAGCTGACATTGTTAAATGGTACTCCATCTCAGGTGAAAACTCAGCTACTCATGACTCCTGCTTATACTTTACAGTCAAATACAGAATTTGTGTACTAAATAAATAAAGCTCACTTTGTATTATAAACTATCTTGTCATCTAATAAGTCTTCTTGTCATCAGCATCTAATTTATTAGTTATCTGAAATAGGATGATTGCTCCATCTGGTGGTGTCTAAACAGGCAACTTATATAAGGCTGTGCATGGGTCAGGCAACATTATCATGTCAAAGAAATTGCTACATCAGCAATATGAGCTTTGGAGCAGGCTTCCTGTTAAGTGGCCGCTACTGTAGTCATTCTATGCTACTTAAAGTGGAAAAAGGGAGGGGAAGAAAAACAAAAAGCTAAACGATTCAAACTTTAGTAAACTGTAGTAATAATCTGTTTATTATAACAACCATTTTTAACCAAAGTGAATCTTTTTTTCAAATTCATGATTTGCTTTTGTCTCCTTCTCTAGCATTTGTTACTATTTTTAAATTGTGATTTGGTTTCAGTAAGTGACATTCCACCAGATTATGAAGATGAAAAGGAGAATAACACAGAAGAAGAGGTGGCGGAAGAAGAAAAAAAAAGGAAGAAAAGTGGAAAAGCAAAAGGCAGAAGTGGAGGCAGATCCAAAAAGGCAGCCAGTGAAGAGGGAACTTCCAAATCCACAGGTTTTTATTTTTTATCTTTTTAGAAATTTACTACAACTAAAGCTAATACTAATTTATACACCGAAAAAATTTTCAAACAGATACAGGAAATACCAGGACTGAACATCAGTGGAAGATCAATAAACAACCTTAGATATGCAGATGATACCGTGTTGTTAGCTGAAAGCGAACAGGAGTTACAAGAACTAGTGAAGCAAGTGAACAGTATAAGTCATGAATATGGACTCGACATTAATATTGAGAAAACTAAAACTATGATAATTAGCAAAACAGACGATAAACCCACATTAAAGATAAGCGTAAATGGGAAAATCCTGGAACAAGTCAAGAGCTACGTATATCTTGGTCATATAATAACAGAAGATGGCAGATGTGAAACAGAAATCAAGAAGAGAATAGGAATGGCCAAAGCTACATTCAACAACATGAAACATATACTGACATCCAAACAGTTATCTCATAAATTAAAACTGAGAATCATAAAGTGTTATATATATTCTGCATTTCTGTATGGTGCAGAAACATGGACGATGAATAAGCATTTGGAAGAAAGAATTGAGGCTCTTGAAATGTGGATATATAGAAGAATGGGGCGTATCTCATGGAAAGAGATGAAAACAAATAAGGAGGTCCTAGAAAATCTAGGTATGAAAAGAGAACTAATGAGAGAGGTCAAAGTTCGGCAGCTAAAATACTTTGGCCACATAAAAAGGCATAACACCTTGCAGAAGACCATAACAGAAGGGAGAGTTGAAGGCAAACGTGCAAGGGGAAGACAGCGCTATAAGTGGGAAGATAACATCAAGAGATGGACGGGAAAGAGTCTATCAGAGTGTACCACCAAGACAAGAGACAGAAGACGTTGGAGATCCATTACAGCCAACCTTCGTTGTGGAGATGGCAACTGATGATGATGATGACAACTAAAGCTGCAGTTAAAGTAAATTTTGTTAGCTGTAATACAAGCAATAATCAAAACTTACTTGAGTATATTATTGGAAGTATGCATATTCATACTGAAGTTGACTTGAATGCAAAAATTGAATCAAGTGATACTTGTGTGAAAAAGTGGTAGATGAATGGAGCACATCTCAGTGGCCGTGAGAGAAAATAAATCAAGAAATCCTAGAAATGCCAGGAATGTGAGCAGACAAGATACATCAAGACATATGGTGATTACAAAATGTCGAACAAAGTGGTTGGAGAAATACAGAGTTTGTTGTTGTTGTTTGCATTCGCTCTCGGCCATATCTCTCTCTTACAGTGCTGGCTATTAGTATTGAGTGGTACATATGTTGTGTTGTAGTTTACAGCTAGGCAGCGATATCTGCACCTTTTGGTCCGACACATCGGATTCCAGCTTGCAATTTCTATGAGTTTGCTTCCCTACCACCTCACACCTATATTTATGTTATATCTCATGAATAGGTTGAGGTCGTTTCGGCCAGAAGCAGCCTGGTCATAACTGGTTCTTTATTGATTACTTTTTTTTTTCAGTAAGAACAGTAGTTGTCAAGAAGGGCAGTGCTCCAGTAGATGACCAGTGTCCAGTAGCTAGCAAGTGCTTTGTTTATGAATCTGGAAAAACCATTTGGGACTGTATGTTGAATCAGGTAATATTTTCATGAAGTCTATATTCTTCTTGTCCCATTTTTTTCTGTAGCAATTTGTTTGACATGATGAGGTTGGCAGCTGCATGCACAACCTCATGTTAAAAGCCTGTTACAACATGCCAGAGGAGCGGTAGATGTTATTGTCATTGATCCGGCGGCACTTGGGCTCTCGACTTTCGGCCCAATGCCATGTATTCATATCTCCGTGTTTTCGCAAGTTGTTTTGTTTCTCCGTACAAGGTGTTCCACTTATCTGGCCTCGGAGGAAGGAGCATTTTCATAACATCATCGAGTGCTGGGCACTCGATGATGTGGTGGTCAATAGTTTTGTAGGCGTAGCTTCATAGCTGGCACTCTGGAGTGTGTTGTGGTTGGATTCTGTTCAAATGATTGTTGAGTGGTATATGTTATGTTCTGAGCCAAAAAATGAGGGTTTGATCCCTCATTGTAAGATGGGGTAGGAGTAGTCCTATTTTCTCTTTGTCTCCTCAGAAACCCTCTGCAACTACAGTTGACATCCATTCTCCAGAGTTGTTTTTTTAACCTTATTTCTGTTATCTCAGTCCTTGTGTTGATGAAATACTTGAAGTCTAGGGGGTCAGAGATAACCTTTCATTGTAAAAAAATATTATTGAGTTAAAATGTGCTGACTTTATTCTTTCAGTTGACAGCATAGAAACAGAAAAAAATAGCATACCATTATCTCCTTTATTGTTCATTATGGGAGCATTGAGCCCCTTAAGGAATCCTACATTGATGCGCAAACTCTTTCAATGGTGGTTTCTGTAACAATTTGTTTGACATGACAATGTTACTAACCCCAATGACTTTTATGTCGTCTGTTCTTTCCTTTTTTTCCCGTCACAGACCACAGGAACAACATTGGGTGATAGCGTACCAACCAAACTGAATCCCTTGCTTTGAGTAATTGCTTTGCTCCACGTTGAAATCTTCTTTGACTTTATCATCAGTTATCTCCCTGTTTTGATCATTTGATAGATAGTAAAAAAAAAAAAAAGGGAGTGAGGGAAATGCAGCACATCATCCTTCAGCTCCGCAAGGAGCGTAGGTCTTCAACAAACTTATGCCAAGCACGTCCTGTCTCGTGCCATCAGGTCAAGGTCTTTCCATGTCTTCTTTGTCCCCTTCGTGTCTGTCTCCAGTTCTCTTCTCCAGGAGTTCTATGGTCTCCCTATACCTCTCTTATCCTGGAGATTCCAGAAAAGGTCTGCCTGGCAATGCTATTATCTCAATATAGATTTCTTCAATATGTGTCCTATCTATATCTAGCATCTTCTTCTCAAATCTTGTTCCTCTGTCACTTGTCTGGTTCTTGTCAAAGCACTTCAGACCATCTATTCTATGCAAGCACTCATTTATGAAAGTCTGTAGCTTTTTGGTTGTTGTTCTGCATGTTTCTATAATAGGACTGACTTAACGTTTGAGATGACATGCAGCATATAGGATGCAAAATTTATTTGCTTTGCAAGCGAGTTCTTCTGTGGCATGTTGGCTCATCTCCACTGACCTTTATGTTTTCAGCAACATCTCTCCAGACATAGGCTTTCAACCACATTTCTCCAGACAGGTTTTCAATTACATCTCTCCAGACATAGGTTTTCAACCACATCTCTCCAGACATAAGTTTTCAATCACATCTCTCCAGACATAGGTTTTCAACCCCATCTCTTCAGACATAGGTTTTCAGCCACATCTCTCCAGACATAGGTTTTCAATCACATCTCTCCAGACACAAGTTTTTAACCACATCTCTCCAGACATAGGTTTTCAACCACATCTCTCCAGATATAGGTTTACAACCACATCTTTGCAGACATTCTTAGAGGCACCTTTTGCCTCTAACAATCTATGAAACTCTGGCTGGTATGCTTTCTGCAGTAGAGAGTTTCTGAGAGTTCAGATCTAATCTTCTGTAGGCCTACATTTGTCTAGACTCTGTTGGGTTGTGTATCTTCTTCTTCTTGAATCCTTAGCCCTGACCCCCAAAGCAGTCAGTGGCCATCACGCCTAGTGGCGTCTTGTAGGGCAGCAACAAACTGTCCCCATTTTGCTAGGTCAGTGGCCATCATTCATGTAGACTTGTCCAGCTTGGTAGAACCTGCCAGGAGTAAAACTCCCACTGGAAGAGCTCTGTGGGTTGTCAGGGTATGCAAGCTGCCATACCACTACAAGGTTTAGACGCCTGGGTTGTGTACGTCACTTTTTTTTGGGTGGTAATTCATTATTATAAAGATGACTACTATCATCCTCACATTCGTGGGCACCAAAACTATTTTCAGAACATTTCATTGTGTCATTCATTCATACATCCCGTGTAGTTGCCAGGGGGTCTCAGATGAGACAGATAAAGAATAGGAGTACTGTTCCATCAGACATGTCGTACAGAGTGACTAATATGAGATTGTGTATGTGACTGGCAACCTCACGTAACAACACATTAAACCACTGCTACAATATACTTCCAGTAATGAGGCCTACTACAATGGTGGTTCCTTGCTTCATAGGGAGCAAAAAGGAATATTCATTCATTAATTTTCTTTCAGCTTCCTGTGATGCATAGGCCTTCAGAAAGTTACTCCAAGCCTTCCTGTCCTGTGCCATCTGTTTAAGGTTTTGCCATGTCTTCTCTATCCCTGTCATGTCTGGTTCTTATTCTCTTCTCCGTGTATTTTTAGATCTCCAACTATTTCTTTTAACCTGGGGGTTACAGAACAAGGGCTGCCTTGTAATGTTATCATCTGGTTTCCTCAGTGTTAATCCTAACCACCAACTTTTACTCGCCTCATATTCCACTGAACACCGTATTCCCATTATACCTAAATAGGCGTGTAACGGGATCCTTTACCTTTTACATTCCACTGGGATTTGCCTGGTTCTTTATTACTTCATATACTCACTGTCTTACTAACTGTCTTGTCATTCTATCCCAGATCTTTTTTTCTTTCTCTCTACTCCTCTGTTTCTTTTGCCCTCAGTCTTTCCTGTTGTCACCAGGTTTTCCATACCCTCCCTTCTAGTTATATGGCCAGTTATAAGTGCTGTTTTTAATCACAAATCTTTGTCAGTAAGAGTAAAAAAGAGAATTCTTCATTGTTTTAAAGAACCAATCCTGATGTATGAAAGTCAATGATGGACAATTAGTAAACAAGCAGAAAAATCCTAAAGGCCACAGAAATGTGGTGTTACATATGAATGTTAAGAATACAATGAACAGCCATAAAGAGTTAATAAAGATACCCCTGATAGCAGTCACTGCACAAAAGAAGCCTTTTTCTCATATCAGAAGCTTTTCACTTTCTTTAGGCATGTTCTGAGAAGAGAAAAATTGGAATTTATTGTGACAGAAGAAGAAATTGAAGAATAAAGAGATGGAGGACAACAAAGAGAGACGATGCTTGACAGTTGACATCATGGCATACAAAGAGATGAACAACAGAATTGATAAACAGCACTGGGGAGAGGATATTGTGAAGAGACATGGATCACCTGTGCCAGCCGGAGTGGAATTTGAATAAGAAATCTTTGTTATGCGTTACTGTAATCTTATGGCTGGATTGTGAGATTTTTCTGTGTAATTATTATCTAGTTAATCTGTGCCCATATCAATATTCTTATCATTATTTTACAATTCTGTTCCAGACTAATATAGCCAACAACAACAACAAATATTACCTAATCCAGCTTCTACAGGAGGATGGTAAAAGCACATACTATTTGAAAAATGGCTCAAACCAAATATAATTGGTTTGGTTTTGTTTTTAAGGATTATCTTCATTGCACACGTACAATGCCATCAGTGCCCCGATATCCTCCCTTAGATCACACAAGGAGGGTCTCAGCGCAGTGCACAAACTCCATAGCACCAGCGAGAATCCCATTGTGTGTATATAATATATAGGAATCGAACATTCTATAAATATTTTTGTGGTGGGTAGGTTTCCTAATTTTTAAATTTTGCCAGGGCAGCGGCCTGATAAGCCTACTCTTTACGATTTCAAACTGCCATGGGATTTTTAACGTGCTCAACTTGCACACGGGACCTCGTACATTCTTGCCCTTATCCGAGAAGGCTAGGCATCCGATCTCACTACCCATGAGACCAGGGGGGAGTATGACGTAATTAGGACAACTGGTTCTGAGAAAAATATTTTGGTAAATTATAATCCCTCAACTGGGATTCGAACCCGGTATTTCTTTAATACGAGGCGGACACCATACCGCTGAGCCACTCCGACCGCCATAAAATATAATTTTTATACACAACTTAGCATTTGTGGCTCAGCTAGACGTCTGATTCACTGCTCCAGGATTCTAGAGTTAATTTTAACGGGGACACTGAGACGGAATATGATTCTATGATTTCCACATTATCAAATGTCACCCTTTTTGAAAATGAGTGTTATGATGTGGGGACTCCACTGTAGAGCAGCTTGTTGCCAGTGAGATCCATAATTCCTTGTCCCTTTTTCTTTGTTTCTGTTAAAGTCAGGATTTCTAGTTTTGCTTTCCTCATCTCCTCCACCAGCTCCTCTTCTTTCCCATTAATACTCCTTATATTCCATGTTCCATAAGCCGTAGTCCGTTCCAGTTCATCGCCTTTAGGATCAGTCTAGTTTTCTCTCTTGCGTTTCGTGTTATCATGTTTTAAGGCAAACAGGTGATTGGCCTGTTGTTCCTTTGCATGATGGAGAGGATGTCTCCTTACAGCCCCCATGCAGGCTGCCCTCCTCCTTTTTCAGCCGGGCTTAAGACTGGCCTAGGCGGAGTTTCCAGTGATCAATCCTCTGAAATTAAAGTTACTCTTAGTTTTATTATTTAAAATATATGGTCACTATTTCAGAAAAAAAACAAATGCTTTTTTTCTCTTTTTTTAATACAAATCACATTTTCCATTTTTTTCACTCTTTTTGTTTTCATGCCCTTTTACCTGATGCTCCAGCATGAGCCATACCAAAAGTTTACCTATAATAAGTAATGGTACCAATGGTTGTTTACTTGTGCTGGGATGAGTAATTTTGGAGAAATGTGAGCTTAGTAGGCGCTTGGCATGTCGTAGAGAACCCAGCATGGGGTCACCATTTTTTAAATGTCGGCACCAGATAAGTTACATTAGGGAATGTGGTAATGGGGTTATCATGAGAATTTGTCATGTTGCAAACAAAGCCCTGTACTCTTTTTCAATTGACAAAGGTTTAAAGACAAGACAGGGAATGACTGGTCGGCAAAAGATCACTTTGTCAAGGTTGCTGGAAAATATGACCTCCTGAAGGTGGATTATAGCGCTGAGGTAAAGTGAATATTTCATTCATTTTCTTTATTTGCTCCTTATGGTCGGTTGGATTGGAGGGTTGATCAGTGAGTTAACAATTCACTATCGTAAAACAAGCTATTGTTACCGAAACAGAACCAGGCTCGACAGTAAACATGACTCACTCTAATATCTTGGGGGCTAAGGAGATTTCACAGGGGTGAAACAAGGCTGTATTATGTCACCACTACTTTTTGGAATAGCTATTGATTGGGTTATGAGAAACTATACCCACAATGAACAATTGGGTATAAAATGGACAAATGGAAAATTCCTGGGGGACCTGGATTTCGCAGATGATGTAGCATTCTTAAGTTCAACACCAAGGACAATCCCAAGAAGCAATAAATAATTTGTGTCATCTCTCGGTTTAAAATTGGTCTCCAAATAAATGCCTCTAAAACTAAAGCTATGAACTTTTCTAACGAGACCTTTGATATCATCTTGAACGGGGAAAAACTACAGAAAGTTGAAAGTTTCAATTATTTAGGCAGTAAAATGACTCAGGATGGTGACACAACAAGAGAAATCCATACTAGAATTGCTTTGGCAGCTAGCGCCTTCAATAGATTATCTAACATTTGGAAATTACGATCATTGAATATACATACCAAGCTTCGTCTGTTTAATTCAAATGTTATCTCAGTGTTAACATACGGCTGTGAGAGTTGGAAAATAACAAAATCATTGGGAACAAGCTGAATACATTCGAGAACAAATGTCTTAGAAAACTCATGAACATCAGTTGGAAAGAATTCAAGACTAATCGACAAATAAGAGAAGACTCTAGGCAGAAATATGTCTCCGACTATATAAGGAAAAGACGATGGTCATATATCGGTCATGTCCTACGAATGCAAAACAACAGAATACCACTACAGGCGCTCACTTGGGTTCCTGAGGGTAAGCGGAAAAAAGGAAGACCAAAAGAAACACTCAGAAGAACAATAATAAGAGAAGGAAGAACGTTGGGCCTAAATAATGTGCAAGAGCTAAGAGGAGTGGCGTCACAACGAACAACCTGGAGAGCACTGGTTTCTGCCTTATGCGCCGTGTTTGGCGCTTAAAGAATTTATTATTTATTATTATGGAGCATGGAGCTACCACTGCTGTGGGTCCCCCTGCAGGAAGACTGCTCCAAGCATTCTCTTGCATCAGTGGTTTCTGTAGCAATGTCAGAGCTGAAAATGACAGCTAAAAATAGATATCATTGGTAACCAACCAATGTAGCTCAATGTTCCACATGGAAAGAAAAGTTTTGAATAAGTAGATAATTATTATTTTTATTTTATTTATTTATTATTTTTTTAAATTTTGTATCTACTGTCCTGTTTTTATGCTGTGAAGATGGAAAGAAAACTGGAGATAGCAGTTAAATGACTCCTAAGAATGACACAAAAGATACCTTCAAAAGACTACTACTACTTAGTCGTTCCTCTTCTACCGTGAGGTGTAGAGGTTTGTAAGAGAGAGCGCCATACTATTCTATCGGCTGTCTTCCTCCTGGCTTGGTTCCATTCTAGTCCTCGGTCCTTCAAAGATTGTCTAATGTTGTTCTCCCAGTGGACTTTGGGTCGTCCTGGAGGTCTGGATCCCTGGCTCTTAGTTTCCCATGCTTGCTGTGGTAGCCGATCTTCTTCCATTCTGCAGACATGGCCAAACCATCTCAGTTGGGACTGTTCTACTTGGGTCTGCAGGGGTTGGGTTTTTAGGCCTTAACGTATCGTCTGGTTGCAGACCATGTCTCTTGTTACTTCAACCACCTTCCTCAGATACCTCATTTCTGAGGTTTGGATCTGGCTTTTGTGGGTTGTAGCCATTGCCCATGACCCGCATCTATACGTCAAGACTGGGACATAAGTGGAGCGGTATACTGCCATCTTCGTCCTCTTCAAAAACCCGACAATCAAATGAGAAATCATTTGAGAATCATCCAACACTTTAATGGGTGCATTTTTCAAGCTGTCTTTCTTTTTCTTGTTTACCTTCTGTCTGTCTTTGTTTTAATTGTAAATAATGTTCTGTAATTTTCGGACAAAAAAATGTATGCCCTTCTTTCTCAATTAAAAAAACAAAAAAAAATAAAATCTTTCTTGTTTCTTCTTGTATGTTAATGAACTGTGAATTTGAATTCTGATATAAAATTGTGCACATTTAAAATTCTTGTTCCTTAGGGAGAAGAGGATGAGGTGGATGCATCAAAGAATAATTCTAAGAGTGTGGATGAGGAACAGAAAGTACCAGATTCCAAATTGGACGAACGTGTTCAGGTAAAGAAAAAAAACAATGGTTTTAAAGACATCTTTAATCTCTTATAAATACATATTTTGTTTTCCTTCAGGTCAAGAAAATTCTTGAGAGACGTAAACTAAAATCACATAGTTTACTGATCAGAATAATTAGTAGTTACACCTGACCAACAGACAGGTATGTTTAATTACTAGTCAGCATAGTTCTTGTTGTTTTTTTTAATGCATGATGCTCTGGTGGTGTGGTGCAGTATAGGGGGGGGGGGGGGGGGGATTTTAAAAAAAAGATATAGAAACAGATCACATTGTCCTAATGTTACTATTTAGCCTGTGAAGGAGCGTGGAGCCAGAGCAATCTCTTTGCAGGAAACCAGTACTAAGTACTTTATGTTCTTTAGCAGTGGTGGTGTCTGCAGCAGGTTATTTTACATTGTACCTGGTCCGATGCACAACCTCATTGTCACCTTTGACAAGATTTTTGGCAGGATGCAGGGTTCCTAATGATATCTTCCAAACATCTGGGTATCCATTTGGTTGATATGCTCTAAATGTCAGCACAAAAATGTGTTTTAGCTAATTCAAGGTACCAAAAAAACCAAACAAAACGGGATAATTGTGTTTCTTCTTCAGAGCCCTGACTCTCACTTGCAATAAATAGCAGAATTTTAGTGAAACATTTTTCCTTTTGTTTTGTGTCTCTAGAAGTTGTTTCAACATACCTGTAGTAAATTAGTGTCCTGTTGTGTGTTGTATCTCTAAGAGATGTTTTAATAAACGTTTTGTTAATCACTTTTTTGTGTTGTGTGTTGTATCTCTAAGAGATGTTTTAATAAACAATTAGTTAATCACTTTTTGTGTGCCTGTGTTGAATCTCTACAAGATGTTTCAGTGAACAATTAGTCAATCATTTTTGTCTGCTGTATGTTGTACCTCTAGGAGATGTTTCAGTGAACATGTAGTTAATCACTTTCCTATTGTGCATTTTATATCTCTAGCAGCCGTTTCAACAAACTTTTAGTTAATTACTGTCCTATATTTCTAGAAACTGTTTCATTAAAACCTTTAGTTAATTCCTTTCCTGCTGAACTTAGTATCTCTAGCAAGTATTTTAGTAAACTTTTAGTTATCACCTTCCTGTATTTATAGGAGCAGTTTTAGTAAACCTTTAGTTAATCACTTTCCCAACTGTATTTTATTTCCCTAGGAGCTGTTTCAGTAAACCTTATCTTAATCAGTTTCCGGTATCTCTAGGAGCTGTTTCAGTAACTCTTTAGTTAATCACATCCCTGTTGTGTGTAATATCTCTGTAGGAGCTGTTTTTAGTAAACCTTTAGTTAATCACTTATATTTCTGTAGGAGCTGTTTTAGTAAACCTTTAGTTAATCACATCCCTGTTGTGTGTAATATCTCTGTAGGATCTGTTTAAGTAAACCTTTAGTTAATCACTGTTATATCTCTGTAGGAGCTGTTTTATTAACTCTTTAAGTCCCAAAAGCCGAAATATTGTACTTCCTTCTACACCTATTTGACCTGATCAAAGTAAAATCGGCTTTCATGTCTTTTGCCCCTTTCTAGAGCAGTTTTCTCATTTTAACAACCCAAAACGTCATTTCTTACAGGAAGTACTTTCTTTTAAATACCTCGTGTATTTATTGTGATGGAGTACTGTAATTTTATTTTCAATGGGCCCTTTTCTTCTCTAGGTAATTATTTGCATTTTTTTATGAGGAGTTACTGGGGTTTTTAATTTCAATTTCGCCCCAGTCTTCTTTTCTCTGTAAAAATAATTGCGTTCATTGTTATTTCATTAGGCGTTGGAGTTATATTATTAGGCTGGGTAAATTTTCCGACGTTAGGAACACCCACCCGGTTTAAACGAGGGATGGGGGCAGAAACACGACCCAGGTACGCAGAACCAACACTATAACCAATCAAATTTATTTTTTGTAACGTGAACGGTCAGAGGCATTATCTCACGTGACGCAATAAGTTGCACTGGAGCAGAATAAACATGAGTCATGAGTTAGTTTACGATATCATTGGCCAAGGTCAGGTATTATTTAATTGCAGCAATATTATTGGTCTAAAAGTCGGCCCAGAGAGACGCCACGCGATAACTCATCGCGTCTTATTTCATCGTAATATTATGCTATATATTCAGATTCTAAATCGGTTAGCGTTCTCTGTTCTAAAAATTTTGCTGCCGTGAAAACTACGCCTTATCGTCTGCTCAGCGAGTTAGCAGTTGCTCAGCGAGAGATATTTGGTATTTGGGTATGTCCATAACTTATTAGCGAGTAGATAGTTTCTGTAAGATCTTAGCACGTTAAAGTAAAGTTTTCTTCTGGGAGTTAAATTAAATTTATTAGACAAAATCCATGTTGATATCACGAGAAGAAAGGGTACATCAGATTAAGCTAGGAGAACAGGTCCTGGAGCAGGTCGACCACTTTAAATACCTCGGAGTTATTATAGACCGAAAGGGAGGCATCAGAGAAGAGTTGGCCACTCAAAAAGCAGCAGCTGGGAGACTTTTTCAGGCCATAAACCGAGGATTCCTCAGCAAGAGAGAGGTTGGTAAGAAAATGAAGATGGCTGTATACCGCTCCACCTATGTCCCAGTCTTGACATATGGATGCGAGTCATGGGCAATGACCACAACCCACAAAAGCTAGATCCAAACCTCAGAAATGAGGTATCTGAGGAAGGTGGTTGAAGTAACAAGAAGAGACATGGTCCGCAACCAGTCAAGGCCTAAAATGCCACCCCCTGCAGACCCAAGTAGAACAGTCCCAACTGAGATGGTTTGGCCATCTCTGCAGAATGGGAGAAGATCGGCTACCACGACAAGCATGGGAAACAAAGAGCCAAGGATCCAGACCCACAGGACGACCCAGAGTCCGCTGGGAGGACAACATTAGACAATCTTTGAAGGACCAAGGACTAGAATGGAACCAGGCCAGGAGGAAGACAGCCGATAGGATAGTCTGGCACTCTCTCTTCCAAACCTCTACACCTCATGGTAGAAGGGGAACGACTAAGTAAGTAAGTAGACAGAAGTGCCATCAATTGCTATCTTAGAATAAAACTACTGTAGAAGTTGTGCTTATAACTTTCTGTGAATCAGTAGCAGTACCTATGAATTGTGTAACGGGTTTGAGATATTAACCTTTAGCACGTTGCGGGCGACATGGGTCGCCCGCAGAAACCCATGCTCTCTCTGCTGTTGTCGACATATGTCGCCTGCGGATATCTTCATTTTCTAGCATTAGGATGTGTGTACACGTGATATCACCCCCGGATGTTAAGTTTTAAACTTATCTGGGAGAGAGTTAGCTTCCGTTTCCGATTTTTTTTTTTAGTAATAGATGTATTCGCGTTTATTTTCTGTGAATTTTTTAAATCGAAATGAATCGGCATCGAACACACGGCCATTTTCGCTCTAATTTTATTGGATTCTGACACCATGCGGTGGGGATGAGATTTTTGTCTTTATAAGTGCTGATATCGGTTCTCAGAATAAGTTTGATGGTCGAGATGGAAACGAAAGTAGAATGGCGTTGCTAGTATGTATAATTTTAGGGGTTTGGATTAGGTTTATCGGAAAGGTTTAGGGTTACGGCCGAATGTCACTGCTGATGAGGGCGTTTGTTGCTTTGCTACTGATGATGGGTGTAACGAAAAGATCGTCATTTGATTTGTATTGGTCTATTTGTCAAATGACTTTCATTGAGATGCAAGGGATATGGACTCTTCGTTTGTTGGATATTTTTAAACAAATTTAGGTAATTCTGTTTATCATGGTATGGTTGGGTATTTAATTGTGTGTTAATTAAGCTAGTGCGTAGTTTTGTGTAGGGGAGATGTATTCATTTAAGGGACCGAGGGGAGTAAAGGAATTTAAGGTGTTTATGTGGTAGTTAGTTTTGTGTTGAGAATGTATTTTTAAGGGACGTGAGTGTTATTGTCAGTGTTGAGAATGTGGATTTGTATAATTGTCTAGAGGTTGTCTTAAGATAGAGACAAGACCCTAGTGGTAAGAAAGTCAGAGAAGATAGAATTTTGATGAAAAATGACGTGACTGTGGAAAGATGAGACTATTGGCTCAAGGGTGAGAACCTGGATTGACTCTCTCTTGCCGCTTCGTGACTTCAGAATTGCTATAGCCTCACCCCCTCTGACTACCTTTAAACAAAAGGAGATAAGGTTATACACAAAGACCACAGACACACTATACAGACGACATATACGTACAGTACAGTATAGAACCTGATCCAGTTTGCAATATATGTATAGTTTATTTACACAATCAGAAAATAAAATTCATCACACAACAAAGAAATAAATATCGTGCACTGTTGCACAGACCTGAAAAAGCAAAGAACCAATTAAATAGATAGCCACATAAAACCACAACCACATTCACTCTGTCAGTCACCCTGCTGGGGAACAAAATAGAATGATTAATGATTGAAACCACAATCTAACTGGTGGGGCATCTACTTTAGCCACCACTTCCTAATATTATAATATTTTCTACTGTCTCTGTCCTGCTGACTCTGCCTAAACGAATGTTTACACAGCTTCCAACTTGTTAGGCGATATGCGCCACTAACTAAAACACTGGACTGCTACTAGTAGACTTTTGTAACATCTATTACTCAGAAACTATCCTCTAAGGATATCATCAGACCCTACTGGTTCCGGCTATCTCCTCTCCCTCTCTCTCTTTTTTTGCTTCAGTGTCTCTCTGACACTCTCGACCTCTGTTGCGGTGGCGTCTCCATTACGCCTTCTCTCGTTGACTTTTTCAGAACCAGGAATGTTCACCCTTTCTCCTGTGTTCTGATGACTGCTCTGATGACTTGATTATCAAGCACGAGGTACTTGACTAAAATATATATATAAGCTTCTCTGCTGCTGAACACTTTCTTGACTTTCCCCGATAACTCGCTCAGGGTTTAGAGGAATACAGCATTTATTTCTGGCTGTATAAACTAGACCAATCTCCCGGCCACATTGCCGTTGTTGGAGTGGTATAATGAGCTAAGTGCTTTGGATTTTAAGACAAATCCCGTTTCCCAGATGAAGAATGACTTCACTGCCTGAGATCATAGGTTATATTCTGGCGCCTCTGGCGATATCGAGCTCTCGGCTCCTGCAATGCCAACTTTGCTGTGGTAATTTGTATGGGACAAACTACACTCTTCTACTGTACCGTGAACCGCTGTAGATAAAAGAAATGCATCTAATGTGCACCAACTTCAACCAGAACTCATCTATAACATATAACTCCCCTTCTCCCGCTATGCACAACGATACATAAAATATTTCTAACCACGTGTCACTCAGTCTCACACTCCTTCCCTTCCCCGCTTCAACGAAAATCTTACTGGTACGTAAACAAACTCCCGACACTGTCTGACCTTAATCTTTTATTACGTGAATCTACCTCGTGTCAAAACATTCAGACTAGGGAAATTTCCTGTCCGAAATTCCTTGGTCTCCTCTTTAACATTTCACATGAGGTTTCCCTGCTTAACCCAAAAATTAAATTACTCCTCTTACTGCATTCCCAAACATTTAAGGCACAATAAAATAACATACACACCATTAGATGCCCAATAAAATTACACTTGTAAATATACAGAAATTAATGGTGGTTTACCCAACACTCTACATACTACAGAGCGCCCATGTATTAATAGCTAACCCTCACACAGTGAATATCTCAAAACTTCACACACTCCTATATACTGCCAATTATCCTAGAAAGAATTAGGCACACTTTACCTTTACATCATTCTACAAAGATAGTAATGGATGGCACTTACTTTATAACTTTAAGTTAACTTCCCGAAGAAAACTTTACTTAATCAGACTACGACTCTATTTAAGAACCCACTAATATTACGGCTCTAATAAAATATGAACATACCAGTTTATCGCGTTTTCTTCCGCGTGCAGCAGAACGATAAATGCTAGATTCATGGTAGTGAATTTCATCAGACAAAGGAGGTCCGTTAGAAGACCGCTCGGTTTTATATACAAGAAAATCCCCGCGGACTTTCAGCCTACGTCATAGCTATAGCTTCTTACTAACCCAATGGAATCACTTAAAAAAATTATAACGGGGTCTACGCCAATAGATTTGAAAGCACGTCGTGACCTGTTTAAGCGCGCGTTCCAATTGCGTCATGTTACGCTGACCGCGATATGTCTTTAACAAAGAAACTGGGACTACGTGATCGTGATTATTTTAACAAAGGAAGACCCTCGTGATCACAATTAACTTTAAAGAAAAGAACACTGGTGCGAGTATAAACTAAACCTACTGTCAAAAACGCAATAAAATACCTATAGAAAAAACCAAACACCTAATAATTTCGAAAGAGAAGAAAACAGGGCCTCTTGAAAAACAGAATTACAGTACTGCATCACATATATTTGTTGTTATTTTTTCGTTTTACAGCATTTTTCACAGCACATAGGGAGGGTGTAAATTGCCCCTACAACTTACCACGGTAATTTGTCGTCTCAGGAGCCGAGGGCTCGAGACATTGCCATAAGGTGACGAGAACTGGTGAAGTGGTAATACCGGTGCCCAGCACGTCTGCACCAGTAAAAGAAAGAAGTTCTCATGCAGTGAAGCACATTCTTCAGCGGGAACGGGTTTTCTTAAAATCCAGAGCTCTTAGCTCGTTATAATACACCATATAGGCGCGTGGCCTGGTGTCTGGTTTTCACGGCCATAATAAAGCCGTTTGTCCTAAACCCGAAGAGGTGTAACTGGGCAGTTGAAAGAAGTTTTGTCAGCAGTGAAGCATCTACATCCCGAGTCAAGTACCTCGTTCTTAATACCAAAGTCATCAGCTGCAGTAGTCTGGAAAGGAGAAAGGGAAATCATTCCTTTCCGAATGCTAACGAGAGGAGGGGCATAACAGAGACGCCACTCAGCAGAAGACGGTAGTGTCAGAGAGACACTGAGCAGAAGCAGAGGGGAGAGTGAAGTTAGAGTCAGATAGAAAGTTTTGTTAGGACAGCCTCTGAGTTAGCACTGAAAAGGTCCGTTAGGGGATCAGTGCTTGTGGTTCAGTGGTTAGCAGTGTAGGACATCACAGTGCACTTCATATTTGTGTAGACATTTAGTTATACGTCTGCAGCAGGACAGTGTGTTAGATTTAATAATAATACTAAGATAGTTAGGAGTGGTGGCTCTTAAGTTAAAGACCCCACCTAGTAGATTTTTGTGTTTAATTCTTAATTTTCTTCCAAGCAGGTTGAAAGAGATGGTGAAATTGTTGGTTTATAAGTGTCTGTCATTTTAATTGTTCTGTTTTCAGGTTTGTGCGACCTCGCACGTTATTTAATTTGCTGTGTTATTGATGTTGTTTAATAAAAACTATAAAATGTACACTGGATCAGTTTCTCTATAACTATACTGTACCTATATGCTTGTCTGTATAGTGTGTCTGTGGACTTTAGTGAAACCTTATCTCCTATATGGTAGTCAGAGGTGGTGGGACAGTAGTTAGTACTTACGTCACAAGTGGCGAGGGAGAGTCAATCTAGGTTCTCACCCTCGAAGCTGTAAGTCTCATCTTTCCACAGTCACTGTCATTTTCTCATACAAAATCTATCTTCTCAGACTTCCTCATACTAGTGTCTTGTCGATATACTGGGACAAACTCTAAACTTAAATCCACTTCGTATGAACATTTCAAAAAAAATTTTCCAAACAACAATAAAAAAGCACTGGGGTGGCCATTTTTGTTTGGGCCAAACCCAATTCTTTGCTTGGGACTGAAAGAGTTAAACCTTTAGTTAATCACTGTTATATCTCTGTAGGAGCTGTTTTAGTCAACCTTTAGTTAATCACTGTCCTTGTGTGTTATATCTCTGTAGGAGCTGTTTTAGTCAACCTTTAGTTAATCACTGTTAAATCTCTGTAGGAGTTGTTTTAGTCAACCTTTAGTTAATCATTGTCCCCTGTTGTGTATTATATCTGTACAGGAACTGTTTCAATAAATCTTTAGTTAATCACTTTCTCTGCTGTGTGTTGTATCTCTGTTATAGCTGGTTTAACAAACTTAAGTAATTCAACTTTTGACTACATTATGTTGTTCTGCCGTTCCAGAAACTGATTCAGCTTATCTGTGATGTGAAATCTATGGAAGATGCTGTTGTGGAAATGAAATATGATGCAAAGAAAGCTCCCTTAGGTATGCATTGATGTGGTTCCATCGTATGCAGTTTTCTCATCTCACGCACTGATGCGCTGCTCCTAACATTTATGTATATATTTTTATAGAAATAATGACAGTGCAACGTGAAAGTTTTAACACGTTAGTATTTTGAGATATTGGTATCAAGAAAAGCTTTTCAAGCACACTTACAATATGGAAAAGATTGAAAAATTATGTGAGAGGCTGTGTTTGTTAGAAGGCATTATGTCTGAAATGTTTAATATTGATGGCCTGTTGTTTTATGTTGGATGTGATTTCCATATAGTCATATAGTACAACACAAAAATCAGAATCTTCAAACTCAAATGTCAGGTCTGTCCAAGTGCTTGGCGCAAACCCCTGTATGACCAGGACAATATATCCACACCAGTTCCTGAAGACTCGAAGCTTCTATGGATGTTTTTCATTCACGCCACAGCCATCCATTTTGGACGTTCCAAAGCATGAACTGAGAGTCTAACACCCATAAGTAACTTGGTTAATAGAGTTTCAGACAGCCACCTTAGGGCTGTAATAGCTGCCTTAATCTCCATTCTCATGCTGGAGATTGTTGTCACATAAGCTCCACTCTGTTCAGTGATGACCCTCCTCTTTACTGTAGCCCCATCCTGATTTCTCAACTCGGATAATAGACATATCAGTGTACACAATGGGATTATCATCCCTGGCTTGATCATTTATCAATTCAATAATTTCCAGCTCTGCTTTCCCATTGCACCACGTTCTGCATTCCCATTGCCCCACGCTCTGCACTCCCTGCTAAGGCTGATGATGACTTGCTAGTAGTTTGTCCAATTCTGGACCAGACTTACTCCATCTCCCTTGAATACATTTTCAACTGAATTCACCTGCCCAGTCATTACCTCTGCCTGTGTCATCCATGACATCCCCCTCTTTACTCTTGCTTCCTTGATGTCAGCTATGTTCCCATGCTGAGTGTGTCTTTTGTCTGTGGTTATCCACATATAGGCTTTTACCTGGGCCATCGCGTATCTGGATCTAAACGAAAGCAGTCCAAGCATGTACCGCATCATCACAATAAGGGTATCTTGTGTACAGCCCAAGACTGTATGCATCCCTGCATTTTGAATGCATTCTATTCATTCACATTGTGATGTTGACAGCATACATATTCCCAGCCCTTATTCAATTACTGACATGATGAGCTGATGATACAGGAGAAACAGTAGTCTCTGCTCC
The DNA here is from genome assembly GCA_024509875.1 of Oreohelix idahoensis. Lineage (NCBI taxonomy): Eukaryota > Metazoa > Mollusca > Gastropoda > Stylommatophora > Oreohelicidae > Oreohelix > Oreohelix idahoensis. The sequence goes on from JAMPIV010008705.1 coordinate 595,194, forward strand.
AGGTGAACAGCAGCCATTGTTTTTACAACTGCCAGACCTTGCTTGCACTTCTGTATGATTAGCTCAACATAGTACTTGTATGATAGCTCACAATCAAACATTACTCCAAGATATTTCTGTTTGTCTTGCATTTGAATTTTCTGCCCAACTAGGTTCGAGAGCACCCACGGTGGGGACATTGGATTTGGATAAATGAGAGATACTAAGGACAATTATTGACCATCTGTTAGAGAAAAACACTGCAGAATAATCAACAATGCTACGATTGCTGAAATTCGGCATCAAATGTAAGACTAGCAAAGATGGATGTATGAGAAGAAGCATTCAATGTGTATACTTCCAGCACACTTCAGGAACAATTAGCATTCATACCCTTTGACATTTGCTGATGGAGACTGAGCATCTGTGGGTTTGGTGCAATGATGTTGATGCTGATCAGCCATAAGAATTATTGTTTTGTTTGATGCAGCTAATAGCTTCTATGGTTCCAGCCTCTTTGTTCTCATTCTCACAGTGCTGATTCTCACCTAGGATGCACAGAATAAAAGTGTGTCCTTTTTATTTTCAGGAAAATTAACAAAAGAGCAGATTACAGCTGGTTATGAGGCACTTAAAGAAATTGAAAGTTTGATACAGAAGAAGGACTTTGGACGCAATTTATCTGATGCTTGTAGTGATTTCTACACCAGAATTCCTCATAATTTTGGGTAAGCTGCCATAAATGTTTGTAAAAATGTATATGTTTTGAAAATTTGGATGAAGAAATTAACCTAAGGAGAGCCACAAATAAAATGTTTGGTAAATTTTTCAAGATTTGAGGATAAAGCCGGGAAATGTCTTCTCATTGTTCCAGTTCTTCATAATCTTTTTCTTCTTCTTTGATCCTTAGCCACCGATTGTCAAAGCAGTCTGTAGCCATCATGCGTAGTGGCGTCTTGTAGGGCAGCAACAAACTGCTTCCACTTTGTTCGGTCAGCAGCCATCCTTCGTGCAGTGCCCCAGTTCTGGTTCATTCTTTGCATCTTGGCTTCCACAGTTCTCCGTCAAGTTGTTTTTGGTCAGCCTCTCTTTCGTCTTCCTTCAGGGGTCCATAGCATAGCTGTTCTTGTGATGGCATCAGGGTCTCTTCTGAGGACGTGGCCAACCCAACTCCAGCATCTGCCAGCTATGATGGTGTGCATGTCCTCTTGGTTGCTCTGAGTAAGCAGTTCTTGGTTGGTGATGGTATTTGGCCAAAAGATTCGGAGAATTTTCCTTAGGCAGATTGTGTGGAAAGAAAAGTTCTGCATAATGCTCCTTATTAATATATTTTTGCTTCACAGCACCTCTTTCAAGTTATTAATTCGTTATAGTGCTCCACATTGTATGTGTGTGTGGTTTTTTTTTTTTTTTTTTAATTGAAATATTTAGCCTGTTGTTGGAGCCCTGTCACTGGACTCATTCCCAGTTAGATGTTCCTCTCTTATCAGAATTTCTTTTAATGAATTCTTCAGAAGTTTTTTTATTTTAATGAAATTCTTTAATGTGACCTTTTTGAATTTCTCTGATTGCTTCAATTGCTTTTCCACTAATTAAGTTTACTTGATAAGCCATAAAGTTTATATCATTTTGTCACCATTGGCTTCATTAAATGAAAATAGATCCTTTTAAAATGTTATTTAGTCTAGGCCCTAGCAACCATCTTCACAGCTCTTGATAGTTAATTGTTTTATGTCTTATGTTTGTTTTTTTCCTGAAATGGGTCCAGTACGTTTGATGATCAGATTGCCTCCTGTTGTAACGTTCTGTATGGAGTGTCCTATCATAAGACATTATATCATACTTTTCTCAGACACCGTTTTCTGTACCCTCTATGCACATACACACTTGCAGGCACACATGGCATCACACACACTTTAATTTTACCGACCTTTGTGAACAACCTGTTTGTTGCTGTGGCCTAAAGTCATGCTCCTGAATGACCTCTCAGTCATCATCATTTCAGTTCTGTGCTGAGAGACACATGCTTATGTCTGTATAGGGATTTCCATGTTTGATGTTTTCCAGCAGTTCTGTTGTTGATATTCAAGATGTCCCAGGTCTTTACTCTTTTCTAATTCTCTTAGTCTTTATTTTCTCTTGTTTTCATTTACTCCTGTTCTCATCACATCTGGTCATTGACAGTTTAGAGCAGTGCTTCTTAACCAGGGGTGCATGCACCCACTAGGGGTACGAGACTCACCTTTTGGGGGTGTGAGACATGCCAGATATTTTAGAACTTGAATCATTATAAACAATATATAATACACAGAACTCAGATGCATTTATACAAAATACAACATTGACAACGTGAATAAGGTACTGAATCTTAGTCACATTCTGTAAATAACATTATCTCAACATAAACTTTTTAGCATTTGTGGCATGTTTTGCGACCTAGAAGATAAAGGGGTGTGAGACTTCTTAAGATGCTGTAAAGGGGTTTGAGGCTTCTTAACATACTGTAAAGGTGTGCGAGGCTTCTTAACATGCTGTAAATGTGTTTGAGGGTTCTTAACAAGCTGTAAAGTTGTGCAAGGCTTCTTAACATGCTTTAAAGGGGTGCGAGGCTTCTTAACATGCTTTAAAGGGGTATGAGGCTTCTTAACATGCTTTAAATAGGTGCAAGGCTCCTTAACATGCTGTAAAGGGGTGAGAGGCTTCTTAACTTGCTGTAAAGGGGTGCAAGGCTTCTTAACATGCTTTAAAGGGGTACAGGACCTCTAAAAAGTTAAGAAACACTGGTTTAGAGCCTTCTCTATATCATCATCATCATCCTTCTTCCCAAGGAGCAAATGCCTTCAACAAACTTATTCCAAATCCTCCTGACGTGCCATCAGCTCAGGTCTTTCTGTATGTCACCAGAGCCTGAAAATGTTACTTAACACAGTAGCCTACCATGCATGTCAAAAGAAAAGACTAAGGAGGGTTGAAGAACTGCTAACTCTGAGCCACCAAGAAGACATGCGCACCATCATAGCGGGTAGATGCTGGAGTTGGGTTGCCACATCCTCAGAAGAGGCCCTGACACATCTGGTTCATGCTTAGCATCTCTGCCTCCAAAGTTCTCCCCAGGTGGCTTTTGGCCATCCTTGCTATCGTTTTCCTTCTGGAGTCCATAGCATACCACTTCTGGCCAGAGCTGGGGTACCACATGAAGGATGGCTGTCGATTAAGCAAAGTGGAGACAATTTGTTGCTGTCCTACAAGACTACACCAGGCATGATGGCTGTGATGTGGCACTGTAATTCTTTTTTTCAACCGGCCCGATCCTGTTCTTTTATTTTGAATTTTCATCATTTTATTTCTTCTCATTTGAATATATATCGTGTTTGGTAATTTTTGAGGAGATAAATTAAATGGGATCGTTTTACGATGGTAGGTTTATTTTACACTCGACCAGTTTTATTTTCTTCTGATCACGCGATTTTCCGTTGTTTACGGAAATCGCTATTTTCGGAGATAAATTAAATGGGATCGTTTTACGATGGTAGGTTTATTTTACACTCGACCAGTTTTATTTTCTTCTGATCACGCGATTTTCCGTTGTTTACGAAATAATCGCCATTTCCGGCACGCGGGATGACGTGTCCGGAAGCACGCGGCCGTCAGGTAACGTGACGCAATTTTAAGCCACGCGGGTTTCGCGATGATGCGTAGGAGTGGTCCCTGGGTGTATAAATAGCCAGCTAAACGGCGGCCTAGTTCTCTATTGTAAGAAATAATTGTCTGCCGTCAGACTTCGCATTATCGTTCTCCACTGTGGGAAAAACCAGCGATGAATTGGTATGTAGGATTTTATCTTATTATCGTTTTATTCATTAGAGGGTTCTTTGAGAAATTCGCCCGTAGTTAATTTCTTCGGGGGACATTAACTTTTCAGTTTTAAAATAAACGATAGTGCCATCCATTATCATTTTTTGAAGAACGACGTAAATGTAACAGTGTGCTTATTCTTTCTATGATTTTGGCAGTAGATAGGAGTGTGTGAAGTTGTGAGAAACACGTGTGCCCATATTTGTAAAATGTTATGTAAAACCACCATTTAATTCTGTGTATTTACTAATGTAATTTTATGGGGAAATCCCTGGTGTGTTCGTTAATTTTACTGAGCCTTAAATGGGAGAAATATTGTCGGAGGGTTCAGATTTACGTTGTAAGTGAATTTTACGGCTTGGGGAAATAAATCAGTCCTACAGCGAGGTTTAATTTAAATTGGAGTAAGCCAGGGAAACTCCTGTGTTAATGGGTAAAAGGATTTCCCTATTTTGTCAGGTGTGAACACGTGATCGGCCATGCGTAACGGCCATGTAACCTGTCAGACGGTGTCTGGGCTTTTGTTTATTTTTACCTGGCGGATTTTAGATAGAGTGCCACGTGAGATAATATTATTTTATGTATTGTTATGCAGAACGAGAGAAGGGGAGAGAAGGAGTGAGAATGAAGTGACACGTGGATAGAATTATTTTATGTATCGTATATGTTAGAGATAAGTGATTTTAGAGTGGGTGTACATGAGTCGCTGTTTCTTTTAATTTCAGCGAGTCCCGGCAAGAATAGTGGGGGAGCATAAATTTGCCCATGTGCAAATTACCCACGGCAACAGGGCCTATCTTAAGGGTCAGACCTATGGTCTCTGGCAGTGAAGTCCCTATGCTTCAGCTGGACCGTGGTTTAATTATCATACAGCCGAGAGCATCGCTATTATAGTCTCTAGCAACGGCAGGTGGCCGTGAGACTGGTTTCAATTTCGTACAGCCAGAAATCAAGGCCTTGTTTTCCTCTAACT